>JAMPIO010000041.1:0-600000 GCA_024699865.1 Aphelenchoides fujianensis | reverse complement strand
GAGCCCGCGGCGCCCAGCAAGCAGGCGGGCGGCGATGATGTGAGTCCCCTCATCTTTCCACAACTCCGCTCACCTCCCCGCTCTTACAGCTGAACCGCAAGGAGCTCATCATCGAGCAGCCCAAGTGAACGGCCGGCCACCGTACAAGAACACCCCTCTCTTCTCTTCTGTGTCTGTCTTTAAGGCCCTTTCGGCCCTGTCGGAATAAAAAGTAGTTAGAATCCTCGCCTGTGTCAATGCACGAAAGCCGCTCGTTCGCGCGGTTCCACCATCTTGGGCAAAAGGTCCCTCGAAAGCGACAAACGAACGTCTGCTCCTTGTGAGCTTTTGAATCAAAGAACACGCGCTGCAGTCGAAGAAAGAACACAGCTTCTGAATGTGAGCGGACAGCCAGACGGGCGGCCGCCGCTCGAAGTCGCGCGAAGTAGAGGCGTCGGCGAGCAGTTCACCGGTGAACACGCCGACCGGTAGGGAGAGGGCGACCGCTCGATGGTCTGTTGAGCAAAAGCGGCAACAAAGACACCTCTAAACTCTTTTTCGCGCTTCCTGTTCGACGCTTGAAAGAAAGTTCGCAGCGATCGGTAGAAAGCGAGCGAACGGCGCGTCTCAAGACGGAATGTCGGCGAGACGGCCTCCAACAACGCTTCGAATTCGCTTCGCACACAGGCGGGGCGTAGTGGAAGCCGATCGACAACTCGATGGAATGCCGCTTCGAACCGAACAAGACACTCGAAACCTATCGGTTTATTTCTTCCGTACAAACGACTGCTGACTCGAACGACCGCTCACTCCGCGCTCGGCTGCTCCTCCTCCACTGGATCCTGCGCGAACTCGACGGCGCCGAACTCGCGGCAGCCGAGCAGGACGCGCGCCAAGCGGAAGGCGGCGGGCGGCGGCGCGTCCAACGAGACGCGGATGGAAAGCGGCCACTCGCGGCCGGCCGCCTCCAAGACGACGCGCAGGCGGTGGGCGGCTGGAAGGAGGAGAAGTGAGCGAGAGGGCGGAGAGCACTCACTCGTGGGACGCTTCTTCTCCTCGCGGGCGATCATCTCCGGCTGTCCGTCTGCAAGAAGCGGGCGTCAGTGGGCGAAATGCGGGCGGCACTCACCGTCCTTCTCGCTGCGCTCCGGAACGGGCGGCTGTTGGATCTCGAGTGGGCGACTGCAAGCAGGAAGATGTGAGAGGCTGGGCGGAGAGGAGCGAGCGGACATCGGCGAGCGGGCGACCGGCTCTTCGAACTCAACGGCGGTCTCGTTCTGGTCGCGCACTTCGCGCTGCGACGGCGTCCACGAGACCTCGTCGGCGGCCGGCTGCTTCGAGCGGCTCGCGCGGCGTTTCGAACGGCGGCGGGAGCGGCGGGCGGCGCGACGGGCGGCCCGCGAGCCGCAGATCCACGCCGCGGCGTCGTCGTTGGGGCGGCGGCTGGCGGGCGAGCGGACCCACTCGCCCGTTTGGGAGGCGGCCGATTCGCCGCCGCTCTCCGACTGCGAGACCTCCTTCGAGCGATGAGGCTGCAACAAGCGGTAGACAGGACACTCCAGTCGGGGCAGCAAACCTTCGGCATTCCGATCGAGAGCGGACGAGAGCGAGCGGGGACGAGACGACCAAACTGCCGGAAGGGATGAGCAGGCGAGTGGCCAGTCGGACGGAATTCGCGCTCTCCTCTCCGCCCTCATGCAAAGTCGTCTGTCGAGCGGTTCGCTCGTTCGCCATTCGACGATCGCTTGCTGTGTATTGAAGAAAGTCTTCGTTCTGTCAGCACGCAGAAATGTTCGATCAGTCGGCATCACGTGTGTACTTCGCCTCTTCGAAGCGAACAGCATTTGCCCGGCATTCCCCTCCAACAGCCGACGGATTGTTCGCAGGCCGCAAGCGACGGGCCTTAAAAAATTGGGCGAACTCATAAGCGAGCCCGATCACGGAAATTTTTAGTAAAGGCGAACAATTTCTTCGTTCGTGGATGAGCGGGCTCCAGAGATGGCCGTCGAGGCCCGCCGCTCGGTCTTCCCGCGGCGGGCGGGCAGACGGCGAGCGGGGCGCACTCCCTGGCGGCCGAGGAAGCGGGGCGGCCTCGCTTCCTCGCCGCCCGCCCGCTCTTCGGCGAAGGGAAGTCGGCGGCGACCGTGGCGGCCGACAATCTTTGCGCTCGGGTAATAATGTGACCAATGAGGCATAGCCGAGGTGCATTTATTGCTGGTTGAAAACTTTCTACCAATTACCCGCCAAGACTGTCCTGCAAACGGATGTCTTCGGAAATTTTTGGACGGCCACAACGGCCTAATTAACCGACGGGGAGCAGTGAAGTGGTGGATGGCAGGAGTCTGATCGTTCTCTTCCGAGTAAAGTGCACAGGAAGATGCCTTTTATCGTTAGCGAATGGAATACGTGTTAGATTGGAGCAGTTCGCAAAGGTTCGTCGCGAGTTTCGACCGCTTGTGTGCTCGTGGGGCTCACTTTTGCGCACAGATGGTCGACGGTCAACACTCAGCAAGAAGGCGGCGGACGCGAAGCGGTCGGATTCCGCTGTTTGACCACCCACTCGGAGCAATTTCGAGTCGTGCTTGCCGGCGGTGGGCTACGGAAAGTGTGCGTTTCGTCGGTGGGTGGACTGGACTTTCATCCTGCAAACAAACGAAAACAATAAAGAGATCTTGGATTCTTTTCATCGAACGCTTTCTCGCTCCCAATCGTCCTGTCGGATGGGTGCAAATCGGTGAAAACATGAGCTCTTGCCGTCTGGAAGAGAGTTTTGTGCCCTTCTTCCGTGATCGTTCGTCTGGTCAGTGGACTGCTCGCTGTTTGATTAGAGTTGCACAAACAACGCCCGCCGGCAATCCAATTCCGAGCAAATTGAATCGAAAAACGTACAGGAAGTGGGCGCTGATTTGTTTGTCTGCTCGTTAAGAAAGTGCACGGCTTCCTTGTGTTTCGTAAGACGCGGCCGGTGAACGCACCGCAGACGCGCCGAAAACAACGAGCCAAAGTTCACTGGAAACCGCCATTTAATCACTAGTTAGTGGTTGTTATGATTCCACCTAAAGTCGTCTCCCGCACGTAAAAGAAGACTCATTCATTGCATCAACAGCCTTTCGATGGTGTGCTTCCCGCTTGACTCATTGGGGCGGGAGGTGATCGCGTTCAATGCGACTTTCTACGAGGAGAACAGTCGGGAGTGGATTTTCGGTTAGTTCTCCCCCTGCTTTCCACCCACTTCTATTCGTTTGCCGTTTGCAGTCGCCCACCGCATCGGAAACACGTGCATCTCGCTGCTCGCCCTCTTCCTCAACCTGCTGCTCGTCCGCTTGACGGTGACCATCGGAGCGGAGGTGCGGGAGATGCGGCCGATCGTGTGGTTGGGTTGCTTCGTGGACACGCTGATGGCGGCCGTGTACCTCCAGCAGTCGCCCGTAAGTTCTTCCTGCTTCCCTCCACTCACTCCTCTCTTCGCTGTAGTTCGTGCTCGCGAGTTTCGGCCGACTGACCACGATGACGAACAACGGCCTGCGGGTGGGCAGTCGGCAGGCGAACGGCGCCCTGATGGCGCTTGTGGGGATGTTCACGATGTGCTCGTGGGGTGTCATCCCGCTGCAGTTCGGCTACCGCTTCTGCCTCCTCAAATGGTTCGTCTACTGCCTCCTCTCCGTTCACTCGTTGTGTTCAGGTGTCAACGGCCGTCCGGCTGGCGGCTGCACGCGTGCTGCCTGCTCGTCGGCCTGCTGGTCGTCGGGTGCGGGCACGGCGCCTTCACCTTCTACACGTGGGTGGACGATCGGTACGCGGCGGAAGTGGTGGAAATCCTGCGGGTGGGCGGCTACGCGAACGGCTGGGCGGCCGACGTGCACGGGCGAACGGTCGTGAGTTCCCTACGAAAGTTTGACCTCTTCTCTCACCTTCGTTCTTGCTGCAGGAGAGTCGAGAGATGGCCGTCTATCAGCGGGTGTTCCTGTCCATGATGTTCCTCTCGGCGTGCTCCGTCCTCTTCTTCTCGGTGGCCATTCGGCGCCGCCTCCGCCTCGCCGCCGCGAACGTCCGCGCGGACCGCCTGAACGCTCAAATCAATCGCGTGCTCATCGCGCTGGTTCGTCCGCCCACTTCTTTCCGCTCACTCCCGTTCAGGCCGTGACGCCGCTGCTCACCGAGATCGTCCCGAACGTCTACATCGCGCACACACTCGAGCGATGCGAGCCCTTCTTCTTCGGCGACCTCTTCAACTCGTGGCTGGTCGCCGCGGCCCCGCTCCTCAATCCGATCGCCCCGCTGCTGATCGTTCGGCCCTTCCGCCAGAAAGTCCTCTCGTTTCTGCGCTGTCGGGCGGCCGGAGCGGCGGACGGCTCGAAGGCGGCCGGAAGCCACACGCAGACCGCCGCGCCCCGCGTCAATGAGTGGCTCAAATAAAAGCACTGCGGGTGGTGGCGTCGAAGTTCAACTACTCTTTGTTCTACGACTTGTCTTCCTTCTTGTTGACAGTGCTTGTTGCGAATAATCAACTGCGGTAGATCTCGTGGGCGACGGATTGGATCACGTCGGTCGGGCGATTAGATCGGAGAGGGCGACCGGCTGCTCATGCGAGGCGGCGGAAGAGACGAGTGACCAAACGAACGCCCTTTCACTCGAATTTCCGCTGGTGTTTGCATCACAAACACTTCCGCTCTGCCCAATGCCGCATTCCACTCACTCGCCACTCGTTCATCCCAGTGGCCGGTCGGAATGCTCGCCCTGTGGTTCGCGTTGCCGGCGGCCGTCTTCGGGGCCGTGGGGACGCCGTTGGCCGCCGCCCAGTGCGCGAAGAAGGCGAGCGGGCGGAAGGCGAAGACGCCCGGCGCGTCGGCGATGACTGTGGCCGTGAAAGGCGGGTCTTCCTCTCGATTTCATCGTTCAACTCGCCGCTTGCAGCCGGAAAGACGAAGGAGCAGCCGGTGCTGAAGACGGCGGTCGAGTCGCCGTCGCCCGTCCTCAAGCAGGTCCGCTCTCTCCCGCCTTCCCGCCGCCCACCCACTGCTTTCAGGAGCCGCCGAACGGCCCGCCGCCCGGCCAGCCGAAGGAGTCGGCGGTGAGTTCGCCACCCACCCGTCCACCCGCCCGCCCACTCGTTCAGGCCACGAATCCCACGCAGCAAGCGGCGCCCAGCGCCGCGACCACGACGAAGGGCGCCGAGCAGCCGCCCACTCAACCGACCGCTCCGACCGCTCCGACGGCCGCAAAGGACGAGGGAGCGGCCAATGGTTTGCTCCAATAATCCCCGCTGGTTGCAGAAGCCGAAAGTGGAGAAGACGGTCATGCTGACGCTGCGCGGCACCAAGGAGCAGCAGTCGGCGGAGGACGTCGACGAGGAGCCCCACAACGAGAAGCCCACCACCAAGAAGACCCAATCGGAGCACAATTGAGCGGAGGAAAGCGGAATAAACTTCGAAAAAACGAAAAAGCACGAAAAACCCCCCCTTGTTTCAATCGCTTTCGCGATGGAAGGGGCACCGGTCGCGGTTTTTTGACCGGGGTTTAGCATATGTAAGGGCTTTTTGCTGTGCGAGTTGCAAGCTCTGGCAGCGCCCCTCGTGCTTCCCCTGATTGCTCAAGGTACCCATTGGCTTCCGAAGTCGGTACCGCCTGGGTTGGGCGAGAACAGCGGAGCTCGAATTACTGCTCCGAACAGGAATCGAACCTGCGAGCAACCGAACTCTGTGCAGCCGCGTTACCTTTGCACTACACTGTCCTCTCGGAATAAACTTCAGTGTTCTCTTTGCTGTTTGATTGACGAGAATCCGTGTTGGACTCGCCGTCCACCCACTCACGAGAACGGAAGGACACCTGTTTCTTACCGAAAGCAGAAGAAAAACGGCTCTTTTTGGTCGTTCGTTTCCTCGAATCGATACCACTGACAACCACAACTTCAAGTTTATTCGGAAAAAATAAACGAATACATTCAGACGTACAACAAAAGACAGCAACGCTTCAAACACAATTGAATACCGCATCTTGGAAATCAGGAACGACGAGCGCCAAGCCAGGTCGCACCCAAAGTCAAAAGACCACCCAACAAGGAACCAAGATCCATGTGACGTTCGTTCTGCCGTTGAATGCGCAGCATGTCCACCTCGGCTTCGATTTCGAGCTTCTTCATGTCGTTCTTGCAAGCCTGCAGCTGGTCCGCGAGGTGCTGCTTTTCGATCGAGTCGATCTTCTCCTGCAGCAGCTGATTGATTCGCTGCGCCTCGCCCAACTGGCGGTTCATCTCCTGCGCGTAGGCGTGCGCCGTGCGCGTCTTCTCCTCGGTTTGCATGGAGCAGCGCATCGCGTCGTTCAACGAGGAGAACTGCGCGTACGACGCGTTCAGTTGTTCGTTCAAGGCGGCGCGGGCGGCCTGCCGGTGCGCCTCGTCGCCCCACTTGGCCGCGCGCGTGAACTCCGCTTCGGCGTCGTTGAGCATCACGCGGGCCAGCTGGGCGAAGTCCGAACGGCCGTTGCACTCGCGCTCGAGTTCGCGGCGGAAGTTCTCGTGCGTGCTCTCGACGAGCGCCTTCAGTTGGCTTTTGATCAGGTGCTGAACAAGAAGAAGGCTTATTCGGGGCTTCCGACTGCTGCTCACTTGAAGAACGTCGTCGCAGTCGGGCAGGTTGCCGCTGCGGAACGTTCGGGCCAAGGTTTCGATCACGACGGCGAACTCGCCGCACGTGATCGCGCGCTCGTCCGTCTTTTTGGGCTCCAAACCGTCCGCCGTCTCGCTGACGAACGCGCGGAGTTCTCGCCCGAACTGCTCGCCCATTGCTGCAAACAAAAGGGAGAATGAAGGGAAGACGACGGGCGGAGACTCACCACAAAGCTGCCCGCCTGCCGCTCCGCCGGCGTTGGGCGGCGGCAGGCGACAGGCGGACTTCTTCGCGTACGAGCGGTTCAGGATGTTCCAAACGGTGCGCGCCGCGGGGAGCGTCGCCTTTTGCTCCAATTTCGCAACGTACTCGCCGCCAGCCGCGAAGCCGAACCGGGCGTTCAGCGTGCAGTCCCGGACGAGGAACATCAGGTGCTGAACGAGCGGAATTGCGGAGATTAGGGAATGCAGAGAGGACTCACTTGCAGCGGCTTGCTCGCCGACTGCTCCTCCGGCTGCCTTCCGGTCAGCGCCTTGCAGGAGAACTCAACGAATTGCGCGAGGCCGCTGAGGTCATTGCTTCCAAGCGGCTCCCGCACGTTGAACACCTGCAAGCGGTCGAGTGGAACGAGTGAAAAGAGGAATGGACTCACTAGGACGCTCGCCCGGATGGTCGCAATGCCGAAGATCGACGCGCAATCCTGGTGCTTGGTTTGGTTGTCGAAGAGGCCCTGCGTGTCGCACAGGAGAACGATGAACTGCTCGCGCTTCGTGTTCTAAACCAGAGTCGACTGATTGCTGGAGAGTAGGCAGCAGTGCACTTGCCGTGAACGGGATCAACTCGGGCAAGTAGTCGACGCCCTTGGTCTCCGGCTCGTCGCCGCTCGCGAACTTGAAGCCCGCCCCGTCCCAGGGCTGCCGCGTCCACTCGACGCTCGCCGGACTGCCCGCCTGCTTCCACTTGAGGTAGCGGAGGAAGAAGTTGAGCGTGAAGCTCTTGCCACTGCGGGACTGCCCGACGACGTTCACGATCGCGATCTGCAAATGGCGGAAGTCAGAAGATGTTTAGCGCATTCCGCTGCACTCACCTTCGTGTCCATGTTCTCCGGCTTCCGCAGCTCGGCGATCAGCTTTTCGGGCGTGAACAGGCAGCGGCCGCCCGCGACCTCCACGAGTTTCGATTGGGCGGGCATTTCGAACTGAAACAGACGGCGGTCAGAGGACGAGACGAAGGCGCGGATCGAGAGAAAATAAACCGGCTGACGTGTTTGGGCGCATTTTTTGTCTCCGCGCAGCAAAAAGCAGTCAACAACGAGTTGCACCCGATTTTCTCCCCCATTCTGGTGGTTGGAAACCTGTGTGGGAAATTCGAACAAGAAACGGATGGAAAGAAGATCGTCGAGCATCTTCGGCTGCCCCACCGATCGGCCGTTCGAACGAGTGGAAACCGAAAGAAAACGGCAACATGCGTGTTCGATCGCCGTTCCCACGCCGAGAAACGAAGCGGACGCGGCGAGAAGACGCGGCGGCCGCCCGATGGAACGAAAAAGGCGGGCGGCGGTGAGAACGCGACGATCGCCGCCCGTTCGCTCCGCTCTCTGCGGTCCGTTGCGATGCAAGCGGCCGACCGAAGGAGAGCGCGGCGGGCGGACGGGCGGCGAGCAGGCGGAGTGCCCGAACGCGAGAAAAAAACACGTTCGCGAGTGTCGGGCCCGCTTTCCCTCGATTCGTTGGGATCAGGACACGAAAGGAAGTGGTTGCTTGTGCATTAACAAAGGCGAAAGCAATCATCGAACGAGACGTCGGTCACTTCCTCGCCGACATTCGGTATTTCAACATCGACGGCATGATTCCATCGCCGTCTATCATTCCACGGAAAACACCGTGCAGAAACACCAGCAATCTCCAGTGTACTTGTCATATCCCTGCGGGTTGTTCCGAAAACGTCGTTGCAAAGAAAGAAACAGCTTCAAATGTTTGAGGACGAAAGTTGCGTCTTTCCTCGCAATGCCGAATGACCGCGAGGAACGCCGCCGATCGATCGGTGGTCGTTTGTTCTTTCGTTCCAAAATCATTCGACCAGTGCGTATACCGCACAACGAGCTCGGCTCGCCCGGTTGCCCAACCGAGCGACTGCCACTTGCGAGCGCCGCTCCGCTTTCACTCATTTCTTCTACGTTCTCCTGCCATCATGTCCGAACATTTCTTGCCGATTACAAGCGGCGTGTTGACGGGGACGATGACGAAGTTGTCCGGCTGGTCGAAGAGATTGAGTAGCGATGGACGCTTCATTTTTTGTTGGGACATGATGCTCTTCCACCGCTTGGATCTGTGGACCGGCGAACACTTGCAAGCATTTAAACGACGCCTTAAGGAACCTAATGCTCGTGTTTCAGGGTGTTCCCAATTGCTGAAGAGCAGCGAGCCTATCGGGATTGCGTGCGTGTGTTGGATGCGAACACTCTCCTCGTCGAGCAGACCGCAATGGACGGCCGCCAGCAATCGTTGTGCACCGTCCACTTCGACACCAAAAGCCGCACGTTTTCGACCAAGACGATCCTCGAAGACGATGGAGCGGTAGAGCGTTATTTCTCGTGCTATTGGGCGACTGAAGAAACGAACGTGTTCGTATTTTTTGGAACAAGCCGCAACCGCTTGCACGGAGGATTGTACGCAGTCGACTTGAACACGGGCGTCTGCACTCCACTGGGAACGTTCGATCCATTTTCGTCTGACGCCAGCTTCCACCTGAACACAAAGACGGGACGAATCTACGAAATGCGGCACTTGACACGAGTTTCTCGTCTTTTTTCTCTTGTTCGCATCGACGGGAACACCAGCATCGAAACGACCCCGCTCTCCGAGCAGTACGAGAAAAAAATGGTGGGGGTGCAGTCTGTTTTCAGCGTTTACAACTGGTTTAGAGCAAAGTTCGTTTCGACCCTCATAAAATAAACAGAGCGCTTAAAGATTCCACGCTGTTTGTGTTGTGGAACTGCCGGGAGTGTTCCGCCCCCAGCGATCACTTCGTGCATCTCACGATCGTCGATTTGGACACTGCGGACTCCAAGAACTTCACTTTGAATTGGACTTTCGATTCGATGGAGTGGAATCTCGAGCAAGCATTCGTGAACGAAGACGACGTGCTCACCGTCTACCACTACCTCTGGCACGGGCCCAAACACGCCGTCTCTCGTTTTTCTTTGCGGTTTGTTCCTTCCGCCTAATTAATTGTACTTTTGATTGCAGGAAACCCGAGCGGTTGTTGCGTTTGGCCCTGTACGCGCGTCCTCGAGACCTTCCTTTCCCGATCGACCGCTTTGTGTGATGTTTCATGTAATCCTTTTTTCATGTGATGTTACAATGAACACTTAATGTACGCCATGTTCCTTGCCTGTCAATTTGGGGCAAGATGGGGGTAGAAGCGACGAATGGAGCGTTGAGCGGTTGAAGCCGTTGATCGTGCTTCGACATGGCACTCGTTCATGATCACTTCGGTTCTTTCAAGAACTCGATGTTGTCCGCGCGGGTCTCAACCGCAACGAGTCCAAAACAAATCAGGACTCTGACAGAAGAACTCCAAAGACGTTGCTTTTCTTTCGTTCGGTGCTTTCATTAGTTCCTGATTCAAACAGGCCTCCACGATCACAAGTTTATTTACAACAAATAAATGGGGCTTGTGCGCGTGCCTGCAGGACGGTCGAGCTCTCCGCTTTGGCGACGTCCGTCCGAGTGCGGAGGAGCGTCCAGCGGTAGAGGGCGGCGGTGAGGAGGGCGTCCGCCGCGAACAGCGCGCTCAGCCACGGGCCCCACTGCAGGCGGGCGGGGTCGAAGAAGCCCGCGGACTGCAGCACGAACCACAGCGAGCGCGGCGCGAAGTTCAGCCCGAACTCCGTGGCCACCGCCGTCATTGCGATGAAGTTCGCCTGCAGCGACGATTCGTTAGAGAAGGGGGATTTGCACGCCAATCCTTTGCGTTTGCCACTGCACTACCGCCGACCGGCCGCTCACCTGCCGGAAGCCCCGCTGATGCCCGAGCCGCTGCCGGTGGTGCGCGAGGAGTTTGCGGCAGAAGAGGGCGGCGAGGAGGACGTTCGGGGCGCCGGCCGCCATCTTCGGCGCGCCCGCCAGCAGGCCGCCGCGCACCGCGAGGCAGTTGAACGAGGCGCACTCTGCAGAAAGAAGGGGGTTACTCACTGCCCTCATCCCTCCGGCTTGCTCGTGGTCGGCGGGAGCGGCAGGTCGAGGGCGGGCACCCCGACGGCCACCAGCAGACCGACGGCGAGCGTCCCGCCGACCGCCGCGCCCACGAGCGGCGGCGGGCGCGCGTCGAGCGCACGGGGCGGAAGAGGGCGAGCGTCCGCTCCAGCAGCAGCCACGTGACCGACAGCGAGACCATCGAGGCGCACGCGTAGTGCGCGACGCCCAGCCAGAATAGCCACGCCGCCGGGTGTTCCTCTACGCGGATGTTATTGACTGAGAGGTCAGGGGTTGGAGGGGGCACAAACAAGAGGAAAGAGAGACAAGGAGCCGCTTGTTTGCTCTTCTGACTCCAGAGAGTGCCGCCCATCCCTCAAAGACAGCAAAGAAAAGAAGGTTCCGTGTCGTCCCACTCTCAAACGGACTCATCCACCCACCGGCACGAACTTACCGTCGCTCCGTCCGATCACGAGCTGGTAGGCGGTGAGGGCGGCGCCGGCGGCCGTCGCGGGCACCCAACAGGCGACGTTCGCGAGCAGCGTGGCGGAGAGCTGGCGGCGGAGCGGCGAGGCGGCGATCGCGACGAGCAGGTGGGCGTGCAGGCAGAAGGCGCCCGCGGAGGCCGCCAGCTGCAGCACGAACTCGCCAAACGCCACGTCCGACAGCATCGGAATGTTCGAATAAGAACGAGAGCGAGGGGAAGCACCCCCGTTTTGTAACCGGCACTACAATCCGCTCGTTCTGTCGGTCTGCTTTGATGGGCGGCCGTGGGCGGGTTTTTGTAGGTAAGTTTCCGTAAACAGCTTCCTTTTGAAGTTGGACGTACGTTTGGGAGACTCGTCGATTGGAGTTGGTGCCGAGCAACGAGCGAAATGGATTGTTTTCACCGTTGAGGAGTGCTCTACGTTCGACTGGAAATGGCGACGTGGTTCGAAACAGGTGAAGGAGATGCTTTTTGCAAGTGATCGCGACCGTTTGGCTGCGAACGGGAACGAATGAGAGCAGCAAACCCGAGCGTCTAGACAGCAGCCGAACGCAACGCAAAATGGGAGCATTTCGCTGCGGGAGCATCCCGACGGGCGAGTCGACTTCATTCGGCCGCCCGATCGCCGCTCATTCGCTCGTGTGATCGCTCTTCCAATCGGTTGCTCGGGCACTCCTCCCTCTGAAATGGCAGCCGTTCGCTCTCTGCTCCTCGGCGCTCTGCTCGTGGCGACGGCGATGGTCGGTGTCAAGGGCCTCAAGCACTACGACCTCGAGCAGCAGGTGTTTTGCGGCAAGTACCCCTACAATTGGGCCGTAAGCTAAGAAATCCTCGTTTTTTAATCCCGCCGGCTTCTTTCAGGCGGTCGCGATCTACGAGGATGACGCTGGTCAGGACTTTCGTTGATTGTCCAATCACTCATTTCGGCTTTAGGCTCGTGGAAATATAGCGATCTGTGCCGCGTTGTTCCGACCAACTGGAACGACACGTACGAGGGGATTTGGAAGGCCACGGGAAGCGAGGCCGAAGGCAAGCCGAACAGGATGCACCTCGTCTAGTGAGTCTCCGTCTCTTCTTTCGCTTCGAATTCCCCTCTTGTTCAGCAAACATCGTTGCAACACGGGCGGCGAGTGGATGTGCACCGTCCTCGACGTTCCCAAGGAGAAGGTCTGGGACAAGGGCCACGTCGTCTTGGACCCCATCGATCTGAAGACCGCCGAGAAGTGGCCGTGCACGGAGAAGGAGCGCTGGAACGGCGACTTCGGCGACTTGGAACCGTGGGGAATTTACGAGTGTAAGGAGACTTGAGTTAGCTCCTTCTCTGTCTTGTGCTGCGGTTGAAAATAAAGATTAGATTTAACTTCTTTGGCTTTGATCACTCGAAAGAATCTCATGTAGGGAAGAAGGGGACTCTTGCCGTGGCAGACGACGACGGCCGGGGCGAACGGCAGCGCGGTGGACCTTGTGAAGCACAAAAAAGGCGGAATGGCCGGCTGATTGCTGTGGTTGATCCTGTGAGTCGCGGCGCCCACTCCACACTGCCGTTCGTTTGTTGCAGCGGCCTGTCACACGTTCCAACTCCCTCGCCCGCTTCATCGACCACAGCTGCCAGCGGAACTGCTACACGAAGGTGATCGGTTCGGGCGCGAACGAAGGGATCGGAATCTACGCCTCGCGGAATATTGAGAAGGGCGAGGAGCTGTTCATCGACTACAACTTCGCCAGCGAGGAGACGGACGAGCCGGTCGCCTGCCGCTGCGGTGCTCCCAAATGCCGCCACATCATCGGCTGACTGCCTCTCGTCGCTCGAACGAACTCGTTCGTCTTCTGTTGTGTGCTCGTTGATCGAAAGAAACAGTCGTTGCGGAGTGGAAGCGGAAGAAGCTGCCGTGACTATCTGCCGTCCTCGAGTAGGACGGCGGCTGAATTCGCTCAAGGTGGGCGAACGAATCGGAGCTGCAGGCGCCATCTTCGATCCTTCCATCGTTCTGACCGGTCTACCCATCAGTTGACCCCTGGAGTCGCCGGTTGCCTGCCGCCCACACTGCCGATCGCGCAGAAACAAGCGGTGAGGATGAGAACGACGAAGATCGCTCTGAAATCCGCTTGGAATCCGCCTGTTTTTGATCGAACAGTCGGGCGGGAGTCCGCGGCGACAAGCAGCGACCAGCCGACTCGGTCTTCCGCCGGCCTGTCGGCCTACGCGGTCTCGAAGGATCCCATTGTGGACAAACGGACGCCGCGGCCGGCTCAACCCCAGCCGCCGAACAAAAGGCTGCCACCGCTCCGTGCGATAGCCGCGACTCGTGGGCGCCACTCATAGCGGGCAGCAGGAGGAAGCAGCAGTCGATCGAAGCGAAAAGACGGCGAATCCAATGGTCATTCGATCGTTGCTGAACGCGTGCACAAACGAGAGCGAACAGAACGAACAGAACGAGCTTGTGATTCTCCGCTCAATCCAACGGTTTCGGACGAAGCGAGAGGCGTCCACTCGTCGTTTATAGGCAACACTTCCGCTCAAACGTGATCTTTTCGTCCGCTCTCGAACCACAAGCAGAAGATCGCCTCTTGGCTTTCGAAATCGACTCGAATGACGTCTTTCCGATCGATCGAGCGCTCGAAGGAGAGAAAAGACGTGGTTCTGCCCGTCCTCTCGTTGCTTGACGTGATCGCCGCGGCCGAGAGCACGAGGTCGTTCGACCGGGCGAAAAGAAAGCAGACGCCCCCTTCCCGTTGATGGCCGGCGGTCTTTTCTTTCGCATTCGGTCTGCGGAAGCGAGCGAAATTCTTCGGTAAGGACGGGGCGGCATTCAGCTGGTGGTCGAGCGGCAGAGAGCGGATGAGACGTGGAACACTCATTCTGATCGACTCGATTCAGTACCCTTCTTTTCTTTCGTCCTCCGTTCAACGTGATCGATCGAATTCCTTCGGCCACTCGGGCCTTCCGCTTCCAAACGACCAAAACGGCAACGAGCGGCCGGGGTTCTTTGCGCCCGATCATCTCCGCTTCTCCTCTTCGCCCTCGCCGGCGACTCCAACGAACGAAAACAGGGCCGAAAGCCGCCGCCGACAAGAACAACCGCTTGTTTGTTCGAGAGCAAAGATCGGAAGCCGATCGGCCGACCGGCCGACCGACGAGAAGATTCCGCAGACTTCGCGCGCAATCCCCCACCAGACCATCGATCGCGATCGAACTACTCGCCCGCTCCCGCGCCAACCCACCTCCTTCCCCCACCAGCTGACCCCTCTACCCGCCCCTCCCCAAGCCGACAGCCGAGTGAGTGAGTGAAATGCGTGTTTATGTGAGCGAGTACGAGAAATCAAAACAAATGGACAAAACAATGAGGATCAATCGGGGGAGTTAGGGGGACAGAAGCGAGAGGTGCGGGAAGCGAGGGGGAGATCGGAGGGTCCTCGGCCGGCGGGCTCAGTAGCCGGTGGGGGCGGGCGTCTCGGCGAGCGTCTCGTAGGCGGCCGGCTGGGCGGACTGGACGGGCAGGAGCTTGCCGCGCGTCTCCGGCGGGCCCTCGACGATCACCGGCGCGCTCGTGATGATTTCGGGCAGCATTTCGGTGACCTCTTGGACGTCGGCGAACTGCTCGATGGTCGTGCCGCGCACCTGCTCCACGCGGCGACGCTCCTCGAAGGTGGGCACGATGCGGGTGGCGGGCACGCGCTCCACGACCTCGCGCTCGGCCACCACCGGCTTGGAGATCTGCTTGGTCTTGACGATGCGCTTGCGCTGGATGGGCAGGTGGTGGGTCTCCTGGACGACCTGCTCGATCACGCGCTCCTGCAACGGGCGAGAGGTGAGTGGGGGGATCATTCTTCTGCTGGGGACTCACCTTGACCACGGGGACGAGCGTCGTGCCGAGGATCTCGACGCGCACGTCCTCGTCGAGCACGCGCTCCACCTCCTCGGGGGCGGCGGCGGGCGTCTCGTAGCGGACGGGGGCGGCGGCGGCGGTGGGGCGCTCTTGCTCCTGCTCGTAGGCCTGCGCGTCCGCGTGGCCGGCCGGCTCGCGCCGCTCGAAGGCCGCGTAGCGCTCGCCCACCGGCGGCAGCTGGAAGTCGGGCGCGTTGTGGGCGCACTGGACGGTCAGCGGCTGCGCCAGCCGGAGGTCGTCCATCGAGGCGCCCATCCACTGGCTCTGCGAGTCGCACGTCTGCGCGAGCGTCGCCTGGGCGCCCTGCAGCGCGGAGATCGGCGCGTAGACGCGCGAGTCGGACCTGCAACGAGGCGGCGGTCAGTCGGGTAGGTGGCCGGGTGAAGAGGGGAGCGAGTGGTGAGGAGCGGGAGGGACCGACGGGGGAGTGAGTGGGCGGTGGCAAGCGGAGGGGAGCGAAACATGAGGGTTTTCTGCTCGTGAAGGAGAGAAGCGGCGCCCGACCAGCCCACCAACCCACCAGACCGAAAAAGGAGAAGTGGAGGAGGGAGCGGGAGATGAGCGGAAGGGGAATGATTTCTGCCCGCAGTGGAGGACCGCCCGCCCGCCCAGCCCACGAGACCCCCACCAACTCGCGAGACCGAGAGACCCCCACCCAACGGACGCCCGCACTCACCCGAAGCGGCCGTCGGCGTTGTCGACGAGGGCGACGAGGAGCGTGGAGGACTGGCGGCCGCCCTGCGCGGGGCACGTGATGGTCGCCTGGCCGCAGCCGCGCGGGCCCAGCCCGTAGTGCACGAGGGGCGCGGCGCAGCCGAACTGCGCGTCGTGCCAGTTGCTCGAGCACTCCGACTCGGCGACGATCGCCTGGCACTGGACGCAGGCTGCAAGCGGGCGGAGGGATGAGTGGACGGTCGGAGAGGGCGGAGGGGAACTCACGATTGTCGCGGTGGAGTTGCTGGTACTGGCGGATGTACGACTCCTGGACGGACGAGACGCCCGCCCGCTGCGCGCCGTACTGGTTCGGGGCGCACGCAGCGACGAGGCCGACGGCGGCGGCGAGCAGGACGGCCGGCAGGGCGAAGTGCACCATCTCGAGGCGGGGAGCGGTGGGGAGAGCGGAGAGACGGCCGAAGACCGATGCCCCGACCGCCCGTCCGGCCGCCTTTTATGCGCGCCGAAGGGGGCGGGCCGCTCGACCGGCCGGCCGGCTTGTTTTCGCCGACCGCCCCCCGAACGGCGGCGGGCGGGCGGGTGGCGCAAGCGGCCCGAAAGTCTTCGGCTCTCCGTTGGCCGCCCGCCTGTTTACGCGCCGATCGACGGACGGCGGGCGGACGGCGGGCGGCGATCTTCGGACCCGAGGGACCGTCTCAAAGAATTCTGCCGCCCGTCCGCCGGCTTCGAGGCCCTCAATTCAGCGGGAATCGAGCCGAAATTCGAGGGAAATCGCATCGAAGCAATTGGAATCAAAGCGGAGGTGAATGGAGGACGAGAACCGAACGAAACGAAGCGAAAAGGAGGGAGAAAGCCGAAAGTTCGACCGAAATCTGCTGAATTCCGGGGACCGTCGCGGCTGAAGCGGGCGTGTTGGAGGGGTTGAAAGCGGGCATCTTTCGGCGGATCGACGGGAGATCCACGAGCCAACGATGTACGCGGCCGATCGAGCGGCCTTCGGCTCAAACAACGAAGAAAAGCAGAGTAAACGAACGAGGAAAGCAATGGGGGCGAGTGGAAACCAGCGGAAGTTGATCTCGACAGTGGAGGAGTGACTGGAGATCAATCCCGAAAGCTGGAGGAGAGTGAGGGCGACGATCACTTCGGATTCCCGATCGAAGCGACGGCGACGAGGCGGGATCTGGTCGGTAATTGACCAGTGGACGACTTGTTTCCGCTGCGAATTCCGCTCCTTTTGTTCGAGAGAAACGAATGGATCGATTCGGAACGGGCGGCTTGTTTCGAAGCGGTCCCTAATTAGCGGAAGTCCCTGTTGTTGAAACTCAAGCGATGACGTCAACGAGCAGACGGCGGGGTCCACGCGATCGGCGACTTCTTTCACGCTGTCAGCAACGACCATCCACGAGACTTCCGCTTCTCTTCATGCAAATCTCCGAAACGAACAAGGAAACAAACAAACGAACAGCTTCTGCTCATTTGTCCATTCCTTTCCCATCCTGAACGGCCGATCTCACCGGCTTCCCATGTGCTCTTCTTTCGTCCTCCTTCTGTCCGCTCTCGCCGTCGTTCGTGCGGGCGGCGACAAATTCCTCTTCGATCCCACCGACACGGCGTTCGACTCGTGTGTGGAGGGGCGGACGCAGCAGGTGTGGCACGAGTTGTGAGCAGCCGGCCGGTCCGTCCACTCCTCCCACCCGCCTGCTTGCAGCCACTTCGAAAAGTGCACCCGCCGGACGAAAATCGCCGTCCAATTCGAGCCCGCCGCCAATCCTCTCTTCTACTTGAAGGCCACTCGAGCGGCGAGGTGAGTTCTCGGCTTCTCTCGCTCATCCCCCTGCAGGTTCTCGGTGAGCATCGGCGACTCGTGCACGCTGCAGTTCGAGACCGTCCGCTCGGGCACCCAGTGGAAGGCGATGGCCAGTGAGTTCCCCCCGCCGTCCGCTTGCATTCGGCTTGCAGACAGCCAAGTGGTGGGCATCTGGCCGCTGCTCTCGCTGGAGCCGGACGGGCGGCTCACCTCCGAGGCGGCCGACCGGACGGCCGTCGAGTGGTGCGCCGGCGAGACGCTCCGCACGGCCGCTCCCAACGGAAACTTTTGGACGACCGTCCAAGTGGAGCACGACGGGAAGGTCGACTCGCTGGACGTGAGCGTAAGTTCGGCGGAAGCAGGCGGTTGATTGCGGGCGGGCGGCTTGCAGGTGAGGTCGAAGGTGTTCGGCGAGTACCGGCCGCCCACCACCTCCACGAGTATGAGCTCCACGACGTCTTCTACAAGCACAACGACGACGAGCACCCTCTCCTCTTCGGTTCGTTCCACTTCCCTTCGCTCCTCCTCCTCGGCCGCGGCCGGCTCCACGCCCTTGACCGCCCCCACCGCTCGAGCGTCGAACAGCACGACGGCACTTCAGGACGGCGGCTCGACGGCCTCCGCGAGCAAGTGGCTCTTGGGATCGCTCATGTTCGTCCCCTCCTCCTCTTCTTCCCTCCAATCCTCTCGTTCAGTCTGAACGGCGTCCTCCTGTTCGTCGTCCTGCTCTTCGCCGTCGCCTGCGGCGTCCACTGCTGCACGAACAGGAAGGCGAAAAAGAAGACGGAAGGCGGGAAGCGGGCGGCCCTCCCGCTCATCGCGCCCGCCCCGCCGCCCAAACGGGGCGCCGTGACGCTCGCCGACGCGCCGTCCGCCCAGGCGCCCGCCTCCCACGCGCCTTCCAATCAGGCGGCCCTCAGGCTGACGCCGCAGGCCTCGTCCGTCCCGCTGGATTCGCGAACGCCGGGCAACTACGAGGCGGGTCCCCCGTCTTCTTCCTCTTCTTATTTCTCCTTGCATTGCACAAGTGATCGGCAACGTGCGGGATAAGTGGACGCTCGTGATCTCAAGTTCTCTTTGATATTCGTATTTGTCGATAAACGTCTTTTGAAACCGCGGTCATTTGTTTGGAGCAGACGGGAGTGAACGGATGGAAGTGCGCAGTTGGTTGTAATAAGAGGCGGGCCTCCGGCGTGATCCGTTATACCTCTCCGCTTTGTTTTTCTAACATCCAATGGAAAGCTCTTTATGTGTTGCAAACGATTCGTTTGCCTGACTGCATCCCCTCAGTTGTTTTGCGACCAACCAGATTGGTGGTAAGAAACGAAGCTATATTCTTTGAACAGAACGGAATACGAAAAGTTTATTCAGTCGATACAAAAGGCTAACAACATCTACATGGTTGATTACAAAATCGGGTAAAAGTGGGGTGGTATCTCAGACGGCCACGCGGATGGCCACCACGACATCGCCGACGACCGGCGCTGTCTTCGCAAGAACGGCGGCGATGATGAACTTCAGGCCGCCCGAGGCGATCAGCGCGGCCAGGCCCGCCACGCCGACGATCGAAAGCAGGAGTATGATGGCGACCTTGTAGCGCGAGATGAACGACTTGGCCTTCGTCGCTTCTTTTCCGATGTGATTTCGCACGCAGGCGATTATCGCACCGAAGTGCAGGTACACTTGGGAATCCCGAACTTGCACGATTTCGTTGTAGTTGACGAGCTCGCGCTGGATCGTCCGGACGCCGACGCGGGCGGTCAGCGAGGCGGAAAGACGGCCGCTCGGGATCTGGGAGAAGAACATCGAGTTCTGGATCTAAACACGAAGAACTGTTAAGAATTGTTCCTTAAGCCGGTACACGTCTTCACGCCCTTTTACATCGCGGCCTCACAACCTCCCGATCAACCCCCACGGAAAGAAAAAAGTCAAAGAGAAAGAACAGTGATGATCGGCGCAGAGAGGACTGAAGAAAGAGGCGGCAGAAGGCCCCCGTTTTATACGAACGGCAGGTGGGCGGAACGCCGGAACATCAAACGATCGATCGGCGGGCCGCCCATTTTCTTGCCGTCAGAACGGACAGAATCCAGATTGCCCGAATGATAAGCGAGAACCGCCTATCTTTCGATTCCTCGAGAGCGGAAAGCAATTGCAAAGAAAGTTACTCATCTGTTGTTTTGGTTTGTGGCATCTGATTGCCACAAACAAACGACTGTCGCCGCTTGTTAGTATTGATAGGCGGCACTTCTCAAAGCGTGCGTCATTAACGTCGGCCTCTCCGCGTTTGCCCGCTTCGAGCGGCTTAATTAAACGAGCGGGTTTCGCCGACCGCAACGCCGCGCTTCTATTGATAAGCCGCTCGTGATTGTCCCTCCTTCTGACTCACTCCCATACCCACTCCTTCCGCTTACCTATACACGCGGACGCTCAGAATTCCACGTTCGCTCTTCCTGCTTTACTTCGAACTGATAACAGCAAAAGAAAGGTAAACAAGCCGTTGTTTGCGACGAGTTAATTAACGCATTACGACGTTCGACATGATTAGTCATGATCATCTCATCCGAAACTTTGGTGAAAAGAAGTCGATCACATGAGGCTTTTAAGTGTCCATCAACCATCATTGCTTGCATTCACGCAAATTCCGGTCGAAACAAGCAGAAACAATCGATTCGCGAGCATTCGGACAGGCGCGTGCTTTCGACTGCTGGTCGCTCGTTTCGACTGGTGAGTCACCGAACGAACGGCTCCCAACTCCTCCGTTTCGTTGCAGACTCCTCGCTTCTTCCACTCACCGCGATGGGCGACGCGTACGAACCGCTGATGATCGACGGCCCCCCGCCTCCGCCGCCGCCGCCGACCGCGCCGTTCGCTCAGCAACCGCCCGATCAGTTCTTCGCCGTCCCGCCGCCCCCGCCGGCGGCCGCCCCGCCCAAAACGCCCGCCGGGTTCGCGGGATCGCCGGCGCCTCCCGTGAGTTCCTTTTTCTTTCCCCCTACTGATCTTCTCGGTTGATTGTAGGGCCAAGAGACGCCGCTGAACACGCCCGTGCGCAGCGAGCGCAAATCGCCGGCCGTCAACGAGGCGGGCGCGGCGGAGTTCGGCGCGGGCCTCTCGAACGCCTCCGGCGGCAACGACGACGCGAAGCCGCCGACCGGCGGGCGGAAGACGAAACGCGACTGGCGCGGCGCCCGCATCGGCGCGATGTGCGTCGCATTGCCCTGCTTCCTGCTCCTCTTCGTTGCGGGCACGGCGGCCGGCGTGTTCGTGGCTCTCGGTTGGCACCAGTGAGCGTGCCGGGAATAAACACGTACACTCTCATCATCTTCCTCCTCATCCAGTGCAATGATTGGGTTTATGTACAAATCAAATGAACACGCATGCGGGCAGGGCGGCGAGAGAGTAACAGGAAATCAACAGTTGGCGGCTAGAATACGTGGAGTACGAGGTTTCCGTTGCAAATGCCATCAATTCCACTCCTTTCTGCCTTATTTCCATCGGACTCAACTCGTTTACGCTACGAACAGCACGAAGGAGAACAAAGGAAGTGGCCCGTCCGAATGCTCGGCACAACGACATGGAGTACTCGTTCGTGGGTGAAAGGAGGGGCAAAATACTGCGGACACACGAGTAAAAAAGAAGGCTGCGGGAAAGCCACCGGCAATTCGGAAGGGACATTTGTTCGAAAAGTGAAGGGGGTCGTTTGTACACACGATTGATTGACTGGAGCACACTGCAGCGAGCGGAAAAAAGGCAGAGGAAGGGATTCAAGGGCACACACAAGAAGGAAGGGCGGATATGTTCGACGAGGATGAAGAGTGGACGGATTGCGAGCACAAATGAACAATGGAGATAGAAAGGAGTGGCAGAAAGTACAAAGAATGAAAGAAGAACTCGTGTGCTCAACGTTTGGCGGCGGGGCGAGCGGCGTGCGGTCCGACGGCTCGCTGTTGGCGGCGCGACGGCTGGCGCCACTTCTCGCGCTCCTCGTGTGACTCCTCCGGTCGGATTTGACTGCGCAGACCGCCGAGCGCCTGGTTGGCGGCCTGAGGGACGAAGACGAACGGCTTGAGGATGGTCGGGATCACCTGCCGCCACAACGCGCGGCCGCCGCCCCAGTTGGCCGCCGCGTGCGGATTCTCGGCGTACTGCGCGCGCGATTCCTGAGCGGCGGTCTGCCAGGAGCGACGGATGTCCTCGAAGCCGCCGTAGACGGTGAGGCCGGCGCGGTGCATCCCCTCGCGGATGTCCGCCGGTTGGTCGCCGCGGTGGACGAAGGCGGCGTTTTGGCGGCGGCGCGACTCGCTCTCCGACGTCATCACGTCGACACCGAACTCCGAGATGTTCTACAAGCAATCAGTCGATGAGAAAGAATTGAATGAAAGGAACGAACCTGCACGAAGCCGAAAACCTGCTGTCCGGCATCGATGGCGGCGATCGCGGCCGACTTCGTGAAGCTGGAGGCGCCTCGCTGGAGTCCCCGAACGAGTCGGCCGTCCGGGCGCTGCATTTCGCTCATCGGGTAGTAGAAGAGGTCCCGGCTTCCACGGACTGCAAACGAGGAGGATCAACGGAAGGATTAACGAAGGAAGGGCTCACAGATCTCGACGAGCGACTGGATGGGGCCGTAGCTGGTCAGCAGATTGCTCCACTGCTGCGTGATGTCCGACTCCCACTCGGAGCGCATGTATTCGGAGAGCTTCCGGTAGCCCAACACTCCGCGCTGGTTGTTCAGCTCTTTGAGGACAAGTTGGGAGCGCTTCATGTCCACCACGGAGACGAGGAAGCCGACGAACGGGCCGTGATCGGAGTTCATTCGCTTCGGCACGTAGTCGAAGAGGATCGTGCACTGCGGCGAGAAGATCACCTCCCTGAAGCGAAGGAATGAGCAAAGTAATAAAAAGAAGGACTCACTTGAAGAACGGCTCACGAGTTTGCACTCGGAGGAGGCGTTGAGTCGCCGATGTGGCGCTGGTGCACGTGCTGTCCGCCACGGAGGCGGTGGACGAGGAGGCGCGCAGCGGGGCGCCGATGCCGCCGAACGGCGCCGCCTCCAACCCGAACGGGTCGTCCACGAGGCCGGCGGGCGGCGCGGCGGACGGGCCGGCCGACTGGGCGGACGGACGGCGTTGTTTGAGCGGCGAGGCGGCGGTCATCGAGTGGAGGCTCGTGCGCGAGTCGCGCAGCGATCCCGACCGGCTGGGCGGTTGGGGCGGAGCGGCCGGTTGATTCAACGGCAACGTGAACACGTCCTCTTCCTCTTCGTTCACCTCTTGGTTGTCGAATTGGACGTCGAACGGATCGAACGAGTCGAGACCGCCGAACGGGTTCGATTCCAGCGCCACGTCGTCGTCCTCTTCGTCCTCCGGCGCCGGCTGTCGGCGGAGTTGCTCGCCGAGCTCGGCGGTCTCTCGCTCTTCGGCGTCCCGCTCCTCGCGGTCCGCCCGCTCGGCCTCTTCGATGTCCAGGCCGCGGATTTTCAGCTCGTCTGTCTCCTTGCGGAACACGACCGTCGGCTCCTCGAGGTGGAAGTTCACGCCGCTCGATTCGGCGACCAGCGGCGCGGCCGACGCGAAGGCCGCAGGCTCGTTGGCGGCCGGCGGCAGCGGCGGTTCCGATCGCTCCTCGTCGTCCTCCTCGCCGCCACCCACCTCCATCACGGCGTCCGGGGCGTCGTCCGCGACTTCTGAACACAAACCGACAATAAACGAATGGAATTCAAACCAAGAAACGAACCCTCGACCGTCAGCTTCACTTCGCGCCCGCACTGGGCGGCAAAGTCGAGCAGGAACTCGACCGTGTCCTGATCCAAGTTGAACCGAAGGGGCAGCAGCGTGATCTTCAGCTTGCGGTCGTTGCGCGGGTCCTCGATCATCTTCAGCGAGAAGAGCGGCGTGTGCAGTCGGGGCGGCATCACCGAGTCCACGTACTGGAAACGAAGGACGTAAAGAAACAATTGAATCAACGAAATGAACTCACCTGATACAAGAACTTGTCGATCTGCGAGACGAGCAGGTGGTCGAGGATCTCTACGTTGCCGACCGTGAACTGAACGAGCGAACGGGTGGGAGCCGTCGGGCCGAAGCATTTGTGCACGAAGGACATCTGAACAATCGAATAAAAGCACAAAGACGAGTGGAAGAACGTACGTGAGTGACCTTCACCTCGACGCAAACCGTGTGGTCGCGGTAGACGCCGCCCTCCGAGCCCTCCTTCATGCACTCGCGGCTGTCGCGCGCGTCGTTCCACAGGCTACGGGGCTTCAATTCGGGCAGGCTGTCGGCTGAAAGCGAAGAAATTCGAGCGGAAATCAACGGAGAGCAAGAGCGACACGTGAACCCAAAGATCGAAGAGAAACGAACCGAAATCGGCCCCGCTGTAGAGCAAGACGCGAATCGCGCAGTCCTTGACCACGAGCTGCCACAACGGCGCCGGATGGCCGGCCGGCAGCTTGATTTCGGTGGTGGGCTCTTCGGACGGGTGCGGCAGATGGTCGGAGACCATCACGAAGCCCAACGGTTCGCCCTCCTCCGTCTTGTCCAGCAGGCGGACCTTCGGGTCGCCGGCCGCGTTCTGCAACAAAGAACGATGGAATTCCGTTGATTAGAGCGAGGGAAACGAACGGTGATGCCCGAACCGGGGATCTCGTCCAGCATCTCGAACTCCTCGTCCGAATTCTCGCGTTGAACTAGCGGCGCGCGCCGCACGCCCGCTTCTTCGGCCAGGGGTTGCGGCCGCTGCGAGCTGCTCGCCGCCGGCACCCCAACGTCCTCGCGCATCGCCGACGAGAGTTCCGACTGCAAGCAAAGAAGTCATTAGGATTCGAAGGATCTTACAATAAACTCGCCTTTAGTTTCTCCTGTGCCTTCGGCGTCAACGTCTTGGCCGCACCGGGCGCATTGGAGACCGACCCCAGCGACGATGTGGACGTTCGAGTGCGGAGAAGCGGCTGGGAGGACGAGGAGGAGTGGCCGAAGCCGCCCTCGCCGCCGCCCATCGCCGCCAAGTTCGCCGCGGAGCTCACGCTTTCGGGCACTTGCGGGATGGGCTCCGATTCGAACGGGGAGACGGCCGACGGCGCCGGCGTGGGGGCGACAGCCGTGTTCTGTTGGGTCGACAGACGCCGCAACGCGCGCCCCACCTCGGAGCACTGGAACTCGTCGTAGATGCGCACGAGTTCGATGATCGTGTCCGCGCACGTCCACAACTAAACGAACACATGAGATGGATCGATAAGGAAGGAGAACGAACGGTGATCTCGTTGTTGCAGCTCTGAATGCTGATCGACGGCTGAACGCTCGGATCTTCGGGCAGTTCGGCTTCGAGCTTTACGTGCACGAGGTTGATCTCCAGCGCCTTCACAAAGCGAGGGCGCGCTTGCAGGTCGGAGGCGGTGCGGCTCGTCGGGTGGCGGCGCAGCGCCGACGGCGAGGCGGAGGCGCCGGTCGGGGCGAAGCGCACCTGCGGAGGCGACGGAGGCGGCCGCTTGGCCACGTACAGGCGAGTCGATTCGAACAAACAGTTCAGGTTCGTGTAGCACCTGATTTGTTCGTAGCGCGCCGACAGATGGCACGAGCCGATCACAAATCTAAAACGAAACAAATGGATGCACAAGAATCAATGAAGTGCACTCACCGGACGATCATCGGCGACTCGGGCAACACCAGGCAGTGGTCGTAGCCGAGGGCGACGTTCTGCAGCTGCACGTGCGCGTCGAGCTCCATCTTCGGCCACACGTAGCCGGGCACCTCGTAGTCGACGAGCGAGAAGAACGAGACGAACTGCTGCGACCAATGGTGGGCGGGATTCACGACCGGCCGCAAGTGGAGCAGCGTGTTGCGGAGAGCCACCGCAATGGTGATCTTCCTCGACTCCTCGCTCGAGTGGATCTTCAACCCGACGGCCAGGGCGTCCTCGTCCGTCTGCCCGCCGCCCGACGCGTTGCGCTGGGGCGCCGCGAACGGATCGGCGGGCGGCGCGTAGTCCTCGGCGTTGGGCTCCGCCTGGAGGTCCGCTCGCTGCAGGTTGGCGCAAAAGGCGGCGTCCCGCACGTCCGCATTCATGCCGACCGCATCGTTCAGCAGGTTTCGATGCAGCAGGCGCGTGCGGGCCGCCGAGACGAACATGTAGTCGAGCGAAGGGACAGAGTTGTAGGCGTGCACGAGGAAGAACTGCCCCCGCGAGAGCTCCACGAGCAGTTGAGCGTTGAAGTCGTCGTCCGGCACCAACTGCTCGTCCGTCTTCATCTGCAAGCACACGGGAAACATGCGAATTGGACGACGAAAGCAGTCACCTGCGGACTGACGGTCGTCTGCATCAGGCAGCGGCACTCTTCGGCGCGAACCGAGAGCGCCAGCTGGTGGGAGCCGCCGGCCGGCTCGTCCGCCTCCGCGTCGCCCCTCGACTGGTCCACGTACATCGAGCAGGACATTGCGTCGCCGCGACACTCGGCGAACACGTCCGATTGGGCGACGCCGCCGAGCAGCGTCTCGCCGCCCAGCGGCACAAGCGTCGACATCAGCTGGGCGTCGCGTTGGTTTTGATTGAAGACGGGCGCCCGCAGCGACCACAGCGCCAAGTCGTTCGCGAATCTGAACTCCACGAACAAATCAACAGAAAGCAGTGGAAAGAACGAACCGATTGTAGAGCAGTTCGAGGAAGTCGTGGGACGGCAGGTGGAGGTTGAGGCTCGACACATCGACCGCGATGTTCACGACGGCGTTCTTTTGGCAGTCGGCCGCGAACTCCTGCAGTTCCTTGCGCGAGCCGGCCGAAATCAACCGCTCGCCGTCAAAGTAGCGGTTCGACTTCGAAAAGGGGCCCTCCATTTGGTCTTCGGCGGGCGAGCGGAAGAAGTAGAGCGATTCCTGCATCGAGCGGGTAGCCAAGAAGTCGCCGGCCGACGAGCGGGGCGCGTTCGTCGACAGGCGGAGCTCCTTGTTGCGCGTGTCGTACTGAGCGCAAAGGATCAAAGAAGGCAACGAACAAGAGGACTCACGTTCACTCCGATCTTCACGCCCTCGCCGCCTGCCGCCCGCGAGGTCGCGTGGAAGAACTCGGCGCCCACCGCTTTCGCGCCGTCGGCCGTCGAGCGGAAGTCGCCGGACAGCGAGGCGCACTTGATCGTCACGCGGCCCTGCTTGTCGATGGTTGCGGGCTCGAACGCGTCCACCTCCAGCCGGGCGTCCGTGAAGTGCAGCCGGAGGAGCTCGTCGTGGAGATTCTTGCAGCGGAAGTTCGGCGCCTGGGCGGAGTAGTCGGCGCGCGGAATTCGCAGATCGACCGTCCATTTGGGGCACTGCAGTTGAAAGGCGAAGGTGGTGGGCTGCGGGGCAGCCGCACTCAACGCGCTGTCCGCCAACCCAGCGAACGCCCCACCCGACGGGTACAACAGCTGCTCGTTGTCGAGGAGGCCGTCCAGCGCGTGGGGCTCCGAGGTGAGCGTTTGGTTCAGATCGGCGGCGTTCAGCAGTCGCGTCAACCCAGCGGAGGCGGCGGCCGTCGTGCTCGCGGCGAAGATCGGCATGAAGGGGCGGGGCTGGAGCAGGTTGTGCAGTCGGTCGACCATCGACAGGTCCAAGTGCGTGCGGCAGGCGCCCAATCGAAGCTGAGCTCGATGCTGGGACTCCCGTTCGCGGTTTTGGATCTAAACAAAGGATTGAATCGATTCCAATCTTTCTTTCCGCACCTCGAAGAGCAAATCGGGGACCATCGAGGTGCGCACTCCGTCGAGGTGGTCGTCCTCATCGGCCGCCGCCCGTTTCGACTTCCGCTTTTCTCCCTCCGCTTGCAGGTCGAAGTTGAAGATGTCGAAGTGTTGGCTGGTGGCGGCCGCCGAGTAGTGCCCGTCGTGTTCGCGCCGCACGACCGCCGCCCCCACGAGAAACTCGCACACGTCCGCCTCGTAGCAGTTGAGCTTGAAGTCGTAGACGTTGCGGCCGGCGTTGAACTCCGAGTGGAGCGTCATGTTCGCCTTGCGGGCGACGAGACGGACGTGATCGTGCGGGTACAAACGGGCGCACGCGTCCCGCTCGAACTGCGAGGCCAACGGTTTGGCGCTGACGAGGACGTGCCGCTCGGCTTGGCGGAAGAACGCGACGGCGCGCTCCTCCAGCTGATCGATTTGGGCGCGAATGTCCGCGACGTTCATCGCCTGGCCGCCGTTCGTCGCGTTCGCCCCACCCGCCGCGCGGATTTCGTCCACCGAAAGGGGATCGTCGTGCGTGATCACGAGCAGGAAGGCGGGCAGTTTGACCTCAAAGTTGAGCAGGTCGGGCCGCTTCTCGGTCAGCGTCAAGTTCGAGCCGTCTGCAAGCGAAACAAATGAATAGGTTGATGGAAGGAAGGAGGGCTCACGTTGTGTCCCCCGCTCGGTCAACGAATCCGAGTCGCCGCCCGACGAGCCGTAGCTTCCGGTGGCCGCCGAGCCGCTCCCATGTCGCCGATGGTCGCAGCCGGCCTGCGAGTCGAGCGGGACGTTCGTGAACGGCGTCGCCCCGCTGGTGCACACGGAGGCCGACCGTCGCTGTTGAGCCGAAAAGGAGGAGGAGCCGTGGATCGTGTGGTGCGCGCGGCCGGGGATCTCGAAGAACGTGTCGGTCGGATTGTTCGCGAAGTGGTGATGGAGGGAGTTGGAGGACGGGGCCGAAGATGGGGCGAAACGGGGGTCCACGAGGTCGCCCAGCCCGTCCATCGCGCCGCCCATCGCGTGCTTCAGCGACTCCGAGTGGACGGCGTCGAAGTGCTCCGGCCGCATCGGCAGTCCGCCGCCCACCTCGACGTTCGCCGAGGGCGACAGCCGGGAGAGGAGGTCGCTGATCAGCGCGAACTGCGTGGGCGTCAGGAAGGCGAACGCCGGACCGCCGAACTCCAGTTTGATCGCGAACTGCAAGCATTCAATCAAATCATTGGTTGCTGGAAGAGAGAGCTCACCTTTTTGTTGAAACCGGACGCGCTATTCCCGAGGGCGGCGTTGTTGATTTGCAGCTTGATCGTCGATTTTTCGCCGAAAATCTGCGCGATTTGCACTTCGCGCGGCGCCAATCTGAAAGCAACAAAATAGACGACAAATTCAAAGAAATTCGAAGCGAACCCGTTGGACTCGGACGACGAGGCGGCGGTCGTGCGGCGGCTCTCGTTGAAGGAAGAGTAGCACGACTGGAAGCTCGACGAGACCATCGACTGCTCCGTCCCGTTCGTGCCCGACTTGCACGAGTCCGAGGAGCCGAGGTCCTGGCTCGAGTTCATCGATTCGCTCTGAACATCGGAGAATAAACAAGAAGAATCTAATGAAACGAACGTCTCGAGTCCAAATGTCCGTGTAGATGCGGAGGCCCTCGATGTGAAGCAGTTTGCTCAAGTCGGTGGGCGAGAACAAGCTCGTGGGTTGCGTGGTGACCGTCGAGGTGCCCTGCTGCTGCTCCACAGCTTCCAGCTTCTCGTCCACGAACACCATTCTGAAACGAAGGGAGGATGAAGGAAATTGAAGAGAAAGGAACGAACCGGTCAATTTTGAACTCCAACGCGGTCCCCAGGTCCGTGTCCGACTCCAAGCGGATGTGCGTGTTCACGAAGACGATTTTGATCTTGGAGATGAACTGATCGAACGCCTGGGCGAGCTTCTCGATCGACCTGAACGATCGGAGAGATTAGTGGACAAAAAGAATGGGAGGACGAACTCGTCGGATCGCTCGGAAGTCGCCTGTTGCTCCTGCTCGATCATGCTGCGCGCCATGTCCGCTTGGGAGGACATCGAATCAACGAGAGTGGAGACTAAAGCACGGGATGCACGAGAAGAACTGCAGAGAAAAACAAACCGATCTCCTGCGCGTTGGTCATGTCCATCTTCTGCAGCGGCGTGACGGTGAGCTCGAGGTCGTTCAGCGTGATCACGGTGCTTTCGCCGGCCAGGTCGCGCCACGGAATCGAAATGGAAATCTTGCCCATGTAGCCCTGGATGACGCGAATGACGCCCAGCGATTGGACGAGGCTGTCGATGTGCTGGAAGCAAAGAAGAAAGAAATGGGAAGAAAGAACGAGTGGATTGCTTGCCTGAACGTTCAGCTTGATGTTCTCCAACGCCAACAGGCCCTTCTTCAACTCCAGGTGAATGTCGTCGTCCGTAATGTTGCGGTCGAGGAAGTCGCCCATGTAGCGCTCGATCAGGAACCGCGAGACCGGCTTGTACAGCCGGTCGGCCATCCATCCCATCATCGTGTGTGTGTACCCGTGCCTGCAACCGCAACAATTCAATGCAAACAGCGTGGATCACGAGTCAATCATCGAATTCCGAGCAAATAAGCGGCAGTGTAAAATGCGGAAAAATCATCGCCGAATCGAAACGAAACCCCCGTGACGGAATGGGCGGCGATCATCAATTTCGAGCCCGACGCTCGCCCGCCCCGAACGAACGAAATGAGGCGAGCGGTCGGCGGGCGGGCTGAACAGGCGGAGCGGGCGCGTAACGAGCGGCGGCGAGCGGAAAGAAGTGAGCAGACCGACGATGTCAGACGGAGAGCACGTGAGTTCGGCGGGTCGCCGCCGGTCGCGGCCGTCCGACCGGCTGATCGCCGCGAACGCACGAGATTTTGGGCGGGAACGTTGGCCGACGGGAAAGCGGAGATCGCCGGGGAACAAAGGAAGAACAGAGGACTCGTGTTCACGACCGACAATCGCGAACACGCCGCTTTCGAAGAACTGACCGCCGTCTTCTGTTTTGGGTTGTTTACCCCCGCCTTTTCCCCGATTCACCTCCGCTCTCCGCCTTCTGCCCGCTTCCAATCAGTCGGCGGAAGTCTCTAGCCGCCGCTTATCACCGGCCGGCGATCTGAACGACGAACGACGGCCGGCGGGCGGCCGAAAGCGAAACGGACGCGCTCCAATCGATCGATCGATTTCGAACGTCGCCCGATGGAGAGTTCGTTTGCTCGACGAAATTCGAGGATTTCAACGAACAAAATCTCGCGCGAACAATCCGGCGAAACGAATTCAACTGGCGGAAGTGCGGCGACCAACTTGCAAGCGAGCGAAAACACGAGATGGAAACCGGCGGTCGACTCTGCCGCTTGTTCGCTCGCTTGGGTCAAGTGTGGCGCTTCGAATGGGCGTCCTACCCACTTGCTTCCCGCTCCCAGGCTGGTGTTTGCGCAAGGAGGACGCTTCTTTCCACTGGTTGCGGGACCGCCAACCGATGGACTAACCGGCACTTCCCACGGCCTCGTCGTCTTTGTTGATCTCTGATCGATTCGCGGCAAATGGCTTGAATTCTCTTCGATTTTGTGGTTCGTTCTCAATTTGCGTTCACTTCATTGCGTCTTCTTTCCGTTTAGATTCCCGAGAATCCCGTCGAAGATGCCGAGCGAAAAGCCGAAGCGGGAGCCGCTGGATGGCGAGAAAATCGAGCTGCTGGGCAAGCTGGCGCGGGAGCTAAAGACGATCGAGCTCTCGCTGACCGAAGCCACGTTCCAGGTTGGCGATCGCCTCCGTTCTTTCGTTGATCCTCGGCTTTAGGCGCAACGGAAGCTGAAGGCGCTGCGGACGGCGCAGGAGAAGCGCGTGAACAGCGAGCAGGTCGTTCGGTACGCGCACACGATCAGCCGCTCCTACTCGGTGGCCGCCCCCTTCACGTGGGTCCAGGGCGACCCCAGCCGGCCGTTTCCCATCGAGCTGGACTTCGCCAAGTGTCGGCAGAAGACGGAAGCCGCGGGCGAAGAGGCGACGATAAAAAACGACGGTGTTTTGTGATCCTCCGCGTTGTTTCGAATAAATTATTCCTTTCTTTCTTCTCTCTGCTGTGTTCGATCAATCGTTTATGAAACGAGCCGTTCATTCGGTTACCTCACTTTCTGGCTATCGTCCATTGATTTCCTTTGCTCCGTTTAGTCCCCCGCAACTCCCCGACTGCCCGCCCGCCGATCGAAATGAGCCGCAAAGCCGACGGAGCGAACGAGCCGCCGAAGAAGCGGCTGAAGATCCCGAAGGAGGCGAAGAAGCTGATCGTGATTCTCGAGGACTGCCCGCTGGAGACCGCCCAGGTGGGCCGCGAGTACGTGATCCTCCGCAGCGACAAGCACATCGGCTTCCTGAAGAAACACAACAAGGACCCCGCCGACTATCGGCCGGACATTCTGCATCAGGTTCGTCCACTCCGCTCCATTTCATTCCTTTCACTCGTGTTCAGTGCCTCCTGATGCTGCTGGACAGTCCGCTGAACAAGGCGGGCCTTCTGCAGGTGTACTTCCGGACGCACAAGAACGTCCTCGTCGAGGTGTCGCCGCAGTGCCGCCTGCCGCGCACTTTCGACCGCTTCTGCGGCCTCATGGGTTCGTTCTCCCCTCGATCTTCCCCGTTCATTCCCTCGGCTTTTAGTCCAACTGCTGCACAAGATGACGATCCGCGCGGAGGAGTCGCCGGTGAAGCTGCTCAACGTGATCAAGAACCCGATCACGGACCATCTGCCCGTTGGGTGCCGCAAGTACCTGATGACCTTCAACACGGACACCTTCCTGAAGCCGCGCGAGTTCGCCCAAACGGTCCACCGCGAGCTGCCCGACGCGCCGCTCGCCGTCGTCGTCGGAGGCATCGCGCGCGGCCGCATTCTCACCGACTACACGGAGATGGACGTGAAGGTCTCCAACTATCCGCTGAGTGCCGCCCTCACGTGCGCCAAGCTCTGCACCGCCTTCGAGGAGCAGTGGGAGGTCGAGTGAGCGACCGCTGAGTGTCTTGGGCTCTTGGATTGTTGTTGATTGTTCCCAATGGTTGTTATTGTTGTTGTCAAGCAGAAGTCCTTCAAATAAAACCGATCGATTGCGCGACAAGCGGAGGATTTGAGGCAATTCGAGCCAACAGCCAAACGAATTGAAGAATTTGCATGAACGAAAGCCGAAGAAACAGCGGGATTGAGCGGGCCTTTGCTTTCAACTCGCCCTCCTTCCGTTCAGTCGGCCGTCTGCAGCGAAATGAGCGTCAGCGAGGAGTGGGCCGAGTTGCCGAGCGAGACCGCCGAGACGTTCGACTCGTCGACGGCGCACAGCGTCGATGAGGAGTGCGCGACGGCCGAGTCGATCGGAACGCTCGGCGCGGACGCGACGGACAGCGCCGACTCGGCGGCCACCCGCGTGCAGGACGCCGCCGAAGCGCTCCGTTTCGTGCACCACGAGCTGCGCGACTTCCTGGCCGACGACAACGCGGACGCGCGCCTCCAGCTGCACATCGCCTTTGGGCCGCACGAGAGCGACGACGAAGCGATCGGGGTGGGCGAGCAGACGTGAGTTCGGGCTGGATTTTCGCTTCCTTCCGCTTCGTCCAATGGGGTCTCTCTCAGCTCACTTCGATCACTCTGATCACTTCGATCCTCGCATTCACTCTAAGTCGCTTGCAGCGCCCTCGCCTCGGACTTCGTCGTGCCCGCCGCCGTCGAGCAGGAGCGTCGCCTCGACGTGGAGGAGTTCAGCGGTTCGCTCTCCCTTTCGTCGTTCAATTCATCGCCTCTAGTTGCAGAACGCACGGAAGACACCCAGTCGACGGCGCCCATGGAGCCCGCGGCCGCCGTCGAAACCGAGGCGAAGATGAGCGGCGGCGAGAAGGTCGTCCGTTGGCTGCGCGACGCGTCGCCGACGCCCATGGACGACCACCAGTCGAAGGTCCGTCCGCCCACTCGATTCTCGCCGCTGATCGCCCGACCGTTCAGTTCGCCATCCGCGAGCGCCCGTCGCCCACCAACCGCCGCGGCTTCGACCTGAGCGACGAGACGTTGGAGGCGTGCCCCGAGCTGCCCGCCAGTCCGTCGGCCGCTGCGGAGTGCGGCGTCCTGACGGACCGCTGGGACGCGCCCGCCGACCACCACTCGGGCGTCGGCTCGATCAGCGAGGCGGAGGACGAGCACACGGACAAGCGTTCGACCAAACGCGTCCAGTGCGGCGGTCTCAAGTGATCAGGACGATCGTTTGTCTTCGTGGAGTGTGCGTGTGTTCGGAAAGTGGAATAAACGATGCGGATTGTAGTAGAATCGAGGCTTTTCCTCCATTTCGGACGAGCAAATGACTGCCGACTGTTCAAGTGGACGATCGAGAAACATCCCGGTGTTTATTCGAACAAGGATTGAGAAGAGTGACTCAAGAAAGGGAAGGAACAAGAGAATCCATTCGTGGGATCAATCGTCCTCGCTGCCCGACGAGCTCGACGAGCTGGAGATCTGCGGGTGGTCGGCGGGCGGCGCTCCGACCATCCCGCCGCCTCGGGGGCCGGGCGGCCGAATTTGGAGCGGCGGAAGGCCGGGCGGCATCGCGGGACGCACGCCGGCCGGCTGCTGGGCGGGCGGCGTCGCCTGTTGGGTTTGGAGGCGCGCCATCGGCGAGGTGAGTCGCGGCGAGGCGGCCGCCTGCTGGCCGGAGGTGCGCCGTTGGAGGATCGACGGCCCGGCGTTGCGCGGCGACGCGTTCGTCGAGCCGCGCGGTCGGCCGCGTCCTGAGCACGCGGAATCAACGTGAAGATCGATAAAACTCGAACGAACCGCCGCCACGCGTTGGTGCGGGAGATCCCTGCGCCGCCTGCTGCTGCTGGAAGCCGCCGCCGTAGACGCCGGAGCGGGGATTCGGCGACCAGTTGCGTTGCTGCTGTTGCTGTTGGTTGTGTTGGAATTGGGTGAGCGGCGACGCCCGCACCTGCCCCATGCCCACACTGGGCGTGCCGGCGGCCGACCCGGGGCCGCGCGGCGTGGGCGCCGTCGAGAACGCGCTCCCCGCGCCGCGGATCATCTCCATCGCCGACGGGGCGACGCCCACCTGAAAACACAAGCAATTCAACGGAACGGAAGAGAGAACTTACCGCATGCCCTTTGTTCAACAGCTGACTGTTTGCGAAGTCCAACTCGATGGGGAAGGGCCGGCTGGGATCGCCCTGGACCCACGTGAAGGGAGCGGCCACCGAGTAGGAGCGGCTGATCGTGTGCGCGTACCGAACGACCTGCTCGCTGTTCACGCGCTTCTCCTGCGCCGTCCGCAGCGCCTTCAGCTTCCGTTGCGCCTAAAGCCGAGGATCAACGAAAGAACGGAGGCGATCGCCAACCTGGAACGTGGCTTCGGTCAGCGAGAGCTCGATCGTCTTCAGCTCTTTGGCCAGCTTGCAGATGAGCTGATCGCGGTCGTCGACGAGCTCGTGCAGCTGCCGAATGTACTCCTCGCGCTCCTGGTGGGGTTGAACTGAACGAACGGGGGAATAACGAGTGAAAGGAAAAAACAAACCGAATTCGAGCATTTCGTTGAAGCGTTTCATGTCGCCGATCATCCGCTCGATGCTCTCGTTGAAGTCGTCCGTCCGTTGCGCCCGCTCGGCGCCCCCGGCCGGTGTGAAGAGAGATTCCACCGCCTCGAATGGGAGAAATCGAAGGGAATTCGGGGGAAAACCCACCACTTTCACGTTGTCGTCGATGCGGTCCACGATCTCCAGCAGCTTCTCGCGCAACGAGCGCCCGTCCAGCGTATAGATCGCTTCGTCGGGGGCGGGATCTTCGTCCGCGTTCGCCGTGGCGCCGCTCGTCGATGGGGTCGACATTCCTAGGCGAGAAATTCAATGAGCGAACGGAACGCGCAAAACGGGCAAATCAAAGGGTTTTCACGACTCCCAAGACTTTTTTCACTCGCTTCTCGTCGAAGACAAGCCGTCACGCGGGTAAGAAACGACAGAACGACAGCGGGACGACTGTAAACTCGAGCGAAACCTGCAAGAATCCACCGAATTTACGGCCGACAGCTCCTTGCCGCAAGCGCAGCGGAAGACTCGACACTGACGCGCCGTTGACAGGCGAACACTTGACGCTTGTCGATCGCCACTTGTGCGGCCTTCTTCTTCTGCTGGATCGCTTCTAACCGACATTCTGGCAACATACGCCGTGAAAGTCATCAAGCAAACACGATCAGAACAAAGTAGCTCTTCCATTTGTTCCTTTAATTCCTCCAATTCTTCGGGCAAGTTCACCAATCTTCAAGTTCCTTGTGCCAATTCAACGATTATTTCTTCGCCCCAATTCTTCAGCATCGATCCTTCAGCCTCGACTATGTTTCAGGATTTATTTACTCCAGCTTATTTACGACGACGACGGTCCGTACTTACAGACGAGAAGGAAGGCGGATGGGCGCTGAGGAGGAGGAGCAAGAGGAAAGAAGGGGAGGAGGTCCACGACTGTACGACGAACGGAAGAGGGCGGTTTGCTCTGCTGGTTCACGAATGAAGGGAGGAACGAAGGCGAACGAATCTTTATGGAGCATTCAGAGGAGTAAAAACGATGCGAGAGCGAAAAGGCACGTGGAAACTGAGGAGCGAGTGGGGATCCCGCACATTTGCGAGGGGATCGACGACTGTTGTACTCGAAGAAGAGGGAAAGAAGAACATTGCAATCACATGAACACAAGAACGAAATGACCCAATAGGAAACAGACGAATAGGAAACGTTGGAGTGGTTGAGAAGTTCGTTGCGGAGGGGGAAGGGCGGGGAAGGGCGACTAAAATTCTTGCCGCTCGATCAAGCAGCCGATCGAACGGCTTGTTGGCCGCAGAAGACGGGAATAAATACAGAAAGGGGAATAAATAGGTCGGAGATGGTGGGCGGGAATCTCGTGCACGAGCTGCCCGCACAGTCGACTGGGCGGTAAGTAGACGGCCGTCCTTTGGGATTCCTGTTGGGACGACTCAAATGACTTGAATTGGATTAGATTGACAGGAGATTTCGAGAGTAGAAATAAGTAGAGGGATGACTAAACTTGGTGGTGGGAGAAATGGGAGTATTGCATCGACGATGGGGAGAGTGGAAGGCGACTACAACGCTTGAAGGACGACCGACGAGCCGGCTTCCTTGCGGTAGGAGGGCGGCTGGAAGGGGTCGTCCGAACCATTGTGCGCGGAGGTGGGCGAGTGGTCGTCCGCTTTGATCACGTCCTTGCCGCCCGCACCGCCGACGATCTGCGTCGGTTGGAGCGGTTGGGGGAAGAAGAAGGACGGGGAGTTCATGAAGTGGCCGTTCGGCAGCGGCACGATGCACATCCCGTTGGGCGCTCCAGCCGCTCCAGCGCCCAGGCCAGCCGTCGTGAAGCCGGGCACTCGATTGGCGTTGGGGTCCATTTGGAAGGGCGAGGGCGGGAAGCCGGCGGCGGCGGCGGAGAAATCGGCCGGATTCACGCCGTACATGGCGGCCGGATGGAAGCCGGGCCGATTTTCGTTCGGCGGCGCCCCGCCGGTCAGGCGGTTGTGCAGGGCGGGCGACGAGTGCAACACCGAAGGCGGCATCATCATCCTGCAAGCGGAGCAAACCAATAAAAGAAGATGGAAGGAATGGACGTACCCGCCGTTCATCTGCCCGTTCCGATTGGCGCCGCCACCCATCGGCGACATGCCCAACGGCAGGCCGCCGCCCATGCCCGCAAAGTCGGACGGGGAGGGCCGTTTGGCCGGCTTCGGGTACGCGACTCCGCTCTGCGCCCCGTCGTTCGACCGCTTCTTCATGCGCGTCGAGTTGTCCAGCACCACCGCGTGATTGCAGCGTTTTCGCGCGCACATCGCTCCTGCAAACAAACAAACGAGTAAGAAGAATGGAATGGAGGGAACGAACCAGGAATGTACGAGTTCTTGAAGTGTTTCCGGTCGAAACAAACGAGGCACGTGTTGCAGTCGGGTTGGCGGCAGTCCTCGCACGTGCCGCAGCCTTTACGCGCGCGGAACGACGGGGCGTCTCGCTAAACAACGCGATTGATCAAAGAAAAGAAGAAGCGGGGAACGAACCTGCAGCTTGTTCTCAAGAACGCGATGACATCGCCGCTCCAGGCAGCTCTGCTTCTTCACGCCCGGCCCGCCGAACTGCGGACTGTCCAAACAGAAGGGGCACTGGCCACAAGCCGTGCTGAACGACGGAGCGAATGATGAACGAACGAAAGGAACGAAAGAACTCACTTGGTGCATCCCTTGCAGATGCCGCAGCGTTGTGATCGGTTGCACATCGAGTTGAGGAGCGCCGAGTCCGATCGTTTCGGCGAGCCCGCGTCGTGGTCGTTCGGCTGGTTGCCGAAGCCGCCGGGCGGCCCGTGGGCGGCGGCGTGCGGCGGCGCGGAGTGCGGCGGGAGGCCGAACGGCGGGAACTGCGGCGGCGCGCCGGGCGGATGGCCGCCGGCCGAGTGCGGATGGGGCGGGAAGGGGAAGTTGGGCGACGCCTTCTGCTGGGCGGCGAACAGTTGGCCGAATTGATGGAAGGCGCCCGTCCCCACCGCGGAGGGCGGGAGCGGCTGCCCGATGCTCGTCGGCATCCCGTTGGCCATCGTGGCAGAAGGAGCGCTCATCGCCGGGTGGAAGTAGGCGAGCCCGGAGGCGGGCGCGGGCGGCGGGGCGGCCAGCGGATTCGACTGGAGCGCCGCGACGACGGCCGACTGGAGCGGCGGCTGGACGGCGGGCTTCACGGGCGGCGGCTTCAACTCGTGCAGCTGCGGCGGCGACTCGGTGGGCGGCTGCGGCTGCGCGTCGAACGGCGCCCGCTGCTCCGCGTGGACCGGCGGCACTTCGGCGGTGCTGGACGACGCCGACGACGACGAGGCGGACGAGACGGCGGCCGACGTGGACGGCTGCACGGTGTGCTCTTCGTGGACGAGAGCGGCGGGGGCGGACGGGCGGCTCAGGTCCTCCGCATTGATCGGCGACTTCTGAGCGGTGCGCGGCGGCGAATTGGGCGCTGAGGTTTCGGGTTCTGCTTTCGCCACTGCAGCCGCCGTCATGCGCACCGTCTGGGGTTATGCGAAGGGAAGGATGGGGGTATTGCACAAACTGAAAGCACAAGAAATAAGAAGGGATGGAGCGAACGAATGCTCGAACACGATCAATCGATTGATGGCACGAAAGCGGGCACGAAGAGAACGTAAAGAAAGACTCAATTGAACGGAAAGAAGACGAACGAATGGTGGAATGAATAACACGCGTATCAACACAACAATGATTAGCCGGGTGGATTGATAAGACCCCCGGAAAAGAGCAACCCTCACGCGCCTCCATTCCAGCAGTACAAACTCCAATTCGAATGCAGAAAGCGATGAACACATTCGTTGATTAATCGCAGAGAAAGAAGGGATGTAATCGAATCGACGGAAAGAAACACCAGCCATCCCCGACGTCCACTTCTTCCGCGGTTAATTGCCGCCGTGAACACGAAGTTGCGCACAACACGGCGGCGGATCTCCTCGCTTTGATTCGAAGGACGTGCGGTGGGTGGTTGGAGAAGGTGCGTAATTAACGTCGAGTCGAAGGAAGCAAACAATGCGGAGGAATGAATCCCCAGGCAGCAACGAACAAAAGAACGTAATTCGAGCAAAGAAAGAAGAGAGAAGTAGAGGGATCCAGTTGATTCGTCCATCAATCAATCAATCGATCGGTTGATCGATAAACTGCACGAATGCTCTCTGTTGATCGAACGAATTTCCACGTAATCCGCAGAACAATCACTCGTGCTCGCGGCTGGGCGGAATGTTTGGCGAGCCGACGAGCGAGCGGGTCGGCCGCGCGCTCTCGTCCACGTACTCACCGGCCGGCCCGTCCGTCCACTTATTACTCCACCGCTCGCTCGTTGGGTCAACACAAGGGCGACCCGGCGGGGAAGACGACCACCACGGGGCGGCGGGGAAGAAAGTGCGCGTGGCGATCGGGCAACTCGACGGGCGGGCGGGCGGCAAGTGGAACGGGGTCACGGGCGAATCGCGCGAAGGGCGGAGCGCCGCCCGCCGCCCGTCACCAGTCAGTCGCTCGCCGGCCGGCCGGCAGAAGGGGAGGTGAAGGAAGAAGAAGAAGTAATTGGTCAAAGGCGGAGGGCGGGCGGCGCGATGGACTCGAGGTGTGCGCGCAAAGCGAAGAGCAAACGGCCGAAAGCAGGTGGAGGTCATCAGTTCGCCGCCGTCGCTCCTCCTCCGTTGTCCGATCAGTTCGAATCAACGGTCGAATTGTGGGAATTCTCAACGAGTGCAAGTGATCGCAGCGGAAGCTATTAGGAATTACATTGAATTCGGGAGGTCAGGTGAGTGAACTCGTGCTCAACACTCCTCAGTGCCCAGCACCTATCCAAGTGGCCAACCAATTCGAAGAAGCTAACCGAAAGCGGAAGGTGGACGAAAATACGGAGCAGAGCGCAAACGACCCACCAAACGGAGCAGGAGAGAAGAAGAAGACGATTGCAGGGGGAGAAGAGATGGACGTTGGACGACCTTGGGATTTGAAGGCTCTCCTTCTCCCCCACCCCACCGCCACTCCTTCTTCTTCTTCTCCATCAATAGGTGGACGGGCGGGCGGGCGGCGGTGTGCAAACGAAAGACGACAACGCAGAAGAAATCGACCGTCTTTTAGCAATTAGTACGCGCACGAGTGCCCCCGATCTTCTGCCCGTCGCCCGTTTGGTTTGGATTCGAGCACTCGTGATCATTCGAGCAATGAACCAAAGAAGTGAACGAAAGGAATGAACAGAGAACTCTCGAATCCACAAACAAACCGGGTGGTGGTCGCATGATTACGGCCAGCAAGGAGGAAGCCCCGCGAGTGCAAAGGAGATCAACCGGGCGGGCGGGCGGCGAGGAACGTGCGTGTGCGGGCATTCGAGCGACGAAAGCGGCCGGCGGGGAAGCCGGGCGGAAATCAACACTCAAATCGCATCAAATCGCCTCATCCATCCGCCCTCTCCGGCTTATCGGGCGGGTCGACAAGCCGCCCCGCACTTGAGCGAGAAGCCACGTATTCCCCCGCCGCTTGATGTCGCCGCGATTGACGGAGAAACGCGGGACACATGGAGGAATTCGAGTGATCTCAACGAATCAACAAAATTCAAGAGATCTCAGCTAAATTCGAGTGATTTAAGAAATATAAAGCGATTTCAAGAGTTCTTTAACAAGAGAACGAGAGGAAAAGAAAGTTGTTCGCCATTCACTCGAATTCGAAGCAAGCAAACGGGAGGCGGAAAGACGAGTGGGTGAGTGAGTGAGTGAGTGGAGTCCGTTTGCATTTTGGCTTCCTCTCCGCTTCGGCCGCTTGTATTTTGGAACAAACTCGAAAGCCCCTCCTGCCCGCCCAGTGGCGTTTGCTTGCGGCAACGGGCGGGCGGGCGGCTGCTTGCGGCTGCTCCGGCTCCTCTTCATTCAATCCCCGCCGCTCTCCTGCGCCCCTCTTCTTTTCGCATTTGTTCCGCTCTTCTTCTTCTTTTATTCTCCGGGAGTTCGGGCCGGCCGGCGCTCTGCGATGGACAATTGGCGGGCGGGCGGGCGGGCGGTCGAAAGCGGAGGCCGCACTCTTTTTGAGTGGGACGAACATAAAAGAAAGGAGGAGGAGGAGAAGTGGGCGCGTTTCTTCGGCCTTCGGGTTTGCTTTCCGAAATTCTCGAATGGGAGTGCGAAAGGGAAGGGATTTTGGGCAGTTAGAAAAGAACGACAGTTTCTCTTCAACGACGAGGTCTTTTCGACCCCGCAGCGCGTGTTGAAAGCTCGCTGACCACTGATTTCATCCGATCGAGAGTCGTAAACAATCCTCTGCTTGTTTACACGACCACTCCAGCGCGTTGTTCCCCGCTTTGGATCATTAGACGACGAAACGGATTCCTAATTGCGGCCGCCCCAATTGGGATCAAGTGCCGTCGAATCCGAGCGAACGAGCCGCCGCGTCGTCTCATGGACGAATCGAAGCGAAACGCCGGCCGCCTGCTCGTTCGCATCGAAAACAGCCCACTTGTCCGCCTCGTTTGTCAAACTCACTCATTCTTCCTCTCGGGTGCTTAAAAAGACGGAACGAAGGCGGCAGAAGAGCGGCGGGCGTGCAACGAGGAGAACATAAGCTGCATGGGATTAATGACTGACTGACTGCTGCTGTCGCTTGTCGGTTGGAGACGAGAGTAGCAGCGGGCATTTCGATTCGATTCGAACAGAAGCAACGGAAAAGAGTAAACGAACGAACGAAAGAGCAGAAAGTTCCTTTGGGTTCACGAGAGCGGTCGATCGAAAACAAACGAGATCAACACACAGCGCGCCTGCACGCCCAAACACATGAATTGCAGCTGCAGCAGCAGCAGCGAACGAAAGAACCCACTGGGTGAGTGAGTGAGTGGCAATAAAAAGTGGGAAGAAAGCTGAAGGAAGGTTGTTTTGTTGCCCGCACACTCACGACGAAACGAACACGCGATCCCGACGGGGCCGAAACGAAAGAAACACTTTCGGTTCGCCTTTCTCCCCGCCCGCTCGGCCGCCGCTTTCGGCCGCCGAAATTCGAAACGAGCAGAAAGACGCGGGTTGTGGTCGGAAATGAGCGAAATGGGTCGAATGGAAGAAAGTCGGCGATCGCTCGATTGGAAGCGAGCTTCCGTGGAGGGTCCACTGATCGAGGTGGGGGCTTCTTGCGCACAAGCCACACGAACCAAAGGTCAAACGAACGAGAGAGGGTGGAGGGCGGTTGGGTGGTTTGAACCAAACCAAACCGAACGAACGAAAGGAAGGAAGGAAGGAAGCGGTTGCTCGGTGGGAAGTGCGCACTTGTGCGTCGGCTGGAGATCACAAGTTGGCGTACTTTGAACAAAGAAGACGCAAAAGGAGGAGCAGGAGAAAGGGGTGACATTCAATTCGCTTTCTTCTCCTTCGGCCCGCCGCCCGCCGGCTTCTTTTTGTTCCAATCGAAATCCGCCGGCCGCCCGCTGCCCGTCGAACACAAACGGCCCGTAATGAGATAAACTCGCCGCGAATCCCGAACGAGCACCCGGCCGGCCCTCCAGCGAACAATCCGCCGCTTCCTCTCATACTCGTCCTCTTCCCGCTCGCGCCGTCGTTCAAGTGAGAACAAAGGCCGCCTTCTCGGGAGTTCCCATCGGCCAGTGGGAGACCCTGCGGCAAAGAAGGGGAGCGATTGGAGTTCGGGAGAACAACGCAAAGAAATCAATGGAAGGGCGGAAGTCGATGGGAGGAAGTCGATCGAACGAAGTAAAGAGCTTTAAATCGAGAGCTCGAGCTCGAGCAAATCGATCTCCCGTTCCCTCCAACGCGTTCGGATTGCGTGCAACTCGCCGCTGACCGCCACGATCGACGAGCAGCCGGCGGGCGATTTTCCCGCCGCGCCCGCCGCCGCCTCCGGCTGACCGCTCGCTCGATTGCGCAATCGAGTAGATTTGATCGAACGCGGCGGTTCTTCGTGAACGTCGTGTGAAAAACACGCAGCCGCCGGCGGCGCGTCGACTTCCAAAAGTCGAGCGCAAAACAACGCCGAAGAATCGAACGGAAGATGTCCGCCTTGCTCGCGGCGTTTCGGGAGTGTAAAGCGAAAAGAATTGCAAGCGGGCGCTGTAAAACAATCAAAGAACGATCGAATTTGTTTCTGCACACCGCTCGGCGATTCGGCGGCGGCTTCCGCACGTTTCCGTTCGACGACGACTTTTGATCGACGCCGTCAGCCTCGCGTCTGCGTGGATCCAACGGGGAGATCCACGCACAACACACGAAGAGCCCCGAAGGGAGAACGGAAGCCAATCCGCAAGACGACGGTCGGCGGTGGAAGAGCGCAATCGATTGCGCGTCGTGTTTGTCGCCCCCTCTTCTTCCTTCCGCCTTTTCTTCTCTGCGCAAACTCGCTTCTTCCTGTCCGCGCACTTGTTTCGTGTGTTTGACGACAACCGAGGGGAGAGCGCGGGGATCAACACACACGATCGCCCCCTCTTCTGCGTTGTCGGAGGTTGTTGAACTGCGTCCGAAAATAACTCGCAGCCCCCGACCGCGATCGTCTACGACAATCCGCTTGTCTGCGGTGGGGAGGTTGTAGATCGAAAAAAACTTGGAAAACAGTCGAGATCGCTCGCAAAAACCGCCGCCGTCCCCTTGTTTTCTGTCCACTTGCTTCACGCAACGCAAAAGCGCGCTTTTTTGCCGCCAATTCCGTCCGTTCGCCGCCGCACGCCGCTCGCCGTCGCCGCGTCATTTGGCGAGCGGCCAGGAAGCGCGGAAAACGACGCGAGCGTTTTCTTGTTCGGTTGCGAGCGGAAAGAAAGTGCGTGTGTTTTTGCACGTGATCTCGCCGTTTGCACTCGAAAGTTCGAAAGGTTTTTGTGCTTGCGGCTTGTTTCGATTCGTTCAACGTTCGCGAACCGACAAACCGCGAGCACGCGCAAAGAAACACGTTGATAGGGGCTTCAAAAAGCAGCGCAATCTCTTCAGCCATCCGCTTCGTGCAAAAACAAAAACGAAGCCCGAAAGCGTCGACTTCTCGAAATCCACGCGTCCGAACAAAACTTCTCGTTTCGGTTGCAAAAAAGTGGCGGTTGGTGGGCGCGTTGCCGGGCGAGACGAAACGCGGAGTGAGAAGGCCGTCGGTTCGAACCGCGTCGACCAAAAGTTGCGAGCGAACGAGAAGTCGCGAACTCGCGGCGAGCAAGACGGGCGGAAGGGCGGCGAGTGGACCAGCCGGCCGGCGGATCAAAACCGAAAGCACTCGGCGGGATGGAGGTGGGGGCAAGGCGGGAGCGGTCGACTCCTTCTTCCAATTCATTACTCCTCCCTCTCCCTTCGTCCATTCGAAGTACTCAATTTCATCCACTCCTCCCGCCCGCCCGTCTTGAATCGAAGCAATTGGGGCGTGCAGCTGCCGGCTGGGCGGCCGCCTGGAGAGTCGAGAGGAGGCGGCGGGCAGGCGGGCGGAAGAGCGAACTGAATGGACGGGAATTGCTCGCATCAATCCAATCCAATCTCTTCTTCCTTCAAAGACGCAAGAGAGAGAGCGAAGAAGGAGAAGAAGGAAGAAGTGGATGTCGTTTAAAATTTTTACGATTACACACGCGCCCTTTGGTTCGTCCGCTCGCTCGCCTTCTTCTTTGACAAATCGAATTGAAATGAATGAAGTGCAGGACAGGGGCACTTGTTGGCGTGTGCAAGCAACAGAAGGAAGAAACAAATGCACCCGTAGGCAAGTGATCGATCGACGGCTGCGGGAACCCACGTACATTCGACGACAAAAGCGGTAGCCGGCGGGGCCTGAAGCGACGGGAGCGGACGGTTATTTCGAATGTAAAACTTCTCCTCGCCGTCCACCACACACGAACGAGAGAGGAGTTTATGGACAGCAAACATGCTCGCCGTGAATCACGTGCGATTAGATAAAAAGCGAAGCAGAAAGACGAGGAGGAGCAGCAAAAGAATGCGGAGTTCCTCCGAGTGCAGCGTTGCAAAGGCGAGCGGAAGTCCGCCGATTGTTTCGAGCGGGCGAGCGGAAAATCGGCAGCTGTTCGCCGCTCCCGCCGCCGCCCAACGACGTTCTTTTGGCGCGCCGCCCGCTTCCGACTGACCGCCGGCCACTCCCGCCGCCGCTCGTCCACGCGGCAGCGAAGCAACAAGCCGCCTGGGCGAGCGGCCGATTCGAGCGGGAATCCGCGGCGAGCGGGCGACAACAAACGGGCGAAGGAACACGCCGGCCGCTCGTCGCTTGTCGTTTGTAGCCGCTAATCAAAACGGAACGCTTCGATTAAAATCGGGCGGGAAGACGGCCGCCGGCCGCTTTAAATTCCGAGCGAGCGTTTGCTAACCGAACGGACGATAGGAAACGAGCGAAAGCGAGAGAAATCCACTGACCGGCTGGCCGGCCGCTTGCTGACCGTTCGAATCGCTAGGCGAACGCCGAGTGTTGCATTCGAATCGCAAGAAGGCGGGGGGACGCTCGTAAACTCCCGTAATGACCGCCCAGCTGAACTCAAAACGATTAAAATCGCCGCCGATTGGAGGCCATTCCCGCGCCCTGGTCATCATATTTCGAACGAACGAACGAGAACGAGCGGGTGAGGACGCAGAAGAACCGCCTTTTCGATGGACACAACTCGAATTCACTGCCGAAGGGGAAGATTGAAGACGCGCCGGTCGGAAATGTCGTTCGAAACACTCGACGAGAAGGAGGAGAGAGGAGTGGAAAACATTCCCCGAATTTTATGGTGAGTGAGTGGAAAGAAGAGGGGACTCTCGTCCCTCCCACTGCCCGCCGCCTCGCTCGCTTCCCACCGACCGACCGCTCGAGGTCGACAGCGACGGTTGAGGCGATTGAATCCACTCGTCCCTCTCTCTTGTGCACGAAAGGAAGGACGGAGCGGAGGGAAGGGAATGCAGTGAATGGGTGATGAACTCGAAGGACGAGACCCGCAATCCACACACTCCTTTCCGCCGTCTTCTTGGATTTCCTTCTTTCGAGAGTGGCATCAGAATTCTCGATCCTTCGGCTGCAGACAAGAGAAACGATTGAGCGGTGGATCGAACGGGAGTTCGCTGTGAGTGGCGGTCGGTCCCGACCGTCCCACACAATCGGGCGGGAAGAAACAAAAGCGGAAAGGTCGACTCGTGGGTCTCCTCTGCGGAATATTAAAGAGCGGCCGCCCTGCTCGGCCGGCTTCTTCCCAACCGCCCTCCCGACTGGCCGGCCGGTTGGTTGCAACGAGTGTGTGCGGCGATTGAATGAGCGAGGGAATGAATAAGAAGGAAGCAAGTGAGCGAGTGAATAGTCAATTCGAAAGTCGAAAGGGCCGCCGCTTTCGTTTCGGGGCGGATGAATGCCACTTGATGATGGCAGCGAGTGTACGAACGAAACGAATTCCTGCTGCTTTCGGTTCGCGTGGAGCACGAGGATCCTTGGTTCGTTCGTGATTGTGAGTGAGTGAGTGAGCAATGGAAAGAAGCAGGAGAATGCACGGGAGAGGGGAGTGCACGGACGGCAATCAAAACCGACCCCACCGATTCGTCATCCGCCCAAACGAAACCGACCGCTGCGAACACAAAAGACGGCCGAAATCCCCGGCAAGCGGCTTTGCGTCGAGCGAGCGAGTGGACGTCGCCGCCGAGGGTTCGACTCGAAGCCGCTCCGGCTGCTCGCCGTTGACCTTCGCGCGACGTTTGCAGCCGCCCGCCCGTCCGCCGCACGTGAACCGAAAGCCCGCGATTTTCGCACGCATTCCGTCGCGTTTGCGTTCGGAATTCCGGCCGGTTGGAAGGCGTCCGGTGAAGTCGCGGTTACTCGCCGCCGCAATCTGTTTGATTAAAATTGCGAAATTCCAACCGACCGGCCCGACCGTCCGTCCGAAGTTGTTTGTTTACAACCGGCCGACTACACGGCGGGGATTGAAGTCGGCGGGGATGTTCGCCCGTCGGCGGTCGGCTGCAAGAGTTTGCGGTTAAAAACGCATAAATCCGCCGCCCGCATTTCGTCCATCTGCCCGCCGCGAATGCCGCCGCTCGTCGCGCATAAATCCGAGCGAACGAGCCCCCGAGTTTTGATGTTCGCCCGTCCGCAAGTGGTCGCCGGCCGGTCGGTTGGTCGGTTCGCATGCCAACAGTCCGCTTGGTGGGAGGTTGTGGAGCGAGTGGACAGAAGATGGAGGCATGGGAGGATGGACGCTTGACCACACCGCTTTGGTTGTCGAAAGAACCTCGCGGTTTCGAAAGAGCCGTAAAGGTCGCTTGTCCGCGGGCATCGCTCGCTCGAAAGAACGAACAAAAGAAGTTGGCTAGAGCGGCGAACAAAAGGACGAGAAGGAAGCAAGACGGCGGCCAAGCAGAAGGAAGAAAGGGAGTGAATGTAAAACGAGCTAATAAATCGAGGAATTTATTGGCCTTCCTTCCCCCTCGCCTCTTTCCTTCACTCTCGCCATTCCTTCCGTCTTTCGTTTCGGCTCGAGCTTCGAGGAATTCAATCCGAACGAAAGTTTTCGTTCGTTCGATTCCCGCACGACCGCCGGCTGCAGCAAACCGAACTCCCCGCTTCTTCGGTTGGAACGAGTGTTTTGCGAAATTCTCGTCCCGATTTTAAGCCGCTCAAATTCCGCAGCAGCCGAACGAGTGAACGAGTGGATTGTCGCTGTGGACTGCCCACGAACCAAACCGCTCCACTCGCAGCCTGCCTGTAGTCATGTGAACACGCCGGCTGACTGTCGGCTCGTGGCACGAACGAACGAACACGTGGATTGAACTCGGAGGATCCTCGCGTGTGGATTGCGGGAAGAAGCAGCGAGTGGACGGCGGAATCGCCCGCGAATTCCCGCACTCGCCGCGCCGCCCGCTCCGCAAATCGCCGCCGCTCGGCGGCCGATCGGAGCGGAACGCGGCGAACGCAACTTCCGCTCGCTCGCCCGCTCGCCGCTCCGATCGGCGCGTTCTTCCGCTTTGTCTCCGTTTCGCGGCGGACTTTCCGCTTTCCGGTCGGAAAGAACGTAAGCAGACGCGTGGACATTGGACGCTACATCGAGAGAAAAAAGATGAAGCAGTGCGCAGTAAAGAATGATTCGATGCAAGCAGAATAATCAACGGCAAAGCGAGGGAATTTGGGAGGAGTTCTTGCTTATAAGAGGCGACGACTGGTGTGTAAAAGCAAGCGGAAAGCGAACGAAATCTAGTGGATCGCCGCAGTCGAACGGGAGCCGCCGAACGGGGCGGCCGATTGACCGAAACGAGCAGAAATCGGGCGCCCAACTTTGCAGCAGCGGTGGGGGGTCGTGCACATGGACGAGCGAAGGGCGACGGCGAGCGGCGAGGCGGCGGCGGCGAGCGGGAAGCGATCGGAGAGCGTCGCGCGCGTCCCCTCGCGCTCGCCGACGCGCGGGCGGTTCGGCGGGTGGTTTGTGCACGAGCAAGCGAGCGGGCAGTGGAGGTCGAGGCGTCCCGCCTGCCACTCGCTCACTCACCCACTTCTTCCTCCCCGCTCCCCCCACCGCCGCCCCTCGACCGGCCCGCACTGGGCGCGTTGGACTGTTGGGCGGTGGGTTCGTCGCACCATCGCAGTGGCTGATACAAAACTCGCCTCCTCGTCGCCCCGATCGTCTTCGCTTCGCTTCGGTCGTGTACGTACAACAATGTTCGCTCCTTTTCTCTTTTGTATTCCCCCCGTACAGTGCGGAGTGATTAGACGGCGGCCGCCGAATGAACTCCCGATTGTGCGGACAAACAGACGGCCGCCGAGATCCCGCCCGTCCAGCCACTCGACGCTCCATTGAAAGCAGAAAGAAGCGGAAGGAACGCCGTTTAATCCTCGCAGCAATCCGAAGTCGTAAAATCCACTCGTCCGGCTCGTGCACCTGCATTCGATCATAATTACCGAAGCGAAACGAAACGAAGCCATTCATCTTCCTCCCTCCACTGCTTCCCTGCCAACGAGCATCCCGCATCGGCCGTATTGCTGCTTTCAAATCCGAGAGAGGACGAGAGAATAAGGAGAAGCAGAAGTCTGCAATTGCAAACACACAGCTTCTTCCGTTTGGTCAAAGTACGCCCCATCGCAGTCAACCGCAGTCAATTGAAGAGTTCTTGTCCGCTTCGCATCATAAAAAGACGTAAATTCGTCAATTGATGAGCGACAAGCGGCGGAAAGCGGAGGGACGGGCGGGCGGCGTGGGAATCTTCGTGTTCTTCTTTCTTTTGGTTTCGCAGAAGAACGAGCGGATTTGACGGCGGTCGAATTGAAAACACCCCAGCGAATTCGGTCGACCGCCGCCTTTTGTTCGACGAATCTCGCGCGGACAAAGGCGGAGAGCAAATGGACGAGAAGGAGGGGGATGAGTGCGGGAGTGTTTACTTTCGGGTCGAACTACTCACCCCGCACATCCCCGACCGCTCGCCTGCTCGTCTTATCCGCTCGCTCTTCTTTTGACCCCCGCCCGTCCGCCCGACGGCTCTCGACCACCCGCCCGGCTGACCTACCGGCCGCTCGATCGGAGTGACCGCGGGGGATCGGCGCACCCGCTCCGCTCGCTCTCGACTTTCCACCCACTCTCCGCCGCTCCTTCGGGCGGCGATCGTCTTTTGTTGTCCACTTTGACGAAATTTGCGATCGCCGCGCGAAACACGAGCGGCCGGCCGCCGCTTTGTGTCGCGAAACACGACTTTTCAACCGCCCGGCCGACCGATCGAGTGTTTGCGTTGGGCGGATTGCGAAATGGACGGAGAGCGGCGAGCGGTCGAAGAGAATACAAGCGGGGAGCAACGAGCAGAAGCGAGAATAATCACAATGCACGAGACAAGGAAGAACACTCGCAATTGGAAACACTTTAGCTGCTTGCTGGACATCAAATGATCCCGCACTCAATCCAACGGTGACTGCAAGAAAGAAACGATTCCTCAAACACAAGGGAGAGAGCTGCAGATCCAAAGCAATTCCTCCCACCATCCCGTTTCAATCTCCTCCTTCATCTCCGCTCGTCATTGCGCAATCGCATCACGTCGCCCCCTCCCAGCGGCGACTTCGATTCGTGTGCAGAAGACGTGATCAATGGAAGGAGAGGGGAATTAATTTGCTCTCTTTTCTTCCAACACGTCGCTGACTGTTGCGAAGAAAGCAGCAGGCGATGGAATGCGCGAATTAATGACGTCTTCTTGGTCGTCATCAAAAGGAAGAAAGCAGACGAAAGTGGGGAGTGACGGGGAGCAATCACTAGACAGAAAGAATCGATTGGTTCTTCGATTCAAGAAAGGAACTCGTGGACGTTCGTCTCTGCCGCCCAATCCAAGGCAGCGGGAACTCGGCAATCCGCCCGCCCGTCCGTCTGCTTTGCGATTCGCAGCGAAAGGGAACACACGTGTGAAATTCGCGAATCCCCCGCACCGCGAAATGTCAACCAAATGCGGTGGGCGGCGCGGATCTCCGCCGGCTTCTCGCAATCGAAAGACGAGCGGCAAGGCGAAAAGCGGCGGAAAGCTCTTTTCTTGCATCCACAAGCGATACGAACCGTTCGGTCCCAGCTCTCGAAGGAGTGCCCGCCCGAAGCATCGACCGGAGAGAACCTTGTTCGAGACGAAAGAAAGCCCAAAGTGGGCCGTGCGTGTCGAAAGCCGCGTACAAATTGGATCGCCGCGGAAGAAACAAAACGGTTTCGAATTTCGATTCACTCCGCCGGCCGGCCGCCCGTCTTGATTCACTCGCGGCCGGGCCGCCCGCTGCGGGACGAAAATTTCGGAAGGCGGCGAGGATGATTGGTTTCCAAACGAATCGATCGATCGATCGATCGATTGAATCAAGAGAAGGAAGGAAAGACGAGGGGTGGTGATCATTCGACATCAATGGTTTCTGCTCGTTTCTTTCGAAGCGGAAAAGAGTTGAACCGGAAAGGATTGCCGAGTGATCGATGCACGAGTTTATTCTCACAACGAACAAAGAAACAAACGAGAAGATCCCCGAACCGAGCCGGAATCAAACGCGGGAGTCGCCGTCGATGGTCGTGGCGGCGATTTGCGGCCGCTGAAGCGCCGCCTTCTCTGCTTTGTGGCTTCCGCGAGCACTGGAACGAACGAGAGGAAGAGCCAATTGAACGAAGTGCACGGTGGAGCTCACCTCCCGATCGAATAGCCGCCCGCGAACGAACTCGAAAAGAAGCAGAGGACGGCGCACGCCGCCATCAGGTAGAAGGCGACCATCCAGTGGATGCGCGGGTCGTCGTTCCCGACCTCGCGCAACGGACGGCTGCAAACATACCAGTGAACGCGAGAGCAAAGTGAAGAACTTGCTGATCGTGGCTCCACTCGAAAGCCGAAGCGAAGACGGCGGCCGTGATCATGAGCAGCAGCGAGAAGCGGAAGCCGTTCGTCATCGTGGACGAATCAAACGGACCGAATGGAAGAGTCGCGAGTTGAACGGCCGACCGATCGGAACGAACGCAAATGAGCAAAGTGGGGAGAAAAAGGATCAAGCGCACGCCATCCGGCCGCCGTGGAAAAATTGCTCATTTCACCGCTCGACGCGCCTCCGTGCAAAAAGCGAAAATGAGCGGCGGAAGGCGGCGCGGTCAAGTCGTCCTCTGGCCGAAAGCATTAGCCTTCCGGCACGCGCAGCAGCTCAGGATCATGTCGACGTGCGCTAAAACCGGTCGCAATCGAAAGAGCGAGGTCGATTCTACCAGACGGCTCGCGAGCGACGTCTAAATCGGCCGCTTTGCCCGTTTTCTCGTGGCCGAAAGTTCAAAAGTCGGGTTTTTCGTTTGTTGAGATCACACACAAAGGCTTGTTTATCTCTTGTCTTTTGACGTGAGAAGCTGAAATCCACAACTTCTATTCGCCTGTGTTTCCTCTACATTTTGGTGTATTTCGGGTTGATTTCGACCAAAAATGAAAGACCACATACATTTTGAAGCCGGTCGGGTCGGCCGAAAATCGTTGCTTTTCGCACTTGGATGCGTGTATCTTCGTTGGCGTTTGGCTGATTGCTCCAAAATCCATAACTTCTGTTCGCCTCATGGTCCTCGTCATTTTTGTGAAATTTCAAAAGATTTGGACAAGAACTGAGGGACTACTTACATTTCGCAGGTGCTATCCCATCTTCTTTTTCGACGTCGACTTCCTCCTTTATTCTGCAACGAAGCGGGACGAAAGCAGCAGTTTTCTGATCAAATCGACTACGAAGAATCCGAATCCGTCATTGGTTTTGCAAACGGAATCAATGGCGTCGCGCGAGATTTGACCCGTCGACCTCCTTGTGAGGGAACGAAGAGCCACCGCACCCGACCGCCTCTCATTTTCGCTTTTGTCGCAAACTTGCCGAGCGGTGAAATGGGCGGTTTCCGGATGGCGTGCAAGCGGAAGCCATTCGGAGGAGTTCGAAAACGGAAGCTTTGAGTTCGGTTGGATCCGATAGGATGCGGGTTTTCCAGAGAGCAGTGGAGTTCGTCCCACGACCAACTGTTTCCTTTCATTCATCAGTCCGACCTGCTCTTTGCAATAATCGAAGGCCTTCCTCTTCGGTTCCAATCGTTTATTTTTCACGAAGTCTAATCCCAAGCGGAAGGTGAGTGGATCCAATCGAGTAGCGCATGGCCGGCAGCAAGTGAATGGAATCACACGAATGACGAAGAGGAGTCGGACAAGCAGGCGGCCAGTCGGTCCTCGTTCGTCGCCCACCACTCGGCACCGGCGTTGAAGCGAGCGGTCGAGTTCAGGCGCGTGTTGGAGTTCGTGCGGGCGAGCGCCTTCTCCGTTCGGCTGCAAACACGCGGGAGGAATGAGTGGATGAAAGGGGGAACTCACCGCTTCGACCAGAAGAAGCCGCCCGTGAAGGCCGATCCGAACGAAGCGGAAAGCAGGAGGCAGGCGAGCACGCCGTCCACCACGTACATCCAAGAAGGCCAGTCGTCCTCGACTCTGCAAGAAGGAACGAGTGAACGGCAGGAGATGAAGGTAAAACTCACTCGACAACTTCGCTCTCCGTCGTCCCGTCCGCTCGGACGCCGTCGACGAGCAGGAGGACGAGGACGGCGGCCAGCAGGCGGAAGAGCGGCGGCATCGCGGATCAGAGCGAGCGACCAGTCGGGCGAGCGGAAAGCGGACGGAAGTGCGGAGGGAACGAAAGGAAGAGCAAGTGAGCAGAAATTTGCATGAATGATCCCACAATCAAGAGGAGCTGTCCTTTCCGCAGGGCCCTAACCGGTCGCCCATGTCTTCGTTCCAGAGGCTCTTTCGCGCACTCATCGCCGTGACGACCGCCAGCTCGACGGGCGGCAACACGACGAAGGGCTCGTTGGGGTCCTCGCCGCAATCTCGAACTAGTGGCACATCCACGGGTGTTCACTGCACAAGAGAAGAAAAGGAGAGCGAAGGAACAAACGTGCTCGGTCCCCGGCCGGACGCCATCGGTGCGCTCCTCGAAGTTGGTCGACCCGGAGCGGCAGAAATCAATCGAATGCGAGAAGCACACGGTGACTCATGGCCAAGGAGATCGCAGACGAGAACGCGGAAGAAACCCGCAGGAAATCCCCACTTCATTCACGTGTTGTTTAATTCCAGCGAAAGAAGTCGAAGCAAAGGGCTCGCAGACGAGAAGGCCCGCAAAGACGCCGCCGCCAAGCGGTTGAACGAGAGGCTGGTGTGTTTTACTGGGTATTCATTGCTATTATTCCATTTCAATCACAACTGATGTCGACCGTTGCCCATGAGAAATGTTAGACGAAGCAAAGCCCGCCGGCTGCTTCGAAGCACGAAAGCAAAGGCGTGAAGAAGGCCGTTGAGGAGTCAAAGGCCGTCGTTCACGCCCAGCAACCGACGGAGATCTCCGAGAGCCGAAAGATCAATCAAAGGATGTCACCAAACGGACGAAGACCGTCGATCGCCGAGGACGTTCAGCAGGCAACTCAAAAATAGCCGACGACTCCCGACCAACAACCGGCTGCTGAGAAGAAAAGTGCGTTCTTTTCGTTCACCAACCGTCTGGTCGTTTGTGGTTGACGAGACGGCGATCGCTGATGAGTTTCACAGGATGAGTGGATTCTTATTTACTTCACGCTCCGTGATTTTAAACCATCCTCTCCAACTTTTCTGATGCTTTATTCGAACAGAAACAGGGAAAGAAAGGAGATCAGTGGTAAATGCGGTCGATCGAAAATTTCTTCGGGCGCGGGCGAGGGTCGGCGGGGTCCAGCGCCTCGAAAGCCGTGCGGAGGAGGGACTTCGGTTGGCTGAAACGAAAGCTGCACTTGAAAGGAGCATCTTTTTGGCGCTTACCCGGGTAGCCGGTAGAAGCGCCACGTCCAGGTGGGCTTTCCGCGGCCGAAGCGCTCGCCGTTCGCTGAAGAGTGGGAACTGCGCAGGTGGAGCGTGATCCCGCCATTTTCGTCCACGTGCAGCAGGTCGGTGGGCTCGTCACCGATGTGGACCCCCCCTTCCACTCGGAATACCAGCACGAGGCGGCGATCTCGGCTACGATCGGCGAGTCGACGGTCGTCCACGCGCCGCTGCGGAGGTCCATGCGGCACAAGCGGGGCTGCAGCACGCGGTTCGGCGACTCTCCCACCATCACGTGCTCCAAGAAGACGGCCGAGTGGTCGTGAAAGGCGAGGGCGGTCGGCGGCAACTGGTGGCGAGTGATCGCGGCCTGCAAGAAGAGGATGAAAGAATGGAGCGTGGGATGATGGACTCACTTCTTTGCGGTCCTTCACTTCGACCACACGAATCAGGCGGCCGTCTTGCGGGTCGATCGTGTGGATCGAAGTGATCCGCAAGGTGTCCCGCCCGACCACGTACAGAACGCCCGCGTGGACGTGGATGCCGCCAATTCGTCCGTCCGCGAGCTCCAGCGCGCCGATCGGCCGGACGGCCCGCGAGTTCACGTCCACCTCGAGGAGCTCTGCGTTGGACGCGTCGCGGAGGACGGCGAAGACGAAGCGGGCGGGATCGGCGGTCGGCGAGACGAGGCGGCGGTGGTGTTCGATGCGGTTGATCGCGGACGGCGGGAAGCGGTGGAGGACGACGAAGCAGAACTCGCCGCTCGTCCAGTTCAGCTCGAGCCGGACGAGTCGCTCGTGCGTGAGGACAAGCAGCCGATCCTTTCGCTCCATCAAGCAGTCAACCACTCGGCCCTGCCGCTCCGCTCCCCAGGGACGCCAGAAGTCTCTGAAAGAAGACACAAGTAAGGGATGAGAAGAGAGTAAAGAGGACGTACTCGCAAATGCCGGTGTGTGTGTCCACAACCTGAATGGACGCGCTCTCGTTTGCGAACTCGAACAGGAAGCGGCCGCAATTGAACGCGTTGGACATGTGCGGGAACCAGCGGGCGCCTTCGACCGACGACTCCACACTCGCGTACGCCAGACCGCTGGTCGTCATCTTTAGGAGAGGAAACGAAGAAGCAGGAAGGAATGACCGGCGGGAAGCGAGTGATGAAGGAATGATCGAAAGCCCCCGCTCACCGCCTTTTATTCACTTCGCTGACCTCCATTTTTCCCACCGAGTGGCGCAATGGTCGCTGACTCAACGAGCTGTTATCGTGTGGGTCACATGGGAAATGCGCAACGAAACTCCTTTCCCATCGGCTTATTTCGCTCGCGGTTCAAAGTTCACGCAGAATGAGAAAAAGGTCCCAACGAAAGACTTGCGTACGCATCATGAGGTTCGCGATCTTTGAGCATCCGTTGCCCACAAGCGACTTCAATTTCCTGTTGGTTAGCCGCTTCCTCAATTTTCATTCAGAATCAGACACTCTTGCACCCACGGCCACAGAGAAGAAGCCGATTCCAGCGGCCACACATGAAGAGGCGGCAGCAAAGAAATCCGAAGACGAGCACAAAGCCGAGAAGCTGGAGTCTTCTTTGGCGCGAGCACGTTCGACTTGCTCGGGCACGTAGCGTTCGTTAAACGACAAGCAGTTAAACTTTCGGTCCGCCATCTTCGACACCTCCTTAAAAACGTGAGGCGCGGACCACCAGTTCGACGTCCCCTGCCTGCCGTGTGCTCACGTTTGAGCGAGGTAGAGGTCCGGCTGGTGCCCGACGATTAGCTGGACAAAATAAAACAAAAGACTCGAGGGTGATGTGGGCTTTACATATGAGAAAGCAGGGATGGGGCGAGAGTTCACGAAAGTGGGCGACCGAGATGAGCGACGAGCGCAAATGGTGGTCACTCCGTTGGACGAAAGCAAGCCGCCCGACTGGTCGACTGGACAGAGAGAACGCGCGAGTTGGAGCGGGCGGTGAGGGTCGAGCGGAGTGCGCACTTCCTCGCGGTCATTCGAGCTCTGTGGTTTGAACGAAGAGCAAAGAGGGTTCCATTGGTTCAACAGTGTAGTGAACGTGTAATCCATTTCCTTTTCTTTAACCCACGGGATCTGAACGGCCGTTGAATGCTGCTTGGTTGATCCCCGACGATCCTCGACTCCAAAGCAGTCGGCGAGTTAGCGGCTTCAAATGATGCGGTCGGCATCAAGCAAGCGTTTCACTCACTCGTTCTCCTCCGTTCATCGAGCAACAAGTAGATTTTGGAAGAAGTTTATCGACAAACACGAACAACAAAAAAAACAATGAACAAGAGCGTCCACTTGCCGCCCCCGCCGACAATCACTTCTGCAACGCAAAGAGAAATAAGAAAGGACAAGGGACTCGCCTCGTTGTTGCCGGGCGTCCGCGAGTCCAGCGGGACGGACGAGGCCTGCGGGGGCTGCGGCGTCAGCCGGAGGGCCGCCTGATTGGAGGGCGCGTGCGAGGCGGGCGCGTGCGTGGACGGCGCGTCGGCGAGCGTCACGGCGCCCCGTTTGGGCGGCGGCGGGGGCGCGATGAGGGGGGAGGCCGCCCGCTTTCCGCCTTCCTTCCTCTCGCCCGCTTCTTGCTTCTTCGCCTTTCTGTTCGCGCAGCAGTGGACGGCGCAGGCGACGGCGAAGAGCAGGACGACGAACAGGAGGACGCCGTTCAGACTGAACGAGAAGGTGGGAGGCAAGAAGGAGAGGAAGGAACGAACATGAGCGATCCCAAAAGCCACTTGCTCGCGAAGGCCACCGAGCCGCCATCCTGAAGTGCCGTCGTGCTGTTCGACGCTCGAGCGGTGGCGGGGGTCGTGGGCGAGGAGCCGGACGAAGAGGAGCGGAAAGAAGTGGAACGAACCGAGCTGGAGGAGGACGTCGCCGTAGACGTGGAGCTCGTCGTTGTGCTCGTGGTTGTTGTAGAGGTGGTAGTGGGCGGCCGGTACTCGCCGAAAACATGCGACCTCACCTGCAAGCCGCCCGCCCGCAATCGACCGCCCGCTTCCGCCGAACTCACGCTCACGTCCAGCGAGTCGAGCCGCCCGTCGTGCTCCACTTCGACCGTCGTCCAGAAGTTTCCGTTGGGGGCGGCGGTGCGGAGCGTCTCGCCGGCGCACCACTCGACGGCCGTCCGGTCGGCCGCCTCGGAGGTGAGCCGCCCGTCCGGCTCCAGCGAGAGCAGCGGCCAGATGCCGACCACTTGGCTGTCTGCAAGCCGAATGCAAGCGGGAAAGCGGGGGGAACTCACTGGCCATCGCCTTCCACTGGGTGCCCGAGCGGACGGTCGCGAACTGCAGCGTGCACGAGTCGCCGATGCTCACCGAGAACCTGCAGGGGGATGGACGAGAGGAAGCCGAGAACTCACTTCGCCGCTCGAGTGGTGGCCAGGTAGAAGAGAGGATTGGCGGCGGGCTCGAATTGGACGGCGATCTTCGTCCGGCGGGTGCACTTTTCGAAGTGACTGCAAGCAGACGGGCGGGACGAGTGGACCGACCGCCCGGCTGCTCACAACTCGTGCCACGCCGTCTGCGGCGTCCGTCCCTCCACGCACGAGTCGAACGCCGTGTCCGCGGGATCGAAGAGGAATTTGTCCCTGCCCGCACGAACGGCAGCGAGGGCGGACAGGAGGAGGACGAACGAGGAGCGCATGAGGAGGAGGAAGCCGATGCAAGCGGCCGCTCAGGATGAGAAAGGAGTGAACAAGTGAGCAGCGGCTGTTGGTTTGTTCGTTTCCTTGTTCGTTTCGGAGATTTGCATGAAGAGAAGCGGAAGTCTCGTGGATGGTCGTGGCTGACAGCGTGAAAGAAGTCGCCGATCGCGTGGATTCCGCCGCCTGCTCGTTGACGTCATCGTTGGACGCTCGACGGCTTAAGTCCTCCAACTTTCGATCTCTTTAGGATCGCTTTGAATCAATCCGCCCGCTCCGAATTGATCTACTCGTTTCTTTCGAACCGAACGGAGAGGAACTCGCAGCGGAAACAAGTGGTTCACTGGTCAGTTGGCGCTCAAATCACATCCGTTCGCCGTCGATTTCGATCGGAAATCGGAAGTGATCGTCGCCCTCACTCTCCTCCAGCTGTCGGGATTGATCTCCAGTCACTCCTCCACTGTCGAGATCAAACTTCCGCTGGTTTCCACTCCCCCCACTGCTTTCCTCGTTCGTTTGCTCTGCTTTTCTTCGTTGTTTGCGCCGAAGGCCGCTCGATTCCGCGGGTTGATCGGCCGCCGGCATCGCTTGCTCGTGGATTGGACGTTCGATCTGCAATAGGACGCCGGCACCCAACCCTCAAACATGCTCGTGAAATCACGGCCGATCCGCCGAAAGATGCGCGCCCTCAACCCCACCAACACGCCCGCTTCGGCCGCGACGGTCCCCGGAATTCAGCAGATTTCGGTCGAACTTTCGGCTTTCTCCCTCCTTTTCGCTTCGTTTCGTTCGGTTCTCGTCCTCCATTCACCTCCGCTTTGATTCCAATTGCTTCGATGCGATTTCCCCTCGAATTTCGGCTCGATTCCCGCTGAATTGAGGGCCTCGAAGCCGGCGGACGGGCGGCAGAATTCTTTGAGACGGTCCCTCGGGTCCGAAGATCGCCGCCCGCCGTCCGCCCGCCGTCCGTCGATCGGCGCGTAAACAGGCGGGCGGCCAACGGAGAGCCGAAGACTTTCGGGCCGCTTGCGCCACCCGCCCGCCCGCCGCCGTTCGGGGGGCGGTCGGCGAAAACAAGCCGGCCGGCCGGTCGAGCGGCCCGCCCCCTTCGGCGCGCATAAAAGGCGGCCGGACGGGCGGTCGGGGCATCGGTCTTCGGCCGTCTCTCCGCTCTCCCCACCGCTCCCCGCCTCGAGATGGTGCACTTCGCCCTGCCGGCCGTCCTGCTCGCCGCCGCCGTCGGCCTCGTCGCTGCGTGCGCCCCGAACCAGTACGGCGCGCAGCGGGCGGGCGTCTCGTCCGTCCAGGAGTCGTACATCCGCCAGTACCAGCAACTCCACCGCGACAATCGTGAGTTCCCCTCCGCCCTCTCCGACCGTCCACTCATCCCTCCGCCCGCTTGCAGCCTGCGTCCAGTGCCAGGCGATCGTCGCCGAGTCGGAGTGCTCGAGCAACTGGCACGACGCGCAGTTCGGCTGCGCCGCGCCCCTCGTGCACTACGGGCTGGGCCCGCGCGGCTGCGGCCAGGCGACCATCACGTGCCCCGCGCAGGGCGGCCGCCAGTCCTCCACGCTCCTCGTCGCCCTCGTCGACAACGCCGACGGCCGCTTCGGGTGAGTGCGGGCGTCCGTTGGGTGGGGGTCTCTCGGTCTCGCGAGTTGGTGGGGGTCTCGTGGGCTGGGCGGGCGGGCGGTCCTCCACTGCGGGCAGAAATCATTCCCCTTCCGCTCATCTCCCGCTCCCTCCTCCACTTCTCCTTTTTCGGTCTGGTGGGTTGGTGGGCTGGTCGGGCGCCGCTTCTCTCCTTCACGAGCAGAAAACCCTCATGTTTCGCTCCCCCTCCGCTTGCCACCGCCCACTCACTCCCCCGTCGGTCCCTCCCGCTCCTCACCACTCGCTCCCCTCTTCACCCGGCCACCTACCCGACTGACCGCCGCCTCGTTGCAGGTCCGACTCGCGCGTCTACGCGCCGATCTCCGCGCTGCAGGGCGCCCAGGCGACGCTCGCGCAGACGTGCGACTCGCAGAGCCAGTGGATGGGCGCCTCGATGGACGACCTCCGGCTGGCGCAGCCGCTGACCGTCCAGTGCGCCCACAACGCGCCCGACTTCCAGCTGCCGCCGGTGGGCGAGCGCTACGCGGCCTTCGAGCGGCGCGAGCCGGCCGGCCACGCGGACGCGCAGGCCTACGAGCAGGAGCAAGAGCGCCCCACCGCCGCCGCCGCCCCCGTCCGCTACGAGACGCCCGCCGCCGCCCCCGAGGAGGTGGAGCGCGTGCTCGACGAGGACGTGCGCGTCGAGATCCTCGGCACGACGCTCGTCCCCGTGGTCAAGGTGAGTCCCCAGCAGAAGAATGATCCCCCCACTCACCTCTCGCCCGTTGCAGGAGCGCGTGATCGAGCAGGTCGTCCAGGAGACCCACCACCTGCCCATCCAGCGCAAGCGCATCGTCAAGACCAAGCAGATCTCCAAGCCGGTGGTGGCCGAGCGCGAGGTCGTGGAGCGCGTGCCCGCCACCCGCATCGTGCCCACCTTCGAGGAGCGTCGCCGCGTGGAGCAGGTGCGCGGCACGACCATCGAGCAGTTCGCCGACGTCCAAGAGGTCACCGAAATGCTGCCCGAAATCATCACGAGCGCGCCGGTGATCGTCGAGGGCCCGCCGGAGACGCGCGGCAAGCTCCTGCCCGTCCAGTCCGCCCAGCCGGCCGCCTACGAGACGCCCGCCGACACTCCCGCCCCCACCGGCTACTGAGCCCGCCGGCCGAGGACCCTCCGATCTCCCCCTCGCTTCCCGCACCTCTCGCTTCTGTCCCCCCTAACTCCCCCGATTGATCCTCATTGTTTTGTTCATTTGTTTTGATTTCTCGTACTCGCTCACATAAACACGCATTCACTCACTCGCTCGGCTGTCGGCTTGGGGAGGGGCGGGTTGATGGAGAGCGGGCAGTCGACCGGGGGATGGGGAAGTGGGCGAAGAAGGAAGTGTTGAGGTCTTTGATCGATGAGAGGAGGGGGCGAGACGCTCACGAATTCTCGTCTGTTTTGTCGTCGCTGTCGGTCTTTGCTCTCGGACAAACAAGCGATTGTTGTTGTTTTCGACTGTCGGCCCTGTTTTCGTTCGTTAGAGTCGCCGGCGAGGGCGAAGAGGAGAAGCGGAGATGATCGGGCGCAAAGAACCCCGGCCGCTCGTTGCCGTTTTGGTCGTTTGGAAGCGGAAGGCCCGAGTGGCCGAAGGAATTCGATCGATCACGTTGAACGGAGGACGAAAGAAAGAAGGGTACTGAATCGAGTCGATCAGAATGAGTGTTCCACGTCTCATCCGCTCTCTGCCGCTCGACCACCAGCTGAATGCCGCCCCGTCCTTACCGAAGAATTTCGCTCGCTTCCGCAGACCGAATGCGAAAGAAAAGACCGCCGGCCATCAACGGGAAGGGGGCGTCTGCTTTCTTTTCGCCCACTCAAACGCAGTTGTGCTCGCGCTCGCCGGGATCACGTCAAGCGAACGGAGGGCGGGCAGAACACGACGACGTCCTTTAACTTCCCCGAGCACTCGATCGCCCGGAAAGACGTCATTCGAATCGAATTCGTCAGCAAACGAGCGACCTCCTCCGGTTTAAAAGCGGACGAATCGATCGTGATTGAGCGGGAGTGTCGCCTCCATGAAGCGAGGGGATTCCACGCGCTTCGTCCGACACCGTTGTATTGAGCGGTGAGTCAGGGCGCGTTCTTTCCGTTCCGCTCGTCCTCGTCCCGCGACGATCAAGTGGCTCCTTTTAGTCGCCAGTGGATTCACCGCCTCGTCGCTTCAATCACCTGCGGCCTGCTCTTGCTGCTCGCTGCGAGTGGCGCCGACGAGTGGCCGCTGCCGGACGTGGCGGCGGCGGCCTTTCGCTCGATCGTCGCCGTTCGAAACCGCCGGATGGTGTTCGGCCGGCCGCGGCGTCCGTTCGTCCACAAAGGGCTTTTTTTTCCTCGAGGCCGCGGACTCCCGCCGGGTTGTTCGCTCGGAGGCGTCCGCCCGACCGTCGTTGGTGCACCGGCTGCAACGGGCGCCACTTTCTGTACGTCCCGCCCCGCCGTCCGATCGAAAGGACGCGGAATCCGAGGGGATTTCAGGGCGCTCCTCTTCTTCCTTATCTTCGCCGCGTTTCTGTGCGGTCAGTTGTGTGAGCGGCAAACGACCGGACGCTTCGGAGGCCCAAAGAGTGGGCAGAGCGTCCATAACGACGGAATAATCGCAGAAGAGGCCTGCAGCTCCGATTTGTTCCCCGACCTTAAGCGAATTCAGCCGCCGTCCTACTCGGAAGCCTGCAAGTGGTCGCGGCAGCTTCTTCCGCTTCCACTCTCCAACGGCTGTTTCTTTCGATCAACGAGCCGAAGAGAAGACATGTGAGTTCATTCGAGCGGCAGTCAGCCGATGGTGCGGCGGCATTTGGGAGCGCCGCAGCGGCAGGCGACCGGCTCGTCCGTCGCCTCGCTGGCGAAGTTGTAGTCGATGAACAGCTCCTCGCCCTTCTCAATATTCCGCGAGGCGTAGATTCCGATCGCTTCGTTCGCGCCCGAACGGATCACCTTCGTGTAGCAGTTCGGAGCACACGAGTGGTTGATCAGCGGGGCGAGGGAGTTCGAGTTGGTGCCGTCGATCACCTGCAAGAAGCGGGCGTTGAGTGAGTGGAGTGGGAGAACTCGCTTCGTTCGGACTGATCCGAAAAAAAGTAGTCCTCTTCGATGCCCTGCGCCTTGTACTCGCGATCGCGCCGCTTTAACTCGTCATTGCTGATCTTGTCGCCCTCGTACTCGATCACGAAGTGGCCCTTGGCGATCGCTTCGGCGGCGAAGACGCCCCAGCCGTGAATGCCGGAGCGGCCCTTGTGCAGCTCCTTCGGCTCGTACTAAACGATGCAAGGAGTGAGCGAGTGAACGGACGGACGTGCTCCTCTTACCAACGGGCACTTCCCGCGCGACCGGCGCCGCGGCGCGCCCGGCTGCTCCTCCGGCTCGGGGCGGTTGGTCTGAAGGCAGAAAGAGGGGAATGGAAGCGAAGCGGTTTGTTTTCTTCACCTCGGCCTCGTCGTCCCGCTCATCCGACGAGTCGCGAATGACGAGGACGTGCTCGAGGAGAAGCGAGAGGTTCGTGCGCGCCTGCGAGTCGCCGACCTTCACCTCCAGCATGAACTGGACGCTCGTATCGTCGCTCATTGCCTGCTCGTTCGAAAGCGATGAGGACGGACGGAAGGAAGGACTCACTCGATTCAGTTCGGAGGGGCCGCGAGCTTCGTTCGATCAGTCGAGGGCAGCCGGACCGCGTGGAGGACGGTGGGCGAGAGTGATGTAAAACGGTCGCCCTCTGTTTATTTTGTTGCACGCGGAAGGACGGTAGTGGCGGGTCTATCGTGCCGCCCCGCTGTTGTTGCGTTCGAAGGTCGCTTCTACTCGACATCGCGGAATCCGCACCCAATTTCAAGGCAACCGTCCTCACACTCAACAGGCAAAAGGGAACCCGACGAATCGATTTTATTCAACAGAAACAAAGAGGCAAGGGAATGTGCGGCTCGTTCAGGGCGTCGCCTTCGGAGTGTTCTTTAGCGCGGTCTGGGGCGTGGGCGTCGCCTTGGAGGTGGGCGTCGCGATGGGCGTCGACTTGACGTCCACCTGCACCGGCTTCTGGACGGACTTTCTGACCGAATTGTTGCCGACCGTCTTCTGCAGCAGCGGGAACAGAAAGGAGTTGCTGCTAGACAGTGGGGGACTCACGTTGGCGCCCGCCCCGCCGCCCATCGCCATCGCGTACGTGTCGACGCGTTTGGGGCGGCCGTCGGCGTCCTGCGTGTCGGCGGCCGTCTGCGTGACGTTCGTCTGGTCGGCGCGGGCGGCCCGCTTGGCGGCGGCCTTCGCGCGGCGCTTCTTCAGCGCGAACAGGAGGCCGCCGACCGCTGCCGCCACGAGCAGCAGGACGAGCGACAGGCCGCTGCAACAAACAAACGACAGGAGTGGGTGGGCGGGCGAGGCGACTCACAGGATCAACCACAGCAACCAGCCGGCCATTCCGCCCTTCTTGTGCTTCACGAGCTCCACCGCGCTGCCGTTCGCCCTCGCAGTCGTCGTCTGCAGCCGCGTGGTCGGCAGACGTGTGGTCGTCGTCGTTGTGCTCGTAGACGTTGACGTGGAAGTGGTGGTCTGAAGCTGGCGTTCGAATGAGAGAAGGAGGAAGCAAACGAACAGTAGTGGTTGACGTTGAAGTCGTCGTGGTGGTCGTCGTCTAAAGCACCCAGAAATGAAAAGAGGAGAAGGGTGGCAACTCACGGAAGTGCTCGTCGACGTGCTCGTCGACGTCGAAGTCGAAGTGCTCGTGGACTGAAGGGAGAATAAATGAGCAGGCGGCAAACGAGAGCATCGCTCACCGTGCTGCTCGTTGTGGTGGGCTTGGGCGTCGTCGTGGTCGTCGGTTTGGGTGTTGTCGTCGTCGTGGTCGTCGTTGTCGTTGTGGTGGTTGTGGTCGTGCGCATCGGCCCCAACTCGTCGCCGACCGCCGCCTGCAAACAACGGAAGAGTGCGGGGATCTCATCGCAAGGGGACTCACCCACACGTCCACGTGCAACACGCCACTGCCCGTGAAGCGAACGTACCAGCCGACGAAACCCGCCGTGTCCACGCTGCCGACCGTCCGCTTGCCGACGCACAGCTCCTTGCCGCCCGCCGTGATCGGTGCGTTGAAGTCGGCGTTGAAGTGCCACTGGGCGACGTCCGGGAAGCGGACGGTCGTCGTTTCGTCGTCTGCAACCACCGACTGTTGGTGGAAGGAGGAAGAAAGGAACTTGCCGAGGTACAGCGCCTTGCTGACGCCCGTCCCGTTGTACGCGAACTTCAGATTGCACTCGCCGATTCCAACCGTGAACCTGCGAGTGGGCGATGAGTGAGCAGAGCGTGAAAGGCGGGGAACGCACGTCGTCGGCGGCTGCTTGGGGTCGAGCTCCGGCTCGGGCTCCGCGGAGAAGTGGACGGCGCCGCCCTTGGCGGTCTCCAGGCCCACCTGTACGCCGCTGCACGCCGCCAAGTGGCTGCAGCGAGCGGGCGGGAGGTGGGTGGACGGAAGGGCGGCGGAGAACTTACTAGATTTTCCACTCGCCGCTCTCGTCAACCTCTGATTTTACGCACGACGGAAGGACGGCGGCGGCTCCGTCCAACACGACGACGAGCAGCAGGCCGACGGCGATCCACGAGCGACCCATCGGAGCGGAGAGAGCGGAAAGCAGCTGCCTTCCGTGAGAGGGTTGAAAGACAAAACTGCGAGCTGTCGGCCGCTCATCCACCGCGTCAGTCGGAATTTGCGTGAGTGGACGAACGACAGCGCGCATGTTTTGCACGAGCGAACGCCATCCGCCGGCCCATGCGGGGCGTGCAGATTTGCTAGCGCCCGCCGTCGGCTGCCGGTCGATCTTTCGTGCAGCAGTCGACGTGTTTCCGTTGTTGAAGCTTCTCCGGCGGCACGCGGCAAGCGGTGCTCGACGTTTGTGTCAACCGGAAGCTCGTAGAAGTCGATCGGCACAAGAAGGAACCGCAATTTTCGCCGTAATTTTTTAGCTTGGTCGTCTTCAGCGACCAGTTCCGCTTCGACTGTGAGCTCCGTTGCTGCAGACACTCATGCTTTGCCGTGCTGTCCATCGTGCACGACTTCGAGAAATCAAAGCGAAAAAGAACAAATCCCATTTATTTCGTGTACAAACCAAAACACACGGCAGAAACGAAAAAACATGCCGCAGAAGACCGCTTCACCAAATCCTCGGACACTCCCAGTAGTCCACGGTCCTCAGCTCGTCGGTCATGTCCCGGTTCACGCGCCAATTGCACTCTTGGCTCTCCGCCTTCGCCAGATCGATCGGCTCGAGGGTTTGGAGCGGGCCGTTCGGGTTGCCGTTCCACACCAAGTCGTAGGCGCGGACGTGCTCCCAACACATCCACTTGTCGTCCGCCGTGTTGCAGCGGTGTTTGCTGAACGGAAGAGGATGAAATGAGAAGAAGGAGGAGGAACGAACATGACGATGTAGACCTCGTCCGGCCAATTGTTCGGTCCGTCGTCTTCGGAGCCCTCCGCAAACCACCAGCCTTCTTTGCTCCGATTGTACGTCTTCGTGATGTCGCACAGGTCGGCGTCCGCCCAATCTGAAAGCGGCGGAGGTGAGCGGGCGAAAGAGCGACAGAGATCGCTCGCTGTGTTCCCACTCGTAGACCGCGACCGTCTGAAACGAACGAAAGGCGGTGATCACTGGCTAGTCGGAGAACGTACGCCGTAATTGTAGGGCCGACCATTGCAGAGAACTTGTTGCTGGAGGTGGTAGAAGGCGAGAGTGCCCTGAACGCCGATGATCGTCGTTGCCGCGAGCAGAACGCCGAAGAGCAGAGAGCGAGCGGCCGCCATCTCGGGGAGGGAACACACGATCGAAATGAGCGGCGGCCGACCGGCCGGACGAAGTGGAGCGCCGCATTTGCAGGTCGTTTCTTATTTCTTTTCTTGAGCGACCAAGCGGTCGCAATCCGCCCGACGGCCTCTGTTGCCAAGAACTGAGGTGTGCCGCCGCCTGCGACGGCTTCGAGCTGCAGGGAGTCGTCGCGTACCGCCGTCATCGCACCGCCGCGCTGCTTTTCGAGTAGCTACGGGCCGCCGAGCTGCTTGGTCGTGCTCCTCAATCGAAAAGAGGAAACGCCGCCCAGCAGGCCGACTGAATCGAACCGATTGTGCTTCTCGCCTGGAGAGGACTTTATTTCGTTCGGTAGGAATAAATTTTGGCTGGACGGGCGCTTGCTTTTTGTTTCTAAAGACGACACAAAAATGCAGCGCATTTGGAAGGACGGCGAAGACTTCCTTCTTGCGGCAGGAAGTACAACACACGCGGACAGACACCGACGACCAGAAGGCCGCCGCCGTCATCGCTGGTCGGCTCCAATTCAATAGATGGGTAGAAAGCAATTGATGTCAAATTGTCGGAGGAGGGAATTGTAGCCACTCGGGAGTACAAACAGCCGAGAGAAGCGGCAATCCGCTCGTTCCCCCGCTCCACTCGACCCGCAGCCACTCGCTCGCTCTCGATTCTGTCGACCGAACAATTCGCCCAGCCGGCGTTCGAATTCGTTTGCTACGTGCTGGCGTTTGGGCTGCAAACCCAACTGTTGGTGCGGATCCGTGGTAAACAGCTCTCGTGGACGCTGTTCGTGAACATCGCCGTCTGGATGGTCGACACGGCGGCCGGCGCGTCTTGGGGCGGCTTCCTGATGCTCGTGGGCTCGTCGGAAGGTGCGTGGGGATGAGCGGGTGCGGGCAAATTATGAGGAGTCTTGTGGGAAAAGCACTCGGTTGCTGATCGATTGAGTGCGGGATAAAAGCGGCTTGTATTCTGCTCTTTCGTTCGAATTCCGCCTGAAAGAAGTCAGAGGTCGGCGCTGTTCTCAACTAAACACATGAATTCCTGTGACCGAATCCAGCAGACTCTTTCCCCTCGATTGCAGACGACCACTGGGCGCCCGGGATGTTTTGGCTGGGCGTCGCGTTTTTTTCGTTGGCCGCCGCGCTCTCCGTCTCGGTCACGTGCTTGCTGCTCGAGCGGACGTTCGCTCTCTGGCGCCCGCTCGAGTTCAACGCGCGAAGTGGGGGCTTCCTTGCGTTCGCGCTGCTTCTGATGGCGGCGGGCGGCTCGGTGGTGGCAGCCGGAATGCCGGCGGTCGGCTGGTGCCCGAGCGGACGCGCAAGTGACCGACGAACGGCTTCGATCAATCGAATTCGTTGCAGAGTGCCTCTCGCTGGGCTGTTTGACGAACCCGACGGTCGGCCTGCTGTTGATCGCAACGAAGATGGTCGCGGGCTTAACGAACGTCGCGCTTGCCGCCGTCTTCTGGCGCCTGCTCGTCGTCCCCGCGCGCCAGACGAGTGGCGAGCAGCGCGGCTTCAAGCGAGTGCGTAGGTTGGCAGCCGTCCGTTCGGGGCTCCGTGGTGCAGTGGTTATCGCAACGGACTGCCCGCTAATTCCGTCGCGCTAGCCACTAAACCACGCCGCAGATCATTTCAGATTGCAAAACTTCTGCTAACTCGCATTCTTTCAGGCGAACCTCGTCGCGGTGGCCGCGGTCGTCACGGAGTTCTGGCTGAACTTTCTGCCCCTCTTCTGGTGGTTCCTCTTCGAGTTTCTCGCACTCGCCCGCCTTCCGCGACTGCCGCGCGTGAGTGCGACCGTCGCCGTGGACGCGCTCCTCACCGCCGCCCTCTACCGCGTGCTGCTCGGCCGCCGGAGTTCGCAGACTGCCGCTGCTTTTTCTGAAAGCTTATCCGTCGTTCAGACTCGCGGTTGTTGTTGAAGAAACATCTGCTCAATTGAACGAACTTTCCGGTGAGGCGAAAGAATGGCACTCGCGGCTCACTTCGGACTTCCGCAATAATAGAAACGAAAAAACTAGTTGGACTATCGGCTACGTGCAGAGGGCAGCGACGAGCAGTGCGGAAACAAGAAGCGAGTGATTTCGAGAAGTTTGGCGGAGGAGTGGTCATCCGATCCACTCGCCGAAGTCCGTTTTACGATTTTTGAACTCGTTGAAAGTCGACCGTTCGGATTGAATCGCTTGGGCGATCCCTAACGCCCGCTGTTCTTTGCGGACATCTCGGCAACAAGTAGAAAACAGTGTGCTGTTGCGTTATGCCCACCGATTACTGGACTCCCACTCTTCGAGGCGCGGACTCGACTCGACCGAATGAACAAACGAAAAGAATCGGCGGAAAGGCGGCCAGTCGCCCAGCCGGTCGCTCTCCTTTCCGCTCTGTTCGCTTCCTGCTCATTCCTCTGCTGCAACTCACTTGCTGTTGGTCGGCCGTTCTGCTCTTCGGAATGCGTGCGCCGCCGTGGATCCTCGCCGGCCTCCTGCTGTTCGCCTTCGGCCTCGTGGAGTTGAACGCGCGCTTCATCTACGATGCGGCCACCTCGCAGTTGGACTCGTGCGTGTACGTGGGCCCGACGGGCATCTTGTGAGTCTGCCGTTCATTTTCCTCCAATCTTCCGCCGTTCAGCGACCCGGGAATGTGCACCGAGACGTCGATGAAGATTCAGTGGAGCAAGGAGACGGCGCTGCTCATCCATCCCGACATGAACGACAATGAAACGACGTGCGTTTTTCGCGTTCTTCTCTTTAAGGCCGTCTTTTTTGCAGGATGGAACTGACGATCAACGAGCACTGCACGCTGCACATCGACGGCGTGGAGAAGAAGGGCACGAATGTGATGCGCATTGGTGGGTGGCTTCAGCGCCTCTCTGCTCATTCCTTGTTTCAGAAAACACGACTTTCGACTTCCTTTTCGTCACTCTGCACCTGTTCCCGGACGGCATGTTGGGGACGCCGTTCGTTCCGTTCTGCGAGGGCAAATCGCTGCGAAATGAGGCCGACGCCCAGCACTACTGGACGACCATCGGCTTCAAGTCGAGCGGAAATTCGCGCGTTCTCTCGCTGAGCGTGAGTTGGATTGAGAAAGAAGAGGTTGGACCAAATGGGCACACGTTTCAGACCGACTGGTGGGAAGACTTCGGCGAGTACCCCGGCCCTCCGCCGCCGCCCACCACGATGACGACGACGACCGCCAAAGCGGCCACTTCCACGGCACGCGCGCCTGCCATCCGCAAAAGTGAGCCGCCTGTTTTCTGTCGCTTACTCCCGTCTCTTTCTCACGATCAGATTCCAAGTCGCTGGTCGCAGCGTGGATCGTCGCGTTTGCCGGAGTGACCACCTTTTTGTGAGCGGCCGGATCGTCTGCTCGGAGCTGCAAGACGCCCAATCTCTCCTTCTTTCTGCCTGCTTTCGGGTCCCGCTTGCCGTGTGACTTGCGAATAAAACGAATTCGAACGATAGGAGTTCTTCGCGGCACGTCCGCTCGTTTCGGCAATAAACGAAACCTTTCGGGTGTTCGCGTGTGAGCAGGAAAAAACCCCAACCATCCTGCTCCCCCGCCCGACCGCCGAACGCCTCGCGGTAAGGGCGGCTCAGTGGTGGACGCGCGGATTCAAGCGGCGGACCACGCGGCCGGCCCACTCTTCCCTTCGTTCAAGCGGCAGCAACTACCCACTCGCTCCCCACTCTCCAACCACGCCAATTCGACGCGAAGATGGCCGTCTGCCCGCACTTCGCGCTGATTTCCGTCCACGGCCACGAGAGTTCGGAACTCGCGCTCCCGTTCCGTCCGGCCACTCACTGCCGCCTCGAAGTTTCGGCGGCGAGTGAATGGGCAGTGAAAGTGGGGCTCTCGGTGCGGGGCGACGCGCGGCATCTGCGGGCGGCCGTTTGGACGGGAGACGCCCATGGGTGGAAGGCGGGATTTCGTGAGTTCTCTGGCGAATTCTCCGCTCGATTCGCTCGTTTGATTGCAGGCACGGACGTCTGGGGGAACTCGTCGTGCACGATCTTCCGGAGCACTCCGCGCACGCCCATCTGCTGCCTCGTTTGGAGCGAGGACTGCGCGATTTGCGGGGAGCGGAAAGCGGCTGCGAACTCCGGCCGAGAGGTTCGTTTTTTCTTTGCAAATCGGTCGGCACAGCGGCTCGTTTCAGGCGCCCTCGTGGGCCTCTTACTGGGACCATCGACATCAACGAGGCAGAAACGCCGAAACGGACAGAAAGGAAGCTTTCTCTCGCTTGCGGATGCTGGAGGAGGGCGTGACCGACGGGAAGAACCGACTGGCGGCAAGCAAACAAGCCGTGAGTACACAACACTACCTTTCAAATGGATCCGTTTGCAGGAGAACTGCCCTCAAGTGACGATCGCCGCTGTTGCGACTCCGCACCAAACCAACAACAAGAAGGGAACGAAAGGAACGACCGAACCCGCGGACTTCCGCCTGCTGATCGACGGCGAGGAGATCCGAGTGAGCGGCCGGCGGTCCCTCGAACATGCCTTCGCGATTGCAGGCGCACCGGCACGTCCTCGCCCGTCATTCCGTCTTCTTTGCGTCGGAATTCGGCCGCAATCCGAACAAAACGGAGTGCTCGTTGAAGGGCGTCCCGGCGGCGGTCGTGAAGCGAATGCTGGAGTTTGTGGAGCGCGGGCGACTCGACGGAATCGCCGGAGACGCGCGGGAGCTGCAGGCGGCCGCCCGGCTCTTCGGAATCCCCGACTTGAAGGTGAGCTTCTTGTACGGTTGATCACTTCGGTTCGTTTGTTTAGGCGGCGTGCAAGAAGGCGTTGGACGAGAAGGAAAGCGGTCGTAAGTGTGCCGCCGTTCATATTGAGTTCGATCTCGACTGATCATTAAAGGCAGCCGAGGAACCTATTGGTTGCTTTAAAGGCCGCTATTCTGTTCTGTGTGTTAGAGCAAATAAACACAGGGGTTCTTTGCAGCGGTGTTGGAAGAGAGCAAGACAGACGAAAGCTAGAAGATCTTGACTTTGTGGGAGGGGTAAATCCCGAACACACGGCTGTGAAACGAGAACAACCGTTCACTTTTCAAGCCGTAGCGAACGTCATCTCCCACAAGGATCGGCCTCTTTGTCGGCGTTTCCACGATTGTTTGCCCGCCGTCACGTCTCGTTCGAAATGAGCGGTCGCGAGCGAAAAAAGGAGGAGAACGGGGAAAGAAGGAAGGCAGAAGATCCCCCACGAGCGGGCGGGCGTTTAATTGAATTCGTCTGCAGAAGACGGGCGGCCACAAGACGGCGAACATCTGCAAGAAACAAAAAGAAGACGTGGGCCGTTCGGGCGGGTGGAAAGAACGTTTTTTCTTTTTTGTTCGTTCTTTCGGGAGTTAATCCCGCCAAGTTCCGTCCAGTCAGCAGATCGGGTGGGTATTCACCCTTAATTCCATCTGCGGGCGGCTTGCGGTGCACATTCCGACGTTTTCTCGCGAATCACCAGTTTGCACTCGGTTCCAACGGGCGACCTTCTTCTTTTTTCCTTTTTCCCCCGTCTTCTTGTTTATGGAGCCCATACACCGCAGTTGCTTCCGCGACGACCGGCCGTCAGTAGCCCTCGCTTAGACAACCCCTATCGATCAACCACTTCTTATCCACTCAGCGATCCCTTCTTCCAGCCACCGACACGGACAACATCCCGGGATGCTGCCCTGGTGGGAACTGGCGGTCTACTACGCGTACGGCCTGCCGCTGCTGCTCGTCAACGTGCGGACGGCCGTCGTGTTGGGGCGAAAGCGATCGCAGTTCTCCTCCTCGTACTACCGCCTGCTCTCCTTGTGCGTCCTGAACGTGAGCTTTCCGTTCGTTTGAATCAACAGGCGGCCTGCAGGACATCGCGCTGTACGCGGCCAATCAGTACGGCCTTCGCTTGGCCGCCTTCGGGCCGCTGTGGAGCGCGTGGTACTCGCGGTGGACGGCGCCCAGCTTCGCGCACACGCCCAACCAGTGGGCGCTCGTGTTCTGCTCGTACTTCACCGCGCACTCGGCGCTGCTGCTGTCGCTGAATCGCTTCACGGCCGTCTGCTTCCCGGCGTCCCACGAGCGGGTGAGCGCCTTCCGTTCGATTCGATCAAGCGGTTGTTTCGTTTGAGTTCTGGACGAAACACGGGCGGCTGCTCGTCGCCGCCTCGTGCGCCGCCGCCGCCGTCTGCTCGCTGCCGGCCGCCTGCAGTCGGTTCGCGTACGCGCCGACGGAGATCGACGGCCAGCCGTTCGTCCTGCTCCGCTCCGAGCCCGCCCTGCAGCTTTGGGTTCGTTTCGGTAGATGGGCAGTTGCAGGCGGCGGTGGTGCAGTGGTTTGTGCGGAAGATTGGCGCCAAATCCTCCGGCTTTTCCACTGGACTATTGCTTCTTATTTGATCGATTCCCTAGGACCTCGGGGCGGTGAACGGCTGGGCGGTGGGCGGCTTCACGGCCGTCGGGTTGGCGCTGAACGCGGCGACGGTCGTCGGTTGGCGGTGGCGGCGGGCGCTCATTCCCGCGAAACAGCGCGCCTCCCAACGCCGCTTGTTGGCGCTGACCGTCTTCATCTACGCGCTGCACCTTCTTTCGGTTCGTCCCCTTGCATCAATCGATCGAATCCTCTCGCTTGTTGCAGACGCTCTACAACGCGTTCAAGACGAGCCTGTTCGCGAGTCCCCCCGCCCTTTACCGCGCCTACGGCCTCGTCTCGGACGCCATCGCGCTGTTGCCGTCGCTCGCGTGCGTCCTCAGCTCGCCGTCCATGCGCGCCGAAGTGCTCCCGTTCCTGCGGCGGGCGGACGAGCGGGCGGCGACGAGAGTGCGCCCCGTCGACACGGCGATCGTCCGGGAACACGTCGCCACCACTGCAGTCGCCGTTTGATTGGGGAAGTTGCTGGATTAAACAAGAGGAAGAGCAGTGAAAGGATTACAATCGAACGAATGCGTGTTGAGCGAACGTTTCATGGGGTCGAATCAAGGCGGCCGCAAAGAAGCAAACTCGACCGGCGGCTGTGCGAAACAAAAAACGTAAAGGAGTTCACTTCACTTTCACGACTGGAATGCAATGACCAAACGGAAGCTGCGAGACGCCCGTCTGCCCGCTCTGCAAGCCGTCAATCGAGTTAGCGGCCGTCTAGTTGGCGGCGGCTTCATTAGGGAATTCTCGAATCCACCGCTTTTTTCGTTGAAACAAGCGGCGACTGGAAGCACACGAAATGCAGCAAGTCAGGAGTTCTGTTGGCGCTTCCCTCGGCCGGTGTTCTCTTGCGTGCTCGACGGCCCGCGACGTGCGAAACGATCTCAATAGCCGATTATTCAACAAACTCCACCTCTAATCAACGCTTCTGCTATTGCTGCTCGTTTATTCGTTAAAAAGAAGTCCTCGCTTAGACCTCCTGGTGGCGAGCCTTGGCGAAACCGATGCGCTCGCCGCCGACGTCGTAAACGTTGCAGTAGGAGCGGATGAAGCTGTCTCCCAGCAGCCACGCGAAGACCCTAAACACCCGTTTACACTCCATCCAATTGATGGGAGGCTCACTGGTCGTAGTAGTTCACGTCGACGCTCAGCGCGCACGTGCCGTCGCCCAGCTCCAAGTCGACCACGTACTCCGTGGCCGGAATGTTCAGCTGCTGGCCGCTGATCGTGAAGACGAGGTCGGGCAGCGAGTTGACGGCCTCGCAATCCACCGTGTACCTGCCATCCGTCATTTAATCGATGCTAAAAAGAACACGAACACGTACACTCCGTATCGGTCGTTGTAGTAAGCGTCCGACACGTCCACGATCGCGTTCAGGTCGTCGAATGGCGCATAGATGAATGACGAGCCTGAAGCAAGCCCTTTGTTCGTTCCTCCACTCCCTTGTCTGCTCACCCGTGTCCGAGATGGCGGCAGCAGTGGCGGGGTTCGTGTACGTGCTCACCGAAAAGCTGTCCATACTAAACGACGGGTTAGTCTGATAGGAGTAAGGAATGTAAGCGGTACGCAGCCTTGAATCGATGAAAAAGCAGCGACCCCAGCCAATGCCCACTCTCGAACATACTTGAACTGCCAGTACATCTCGCGGGTGATGGGCGCGTAGACGATGTTGGACGTGTCGCAGTTCGTGTCGTCGATGGCGCCGTACGTGATCTGACCGCCGGGTTGGCCGAGCGAGGGCTTGATGTGACTGAAAGCACATGAGTCGTCTAAAGACTGCTTCTTGCCGCTCACCGATCCAACCAAACGGTGAAGAGCGGCGCGTCCAGCTGCTTGATGACGTCCTGAAAGGGCGGCGTCACCTGTTCTTCGGCGAGCGCCGGCCAGCCGAGGCCGAGGACGCCGTCCAGCGGATACTGAAATGATTAGTTGAATGAAGTAAATGAAATGACTTACGTAGCCGAACGGTTCGTCCACGGTCGTGCCGCGCCCGAACGTCTGGTCCACGATGGTGAGGCCGGCGACCTGCAAGCAGGATCGTCGGCGGTTAAATGTCGAAAAAGAGGCTAGCAGGCACTCACGATGAGAGTGTCCGACGAGAGAACGCCGGTCACTTCGCCCGTTCCGTACCGGATGTCGAAGTAGGCGCCGTTCGGTCTGTAGGTCGAGGATTTCTGCAAACAGCTCAATGAGTATCGACTGCGTTCTTTCGGCCACGTACCGACGAGTCGTATTTTTGCTTCTGCCAGCGGGGGCCGAGAAAGGGGTTGTCCTCCCCGTTGCACTCGTCCGTTTGGCACGAAACGTCGACCACCCACAAATTCGAGGAGCCGGTGTCGAGTTGAACCTGAAAGGGTTGAGGCGGCGTGCCCAGCGTGATGTTCCCGACGTAGAAAGCGTTTGCAACACGAGAGATTCAAGGCAAACATATCGAAGAGAACGAACCGATGTAGTCGCCGAAGGTCTGCGTGCCGGTGGCCAAACGGTGGGCGCGCAGCCGTGACGGCCTCATTCTTTCCATCGTGCGGTGGGCCAACACTTGCGGGGCGCTCGGGAGGTGTTTTCTGATCGGCATCACGAACGAGCCGGCGGCCTTCGTCCACGCCACCGCCGCCAACAAGGCGATCGACGTCAACGCGGTCGCCGTCTTCATTTCGCTTCGGGCTGGACGGTCGCACAGAAACTGAACGGTAGCGAGCGAATTGGAATCGATCGGCCGCTTTTATTCGCAACGATTGTTTGCCCCCCGGGGGTGCGGCCGGCGGCGCATTGCCGCGAGTCGTTCACAAATCATCACGAAGCGGCTTCTGGGCGGTTCAATTAAGAAGTGGGCATCTTAGGGGGTCATGTGCTCGTTCTCGGTTCTCTTTCTTCTCGCGTTCACTCCCCGAACTCGATTGACGTCAAGGTGCTTGCGTTCACACGTTCGCACCCAAAACGAGCGGCTCAACGTTGTTTTCGAGTCAAATTGCTTCGATTCGCGACGATAAGAGCGGAAACTAAACGGGAACGAATGCGATCGGAAAACGGCAGCACGGATGCACACATGACGCCGTTCGTTCTCCACCTACAGGCTCCACGTCCTGCTCCGACAAGGGTTATACGACAGTTGCGGCCGGCCATTTGCGGCCCGACACTTGCGGCCGACACTTGCGCCCCCACATTTGCGGCCGACAGATGCGGCCGACAGTTGCGGCCGACATTTGCGGCCGACACTTGCGGCCCAAATTAGCCATTCGTCTAAATCAGGTATTAGTGGTGTAGATAAAGTGTTACCTCAATTCAAGCTTCAAATCAATTAAACAGGGTAGTATAAAGGAGCAAAAGGGGTGTGTGCTGCTATAAAACTCGTTTTTTCAGAGTTTTACTTTGTATCCTTGTCTACTATTTGGGCCGCAAATGTCGGCCGCAAGTGTCGAGCCGCAAGTGTCGGCCGCAAATGTCGGGCGCAAATGTCGGCCGCATCTGTCGGCCGCAACTGTCGCGCCGCAAGTCTCCGGCCGCAAATGTCGCAGCACCCATCACACACTTGACCGCCGCTCCTTTTGCTCCGGACGACGGCGATCGATCAAACCGATCGTTTGCTGTGATCCACTCGAAAGTCCTCCGTTTTGTTTGCAGGAGGAGCGCTTGCAACGAAGGCGACATGCGATTTCTATCGATCATGGATGCCATTTGTTTGTGCTTTCGTGTGTTCGGCCCGCTCATCCCCGTTGGTCAACGGACTTCTGGCGGTCGGCAAGTCCGCAGAAAGAACCCGCCAAACGAACGGACCGGCGGCCATTTGCTCCCTCATTTGGAGCTCGCTTGCCGCCACTCCTCGAAACAGACGGCCGACCAGCGGCACTTGAACGCGCGAAAGGCATGCGGATCACCGCGACAACTTGAAAAAAGCCGAACAGGCGCCGCACGTGGATCGTAGCCGAAAGGAATGCGGGCGCCGGCGCGTGGCAAAACACTTGAAAACCGTTTGTGGTTGCCGACTGGACGGAGCGGGTCGATTGCAAGCGAGTGCGGAGAGGAAGGCGGCGCTGATCCAGTCGCATGGGCGGAGTGACCGCTCGATGCCGAAGTTGTTTATAAGCTAGCGGCTTCGCTTGTTGAGCCAACGGTTTTTTGTGTGTCGATGCGATCCGAGCCTGCTGTGTGCAGCCGATGGCCAAGGCTTCCGATCGACGAGGGGCAAAATTGACCGTACTCCTTTTGAGGTGCTTTATTTCGTGTTAGCACGGCCCGCGTCGAGCGGTGAAATCGGTCGATTTTTTACTGCATTTGGCGGCTTGCTCTGGCGTGGATGAAAGTTCGTTCTTTTTGGATTTGTGATGTACGAATTGGTCGCAAAGAAAGCAATGCAAAGGGCATTAAACCGGTTCGAACAAGAAAATTAAAACGAAAATGCCTCGCGGTCAAGGGTCGCTTTCGAATGCGTTGGGGAAGAGGTGGGGAAGGCGCCACTCAAGCGGTAGAAAGCGACGGCTTCCACCTCTCACAGGGCGCGTTGGTCAGTCGGTCAGTGTGCAGCGACCGTCCAGTCCGATACTTCCGCGGTTGTTGCTCTGCAAACCGAAAATTGTGCTCTGCCCCCATTCGGTTCACTTTTGCGTGCTCGAAAGCCAACTTTGAGATGGCCGTGCCGAAAGCTTGAAATTCTCGTTGCTGTTTCTCATCGTTTTGAAATTGCGGACAGCCCACAGGTCAGCAGTTAGTTAGTTCCGCTCGCAAGGGGACATTTCGGCGCGACGCCGCGTTCTGCCCGACCGGCTTGTGCGCACCCTTCGACTTGCGCGGTGCCGCCGGTTGGCGAGCGAACCCATGGGAAAGAGGACGGCAGGCACGTGGGCGGTGTTCACGAATTTCGCGCTCCGCTTCGCCGTGCGATTGGCGTCTTCTTTTTGCGTGTCCGCTTCGGTCAGCCCGTCCAACCTCCGGTTCTTCCTTCTCGTTTTAGTTTGCTGCCAATTCCTGACTGAAGATGACCGCGTGCGGACATTCCGCTCTTCTCTCGACCGGCAATTTCGTCCAGTACCGCGGAGTGAACGTCCAAAGCGAGAAGTGCGAGCTCTCCTTCCGCCCGGGCACGCAATTCAGCCTCCAGCTTACGGACGAGACGGGGGATCTCAGCGATTGGCAGCACGTGAAAATCGGGATCGAGGGTTCTGCCAAGGGTCTCAAGGGCGCGATTTGCAGCAATGGCACCAACGAAATCAAAGGCATAGGACGTAAGGAGATTTTTCATCTAATTTGTTCATTTATTCCCGACAAATTGCAGATACGGAGGTTCCACTCGACACCGAATACCGCACGTTCTTTTTGCCCAACGAGCGCGTGTATTGCAAGGTGTGGACCGAAGAGTGCCCGGTCTGTAAAGAAGAGGAGAAAGCCGTGGCAAAGGCGCTGGGAGAAGACGGAGGCGCCTACTGGAATGTGGTTGGTTTTTGGGCGTCTTGCTCACATCTGCAGTTCTTTTCAGAACACGAGCCTGGAGAACGACCTGGTCAAACGGCATTTGCACGCGGAGAGCGCGTTCCTTCGCCGCATTCAGCAGCTGGAGCAAGAAGCGACGGACGACGGGTGGAAGCTGGCGGAGGGCGGTGATGAGGTACGTCTCTTTCAGCCATTCATCTCAATGTGATTCTCTTTTGCGGAGCGTCGATTTGAACTGGGAGAACGCTCAGCTCGCGGCGGACGTCCGAGAATTGGAGTGGGCGCTCGACCAGCGGGAGGAGGAAGCGAGGGCGCACGCCGAGCAGCGTGCTGTCCTTGAGAACGAGATTCGTTTTCTTCCTTTCACTTCTTGACCACTTCGTTCGTTCAGCTCAAAGTGCTCAAGTGGAACCTCTCGAACGAACAAACTCGCTTTTCTTCGCTCGAACGCCAACTCGACAAGGAGAAGAAGAAGGCCGACGAGATGGCGGAAACGGCGATCGAGTGGGGCTCGAAGCTGGCCGCCTTCCTTCAAGAAGTGGGCTCATTCACTTAATTCGCTTGATGATTTCCCGCGTTTCAGAAAAAGACGTCCAACAAAGAGAAGGAGGCGTTGGTCGCAAAGATCGCCGAGCTGACGATCGCCTCCGAGCAGCAGAAGCAGGCGGGAGCGGCGGCCGCTGCGAAGACGTCGGCCTCGAAGAAAGCCGTGAGTTCGGGCGGTTCCTTCCGAGCTCGTCGACCATGCTGCTCGTTTAGAAACGAGACGTGAAGCGGCAGCAGGAGACGTTGATCTTGGCACGCTGCCACTTGGAGCAACGGACGGACGATGGCGACTCGCAACTGTCGCTCGCTCTCATTTTGGCGGACGCGCGTGCGAACGGCTGGTAGCCAGCCGGTCGAGGCGAAGTGAACTAATCATGAATTCGTTTATTTGATTTGATTCTGTCCGTTTTGTTCATGCATGTCAATTTCTTTGGAACAATAAACTGAACTTCAAGCTGGTTCTTGCCGCTTGTTCGCCGGAGCAGAAGGGACGGCGGCGGCAGTTCGATCCCTGCCGCAAGGAAGAGCAGGAACCACTGCAATAATGAGCGGCATTCCACTCTCAATTAACCTTTTATGCTCGCCGTCCGCCACGACAGCAAAGAGGCCGCCGCCCGTGTGTTCGAGCGGACGGAAGAGAACGGCGGAAAGCTGGAACTCCTGCAAGCCGACCTCGTTCAATCTTTGCTGCCCGCAGACTACGGGAAGGTCGTCCGGTTGGTGCGATGAGTTGGGTGTCGACTGCTGTTTGCCGTCGTGAGTAAACGGATTGACGATGCTTGCTGGTTGAGAGCAAATGAGGTTGAAAGCTTGAATGTGTTGTAAATTGCTGCCAAACGAACAGACGGCTTGATCACGAAAAAGCGACGCTTAACGCAATTGGCTGATCAAAAATCGAGGGAAACTGCCATATTCTTTTGTTCCAATCAAGGCGGCGCTTGTGTGCGCGGTCGGAAAGCAGGCGATCAGAGGTCACTCCCCTTTTTTGTTCCCATGAGCGGCGGCGGCTTGGAAATGCGGTCGGTCAACGGCGGTCGTCGATTGCGTTCGGCCGGTCGACCCACGCGGCGTCCTTTTTGCGCATTTAAGCGGGCAGTCTGCCGTTTGCTGCACCAGTTTGCTCCGACTGCCTGCCGAACCTTCTCAACTCCCTGCTTTCCTGTCCTGTGACGATGTCGCCCTGCCAGCATCCCGCCAACTCGCATTATCTTTCCACCACCACAAGCGTCGAGTATCGCGGAGTGGACGTGCAGAGCCCGAAGTACGCGCTCCCCTTTCGTCCGGGCACCAACATCAGCCTCGTGTTGACGAAGGAGCCGCAGCATTCGAATCCGGGCGTGAAGATCGCGATCGAAGGCCCCGCCGAGGGACTGAAGGCCGAGATGTGGGTCGTAGACGAAGAAGACCGCAATCTCGCACCCCGTACGTTTCTGCGTCTTTGGTTTGCTTAGTCTTTGGCTTTCGATTGCAGGTTGGAACGCTCAATTCAACATGGGCTACTGGAGCTCCGCCTTGCTCAAACACCGCGTGTTTTGCACGGTGCGGACCGTGGAGGGCGCGTTCTGCAAGGAGATAAAAAATTTGGAGACGGTTTTCAACGACCGCATGAAAGAGCTTTCTGCACTGCGAGCGGAGGTTCGTTGCCACTTCTTCGAAGCACAATCAATTCTTCCTTTAGAACGCGGCGTTGAAGGCAAAAGTGGACGAACTCCAGCAGAAGTGCGCGGAGCACAAGCCGAAGGATAACGACGCCAACGTTCTCCCGACCGCCGACCGAGAGGCGCTGTGGGCGATGCGCGAACGGGCCGAACAGACGGGCTTCCGGCTTCTGGTCGAGGGCGAGGAGATCGCGGTGAGCGACGAGAAAGACTCCAGCACTGAACTCATCTCGTTGCAGGTCCATAAGCTCGTGCTGTCGCTGAAGTCCGCCTACTTTCACTCCGAGTTCGTCAGCAATTCGGGCAAGACGGAGCACACGGTCGAGGGCATCAGAGCGGGCATCGTGAAACGGATGGTGGAATTCGTGTACCGCGGCCGCTTGGACGAACTGGAGACAGACGCCCGCGAGCTGTACGTGGCGGCCCGCCGCTTCGAGATCGCCGACTTGCTGGTTCGTTCTTCCTCTTCACTCTCTCCTATTCGATTGCTTGCAGACGGAGTGCACGCGCGTGTTGAAGGCGGGCATCTCGGCGGAGAACGTCGCCGACCTGCTCGTCCTGGCCGCCCGCAACGACGACAGCGAGCTCGCCGCCCACGTGCTGGAGTTCGCGGAGGCGAACGGCGGGAAGCTGCGCCTTCTCCTGGCGAACTCAATCAGATCGTTGAATCGAAACGAACCGGACACGTACGAGAAGATCGTCGAGTGGATGGAGTGAAACAAACTCTTGTCTACGCGAATTTGTCGCCGATTGCCGTGAATAAACATTTTCCGAATCCAATGCCCGCATTGTTTTCCGCTTGCCAAACGCCTAACTCACGGGCTTTTGAGCGTTTGGCTGGAAGCAACGAGCGGTTCGAGGAAACAGTCGACGCCGCGAGGTCCCAGCACGAAGCCCGGCGGCTGGTCGCCTCTTCCGCCCGGCCGCCCGCTCGTCATTCCTCCCGTTTTCCGCCCGAGCCGAGCGGTCGCTGCCGCACTCTACGGCAGCATTGCCGATCATTCGCGCCGTTTCTCTAGTTCACTTCCACTTAATTTCAGTTTGTTGAATGCGAGGAATGGAGAACGTGGTGGAGATGCCGATGGAGACGGGCGAGAGACCGGACGGCGAAACTCCGACTCGCGACTCCTCGATTCCCGCAGCTGCCGTGAGTTTCTTCGTCTTGCTTCACCCCCCAGTTTCCTCTTTGCAGCACGTCGTCGTCCCACCCTCTGCGGAGTCCCCGGCCGCTCGCAAGAACCCGCCGGAAGAGGAGGCGACCGAGGACGAGCCCGCGGACTCGGCGCGAAGCAACTCGGAGCGGTCGTCGCCGAACGTTCGTTTCTTCCTCCAACTCCCGATCTATCGACCATCTTCTTCTCTTCCAGGCGCCCTGCGGGTACTGCGGAAAGCTCTTCTTCAGTGGGCGCGCCCGCGAGCTGCACGTCCGCGCGCACGAACGGCCGGACGGCTTCGTTTGCTCGCTGTGCGGCGTCCGAAGCGAAGCCGCGTGCAACCGCAACAACCACGAGCGTCAGACGCACCGACTCGACCGGCACGCGTGCGATCGAAACCTGAAGGAGGCCATTCAGATCTCGCCCGTAAGTGCCCGACTTCCACCCACCTCCCGCACTTCGCGTTCTTCAGAAGAACCGCCAATTCTTCCGCCAGGTCGGATCGAACATTGCGGAGGTTCAAGCGGAGGCCGTCGCGAGCAAGGTCCGCTTCAAACGGTCGGCTTTCGTGTGGACGAGGGCGAAGAAGCGGCCCGCTCGCTCGTCCGCTTCCTCCACGCGCGCCAAACGCCGCCGTCGCTCTCCGTCCACGATCTCCGGCTCGAGCGAGGGAGTCGAAGAGACCGACGGCGAGACGATCGCGTGGAACGACGTCGGAGACGACCTGGAGGGCGCGGAGGCGGAGAGCGCCGAAGAGCAAGAGAGTGAGGAAAACGCCGAGCCGCCCGCTCCCGCCGCCCACCTGCCACCCGTCCAACCCGCCGGCCAGCTGCCTCCCTCGCCTTCCTCGCGGTGTATCTCGAAGGCCGCTTTTGCTCAGCCGACTGCCCACGCGGGGGTTCGTTCCGCGCATCACTCCTAGATTTCTTTCTTTGTTTGAGGTCAACGGGTTCCCGGACCACTCGGTCGACCAGCCGGGAGCTCAGGCGTTCATCTGCCAGGTTCGTCTCCTTCCCGGCACTCAATCGCCGTCTGCTTTAGAAGGAGCACTTGAATGGGGAGGACGGCCGCCTTGAGTCGCGCATCGCCCGCCTGCAGGCCGAACGCGACGAGTGGCGGACGAAGGCGACCGAGGCGGAGCGGGCGCGTGAGGCAGCCGTTGAGGAGCTGAAGGAGAAGGTTCGTTCTCGTCCCAACAGCCGACCACCTACCGCTTCTTCAGAAAGACAAGCTGGCGGCAGAACTCGAGGCGGAAAAGAGTCGTTCCGAGTCGCTGATCGCAAAGCTCCAAGGCCAGAACGTCGAGCAGCGGAAGGAGTGGGCGGCGGCGGCCGCCAAGTGGGACCGCAAAAGGTCGAACCTCAAGAAGCAAGTGAGTGACGGCATTCTTTCTACTTCTTCGTTTCATTTGTCCCTTTCAGGTCAAGGAGCTGGAGTCGACCGTCGTCGCTCAGCAGTCGGAGGGAGAAGCGTTGCGGGAGAACGCGAAGCAGCTGGCGGAGGCCCGGGACGCCGCCGTCCAAGAGAACATGCGGCTGCAGCACGAGGTTCTCCTGCTTTTATACCTACCGAATCACTTGCCCTCTTTCCAGAACGCCGAGCTCAAAAAGCAGCTCGGAGCAATCCGTGCGAAGATCTCCACTCGAAACTACGAGGAGCAGCAGGAAGCAACCGGAACGACAGTCGGGGCCCAACAGCCGGCCGGCGAGCAGCTCGCGGCGGCTCTCTGGTCGATGCAAACGACGGACTTCTTGACCGACTTCCGCTTGCTGGTCGACGGGCAGGAGATTGCGGTGAGCAGCCGTGAACACGAGCACTCAATTCATTGGTTGCAGGCGCACAAAGTCATCCTCTCGCTGAAGTCCGCCTTCTTCGCTGCCGAGTTCACTCGGGAGCCGAACAAGACAGAGCACGTGGTCGAAGGGGTCGAGTTCGATGTTGTCGGACGCGCGGTGGAGTTCGCGTACCGCGGCCGACTGGACGACGCGATGGAGGACGCGCGGGAGCTCTACGCGGCCGCCCGCCGCTTCCAAATGGCCGACCTGCAGGTTCGTTCTTCCTCTCCGCTCCATTCGATTTGATTCGTTTGCTTTAGGCGGAGTGCACGCGCGTGTTGAAGGCAGGCATCACGAAGGAAAACGTTGCCGATCTGCTCGTCCTCGCTGCCCGTCACGATGACCGCGAGCTGGCGCAATTCGCGCTCGAGTTTGCGAAGAACAACGGCGCAACGACGCGTCTCTTCTTGGCCAAGCCGATCCTGTGGCTCGTCCACAACGAACTGGACACCTACGACAAGATCGTGGCTTTGATGGAATGAGCTGTTGTTTGCCTTCTTTTCGTTACAATTTGTTGTTGTTTAACGTCTTTAATAAACAGTGGCCGGTTGCTTGCTCGCTTGACGATTGCTTGGAATGAACCAAGAGGCTCGTCACGAAAGTGCGAAAAGCCTTTCTCCTATTTGAACTACGGCCAGGCAGGCGAATGGGCGGTCGACTTGCAGTGAGGTGATTCGGGGGCTTCAGCGGGCGCATCACTATTGCCAACGAGTAACAATTGAACGCTTTAGTTTGTTCGTGGAGTGCTGTGAACCGAAGCAAGAATCACGGCCATTGGTCTGAACGCACCCATCCATCCTTCAACTCCTTCACGTGCGTTCCAAAGAACAAGCGGACTTTCCACACGCTCCATCGAAAAGGGTGAGCGATCGCCCATTTCTCGTTCACACCAGCGGCGGCTTGGGAATGCGTGCGGTCAACGGGGATTGCGTTCCCCTATTGGCGATTGGTGGGTCAGGCGACCTTCCGGCCGGGTGGGTCAGTCGGTTTGCAGCGGCAGTCGACCTCCGTTATTTGCGCCCCGCGTCCACCTTTTTTCACCCTCGCTCACGATCAGCGTTGTGCCGTCGAATGACTCGCCAAACTCCCGTTCGAACCTCCCGCTTTCTTTCATTTGTGTGTGATCAATGTGTTGAACACGGCGCGAACAGTTGAATGTGTTTGTGGCTCGAGCATTGGGCAGCAGATCGCGCTTGGTTGCGCGTTTTACTGGACAGTGGTAAAAGTCCGGTTTTAGAAATCTCCTCCTGTTCAATTCTGTTACGAATGGCGGCGCAGGACGTGAAGATGGAGGCGGTCGACGAGCGGGAACTCGGGGATTCAACGGACAACATCCTCGACTCGTCTGTGACCATTCGGTGCAATGTGAGTTCATCCTTTCTTTTTGCTTGCATTGCAGCCGCTTGCAGCATCTCTGCGGCGTGTGCGGGATCGATTTGGGCAGCGCATGCCGCCGAAAGAGCCACGAGAAGTGCCACGCGGACGACTACGCGTGGACGTGCTCCATTTGCGGCGTGCCCAAGAAATGGCCGACGGATCGCGGGCAGCACGAAACGGAGGTGCACGGCTACGCGCGACGCGACGGGGACCGCGAGAATCCGCGCCCAATCAAATTGCTCAAGGTTCTCGGTTGTTCCGTTCTTTTTATTCATCCTTCGTGTTCAGAGCCAGCTGCCGCACGTCTTCAACGTCGGGACGAAGCTCCTCGACATGCAGTCCACTGCGGACTCCTCAGCCGCCATCAGTGCGAATCCAACAGAAGAAGAGGCGACCACCGAAGACCTCGAAGAGCTCATGCGCTCCAAAGCGCACCGGCCGTCGCAGATCGTTCGTTTCTTTGATTCCTGTCATCGATTCCTGTTCGTTTAGCCGCCCTGCAACGTCTGCGGAATGAACGGCTTCCTCAATCCGCAGGGCCGCGAGCAGCACGTTCGCTCGCACGAAGCAGTGGACGCTTTCAAGTGTTCGCTGTGCGGCATTCACAAGCCGACTCATCACACGCGCAACTTCCACGAGTCGAGAGTGCACGGCATGGAACGTCGCGAAGAGGATCACGAGCGCAAAGAAGCCATCCGGATTTTGTCGGTGAGTGCTCGCCTTCCCCTCTTTTCTCGCATCCTCCTTCGTTTAGGAACACTGGAAGCTTTTCCGGCAAGTGGGGACGAACATCACGGCGCTCCAACGAACGGCGGTCGCGAGCAACGTCCCGTCCGGTCCTTCGGCTTTGGTGTGGAAGGGGCCGAACAAGCGGCGTGCTCCGTCCTCGGCTTCTTCACGCGCCAAACGCCGCCGTCGATTCCCGTCGAGCGGCAACTTCAGCGAGCGGCAGACCGACGAAGAAGTGATCGTGTTGGGCGACAGCGAAGACGAGGACGAAGCGGCGGCGGACGGAACGGAGAGCGCCGAGCAGACCGCTGCCGTTTTTGACGGCCTGCAGTCGGTCTCCGAGCCCGCGACGCCCGTCCAACTGCCGCGCGTCCAAACGACCGTCCAGACGCCCTCAAATTCGAGTTGCGATCAGCCGGCTGCACGCGCGGAGGTTCGTTCTCCACGGCTTTCCTCAACTCTCTTCTTCGCTTCAGCTCACGAAGCAGGCGGATCGCCTGCTCGAGCAACTTTTTCGGGGCGAGGCCGTCCAATCGGAGCTCCGCGAGCGCATTCGAGAGCTGGAAGGGGGTCTTGCGGTCAAGGACGGAAAGTTGGCCGTGGAGGCACAGAAAGTGGGTTTACCGACGATCTCTCTTGCTCCGTTCTATTCGTGCTTTCAGTGCCTCGCTCTCCAATTGAAGATCGCCGAGTTGGAGACGAAGTTCGAGGAGGAGTGGCAGGCACGCGCTGTGCTCGACAAGAAGGTTCGTCCACTTCCCATCACCGAATCACTCACCATCATTGCAGAAGGACGAACTGACCTCGAAGAACGCCGAGCTCGAGTCGACGGTCGCCCGCTTGGAGTCAAAATGCGACGAGCTGGAGCAAAAAACTGCACTCGCCGACGAGTCGCGAGATGCGACCGTCCAGGAGCGTTCCCGACTGCAGCACAAGGTTCGTTTTGATCTCACTACTCGATGCTCACTCGCCGTCTTTGCAGAACGACACGCTGAAGAAGCAGGTCGAAGTGATGGCCGCCGAGCTTTCCACTCGCGATAACGAGCGCCAAACGGAAGACGCGGACCTCTCGATCGTCCCTGCCTCCTTCTGGGCGATGCGACGAACGGGCTTTCTGACCGACTTCCGTTTGCTTGTGGACGGGCAGGAGACCGCGGTGAGCAGCGGGGGACACTCCTCCATTCAATCCATTGTCTGCAGGTCCACAAACTCGTCCTGGCCGCCGAGAGCGCCCACTTCGCCGCCGAACTGCGCGCCAATCCCGACAAGACGGAGCTCGTGGTCGAGGGCATCGGAGCGGAAGCGATGAATCGAATGGTCGAATTCGTGTACCGCGGACGACTGGACGACCTCGAGAAGGATGCCCGCAAGTTGTATGTGGCGGCCCCTCGCTTCGAAATCGAGGAGTTGCTGGTTCGTTCTCTTCCACTCGTTCTCTCGCCTACCTATTTGTTTAGGCCGAGTGCAAGTGGAAGCTGAGAGCGGGCGCCTGCGACAACGCGGCCGACCTCCTTGCGCTCGCCGCCCGCCACAACGACCGCGAGATGGGCGACTGCGCACTCCAACACGCGGAGGCGAACGGCGGGAAGACGCTCCTCCGCGAGGTTCCGTCGATCAAGTCGCTCGCTCAAAGCGAGCCGGACACCTTCGAACGAATCACGGAGTGGATGGAGTGAATCTTGTTCGCGTGTTTGTTCTTTTTTCGTTGTTTGTTGCTGATTGTTGATGAGAATACATTTTTAGACTTACGAGCTGTTTTTGTGTCCTATTCTGTTTAACAGCGGATTCTGGACTTGTGCCATTAGAGGACACGCCGTCTTTTGCGCTCAGCCACCGGTGTCGGCTCCTCCAAACTCGTCGCCGAAACCCGCTCTCTGGACGCCCACTCGAACGGGACGAAGGCGCTGAATTCAACCCAGTAACCAGTCAATTGATTCCATCCAACTGTTCCTCGCTCGTTTGTTCGCCGTCCAATCATTTCCTCCCCTCGTTCTTCCCCCCTGTTCGCCTCCGGCAATTAGTTTGTGGTTCCTCTCTCTCCCCTCGCAGTCGGGATCACATCTCCTCCTCTCTTCTTCCTCTCCATCCAACGGACATCCCCGAGCGCGCCTTCCAGAAGGTGACGGGCGCTCTCCAAGGGAAGGGACGGGAATCCCCCCGCTCGACGCCGCCGCCACTCGCCTCCACGAGGCCGCCCTCAACTCCGTCCGGCACCCGCTCGTCTCGCCTCCTCCGCCGCCGGCGATCGCATCCACGTCCAGCGATCCGAAGGACCCGCCGCTCCAAGTCCGCCACCGCGCCGCAGTCTCAAACTCAATCGGCCACCTCGCCCTTCCACTCGCCGATGCGCCAGAGCCACTCGCCTGGAGACCCCGATCTTCCCGACCACTCAACCCCGATCCGACTCGGTCGGCCGCCGGAGGAGCCCGTCCTCTCTTCTCTCTGTCCCCCAACTTCCAATCCTCGATCCCGACTTCCTTCGTTCAATCCTCCCGTTCGTTTTTGTCGATTAGTTCTGCCGTCTCTCTTGCTCCCCCTGCTATTTCTCCCTCCTCTCGCTTGTTTTCGTCCGCCCGATCGGCGCCCCGGCCGCCCGCTTATCTCCGCCCCGTTCGCTCCTCGCCGTCTCGTCTGCTCTTGCGTCATCCCGCCCCCCGTTCGCCCACTCGTATTTAAGCGGCGGCCCGCCCGTCCATTCTGCCCCCCTCTCCACACCCCGTCTCTCCGCGGCCCTGCCCGCTCCCCCTTCCCGCGGCCCTGCCCGCTCCTCCCCACTCGGCCCCAGCGCCCACTCGGCCCCAGCGCCCACTCGGCCCCAGCGCCTCCTCGCGGTCCGCCGCCTCGTTCCTCGGCCCTCGCGCCTCTCCGACGGTCCGCCGTCCTCCCTGTCTGTAGTTCGTTCACTCGTCAATAAACTTCGCCCTTTTTCCCAAGGATCTTCCTTCCACGTGCTCAACTCGAGCTTCCCGTCCTTCCTTTGTGCCAATTCCTCCACCGCCCTCCACTATGGACGGCCGTGCGAGCGACACCGGAATTGGCAGGAAACGAGCGATCGGGGCCTCTAGTTGTCTTGTAGAGGCTCTCGCTGTTTCTCGTTTCACGACTCAGCTGCTCGACCGACCGTTTCGTTTGTGTGGTGGCGGACAAACCCTCATGCTTCCGATCAGAACTCATCGTTCGTCTGCCGAGCGGGCGAGCGTTCTGTTGCTCCAACCAGTTGTCCGATCCCCGGCTCGTGCCTCTGCCGCCTGTACAAACCAGTCGACAAGAATGAATGAGCGCAATCCTCGCTCAGCTCGCTTTGATTCACAGTCGCGTTATTCGATAGGCTCCGCAACTGTCCGCTTCTTTCGCCTTCTGCTCTCCTCCACGAGTTCAAGCCGAATGGAACGCAAACCTCATATTATTCTCCGTACACTCACAAACGAAACAACACGTAGCAAGAGAGGGCACTCAATTCTTCAGACACGCGCTGTAGTCCCGGACCGTGAACGGCTCGCCGAAGTCACGGTTCCATCGCTTCGTGCACTCCCGATTGTTCGCCGCCTCGCTGGAGAGCTCGAGCGACTCCAACATTTGAAGGGGACCGTGCGGGTCCGGATTCCAGGTGTCCCAGCGGGAGCGCCAGCCGACGGCGCACGTCCACTTGCCGCCCGTCCCGCAGCGATGTTTGCTGGACTAGCGAGGATCAAGATGATGAGGAGGAAAGGCGGCACTCACACGATGATGTTGACGGCGTTAGGCCAGCCCGCTTCCGTCTCGGAGCCCTCGGCGTACCACCAGCCGTTCGTTCCGTTGAAGATGGTCGTGGTCACGTCGCACAAGTCGTCGACGCCGATGGCTGAACGTGAGATGCGGGGAATGCGGAAGAAGAAGGCCGAAAAGCCACTTACGATTGTACCATTCTGAAAGAAGAGGGTAAATGAGCGACAGAACAAACGGATGCACTCACCCGTGCGGTCCTCCTCGTAGATGGCGACCATCTGAAACGAACAAACAGAAGTTCGCCGTCCTCTTGTTCGTCACCCACCCCTTCGTTGTACGGCGCCCCGTCGCAGAGCACCTGCTGCGTGAGGTGGTAGTAGCCCGTTTTGCCCTCCACTCCGACCATCGCCGTCGCCACGAGCAGCAGGCCGAGCAGCAGAGAGCGAGCGGCCGCCATCGCGGAGAGCGAACACGCGATCGAATGAGCGGCGGGCGATCGGCCGAACGAAGTGGAGCGCCGCGGTTCTCTGCGGAATAACCACTCGTCTTGAAACGAACGCCTTGCTTCTTGCGCAACGCCAAACGCAACTCGAAGTTGACTTCGGGGCGGCAGAGGCGGCGGGCGGCCAGTCGCTCCGTTTGCCGCCCGCTCCGAGCGGTCGGTTCCTCCCCTCCGCTCTCCTCTTCCTTCCGCAACGGGCGAGCGTGTGGGCGGTCGGTTGTTTCGAAACGGGCGCTTCTTCCTCCTCGCCGTCCTTCCTTCGTTCTGTTCGTGATGTGCGAAGAACAGGTGGAGAGCCCCTCGTGAGTTTTCGTTTCTTCCCATTCGTTTCATCCGCCCGCTCGTTTCAGAAGCCATTGGTTGGAGCGAATTAGAGACCGCTGTGCTATTCGGAACCCAACATCCGCAAGAGCCCGTGCAATCGACGAAGCCGCTTCTCTCCTCCCTCTGCCGCCGTTCAGCCGTGAACCTCCGTGCGTCTTCTGTCGATGTGCTCGCTCAAGCTCTCCGGTAGGTCGCTGCGGTCAACTCAACGAGAGTCTAATCACTCTTCTTTTGCAGGACGCGGGAGCTGGAGTGGACGTCTCGTTCCAGCGGTCCGCGGATCGAATGCCTTCGACAAGTCAACGTCCACCGCCGTTCCGCTCCGCTGTTGGGACAAACAGCGCCTATCTCTTGGTGAGCCTTTCCTCCTATCCACTCGTCCCCTCATCTCCTCTCTTTCCAAGGAACAGCGCTGATCACGATGTACAAGCCCTTCCGATCCACCGACCATTTGTTTCGGCGGTAAGAAACACGAGTTCCCCGCTTCCACTCATCTCCGCTTCTTTCAGCCCCTGTTCTGTCCTCTGCATCGTCATCGTGTGCGAGCTCGAGGAAAGCGGGACCAAGTCGAAGCCGACGAACTCCAAACGTTGCGCGCGTGGTGAAGTCGGCGGTCGGCGAAAGGAAGCCGTTCGCTGGAGTGCGATCAACGACCACGTCAACCTTCAAGTCGCCGTTCGCTTCCGGCCGCCTGTTGGCCCTGGAGCGGCCGTTCGACCGCAAAGAAGTGAGTCGTTTTTCTTTGTTCACTGGGAGTCATTGGGCGTCGTTGCAGTGAGGTCAGCGGTCTTGGGGTGATCCTGACCGACGAGAAGCAACAAGACTCGTGCTCCGATTTCTTTCTGAACGGAAGGGCAAACAGTAAGTACTTTTTTCCGTCTTTTTCAATCGCCACTTGTTGCAGGGATGCCCGGCGGAGCGACCGAAAAGAGGGGCCAGCGGCTGGACGGTTCAAATGCGACCGGACTCTCTGGACAACATCAAGAACCTTTTTTCGCTGATTGGCCGGCGGGAGGACGCCGCTCCGCTCGGCAGACGACCTCTTCTGTTTGCTGGAGCCCCTGGGACAAGAAGCCGCGAGCGCGATCAAGAAGCTCCGTGTCAGCCGCTTCTCGAAGATGCGCTGGACCGCAGCGAGCAGGAGCAAGGTGCGTTCTCTTTCGTCTGTTCCCTGATCATCCCCGCTTCTTTCAGACCTCCTGCTCACCTTCGGATTCGATTGCGACGCGATGAACCTCCCTTTTGTTCCCATTTGTTTGTGCAAAGCGCGAAGGGAAGGAAACAAGAATAAACTCGTTGGCAGAAGGTGATGTGCTCGGCTTGAATGGAAGGAAGATTGGAAGAGGAGTGGACGTAGACGAGCAAGCAGAGGCTGAAGGGCGCTCTTTGGCTTCTTGTTCGGTTGATGAGGACGAGCGATCCAACGAGCGATCGAACGAATCGCGCTGCAAAGAATGCGCGAACAGCGGCAAGGTCCCGCGCTTTCGAGCGATGTTGTGAGCAAGACAGCGACCAGCTGTTGGAGGACGAGCGGGCGGCCAACCCGCCGGTCTCGAGCGGACGAAAGCCGCCCGTTCGCGTTCAAGCAGTCGGAAAGGACGAGGAGAACTTGGAACAATAAACAGCAGTCTTGATTCGAGTCTCTCTTTCACTTCTCGACCACCGGCAGCCCGGCAATTCGCGGCGGACTGATGAACGAGCGATCACATCAAGAGATGAGCGACGGACGAGCAGGAAGCGGGCGGAAGAACGAAGCGGGTGGAAGAACGAAGGAGCGAGCGGAGGCGTAGAGGGGACGCGAGAGAGCTTCTCCTTCTGTCCGTCTTCCGGCGTTCGCCTCCCTTTGGGCAAGCGAGCGGGGCACAGCGTTCATTACGAGGAGAAGCGAGCCGTTGAGGACACTCACGACGGAAATTCGATGCTTTGCGGCAGCTTCGCCGTCTTTCTGCAAACGGGCTGCTCGGAACTCATGGCTGTTGGCACTTTCCAGCTGTGCCGAGCATTGCGGACAGCCTTCTTCCAAATTGCGTGCGTTCGTGTTCCTGGGCGAAGCGGTCAGTCCGCTTTTCACACACACAACCGAGGTCGCAGCGAATGGACGCCCTTGATTGCGTTCCGTGCACAGCGACCGCTGAAATCCTGCGGGCGATCTCGGCGCATTTGCCGCTTGAGGTCGGCGACTCGCAGCGGCAGCCGGCCGGCAGCTCTCGTTCGCTCACGCCCGCTTTCGTCCGACCGCGACGCCCCGATCCCCGCCCGTTTCGTGCTGTCGACGAATCGAAAGAGCGATCACTCGTTCTTCCGCAATCGTGCAATGAGATGGCCGAAAGCCGCAATAATCTCAAAGTCTTTCCTGCTTCTCGTGTTTCCGCGTACGGCCTCTCGCTCACTGCTCCATGTTTCGCGCGTTCGAATTGCTTCGGTCCCAGCTTTGGACCGTTCTGTTTGCTTCCAGGCTTGCTCGTTTGTTCATCGCTCATACGAATGGCGGCGGACAGAGTGAAGACCGAAATCACAACGTCGCATTGGAGGCGGAATGCGAGGAGCGGCGGCACGAAGGCGCTGCGCTCATCGACGAGGTTCGTTTCCTTCTCACCAAGCGAACAACTTGCCGTGCTTCCAGAACGAAGAACTGAAGTCGGAGCTGCAAGAACGGGAACGTCGTTCATCTTTTGCACTAGCCGAACTCAGCGCGCAAATCGGCGAGATGCAGAAGACGGCGGGCGAAGCAGCTGGAGTTCCCGCTCTGGAGAAACAAGTGAGTGACCGCCACTCTCCTCTTGTTCATCCTTCTGTCACTTTAGATTGAGGAATTAAAGGCCGAGAACGTCGCTCTTGCTTTCAAATGTTTCGCTTTGATGGTGAGTGCTCTCCACTCGATCATTCAATCCATTCGTTCGTTCAGGCCGGGAGCACCGAGTCGATGAAAGCGGGAATCTGCGGAGAGAACGCCGCCGACCTTCTTGTGTTCGCCGCCCGTCACGACGCGCGCCAACTCGCCGCCCACATGCTCGAGTGGGTGGAGGCGAACGGCGGGAAGTTCGCGCTTCTCGCTGCCGCCCCGATCAAGCGGCTCGTCCGAAAAGAGCCGGACCTCTACGAGAAGCTCGTCGAAATGATGCAATGAGATCGCTTTCTGTTGTTGATGCTGACCGTCGAATAAACGGAAGAGCCAGTCGCTGGCTTTCTTCTTCGAACTTGAAAGAACCGTTGGAATCAACTCAAATTGTCGATCGGTGGGACTGCGGAAACGTCTGAACTCGCCGCTCCCTTCCTTCCGATTTCATAGCGGGCGGGCGAGAAAGCGCACGGCCCGCCCACCTGCGGCCATCCGATGGAAACGAGCGAGTGGTCGAGTGATCGTCCTGCCGCCGCATGCATGACTTCTTTTGCGCACTCCCACTCGCTCCCCGCTCTCCCGTTCGCCCTTTCGATGCTCTCCTTTGGACTTCGCTCGGCCGACCGCCCCGTTGGCCGCCGAACGAGCCGCCCGGCCGCCCGTCGGGAGAACGAAACGGCCGGCCGCTCGAGCGGAGGACGGCGCCCGCCGGTTTGTTTCTTTGTCGACGCCGCGCAGCGAGTGGAGCCGACAGATCGAAGTTTCTCGTTGGAGAGGACGGATCGACTGTCGGAAAGAAGGTTAGAACCTGTCGAGAGGACGAGCTGAAGGACACTTCAATGAAAGCAAGATGCTCATTGAGCAGAGGGCAACGGAGAGCAAGGAAAAGAAGCAAGGGATCTTAACGAAGAAACCTTCGAACGCACCGCTTCTCACTTGCTACCCACGAGTTCTCGCCGATCGTCGAGTGGGAGCAACCAACCGATTGGCGCCACTCACTCACTTCGATGCAAATTCCGCCATTTCCGTCCGGAACGCGAAAGGAAAAGCAGCGGGAAGCAGGGCGCGCTCACTCGTTCTCTCCATCCGCTCTCCGAATCGGTCGGCTCCTCTCCGATTTTTCTCCTCCCTCCTCGGCTTCTGCTCTCCGCTCGCTCGAAGGATGAAGTCGGGCGTCTTCGTGCTGCTCGTCGCCGCCTTGCTTCTTGTCGGCTCCGGGGCCGTCGACCCGCCCGACGGCTTCAAGCAAGAGGGCAACAACGTGTGAGTCGTCCACGCTCATCCCTTTTTGTGATCACTTCGTTTGCAGCGTGTACACGGGCAGCAAGAAAGAAGTCGAGGCCAAACTGGTGTTCACGGGCAAGACCTTTGAATCGATCTGGAATCATCCGCGCATCGAGACGGAGCCATCTTCTAAGTGAGTTATCTTTCTCTTGGAGGCATTTGATCATTTCGTTCAGACTCACAATCAAAGCGGGAAGCTGCTCGATCACGGGCGAAATCCATCCCAGTGGCGACCCGCCGAAGCTCGGAATTGGTGGGTTCCTTTCATTCCTACGCGTCTTCATTCGATGAGTTATCCAGGCAACATCAGTTTCGAGCTTCCCGTCACGATCAAGGGAACCGAAAGCGAACTCGAAGTCATTGACGGCAAAGGAACCTCGCTGCCGCCTGTCTCGTGCAAACCCTTCACCGACGAGAACGGCCAGCAAGTTCTGAAGCTCGCCGTGCAGCTAGCCCAAGTGATGCCCTTCTTGACGGCGACCTTCGTGAGTTCTCCTCCCCTCGCTCAACTCCCATCTTACCCACCTCTCCTGTTGCAGAAAGACGCCCACTTCTACGACCCCGAGAACGGAGCGGCCGGGGCTTTTGCGTCGTGGAAACTCGTCCTGATAATCACGTACATCCTTCTCCACTCTCCTCTAATCTTCTCGTCGTTGCAGGGGAGTCATCCTCGTCGTCCTGCTGGTCGGGGCTTCGGCGGTCGTCGGCGCCTGCTGCTGCTGCCGCAAGCGGAAGGCGGCGAAGCGCGGCAGCCGGTCGACCGCCCACTCGAAGGCGCCGCTCGGCACTCCCGCCGCCGCGGCGCTCAGCTCCAAGCGGCACACGGCGGACGGCCGCAGCAGCCGCAAGACGGCCGTCGAAAAGAAGCCGGACGGGAAGGCGGCCGGAGCGGGCGCGCTGAAGACGGGCGTCGAGAAGGCCGCCTCGAAGCAAGCGGACAAGAAGCCCGAGGCGAAGAAGCCGGCGGCCGGTCAGGACGTGAGCTATCCGTTCCTCCACTCACTTCTCCATTGCTCGTTGCAGGACGTCCCCGGCGATCGGCAGGACTTCTGGGCGGTCGTACGTTTTCCCTTCCATCCTCCTCCGCTCACTTCCTGGTCCTCTTGCAGATGCACAAGGCGAACTTCGGGCCCGAGTGGAAGGACCGCCTGGGGCACTTCGAGGAGGCGAAACGCGGCGCCTTTTCGGAGGCCGAGCGCAAGGCGGCGCTGGAGGCCGCCGAGAAGAAGACGCCCGTCACGCCGCTGTCGAGCAAGACGCCCGGCACGGAGAAGTGAGGACGATTGGAGGTCCGAGGGAGCACGTTTTCTTTCTTCTTTCGGTGTGTGCTGTGAATAAACAGTTGAAACGAGTTCATTGAAAGAATGTGTTGGGATGGCGGCGTCAAATAAAGCAGGCGATCTCTTGCACCGAACCCGCCGCTTCGTTGCTCTACTCGACCAAAAAAGCAGGCTTCTGTTGCATTCCGTTGTATCGTCCGCATTCCTCCCGGCCGTTCGTATCACGCGAACAAACAAGCCGCCCGAAGTTCCCGATCGGGAGGAAGCGGGCGAGCGGCCGGGCGGATTAGTCGGGCGCCCACTCGCCGTCCATTAGCCGCCGGGAGCGGAGTGATAAGAACACACACGAGTTGGTTGATCGTCTTTCATCTCGGCGGCCGCCGGCGAGCGGAAGAGCGGAAGGAATTCGAACTCCCGACCGGCCGCTGTTGTTGACTCGTTCACGGCAATTCCTTGCGGATTCCACTGCGCTATTGCTGCTCGATCGACTTCTTTCCAACTCGCAAGATGGCGTCGAAGGAGAAGCGGCCGTCCGTGGTGCCGCTCTTCGTGTTGCCGCCCGCCGACCGGCCGCCCGTCCGCTGCGGCGCGCTCGAGCCGGACGTCCCGCCGACCGCCGAGAAGCGGGCGCGCGCGGCGCTCGGCGAGTTCCTGCGCGTCGTGGGCGCCTCGTGGCAGCTGCGCGTGGAGCTCGTGCTCATGACCCTCACCCTCTGCGACACCGCGCGGTAAGCGGCTGGCGAGGAGAGAGGGAGTCGGTGGGTGTTGTCGGGAAGGGACGAGTGAGCAGAGCGAAAGGATGGCAGCTGGACATTCAAATGCCACTTTTGTCCGATGGAAACGTCCCCAGTCGATTGACAAAAGCGACCATTCAGCTAACCTTCCTTTTCGTAAGCCATTCGACCACGCAAGCGCTCATTTGTTTCTGGAGTTCCAACTGCGATCCCTCAAAGGCCGCGGCGAACCACACCGCTCGCTCAAATCTCCTTCACTTCACGAACCAGTCCGCTAACCCCTCGCCGATTGCAGGCTGATCGTGACGCCGGCGTTGTTGGCGGCGAAAGTGCGCCGCGCGTACGAGACGCCGCCGAACGCGACGGCGCTCCAGTTGGCGACGTTCGTGAGCCGGCGGACGGTGCGGTGGGACGTGGACTGCGCGTTCGTGAACGTGCCGCTCGCGTGCGTGTTCACGCTTGTTTGGGGTGCGTGGGCCGACCGCCGCGGCCGCAAACTTCCGCTGCTGCTCGGCGTCGGCGGGATGCTCGCCGGGAACGCGGTGCACGCGCTCGTCTGCTGGCGGCGCACCGACTGGCCGCTGGAGGCGCTCTACGCCGCCGCCCTCCTGGACGGCGCGCTCGGCGGCTTCCGACTGGCGGTCGGCTGCGTGCACGCGCTGATGGCCGACCGCTACGGGCGCCAGCGGACGGTTCGTTTCGGGGATTTGGAGGAGGTTGATGGTTGCCGCCGTAGTCGAGTGGATAACGCGACAGACTGCGGGGGGCACCTCCTGATTCGATCGGCAATCATCAACCCCAATCACCCAGCGGCTTGCAGCTCTCGACGCGGATGATCGTCGTGTACGTGGCGGCGCAGGTGGGCGAGTTTGCGGGCTCGCAACTCGCCGACGTCGCCACGTTCGTCGCCGGCGAGGTGGCGGCGCTCGCCGTCGTGCAGGCGCTGCTCGCCGCGACGGCGCTCTTCGTCCACTTCGGCGTCCACGAGGAGGAACGGCCGCCCGGCAGCTGCGAGTGAGTCCTCCCTTCTTTCCTTCTTTCCTTTTGGTTGCAGACGGCTGTCGCTCGGAGAGTTGGGGCGCGCGGCCGTCCGCTCCGTCGGCGAGGGCGTGCGGGTGGTGCGCGAGCGGCGGCCCGACTTCCGCCGGCTGCTCCTCGGCGTGACGCTCGCGTGCGCCTTCGTCCACCGGCTGAACTTCAGCGAGCAGCGGCGCCTCTTCGGCACGTACGCCCGTCTGCCGCCCTTCCGCTGGGACACCGAGCGACTCGCTCTTTTCACCACGCTGCGGCCCGTTTGGCGTGAGTACGGGGTCGTCCTGCTAGGGTCGATCCCCTCGCCGCGTCCAGCGAAATCCCCCGCGTTATCCACTTGACCACCCAAACACACGGCTTCCAGCAATCAACTCGGCGTGTTGCAGAAGTGGGCGGCCTCCTGTTCGGCCTGTTCGCGCTGAAGCGGCGGTGGGCGTGGCGCAACTCGGCTGTCCTCGTGGTCGCCTCCCTGTCGCGCGGCGCCGACTGCCTGCTGGTGGGCGTGGCGCGCCGCTCGTGGCTGCTGGACGCCGCGCCGGCCGCTGGGGCGCTGCACGCCCTCGTGGAGCCGCTGGGCGCCGCGCTGCTCGCCGCGCTCGTCGCCCCCGAGCAGGCCGGCCGGGTGTTCGCGGCGGACGCGGTCGTCGAACACGCCGCCCTCCTGCTCCGCACCGCCTTCCTGCAGCAAATCTTCGAGGCGACGCTCGACTGGTGGCCCGCCTGCGTGTGGTTCGTGCTCGCCGCCTTCAGCCTCCTCACCGCCTCGCTCTACTTGTTTGTTCACGCTGTCGCCGGACGTCGTGGCCTCTCCTTGTGAGGCGAGACGTCACTGTGGGGATCTCTCGGAATAAACGCATAATTCGGCGCCCAGTTCTCTGTGTCCACCACGGCGTTCTCGTTCGTTTCTCCGCTCGATTCATCCGACAGTCCAGCCAACACTTCGAGTGTTTATTCCCGCCGTCAACCGCCGGAACGAAAGTCGCCCGCCGCACAACGGTGCCATCCGAGCAGCGCGGCCGCGAGCGCCCCGACGGCGAGCGGAAGGCAGAACGCGAACACGCCCGCCGCCACGCCGGCGCACACGAGTTGCGCACGGGAGCGTCGCGTGGGGCGGGGCTCCGCGGCGGGGGCGGCGGCGTCGGTGGGCGGTCGGATGGCGGTCACGTACGCCGAATGGCCGCCGCCAAACTCCGTCGTTCGGTCGACGTTGCTGTTCGAGGGGGCGGACGGCGGTTGCTGCAAGCAGACCGGTCAGTCCTTTCTTCCCTCATCCAAGAGGCGGCGACGGAGCGGTGGGGGCGTCGCGCCTGTGAGGAAGAGCGGCGCGTAGTTGTCGCCCATCCCGTCCTTCTGCAAGCGATTGGTGGGTGGGCGGAGGGGGCGGGACTCACCGGAAGAAGGCGCCCGACAGCTCCGTTCACTTGTCGGATGAGAGAAATGGGCGAGGGATCGAGAGAAGAACCTCGTGATCGGTATTCGAATGAGCGGTTGGTCGTCGCTTCGATCGGTGGGAGAATGGCGGGAGGATTCGAAGCGGGGAGAATCGGATGGTGGATCTGTTGTCCGCCTTTGCCGCCCGCCCGCTTCATCTTCTTCGCCAAACGGCCCGCTCTTCCCCACATTGTCTGGCGGTGTCTCGTTCACGCCCCAAAAGCACATCCGAGTCGGCCGACCATTGCACTCGCGGTCGGGCGGCCAATCGGGCAATTAGCGCTGGCCGGTCAGCAAATAAAGGCATTTGGAGGGGTGCCTTTGCGCCCGCTCTTCATCCAGCTGCCGACCGAGTGGTCGAAGGCGAGAGCGAGTTGTTTGATCAAGGCGAATGCTTTGCATTTTCTTATTCCGTCCAACGACGTTTTATGTCTTCGTCTGCCAGTCCTCGAATAGAAAACATGCGAGAAACAATGACACCGATTTCGTTTGTTGATCGACACAAACGATAAACCATCTGTGGACAGACGTTTCGTGAACAGAGCGTTATAATAGACGTCGTTTAGTGGAAGAGTGGTGGGGATATTTCGGGCAGAAATGACCGATTGATGGTTTGATTGTTCCGGCCACTCACATTTTGGTTGATCGATCGAGCAGCAGTGACCGTCGGGTTGAATCATGGTCGATTATTCTTGCCAGAAGTCTGTGCGTGAGTCGACAATAAAAACAGCAACAACAGAACGAAAGTGACATCGGTTAATTCTTTTGGACATCGTACGTTACCGTCGCGTTGATCATTTCCGTTGCAGCGGCTCGCAATCGATTTTCGAAGCAGCGATCCAAAGAAGCTTCTAATTGTAAGGATAAACTATTTGTAAAAATGGAGGCAACGGCGAGAAGAGTCAATGCGAGCAGCCAAAAAGCTTGACGTTTGCGAGTGGAGGTTCAACGAGAGCTTTTATTCCGCGTCGTGTACAATGCGTAGTTTGTTAGAATCGAAGTCCGCAAGAATGCCGGCTTTCGTTCTTGTAGCTTCAGTTGTTTCAACATTCTGCGCGTGGTTTCCTTCCGGGCAGCCGGTGAACAAGTCGAATTGCACGTTTGACTGTAATAAAATTCCGAATAGTCCCACTTTTCGTAGCTGGCATTGATTCGTTTTGTTTGAGAAATGGCCGAACGTTACCGCCAATTGCGTGAAGTCCAGCAGATTCACTCATTTGTCGGAGTTTTGTTTAGGTCTGAAGAATTTCTCTAGCAGACGTCCCGCCTTTGCAAGGCTGCAAAAGTTTGCAGGTGTTCTTTCTTTTGCGTTGTAAAATTCCGTATTGTAGAATATGCTGTTTCGCACTATTTCAGATGATTTGTCTACGGTTGCTTTTGTCAACATTGCTCAGATGTGCGGTCACTGCCGAGAGGGAAGAGTTTCGTTCGAGAACATCAGTTGTCGAGGCGGGAACGGATTGATTCGTTGGCGATCGGCCTTTATCTGTCGGTTTGTTCGCTCGTTCGTCGATTATTCCGTCCATTCGTTAGTTACGAGCGCGCCACGCGGTCGCTTTATATTCCGGCCATTGCCAGAGCCGGCATAGCTCGATTAGCCAGTTCGAAGTGATATCAGCAATAAAGACAAAAGTCCTTTATAGACACTCGTTTGTTCAAATTCCGTTATGACCTTTTCTTTGGAGCTTGTAACCCGTTTGTTTCAAAGCCCTTCCACACGCGATTCGGTAAGAGGAATGCTGTTCCTCGGGTTGATTTCCTTCGTATAGTATCGTGTTGTCGAAAGCTGACAGTCGTTTGAGGTTTCTGCTATTTGTCCATTAGTCAGCGGTTGTCGGAAAAGTCTTCTAAAATATTCCGAATTGCTTTCATCGTAGAAGTCGGAAGCGATAAACATTCTTTTTGACGTTCGAACGGTAACCGCTTGTTTCACGAAACGATGGATGGACCAAGAATTATGCATGTTGTTTCTTTCATTGTTCCGACCCACAAACTTTGCCCTTGGTGCATCCCGCAATCTTCTTTCTTCAATCCCTCTGTTTCGCGGACTCACCTCTTCCAGCGCTTCATCTGATCAACGAGCAGACGACCGTCCAATCGATCGATCCAGCGTGCATTGTATTCGCTTGTTAACTCGAACGCAACGTCTCCTGCTTATTCCGAATAGAGGCCATTCAAATGCATTCACGACCATTATTCCGCAGACAGCCCACTTCCTGGAAGGAAGCAAGTGAATCACGTAAGACGGCATAAACGACGGACATCCGCCGAAGATCCACAACCGCAACTCACTCACCGCTGTTTCGATCGACGCCCGACCAGAACGAAGCGAGCGGAGAGATGAAGTGAAGGGAAGGAGGTGAATGGCAGGAGTCTCCCGCTCGCTTATCACCAACCCGAAAAGCGGCCACTTTTTCGCCCTGATCGCCCGCACCCGCCCGCATTCGCCGCTTGTGTTTGCTCGTTGCGGCCGGAGGGCGCGCTTATCGGCCGGCGACAGTGGGCGACTCGTTTCTTAACGGCGTTACGAAAAAGAAAACGAAGGTCTTCGCGCAAGTGATGGGAGGAAGCCGAATCACAAGAGAACACTCGCTCGAATCCAAGAAGATTTGTTGGCTTCTGCCTCGTCGTTAGGCTCAAAGTGGACGGAGAACGAGAAGATTGCGGTACGAGCAATCGCCGCTCCCTTCCACGCACTCGATTGCCACCGGAATAATCGCTTCCACTTCGAATGCAAGCGAGCGAGTCGTCGCGCAATCCTGAACGCAACTCGCTGCCGACTTCCAGCGAGGGAGCGGCGAGCGACCAGTCGCTCTTTCCGTTGCTCGCTGCAAGCGGTCGGCTCATTCCGCGCTCTCCCTTCTTCTCGCCGCCCGACGGCCAGGCGAGCGGTCGCTCCCGGCTGTTCGGCAGAGGCGCTTCTTGTGGGCGGGCGACGGCTGCTTGGGATGCGAGGCCACAAAGACCGCGCCTTCAAGTTCGTTGGAGAATTCGGCCGTTGTGTGAGTTTCTTCTTTCTTCTTCCGGCCCGTCTAATCCTTTCGCTCATTTCAGTTGAGGGTGTGGCCGCAGAAGACCACCTCGCTCAAAAATGAACGGGCGAGCGTTGGAAAGACGTAGTGCAAGGACATTCAAGCTCCATTGGCCCAACGGAGCGGAGCCTCCGCACTCGGCAACGCCTTCAGCTGTGTGTTGCTGCTGCAAGACCATCGTCTTGAGAACACCCCCGTCTTCCTCAAGTTCGCTGGTCGGTTCCTTCGCTCAATCCCCTCCCATTCACCGGCTGTTTGCAGGCGCATGCGTCTTCGGGTCGGTCGGCAACGACATCCGTTGTCTTTGTGACTGAACGAGCGGCACATGCTCGTTCGGGCGCCCGTCTTCTCTCCACGGTCCTCGGTGTGCGGATTGACGTGCGGGATGTCCGCTCGCTCGCTGTGAGTTTCCTCCTTTTCATTCCTCACTTCTTTTCAGTGCAAGACGTCGTGTTGCGCTGGGAGCTCTCGGATTCGACGGAAGGTTGTTGCGAGGCAACCGATCAGGTGAGTGTCCTCCAATCATCACTTCCTTCATCGCTTCCGTTTTTCAGTCCCCTTCCGTATTGAACGACTTGCGAGCAGCCGACCACGAACGCGACAGGACGGGCTGCTGGAAGGAAGCGAGCCCTTCGAAGTCCAAACGTTGTGCGCGTGGTGAAGCTCGACGGCCCTCGTCTGCGAACGAGATCGCCGATCGACTGCGCGTGCTCGAAAGCGGCAGCGACAAGCACTCCCTCCAACGGTCGGTCGCCTTCCACTCGTTCTCGCTCACTCACTGCTCTTCTTGCAGGCGGCACACCTGGAGCCACTTGGGGTTCGATTGCGAAGAGATAACACGCCCTGTCTGTCATATGTTGGCTTTAATGCGTGGTGAATAAACACCTGTGTGGATAGTAGAGGGGTTTGCTTTTGTCTGCCTTTCGCATCCTTGTTGTCCGTGAGGGTGAGCGATCTTAATGGCTTCTCTCGTCAACTTCGCCCATGCACGAGGCCGAACGAGACCCCTCGCATTAATCGTGTGCTGCCGGCCGTCCGCTGCTGCTTCTCTCCTCGACATAAGAAAGCGTGGCGTGATGTGGGCCCCTTCGAGGCGGCTGCTGTTCGACGAGACGCTCGCGAAGCCGGCCGCTTGTACGTTCAGCTGCCCGTGTTTTGTGCGAGTGGGGCAACAGAAGCCGGTCATCCTGCTCGCTGCCCACAGCGCGCCGTCTTCGTCCACACAGCTCTCGTTCTTCGCCCACAAGCAAGCGGCCAGCCGCCAGTCGATTTGGTTGGAGCCGTAAACAAGTGGGGAGCGGGTGGCCAAAAAATTGCAGACCACCCTCTTGTTTGTCAACAAAGGGGATCCACAAGGAAGTTTATTGAACCTAACCGAAGTCAATTGAATGGGCTGAGCACAAAGAAACAGAGAAGGAAAGGATGAGCGTCTTGCAGCCCTGAGTGAACGATCGGCCGCTCACGAGAAGGCTGCCGCTCCAGCAAACGCGATAATCCAAACGGCAACGCGCAAAATGACGGCAGCACCTGACCACCAAACAAATAAACGCGCAAAACAAATCCTAACTTTTTTTTCGTCTCCTCTGCATGCGGCCGCTCGCTCGCCCCCAAAGTCGAAGCAGGAGGGCTCGCCGCCGTCGTCTCCTCCACGGGCATCCCGGCCGCGTAATCGCCGAACTCCCGATTCCATCCGATCACGCTCTAAACTCCACTGATTGATGCGAACAACTCGATGCGGGCGTACGTGAACGAAAAAGACGTCGACCGCGCCGCTCCGCGCGAACCGAACGGTCGTCCAAAAGCCGCCGCCCGGCGCGTCGTTGCGGAGCGCGCGACCTCGTGGAACGCCCACTCCAACACTCCGCGCGCGGCCCACAACTCCAGCGATGCGGCGGGACCGTCCAGCTGCACGCCGCCTTCAAAGCGGGCGGAATTCGAGCGGGAGAGCGATAGAACTCGCCGATTCGCGTCCGCCCGTTTGCGAAGACCTCCCACCGCAGAGAGCACTCGCCGTTGAGCGTCAACTCGAAGCTGCAAGCAAGAAGAATGAAGAGGAGGAAAGAGAAAGGACGTGCCTGCTGTTGGGCGGGGCTCGAGCGAACAGCTGGAGATGCTCCTCCCGACACCACTGAACGACGATCGTCGTGTCCTCGCAGTCCTCCCAGGTAGCTGAACGAGCAGTTCGATTGGAAGAGGAGGTTCGTTGAAGCACTCACAAGGGGTCCCTGTCCGCGCGAACACACGGATCGAACGTCGTGTTGTGCGGATCGAAGAGGAACCACCCGACCGACGAGCGGCGCACTTCGAGCAGCAGCAGGGCGATCAAGAGTGGAAAGCGCAATTTGTTGAGCAGAAGAAGAAAGAATGGCAACCAGAAAGACTGTTTGGCTGCTCGTTCGCTGTCGCCTTCGAGCAAACCAATGGGATTGCGGCGCGAAATCTGCATGAGAAACGGCTCGTTTTAAATCGTGCAAAAAGCGAGTGGACCGGTCGCTCCCACTTACTCCCTTCTTCCAACTGCTCTTCTCGATCCGCGATGCCCCGCCACTCACTGCTGTTCGTCCTGCTCGCCGCCCTCCTCCTCCAGCAAGTGGCGGCGATCAAGTGCTTCGCGGGCGGCGCGGAGACCGACCGCGTGCTCTACGGCTGCGCGTGCTGCACGAAGCGGACGCTCTTCGGGGGCGTCGTCCAGCGCTCGTGCACCCGCGGGGAGGACGAGTGAGTCCCGCCTTTCCGCCCACTCATCCACTCATTCGTTCGTTCGTCCGCTCGTTGCAGGTGTTTCGGCTGCGCGCACACGGGCGACAACCTTTCGGTGTGCGCGTGCAACACGAACCTCTGCAATGCGGCGGCAGGCTCGGCGCTCTCGGCGGTCGTCGCCGCTTTCGCTCTCGTACTCCAACTGACCACCGGCTGGCCGTGAAGCCGCGGACGTCCACTCACTCCTTTCCGTCCTCCATGAATGAACGCTTCTCTCTGGTGCTTTTTGTTGCTGCTAAAAGACGGAAGTTTTCTAGAAACGAAGGTCGGTCCTTTCGTGAACGAAAGAAATTCACGTCCTTTTTTCTTCTTTTGTTGGCTGCAGCCGCCGCCCCGATGTATGTGCATGCTTGAACGTTTATTTCACAACAATTGAAGTCTATTGGTTGATGACGCGGTGGAAGGAAACCTGCGAGTTGTCGATGTCGAACTTCGTGCAGTAGGTCCACTGGAACGGAGTGCCGAGAACGTAGCTGATCGTCTGCGAGCTCTCAATCGCCACCACGCACGTGTCGCTGCCGAGGCCGAGCTGAAAGAAGCGATCGTGTGGAAGTGAGTGGACGGACAGGAGGGGACGAACGTCGACGATGTAGTTGGTGGACGGAACGGCCAGCTGGACGCCGCCGATAGTGAACACGAAGTCGTCGAATTTGCCCGCATTCGCGCAGTCGACCGTCCACACGCCCAACGCGAAGTCGTAGACGGCGCCGATGTTCGTATGAACGAACACGAAAGCTTCGTACCACATTTGGATCACGGGACTTCTGAACGTAACGAACTCGTCAATCGTCCAAGAGATCATGACGAGTTTTTGTTTCATCTCCGCAGTTTTGGCCTCGAGTTCGCGCTGTTGATTCAATCTTTTCGCTCGCCACTCTTCGCTTCAACTCTTGCTGTACGCGAAAAAAGCGGCCAGCTGCTCGGGAACGGGCAGAGCTGACGGATGAAAGCCGCGCATTCGCATCAAACAAGAAGAGGTGTGCGCGGAAGTGGGAGCATTAAAGACGGCTATTGAATCGAGTTTCTAGCTCAATTCCATGCCGACCGGCAACCCCCACAATCCAAGCTGGACTGTTCACTTCACTCTTCCCAAATGGAGTGCGCCCAGTTCAGCAAACAACTCGCCGCGCTCACCCGCTGTCCACCGCGGCGACTTTGCCGTCGAACTCGCGCGCTCCGAAGCCGAACGCGTCCAGCGTGAAGGCCGTCGTTTGCCACGTCATGTACAAGTAGAGACCCGTCGATGCCAACGGTTCTTCGGTGCATTTGCTGTGGATGTTGGTGCCGAACGAAATCTCCCACTCGAGTTCTCGCTGGCCCTCGCGCGTGCCCTGCTGCAGCCATTGAACGTAGAAGCGAGGCAAATCCGAGTGAGTGGCGAAGAAGTTGAGAACGGGCGACGAGCGAAAGGTCACGGGCTAAAGCGGAAGGTTGAAGAAAGAAAGATCGACCGAGGGATCACCGAATCCTTGTCCTCCGGGTTCCTGAACAAAAAGCGGTGATTGCGAGCGCTAAACAGTCACTTGCCAAGCCAGGCCAAGCCCCCCGTCGAAGCCCACGAGCGGCGGATTGGGGTATGGGCCCCAGTCCATCGCTATCAACAATTGATCCCACACGCCCGCCGCGCCGAACTGCAACGATTCAATTAGGCGAATGTGGCGCGGTAGTCCAGAGGCAATAATGGAGGCTTTAGGCGGCGATCTTCCCCAACAACCACTGGACCACCGGCATCCAGAGAGAGCAGCCGTCAATTCGAATGCACTCACGTTCACGATGTCCTCGTAGCCCCAGCCGCCGATCCAGTTTGAGCCCGAATAGACCTGATAGTAGTGCGTTGGGACGCCGCCCGAGTCTCTGAACAACGCGAGCGTTTCGTTCTTCCGTTGCTCAACTCACAGCGGATCGTAAGTGGGCTGATTGGGCAGGAGGGACGGGTAGGTGGGGTCGAGGAAGAAGAGCACATCGGTGTTCGTTTCGATCGAAACCGCAAAGGTTTGATCTACAAAAAAGGATTTGGAGAAGAAAGATCTTTTGTACTTGTCTTGTAGATCGACACATCTGCAAGCATCAGCTCGTCTAAACGGCCATCAATCACTAAATTGAACTGCAGTGAGTGGCGAGTACCCGGATATTCCGGCTGGAAGTTCTCGTGCGGGCGGGCGGCTCGTCGTTGCTGCTGGAAGGCGCGGAGGTCGTCGGCCATCCGGCGGTGCAGTTTGCCCGTCAACACGTGGCCTTTCGCTTGGGATTTCGGTGAAAAGACCGCCGCCTGCACGACGGCAACCAAAAGAACGATGAGAAGGAGTGGCTTCATCGTGAAAGAAGCCAACAGAAGAATGCGCTCTGCTAGTCACTAGCGTTCTTAAATCCACCTTGCAACAAAAACTAAACGGTGGGCACACCCCAACATCTATACAATAAGTGAACGTTTAATGCGTCATTGCAATTAATTAATTTTTTTGCGCGTTTCATCAGTCCTTTACGGCTTATCATTTATCATCACAGACGCACGCTACCTGTTGCTTTGAATTTTTGTCCGCCGAACCGTAGGGAGGTTTGTCATCAGAATTGCGATTCAACGGCGCAAAGAACCCGTGCCGACAACGTGATCACGCTAGTCGCGAGACAATTCGTCGTGTTCCGCTCGCTTCTTGTTCTCGTTTCTTTCAGCGCCGTTCAGGCCGGCTGCCCGATTGATGCAACGAGCGGCTCACGCGGCACGAGCAAATCTGTTCACTCGAAAGGAAGAGGAACACGAGAGGTGAGTGTCGAGATCAACTGTTTGTTCGAACAGCAGGGGAAAGAGGTGAAAAACTCTCATTACTCACACGATCAGGTAGCACGCCTCGATGGGAAACAAACTCAGACCCCCCGGCATCTACCTGGTTTTATTCAACCGCGAAAAGAAAGAGACACTACTTGAGTTCAAATGGACCGGATTGGAGCGAGCATCGGCCGTCCGCTCACTTCTTGCCGCCGCCGCCGGTCAGGATCAACTCGTGGCGGTTGATCTGCAGCGTGAGGAGGAATGAACAACCCCCTGATGGTAAGTGGAACTCACGTCGCCGGTGCCCTGACCGCGGAAGGCCTGCCCCTTCGCGTTCGGCGTCTTCGGGGTCCGCTTGTCGGCCACCTGCGTGGCATCCGTCCGCGTGTACCCGCTCTTCGTCTGGTCGTTCGTCTTGCCGCCGAATCCAACGGTCTTGTCCGCGGCAGTCTTCTTGGCGGCCCGCTTCTTCTTCTGCTTCTTGCGGATCACCAAGAAGTAGATGAGCGAGGCGACGATGCTCAGCAGAAGGACCAGAAGAGCGAGACAACCGCTGAACAAACGAGAAGATGAGCGGGAAGAAGAGGGACTCACGAGATCAGCCAGATCATCAGGCCGTTGCCTCCGTCTCCCGAGTCCTCCAGAGCGGCAGCCTCGCCTCCGTTCGCTCCAGCGGCCGTCGGACGGAGCAGGCCCGCAGCCAGCGGGTGGACCGTCGACGTAACGGGCAGAACGGTGGTCGAGGCGCTCGTTGAGGTGCTCATCGTGCTGCTCGGAGTGATGGGCACTCGCGTGGACGTCGAAGTGCTGCTCGTGCTCGGCTGAACCGTGGAGATGCTCGACGTCGACGTGAGCTCAACGGTGGTCGGTTCGTGAGTGCTCTGAACGAGAAAGTGGTGAGCTCGAGTGCAGAAAAACGACATACGGAGCTCGTGGAAGTCGTGAGCTTCTGCGTGGTCGTCGAGCTCGTAGACGGCGAACTGGTGGACTCCGTGGTCGGTTCGTAGGTGGTCTAAAAGAAAATTATGGGAGAATTTAGTGAAAGAAAAAGAGGCGACACACCGAGCTGGTGGAAGTGATCGGCGCGGTCGAAGTCGTGGGCTCCAGCGTCGACGTGGAGCTCGAAGTAGACGTCGAAGTGCTCGTCGTAGTGGACGTGCTCTGAAAAGAAAGGAGCAATGAGGGAACAACAGACCGCTTACGGTGGTCGTTGGCTCCGGCGTGGTCGTCGACGTGGTCTGAAGAAGAGACGAGTAAGATAGCAATAGCTTAAGCAACTTCCCGTGAACGTCGTTGTGCTCGTTGACGTGCTGGTGGTCGTCGTCGGCTCCGGCGTCGTGGTGGTCTGAAAAAAGAGCGAGATGCGCGCTGGAACAAGCGAAGAGACTTACGGTCGTTGACGTGGAAGTCGATGTGCTGGTCGTGGTCTAAACGAAGAGTGAGAAGAGAGCCTAAAAACGATCGCCTTACGCTCGTCGTGGTCGTTGTAGAAGTGGTGGAAGTCGACGTCTGGAAGAAGCAAGGAATGAAAGACGCGCGAAAAAAAACGACGGTTCACGGAGGTCGACGTAGTCGAGGTGGTCGTGGGCACCGGCGTTGTTGAAGTGGACGTGCTCTAAAGAAAAGAATGAGAGGATCGAAGAGGCTGCTCACCGAGGTCGTTGTCGTTGTGCTGCTGCTCGTAGTTGGAGTCGTGGGCACTTCCCGCTCGAACGGGTACTCGCCGAACTCGTGTGGTAATGCCGAATACATCGACTGCTGAAAGCATTTCTGAAGTTCAGAAGCAACTCCTGCACGGACGCACCCCAACCCAAACGTGATCGACCTTGCCGGGCGCCTTGCGCTTGAAGCCGATGGTCGTCCACCAATACCCGTCGTGCCCGGTGTCTTTGCGCAGCGACGCCCCTTCGCAGTGGGTTTTGCTGCCGTCGATGAAGACGAGTTTTCCGTCCGGATTGAGGCGCAGCAAAGCGTAACGACTGTAGTACGTTACGCCATCTGATCGTGAGCACAAAGCAGTAAGATAGACAGAGAAAAGCTCACCAAACTTAATCGACTTCCCTCTGTTGAGCCTCGTCGCCTCCTGCACTTGAACTGTGCACTTGTCGCCCACGCTCCACTCCAGTCTGAAAGCAAAAGGATCACAAGGAAGCCAGTAGAACTCACGTGTTCGGATCAGAAATCCCGTCGATCCACAGCAGAACCTCCTTTGCGTGCCCCCATTGCACATCGATTTTGACCGAAGAGCAGTCCGTCAGATCGCTGAAAAGCGAGGTCGTCGCAAGGAAACCCGAGACTCACAATCCGCGAGGCTTTTCTTGAATGAGCTTCACGCACCGATCGAATTTCGAAGTCGCCGGATTGTAGAGGAACTCCGCCTGCACCACGAACGGGAGCAGCAGGTGGACGGCGAAGATCCACGGCGGCGCGCGCATCTCGGCGAACAGAGCGGCCGATCCCGTGCGAGAAATCTGAAGCGGCAGGAATGAGCGAGAGGAGGCGGAGGAGAGCGAGCGGTCGGCAGGGAGGCGAAAGGACCGAATGACGGCTTTCCACTCGCCCGCTGCTCCTTTCACCGCTAGTCGGCATTGCGCAGTCGAAATCGGGCGGTCTTTTTGCGAGTCCACGAGAAAAAGTGGGCGACCGAAAGGCGACTCGTGGCGGTTCGTTGCCGCCAATCGCCCCTTGTCCGGTCTTCCTCAGACCGCGTTCACGTCGTCTGTCTGGCAAGAACCGATCGCATGTGGGAGAAGAGTGTGAGCGGCTTCTTTTTTCTTGAAGTTCTTTCCGTCGGCGTTCGTTTGCGAGCAGAATCGAGGCAGCAGTTCGTGCGGGAGGGCAAAGAAGAACGCGTCGTCGATCGGCCGCCCCGCTTTAAAAATGCGGCAATGTCTCGTGTCAATTGGAAGCGATCACCCGCTTCTTCCCCCGCTTCGTTTCGTCGGTGACGGCGACACACGGCGAGTGGCCGCAAGCGGCAGCAGCACGCGCAAAGTCGTTCGAGGTCCTCCGGCGCCGCCAACGTTCCCCTACGCGACTGCCTTTGATGCAAATTCCTGCAGCTCGAGCGAAAGTCGAGAAGAAAGGCGGCGGGCAGCGAGCGGCGTTCACTCGTTCTCTCCATCCGCTCTCCGCATCCGCTCTCCGCATCGGCCGGCTTCTCTCCGATCGTTCTCCGCTCGCTCGAAAGATGAAGTCGGGCGTCTTCGTCCTGCTCGCCGTCTGCAAGGGCGTCGACCCACCCGCCGGCTTCAAAGAAGAGGGCGGCGACATGTGAGTTCTCTCTTCACCTCCCCGTCCACTCAATTCTTTCGTTGCAGCGTGTACACGGGAACGGAGCCCGAGGGGAGGGCCGAGCTGGTGTTCTCGGGCAAAACCTTCGAGTCCACGTGGAAGCATCCTAAACAAGATGCGGCCGATGTTACTGAGTGAGTAATTAACTGCTTCTGCGCCGCGTTATTTCTTCGTTCAGGATCGAAGTGAAAGCGGGCTCCTGTTCGATCAAAGGCTTGATCACGGTCAGCAAGAACCTTGCGTACGTCTTGATTGGTCAGCTTTCTATCTCCACCATTTACTGCTTCAATTTCATTTGCAGACAGACAGCAATACGACTTTCCCGTCACGATCAAAGGGGCCGAAAGCGACATCACGATCCCCGGTGACTCCAGCACACCGTCCAAGCCCTTCCCGTCTTGCAAGCCGTTCAGCGATGAGGGGAGTCAACAGGTCGTGAAGATCTCAATCACGCTCTCGGACCAACTCCCCCAACTGACGGCCGTCTTTGTGAGATCCCGCGTCTTCTCCCCTCATCAACGCCCGTTGCACAAAGGCGCCAAGATCTTCGATCCGAGCGAGACGGGGGCCGGAGCGTTCGCCTCATGGCAGGTCGCCCTCATCGTCGTGTGAGTCTTCCCACCTCTCTTGCCTCCAACTGCGTGTTGCAGCGGAGTGATCGTCGTCATCGCCCTGCTGAGCGGAGTGCCGGCGGGGATCGGCGGCATCGTCTGTTGCCGCAAGCGCAAAGCGAAGACGGCGGCGGCAGCCACTCGTCCGGCAATCGCCGCCCACAAGTCGGCTCGCGTCAAGTCCGCCAAGTCGAAGGCGAGCAGCCGCAAGAACACCGATGGGAGCGAGAAGAAGGCGGCCGAGCAACAGCAGACGACGGCCATCAAGGGCGGCGCGCCCGAAGCCACCACGGCGGCGCCCATCAAGGCGGCCGAGCGGAAGGACGCGAAGCCACCGGCCGACGCGAAAGCGGCGCCCCGCCCGCCGCCGCCCGTGGACGCCGCGGAGGTTCGTGCGCGCCGTCGACTCCCCACTCTTCTTCGATTTGTTTCAGCAAGCGGCCGAGCGGCAGCAAATCATCGACGCGCACGTGAGTTGCCCGCCTGTCGATCAACAATCCGTCTTGCTCGCTGCCGGTGGACCGCCTCGTCCCCCAGCTGGAGGCCATCAACGCGAAGCGGAAGGCCGCCTACGACGAGTGGCTCAAGCAGCAGCCCAAAATCGAGCGCACGCAGGACTCGCAGCCCCGCACTGACGGGACCCAAGATCAGGCGACGCCCACCAAGTGGGACAAGACCCAAGAGTCTAGCAAGGAGCAGCAGTGATGGAGGACGCTCATCGGACTCCTGTTTCTTTGTGCAGTCGAGTAAAGTCGTTTGAAGTTGAAGCACGCAGGTCTATTAGGCGGGACGAGCAAGCGATTGTTCCGCAGAACAATCGGACTAGTCGGCCGTCAGAAACATGCGCCCTCCTGGCTTTGATCTTTTCGCTGGATTCGAAGAAGTCGCCCGATTAGGGCGGTGTGTCGTCTCGACTGGACGTTCCTTTTCGTCCGTTCGTTCACTGGGCCACGGCGACGACCGGCGAGTGGCCGAAGAGCAGCAGCAGCACGGAGAAAGGCAACCAAACAGCTCAACCGTTAACCCTGGTCCCAGCCGAAACGCAGAGAGAATGGCGGATAGAACTTCATTCTTTAAACAAAACAACATCAACAACGAACAACCAAGCACTCGCGCGTCAACAACAAACAAACGAACACAAAAATCGATTCAAGGGAATTCTTGCGCCTTCCACTGGGCCACTGCTCACTTCTCATTCACCTGCGGCGGCTTCGCGGTGGGTTGCGCGGTCGACTTGCCGCTGCGAGCGGACTTGCGGCTCGCGTGGGGCGGCTCGTGGCTCGCCGTCGGCTGCGGGACTTCCTTGCTGGAACGAGCGGACGGTTGGAAGAAGGCGAGCCAAGTGGGGAACTCACAAGTGGCCGGTCTCCGTGCGCGAGCGGCGGGTCGAGCGGCGGGAGGGCGGGGCGGTCGACTGCTGGGTGGTCGTCGGCGCGCTCATCGCGGCGGTGAGGACGTCGCGCTCGATGTCCTCGAACTCGGCCTGCGCGGCGCGAATCCACTCGGCGGGCATCGCACGGACGCCGGGCAGCCGGTTGACCGCGAGCTGCAACCGGAAGGAAGCAGTCGAAAGGAAAGCGACCGCCCACTCACCTCCTCCAGCACGTACGGGTGCGCCAACTGGATCGCCTCCAACTCCTCCTTCACGGGCGTCATCGTGGAGCGCGCCTCCGGCTCCAGCACCCAACAGCGGCGCTGGACGAGCTCGGCGACGGCGGCGGGCGTGCGGGCGGGCAGCGCGGGCATGCGGCCCTTGCGGATCCACGTGGCGATCTTCTGGTTGGTCCAATCGGGCCACGGCTTGCCGCCGTCGTTGAAGATCTCGTAGAGGAGGACGCCGAACGCCCACACGTCTGTCTTCAGCGAGAACACCGCGCGCGCGTACAGACTCTCCGGCGCCATCCAGCGGCAGGGGATCTGCTCGCCGCTCTGCACGCGCCGCACCGCCTCGTTGATCACCTGCGAGAGGCCGAAGTCGGCGATCTTCACCGCCCCGTGCCGCCCAATGAGGCAGTTGCGGGCCGCCAGGTCGCGGTGGATGATCCCCCTGCAACAAACGAGTGAGTGAGCGGTGGGGGGGGGACTCACTTCTGGTGCGGGTAGACCATCCCCTCGGCCGCCTCCACGGCGAACTTCACGCGCTCGGCCGTCGTGATGGCGGGCGCCCAGCGGCGGAGCAGCGAGAACAGCGAGCCGCCCGGGCACAGCTCCAGCAGGACGATCACCGGCGGCTGCTCGACCGCCATCCCGTAGAACTGAAGGGCCGAGCGGAGGATGAAGAGAGGAGTGCACAAGGGAAGGTGCTTGCCTGGATGACGTTCACGTGCCGCACCTCGAGCATCAGCTTGCCCTCTTGGAAGAGCGTGTCGCGCGCGGCGGCCACTTGCCGGTCCTCGTCGGACTTGCGGCCGTCCGCGTCGCGGCACACCTTCACCGCCACGTCCTTGCGGTCCCAGCGGCCGCGGTAGACGGCGCAGAAGTTGCCCTCGCCTGCAAACACAAAGGATGAAAGAAGAAAAGAGGAAAAAGAGTACCGAGCTTGTCCCGGATGCTGTACGCGATGTCCCGCCGGCTGACCCACCAGCGGGGCTTCGAGCACGGGCGCTGCAGCCGGAAGAGCTGCCCGTTGAGCTCGAGGTCGTTCTTCGAGTAGAAGGCGACCATTTCGGCCAGCGACGGGAAGCTCTTCGGGTGGGGCTGGAAGCGCAGGAATGGGCGGTGGCAAAAGAACGGATAACTCACGCCTCGCTGCACACTCCACAGTCCCGTTCGCGAGTTGCAGTGGAGAGTGCCGTGCTTGATCTCACCGCCCGCCCGGACGACCAGCACCAGCTCGCACTTGCCGCGCGTCTCGCTCGCCCGCACCGCGAACTCGCCGTCCGTCGTCAGGAACGGCTGCAACGGGCGAGTGAATGAACGGAATGGGCAGAGGCGAGAGGAGAGTGTGGGCGGGAGAAGAGGCGAAAAAGGAGATGATGCAGTGGGGAGGGGGCGGGAACGAAGAAGGCAAGTGGAGGAGGCGGACAAGGCGGAGAGAAATGGAAAGCGGGGAAACTCGCCTCGATTCCGTCGCGTCCCACCATGCCCACGTACCACTCCTCGTCCTCCAGCCGAGCGCGGCGCACGACGGCCGCCGTCTGCCGCTCGGCGGGCTCCGGCTTCGGGCGGGCGTCCCGCGGGTCACCGGTGGACTCGCCGGTCGTCTTCTCGGCGGTCGGCTTCTTGTTCGTGGGCGCCATCTCGGAGCGGAGTGGAGAGCGGAGTGGAGTGTGGGGATCTGCAAGCAAAAAGGTGTAAGTGCGAAGGGAAAGAACGGAGAAAATCGGACGACTGGACGCGAAACGCGAGGCGAAAGACGCGAGGAAAAGGCGGCGGCGCACGAAACGACCGACCGCTCCGAACGCGACCGCTGGATTGATTTTCGGGAAGACAGCGAGCGAGTCGGCGGCCCTTTCGGCCGGCTGCCCGCCGCCCTGCGTCTGGAAGTCGGGCAGGCGGGCCGGGCGGTGGGCCCTCTTCCGTGTTTTTCGGGCGAGCGCACGCGGCGGGCAGCCGGGCAGGCGGCTTTTTCGGACGCGTCCCGCCTGTCAAAAGAGCGGCGGGCAGTCGACCTACTCGTTTCGTCCCGATGGAGCCGCCAGTCGGTGCGATTGAAAGGCGAGAAGACGCCCGAACGTAAACGAACGAAATACAAACATTTGAACACCGGAATTGAAGAAGAGTATGGACCGCCGTGGGTCGAAAGGCGGGGAGGATTGCCGCTCGAGTCACTCAGAAGCAAACGGAAACACTTCCGTTTTCAGCAAGACTAAAATCTTCGTTCTCTGCATTGATTGGTAGGCAGTTAGGCAGGCAGTAAGACCGCATTTCGTTTTCCGTGCCCGCACAGGTTCTTGTTCTCAACGGGTGTCATCTGCTATATCGACGTCCTCGTCGAAATCCCGCCGACCATCCGTCGAGTGGCCCCACGCGGCAGTCTTTTTGATGCAAATTTCACTCGTTTCGTCCGGAACGCAAACGAGAAGGTGGCGGGCAGCGAGCGGAGCTCACTTGTTCTCTCCATCCGCTCTCCGAATCGGTCGGCTCCTCTCCGATTTTTCTCCTCCCTCCGCCGCTTCTGCTCTCCGCTCGCTCGAAGGATGAAGTCGGGCGTCTTCGTGCTGCTCGTCGCCGCCTTGCTTCTTGTCGGCTCCGGGGCCGTCGACCCGCCCGACGGCTTCAAGCAAGAGGGCAACAACGTGTGAGTCATCCCCGCTCATCCCCTTCTAACAATTTTCGTGTTTGCAGCGTGTACACGGGCAGCAAGACGGAAGTCGAGGCCAAGCTGGTGTTCACGGGCGCGACCTTCGAGTCCGTTTGGGAGCATCCGAAACAGGGCGGCGTTCCGACTTATTCGTTAGTTTTCACTTGATTCCGAGTAATTTTACGGTTCCGTTTAGCATTGAAGTGAAAGTGGGATCCTGTTCGATTGAGGGTTCGATTTCGGTCGGCACAACGGACGCGTCTATCACAATCCGTGAGCGCTTTTTTCACACTTCGTTTCACGCAATTTGCAGGCAAAACCCTTAACTACTACTTCCCTGTCACGATCAAAGGAACCGAAAACGACGTCACGATCTCTGGCCGCCCGGACAGCAGCGACCCGGCAAACAAGACCGTCTGCAAGCCGTTCACCAAAGCGGGAGACCAGCAAGTCGTGAAGATTTCAATCACGCTCGAGAATGCGCTGCCCGATTTGACGGCCACTTTCGTAAGCAGTCGTTTCTCCGTCTTTTTACTCGCCTCTTCTGTTGCAGAAGAACACCCACTTCTTCAAACCGAACGAAGAAGTGACTGGCGCCTCCGTCTCGTGGCAGCTCGTGCTGATTATTGTGTGAGTCTCTTCACGCTCTTGCTCCAGTCGCTCGTTTGTTGCAGGGGAGCCGTCCTTTTTGCCGTCTTGCTGATCGGAGCTTCGGCGGTCGTCGGCGCCTGCTGCTGCTGCTGCCGCAAGCGCAAAGCGAAGACGGCGGCGGTTTCCGTCCACAAGTCGGCTCGCGTCAAGTCCGCCAAATCGAAGGCCAGCAGCCGCAAGAAGACGCGGGCGCGCAAGGCCGGATCGGGAGTCACAACGGCGGTGCCCGCCCAGAAGAAGGCGCGGAACGCGGCGGCGGTCGAGCAGAAGACGGCGGAGAAAGCGCCGTCCTCACCGTCGTGCATAAGGGAGCCGCCGACGGACTCGAATTATGACAACCCGCCACTGGTTCCCCTAAAGGTACGTGAAGAGATGAGCTTTCAATCAATCACGTTTGTTTCAGTACACGCCCGAAGTGGTGGACATCAACGAAGTGGTGGGTTCTCTCCTCTCGTGTGCCCACTTCTTTCCGTTGCAGATCGACCTCATGGCCGATCGATTCGAAGCGAAGAAGAAGGAAGAGGCCAAGCGGGCGGCCCAGAACGCGCCCACAAAGGCGCTCAAGAAGGCGGCCAGCAAGGAGGTCACCGCCCAGGACGCGCCCACCAAGACGGAGACCACCCAAGATCAAAGCACCGTTCCAAAGTCGGACAAGACTCAAGAGCCCACGAAGGAGAAGTGAGCGCACGGGCGGCGCCCAGCAGGTCGCAGCGAGTGAATCTTTTTTGTGCGTGTGCTGTGGAGTGAATAAAGTTCGTTGAAAGTCGAAGCAGTTGGTTGGAAGTGGGCAGGAAATCTATTCATTGGGTACGCCTTCCAGGCACCACTCTTCTTTCTGCTTCTGCCCTGTGAAGCCCCGCAGCGATCGGTCGCTTGAGAGCGAGCGGCGGGCGATAGAAGCTCAGGTCGTCGCGTTGCTTTTCTTTTTTGCCGTTGCTGTGATATCGCAGTCGAAACTGCGCGCTCAAAGCAAGGAGTGTGATTTAGAATACTTTACGAAGCAAACAACAGCTCTTTGATAAAGGAAGGACTAATTGATACGCAGTGGAAGGTTCACACGTGGACAAACCGAAACAACAGTGATACGCGAGCAAATCATTGGATTGCTCCCTGTGAGAATGAGATCTGGTTTGAGACAATCGGACAAAAGAAAGCAGTGAGAAGGACAAGCATAACGGATACCAAAGGAGCCCGCAACAATCCGCCTGCTTCACGCGGTGACGAGGTCGTACTCGCGGACGAACTCGCGGTACTTCTGCCGCAGGTCGTCGCCGAGCGGCTCCTCGAAGGGGTGCACTTCAAAGAAGTAGAAGAGGAGGAAGCGGTGCAGGAACAGATATTGCTGCAATCCGGCAATCGTCTAGTGAATTCCTCTTTTGAATGAACGAACGTAGTCGGTTTGGACGGCGTAGGCGCGCATTTTGCGGAGTTCGAACAGCAGCTCGCCCATCTCCACGCACGAGAGGCCCGCTTTGAGGCGCTCCACGACGAAGTCGATGGCAGCGAGCGTGCCCGAGCGGCCGATGCCCGCCGACTGCAAGCGGGGGGTCAGAAACGAGAGGAAGCGGAGGGACGAACGCAATGAACGACGATCGGCTTCGCGGACGTGCGGGCGTTCGCGAGCAGGAGGAGCGGCGTGAGGCGGCACGGCGGCACGCCCCGGTCGGGCCAATCGACGTACTGGAAGTGGCGAACCTCGCGCTCCCGTCGCTCCCCGTCCGTCGGCGACGTCCAGCGCACGAGCAGGTGTGAGACCCGAACCGAGGGCTCGTCCAGACTCAGCGGCCGCACCGCCCGGTTCGTGATCTCCAGGTCGCCGAACGCCTTCCGCTCGGCCGGCTCGTACGGCCAATACTCCTCGCACTTGTCCGCGCCCTTCTCCGTGCACTGGCACAGCATGAGGATGTTCTCCACCTGCTCCTGCACCACCATCTGCCAAAAGTCCAGCTGCGTTCGCTCCATTGGGCCCTGCAAGTGGATTGAATCTTCAGAAGAAATCCCTTGCAGTTTGTAGCAGCAATGATCAAAGGGATCGGCAGGATTGTTCTTTAGTGAGAGGGGGTCCGAATTCCGCGAAAAGCGGATAATCGTCGCAAGAATTCGGCGAACGAACGGATGGATCGCTGGAAGGTTTGCAGCTGCGGCGATCCTTCGCTCGCTTCTCTCCGCTTCGTTCGTCTAATCCTCGCTGCCGAAAAGTCTCGTACTTCGCTCCGCTCGCTGGTTTGTGCTGGGCTTTCGACCGAACGAACGGAGCAAAGGCGGCAGAAATCCTGTTTAAAATCCTTGGAACACAAACGAGCCCCCCGGCAGCCCAACTTTCAACGCTCACCTGTGTGCAAATGAAACGCTTCGGGTGGTCGTGCGTGTCGATGTAGTTGGCGTGGATGTAGTCGTCCGTGCGGCCGGGCCAGCGGATGCGCACGCGGTAGGGCGCCTGGCAGAGGACGTCCTTCAAACGAGCGATCAATTGAAAGAATAAGGGGGGAGGGCGCACTTTGTAGCGATTCCTGCCCAACTCCCACAACACGACGCCCATCTCGGCCAGCTTCGCGGAGCAGGGCTGCACCTCCAAATGCGCAAAGTAGTGGAGCTGCAGGCGGCGGAACTCGGCGCACAGCTCGTGCACGCCGAACGTCAGCGTTCGTTGGATCCAGCGGAGCACCTGCAAACACAAGGAGATGAAACTTGTAGGTACAAGCAGGCATCTGTTCATTTTTACACAACGTAACGGATGACTCAAACATCCGCCAATCCAGCAGACCGCAGGCAGACGAGCGAGACAAGGATTATAACCATCGGGAAGTTTCTCCATAATAAAACACCAACACACGGCTGCCCTCTTGCACAACCCCCGGTTACGTCCCTCGTTTTTCCCGCTTAACCCTCGACGACAGACGTTCCTCGAACAGCAGCCCGCCGTTCCAAACTACAATCCGCGCTCGCCGTCGTTGATTCCAGCAATGGCCGAAGAGTTTTGAGCCAAATTCCATCGACCGAAAGCTCCTCGATCTTTAAATCGAAAAGAGGACGTGAATTCCGCAATGTTCGTGGAGTGTTTCGAAGACTTCTCTTAAGCAAAAGCTCGTTTTGATCCCCGAAGAGCGTACTTTTCGACACCAAACACCAAACAAAAGAAGCTTCTGTTGCTCATCTCCCAGCGGTTGCTAATTGGATAAAAGAACCGTTGATCAGAAGCCGTCGGTTGGATTGCATCACCCCACCATCACATCGTTTCGTACTCTACGGCCCCTTTCGTCTGCGGTTTCCGAAAAGCCCGCACTTCTTTTGGACGAACGGACGGCACCGATTCGTAGGCGACTTCCATGCGGAGCGGCCGGATCGCAGCGAAAGGACGAGAAGTTTCGATCCGACAGACAATTCGCGGAGCCGAGAAGCCCGCAGCGTTTCTTTCGAAGCACCGCCGGCTTCTTCGAACGGACGAGTGGAAGACTTTCAGGACAGAATCGAGCAAATCGTTGGGATTCTGGCGATGTAAAGGGGTTTTGAGCAAGAGACGAGAGGTTTGGGCAAGCAGAAACCCGCGATCAAATCTCTCATTCCAAACAGCATTGATTGATCAAAGGGAACTCGCCTGTTTCTTCGCTTCCAGCTTGTTCAGATCGTCGGCGTAGGCGGCGGTCACTACTTGCTCGGCGGTGAAGCGGAGCGATGGGATCGAAGCTTTTGGCAACGCGTCAGGCTTGTTCTCTACTTGAGGCTTCGCTGTTGCTTCTCCAACATCCTTGGACGTTTCGCAATCGGCAGTTCGAATCTCGTCGGTCCCTTCGACGAGTGCTGCCCTTTCATCTCCGCCCGCTCTTTCTTCGATGCGAATGTCGTCGAGAGTGATCGGCGGTGCGTCCATTGGCTCGTCACTTCGCCCGGTTTGATCGGCACGTCCTTCGAGTGGTGACCCTCTCGGTCGTTCGTCGACGACCGCGGCCACAACTTCGCTCTTCGCGGTCATCAGCGGAAGGTCGGGAGACGCTACGCTGGGCTTCGGCTCGTCGATCACGCGATTCATGACGATCTCCACGCGCTTCTCGTTGCCGCCGGCGCCGCCGGTCGAGCGGAGGGCGACGGTGGACGAGCCGGCGGATTCGCGACGGCAGGCGGCGCGGAGGCACGCGGGCAGCAGCGACGCGAAGCAGCCGGGCGGTTTGCGCGCCGCCGCCGACGAGGCGGAAGAGCGGCGACGGCGGAAGGCGCGAATTTTGGCGGTGCGGGGCAAACAAGCGGCCGATTACTCACCCACACGTGGGACTCGTTAGCGAGTGAGTAGTCAAGGGAACAAACGAAGTAATGAGTGAGTGAATCGGAGCAATGAGCAATTGGATGAAAGCCGTGACGGGAGCACACCGTGCGGAGAACAAACGACCGGGCGGACGGCGGGCGGCAAGCAGACGACCACCGAGCGGACTGCCCGACGGGAGCGAACGACGCACCGTTTTATCCGCCGGGCCGCTTCTTCGGGCGCCCGCCGCCCCGCCTCCCCACGAGCCGGCCGCTACGGCTTTCTTCCGTCCACCGTATTTCCTCGCGGCTTCTTTTCGCTGGCGTCGTTCGAGTTCAAGCAAGCGATTAACGTTCGCTTCTTCGTCGTCTTTGTGTCCGTCTGGTCCACGCGGACAAATCGGCCTCTTCTTTCGCCTAATTCCCGAACGAAAGAACAAAAGAAAGCAATTAGTTCCGTTGAAATGGAACCAAGAGGAGTACAATCGAGAGCATGAACAACAGCGGTAGATGAGCAATAATTCCAGTTCGTCAACGAAAGGAGTTCTGTTTTGTTCCTTTGAACTCCACGCGAGCTCGCCGGCTTTTCTCGTCGTTTCCGTTCGTTCGCTGTACGCACTTGCGTGAGTGTTCGCGTGGGGATTTCTTTGAACTCACCGCCGTCGAGGGCGACTTCCGTAAACAAACTCCTCGTGGATTCGCGGAAGTGGACGGCGGAGAGAAACGAAGATGAACGACGGCGAACGGCTCACTTTTTGGTTCCGTTTTGACGAAAAGCGGCGGCGGGCGGGCGGCCCAAAATTAGTTCGAAGAAACGGCAAGCGGGCGGACGCGTGTGCGGCGGAATCCCGCCGGCCACACGCGAATTCGCCGAACGGCCGCCCGGCGGAAGGCGAGCGAGCGGCCGCAAAAAGCCGGCCGGCCGGGCGGCTCGTCGAGTGGACATTCCGGGAAGCGCCCGCCCGCCCGCAGTGACGAGAAATGATTCCTGCTTCCACTTTTTCTGCTGACTTGAGTAATGAGTAATCCTGCTTGCAATGAAACGAGGCTATTCACATTCTTCAGTCATCGAATCCACAACCAAATCCGTCCGCCTGGTGTTCCCCGAATTCCTCTCGTTTCGTCAAATCGGGCGCGAGAGAAGGCGGGAAAAAACCGCTGCCTCTTCGCGGAAAGCCGCCCGCCTTCCCATCGACGCGGTGAGTCCCGCAATTTGTGTCGCCTGGGGGTCGGCTTTTTGCGTAAAGACGGCCGCCGTTTTCGGAATGGCCGCCCGAAGCATTCGGTCGGGATTCCCATGATTACCTTGCCGTTATCTCCCGTCGCCGCCGCCGCCTCTCGTTCGCCCGCTCGCCTCGTGCGGCTTCTTTCCGCGTACCGCCGCCCGCCCCGCTTGCGGTCGTTGATGAATGCCGAGAAACGGCCGCCCCGACCGACCGCCCGGCCGGCTGTTTGTTCGAAGAAAACGAAGTGATGTCCGCCGTTCGTCGAATCGGAGCCCGCGAAAAAGAAGCCATACGAGTCGAGTAAAGAAAGAAACCCCACAAATCAAATGGAAGCAGCACACATCCACAGATTACACTCTTTTCAATAGTCGAATGAATGAGTCACTTGTCTGCTCACGAGTAACGAGAAATATAACGACTTCTTCAATAAGGAAGGACAGGCCAGCTAACAGGAAATCCTTTTATTTTTGCCCCGTTTGTTCCGCGGAATGCTTTGTGAGCGAAGAACAGCGGAAGGATGCGTTCGTCCATTACTTTAGGGTATCTACGGCTCCTAATCCTTTCCGATGGTCGGATGTCCGCTTTTGGTGCAATAATCCGTGCCGGAAAGCGAAAAGCACGGCAGCGTCCTTAATTAACACATTCATTACTCAGTTACTCATTTTATAACTGCAAGCTCGCATCTTGCGTCAGAAGTACCGTCGTCCGCACATCAAAGGAGGACGCCTACGTGCGCATTCGCATTCGGAGGATGTTTTTGGTTCCAAGCGAGCGAGTGTCTTCTGGAGTTAAGGCGATCGGACGGCCGCGTGTCGACGTTCGAATCCTCTTTGTGGACTTCGGGTTCGGACGACGACAAACGCGCGTTCACTCACGCAAATCACGGTTGATTACTTCGACTTGTGGTGCAGAAGTTCATAACGAAAACAAACAACGAAATCCAGCGAAATGTCAAAGAAAGGAAAAGAAGGAGCGGCCAAACGCTACGAACACCAAGACCGAAGATCATCGCCGTCTGTTTGCAGCTGCATTGCTGCTTCGTTTACGCAATCCAAAGCTTCCTTCGAGTAATCCAATGCCGTGCGTGCTTTCGCTTCATCGAAGCGCCGACTTCATTCTCGAACTTTTTTCGTCAAAAATCCATCTCTTGTGCACTCGGCGACCTTCGGATTACGCAGACGTCGATCCAATGCGCAGCCGGCGACCTTTTCGGATCGCTTTAAGTGAACGCCAGCGAACAGCTGAATCGGGCGACCATTGCGCAACCAACGTTCGACCAGAAGTCGAAAGATCGACCGGAATAAACAACGAGACTTCCGAAATGCGAGGAATGGTGCAGGGGAAGCTGCTGGACGTGGGCGAACGCAAATGTCATGACTCGGAAGATCGAATCGACAGAAGTCGTTCTTACGCGTCCAGCTGCCCAATTTCTACCGTAGATGCTGGGGCGGAAGCAGGCACGAGTTGCGAGGGCACGTTCCAGCTGCCGCCCATAAAAGGACATCGCATTTCGTTCATTCCATCAGTTCGATTGCCTGCGTACGTTCAACGCTGTTTCTTGCGCTGCAACTCGTTGGGATGGCCGGTAGATCTCTAGCTTTTTATTAGCGGTCTGCTTTGCAGGACAAACCACGGGTTGTATGTTGGTGAATGCTCGCTTGCCTTGTCGATTGTAGCCCGCGTAGTGTAGTTCTCAGCAGACGATCGCTATTTTAGTGTTGAAAAAGCAGCAGAGATCCGTAGAACGTGATTCTCGATCACCAACCGGGTACCTCAGCTATCGTTTTGTCTTGAGAGCAAACAACCAATCCAAAACGGTCGATCTCTTACTCTTCTTTCCAACGAATTCTTTAATGGGGAGAGGAAGATTCTGTTACCGACCTTCTAAAGGCCAGTATCTTTTGTTCCTGATCTCCGAAGCCCTGCATCGAGCGAGCTGGATTCACGAGTCACACTTGAGTGAGTCAAAGACAACGGATTCTCGTGCAACCTACAAAAAGAAGTGCCCTTTCGTTTCTTCCGCGAATTCCCCTTGAGAATGATCTCCGATGTCCGTTTTGTGTCCAAGAAGAACGAGAAGAATCGTATGCAGCTCGTTGTTCTCGTGCCAAGCACACGTGACCTTTAAGCCGAAAGGGTGCTTCCCGAAAGTACGCTTGTTTTCGCTCGGTACACGTCAGCACGACGGTCATTCCATTCGTCTAACACAGTGGCTATAAACGCATTCCTTCCAACTGACGTGCGTCCGGTTTTAAACGAAAGATTCCTGCTGCTCGCTTGTGAGTCACGCGCACCTCCGTCGAGCTGTGACTTGTGGCTGTTTTTGTTTTGTGCTCGCCGCCGCTCCCACTCACCCGGATTGAATCAGGAGAAACAATCCGCTTATCAAAGACGCTGATGACGCGTGTTTTCATCCACTCCCCCTGCGGCTCGTCCGGTTATAAGACAGAACGAATGTGCAGGAAGGAGCTAGTGAAAGAAGATGGGCAGTGGGCAGCGGTACCGTCTCTTCTATTCGAATTGTGCTTCTCTACTGATTCAAATTAGCGGGCGAATGTTTGAGACATTCGAATTGTACGCGGATGTCCCAAGATTCGTCTCGTTTCCGACAATTTGTGGCCAGAACTCGCAGCCAATTGTGCTCGACGGTCGTTTGCTCGTGACTTCCGTCTGCACTGGAAACTAGGATGTCTTCAGTGTACGGTAGACAGTTTCCATTGGTTTCGTATTTGTTTATCGGCATTCGCATTGCCGGTGGTCTTCTGGGGATGGCTCGCATGACCGGTGGCATTTAGAAGACAGAATGTTTGAGGTGGTGGTCGTCACTAACTCTTCTCTCCTTATTCCTTTTCTTTCTTAAAGCAGAGGAGTTCAGTGAGTGCAAACTCCGTTGACATTTGCGCGCACAAAGAAAGTGCGGACAGCTGAACTCCGCAGCTGTTCGGCCATCCGAGAGGTCACTTGACCCGCGAGAAGGTCGGGAGCATCGACGTCGTGGGCGCGGAATGCGTGTAGAGGTCAATTGCTCGCTTCCGGCTTTCGTTTTCGAAGTTTTGCGTCAAATTCCAGCTGCCTCCAGCGACCTCTTCGACTTGCGCACCGACCGCAGTTGCTGGACCGAATTTTTGAACCGGCTTCTGCTTGACCTCGAAGCTTTTGCGAAGGATTGAAGCCAGAATCCTCCTGTTTTCCATTAGCCGTCGGTTCGCAAACCAAAGCTCCGATTCCAAGCAATCTAAAGAATTGTTTTGCATCCGCTGTTTGTTTTTCGTCTCCAAATTCTTCGCCTCCAAATCCGCAAATCCGCACGCCGGCCAGCTCGACGGGTTCACGGAAAACCGGTGCACTCTTGCGTTCGGTTCGCGAAGCTACGCAGTCGACGCGTCGACACGCGCGTGAATCAGCGGGCGATCAGCCGACCGACCGACCGGAATTCGCGGATTGGTTTGCGACGACACAACGCGGCGCGTGCAGCTTGACCGTAGCCTTGAGACTAATCTTCGGTCCGCTCTGCTCGGCCGTGGCTCGTGGTCAGTCGAAATAATCGAGCGGATTTGGCAGCCGATTGCTTCCGTTTACGCGCGCATCCTCACGTCACCTCAACGCTCGTCCGTCCGTCCGCGTGTACCGAAGAGGAAGCGGTGGCGGGAAGAGAGCAAACATGAAGCGAGGCGAGCAACGGTAATCCCTTCCTTGCTTCATTCGGGGTGCGGGGATTTCGACAAGCGGCCGACCGGAAATTCGACTCGGCGACACGACGCGCTCGTGTGACGTCCCGACGGATCAAACGGGCGGGACGTCCGGGCGGCTTTAAAAGGCGGGTGCCTTCCAGGGATCAGGCGGCCGGGGCGGCGGGATTGAGCGCGAGTGAGCGAGCGCAGGAGCTGAACGACTAAGGTGTACGGTACCCACTCGTTCACTTGCTCACTTCTTCCCCTCAAGCCTTCGCTTCACCGGTTTCTTGCAACAAGCTCCCCTCTGATCTTTGAATCTCCTGCAGCATTTCGATTTGTTATGCGCGTTGCACGAAACACCGGCAACCACTTGCACGGCAGCACTAACCACTTGCTGCTTTCGCCCGTTCTGCTCGGGGATTCGAACTCCGTTCGGCTTCTCGGCAAGAGTTGTCGTGTTCCACTCACAGCATTAGACGCCCGGACGGCGTGGATCATTGGACGCCGGGTCGAGATTCAAATCCTCGAGCATTCGGGCGCATTTGCTTCGTTCTTTCTCGGCATTTGTGTTTGTTTTGACTGCCGGCCGGACGGAATTTACGGTAGTCATCTGTCGGGGCTGTCCGTCGGGTCGTCGATTGTAGTTTCCGCACAATCGAATTCATTACAAGAAGAAGACACAACAAATGGCCGAGCAAGGCGTTCGGGTCAGTGAAGTCTTCCGAACACGCCGAGCATTAATCCGTTGAATGCGGCAGTCATTAGCGTTCGCCCGCAGTGGCTTAGTGTTTACTGTACCTCCGCTCCGTTCACCCACCTGTTTGTTCGAATGACGTGCGCGCGTGCCGGGCGTGATGTGAGCGCCGGGCGATGCGATTAGCCGAACGAACGAGCGCTTCATTTCGGTCCTGCTTTCAGATTAACCAGTGAACAGTCGGGCGACCAAACAGTCGACCGCAAATCAACTTACCGACCGCCCGCTTTTGGCCACAAGTTCGCTTCGAATTCGTTTACCGACGCCAACCGAATGACCTGCACGTGTGCCCACTTGTGCTCCCTCACGATGCTCCCCTTCGTCGTGTTCCTCTCGCTCCTGATCGCCGCCCCGGCGGTCGAGAGCCGAACGATCGCGCGCGCGGACGAAACCGAGTTCGCGTGGGGCGTGGACACGACGAACGGCCGCCGGCTGCCGCACGCCCGGGACGCGTACACGCTCGTTGCCGCCAAGAAGGTACCACAACGATCTAGTGAATTCAATTAATTGATTGCAATCGTTCAGATCGAAGCCGACTTCAAGAACACACTCGCCAATCCGATCGTCAATCCGCTCTCCTTCCGCCTGGACCTCCGACCCGCTTCGGCGCCCGTCCTGATGTCGCCGGCCGAACTTCGCGCCCTCAAGATGACCCGAACCCCGCGGCACAACCCCACAGAAGAAGTGGAGAGCCGCGACCACCCCCTCTGCTACTTCACGCCCATCCCCTGCCTCCTGAACAACCAGAAGATCGCCAAAGAACTGCACGGCGGCGGCGGCCACTGGAGACGATCTCGCCGCCACTTGCATTGATTCTTGAACATTCGTTTACTAAAATTAGTGCAAAATTTCCACTTCATCCAAGGGCTCGCTCAACCGTTTTCTATTTGTTCTTTCACCGCCTGCTGCTGTAAATAAACCCTCTTCATCTTTGAACGCTAGGAGCAAGTGGCATTTGTTCTACTGCACGATTGGCAGTTCAAAAACGACTGTACATTCGTTCAAACTCCCATTCGGCTCGTCTATGTCTTTTGGATGCACTATAGTGGGGTGATGTCGGTCGCCTCACGCTTACGAATCGCGACCGAAAGGTGGCACTTCCGTTGGCGCCCTTCGGCCGGCGCGTCCGCACGTTTCGCCGCCTAATCCACGTACTTTTCGTTTCCGCTTTACGAGAGTCGAGGGGGTCCAAATGCGCGTTGGCGAGATTAAGCGGACTGGCCGGATTCTTCATTCGAGTCGCTGGGATCCTTTTCGAAATTTGAGCACTTGGTCAAGTCCTCGGCGGACTCGTGAACACGTGTTCAAGCACAAAGCACACAAAATCGGGAAAGAGACCAAGGAAGCACTCGATTGTTGCCTGTTTTAATCGAAAAGCCTAACTGGACGTTCTAACCGAAACGTTTCGTTGCTCCCGCAGTCTCTTTGGCCGGTGACGACACGCCTCGTTCTTTGGCCGCCCATCACTAATTTTATCGCCAGGCCGCCGCCCAATTGGCGGCCGTTGGGCGCCCGTCAAGAGCCGTCGGAAACGACGAGCGGCGATGATCGAGCGGCCGCGGGTTCAAACGGCCGAACGCCGCGAAGAAGTGGGAAGAAAGGGCGGGCTTTCGCGGAATTCGGCCGGGTGTTTGGCCGCAACGCCGCTCATAATTCGGCCTGATTGATTGGCAGATTGCGTTTCGGTTTGGACGCCGCCGGACGCCTCGGGCGGACGTTGGAGGTCGTCGGAAGGACGTCGCGATTTCGTGGCCGTCCGACCGTCGAGTTTGCAGAAGCGGCCGGTCGGCCGGATGAACGTCTTTGATCGCCGCCTCGTTTACGCGAACAAATTGGTGTGTTTTCGTCTGCATGGGCGATTGATTGAAGGCCGACATTCGCAGAGATGAACGTTTTCTAGTCGTTTATCCGTAATTCGTAAGCATCGATCATCTAGTTTGATCTCACTTCTGTCTTGTTCGCCCTGCTTCGTGCAGTAATCTATTCTTTTTCTGACTATAATCTTGAACGCTGCAAGCGCCTGAACCAATTGGATGGGCAGAAACGTGTGAACGGCGGCCGAAACGACGAGCGGCACGACGACCGGCGGCTGTTCGCCGGGCGCCCGTCAAACTGAGGCGGCCGGCGGCACGTGCCGTTCGGCGAATCGAGACGGGGGTTCGATTTCCGGTTTGTGATCATCACTCTTTCGACGGGAATTCCATTCGTTTGATTAATGGCTTGTGATGAGGTCACCGTTTTTTTCTTATTCGTCGAAACATCAAGATTCCAGTCGGTTTCATTCGGTCATGAAGTTGCACGTTTCTTTGTCGATCATTGCCCTTCTTTCAACTGTTGTTTCTTGCTCTTTTTTGGATCACAACAATCAACTGCACGCGACTCGCTCCACGCGCTCTACTCGGAACGATCATGAAAAGCCGGCCAAAGAGAAAACGAGGTGGTCGGCCGTTCGGATTTCCGCCGCCCGTCCTCCGCGTTCGTCAAATCTGCGGTTTGCTGCGGCGGCTGTCGCCCGACGAAAAGCGGCGTGTCATCCGAGAAGCCACCAGTCGGCCGAGTGATCCGACCGGAGCGGCGAGTACGGTGCGGTGGCGGTCGGCCGCCGAAAGCAGAAGCGGCTGGCAAGTGATTTGCGGTCGGTCGGTCGTGTTTTGAACGGGCGGTCGCGTGCCGTTTTGCCGTCCGGCCGCTTCTTTCTTGTTTTGTTTTGAATTACGAGTTTAGAACGGTTTAAGCGGGTTCTTTACGCCTTTGATCTTTCCCGTGTTTCGCTTTAGTCGTGCTAGCGATTGAGCGCATCTCTTAGCTGTTCTTACCTGACCTTGCAGCGAGTGCCTATCCAGCGAGAATGTTCGAGGAAACGCACCTGAACAAGGTGCTGCTGGCGTCGACGAGTGTGGCGATCGGCGTCGGTTGTCTGGTCGTCCTGCTGATGCTACTGAGCATTCTGCCCGACTGCCGCGGGCATCACGCTTCGGACTTCCTGACCGTCTTCGCGATCCAATGCGCCGTCCACTTGTTTCTGCTGGTCGTCAACATCTGCACGCTCTCGTACACTTTAGGCAAGTCCCTCTATTCATTCCCTTCCTTATTCGTTTGATTGCAGCCTTGGACACGAACGTATTCTTGAGTCAATCACTACAGAACGCGCCCGGCTATATTGCGATCTTCTGCTTGAGCTCCTTTGCGGCCCTCCAGTTGTACCTTTCGGCTCGTCGTTTCGTCAACTACTCCTTTCCGCACATTTTGTGAGTTTCGACTGCTGGCTCTTCATTCAATCAACTCCATGGATTGCAGCCCGTTCAACACCGACCACCTGTCGATGCGGACGGTGACGTTCGGCGCCCTTCTGCTCGCCTTCCTCTTCGGCGCGAATCGCTTCGTGAATTGTGTCTTTGCAGATCGGTTCGTTCACTCAAGGGAATGCGGAGTATTCTGTGGTTTAGAACGCTGAACTACCGGCTGGAAGGCCTCCGATGGATGTACTCGACGCGCAGCAGCGAGGAGAATTTCTACATGGCGGCGACCGTTGGCTTTGCGTTCGCCGGCTGCGCCGCGCTCTACTTCCTCTGCGTGACGTTCGCGTTGATCAAATGGTTCGTTTCCACTGCAGATGAACGAAAGAATGCCGGAGATTCCAGTGCACGCAAGACGACCACGAAAGAGATGAAAGTGGACCTGCTAAAGGACTTCCTGTGGCTCACGATGTCGCTGCTGCTGGACGCCGCCTACGGGGGCCTCATTATTTACTGCCATCATCGAGCGGTGCCCTCGCGCTTCCTGCACGTGCCCGTGATCCCCGCCTTCCACGACGGCCTCATTCAATCCTTCCTCCTGGTCATGTTCCCGCTGTTCGCCACCTTCCTCTCCGACGACATCTTGCGGCAGGTGGGCGCCCGCACAATAGAGAAGAACGCTCCTTTCTGTTCGTTCAGGCCCTCCGCTACCGCGCAACGAAACTCCTGTCCGGCGGCGGCGTCCCGATGACCTCGCCGGCGTTGCCGCGCCGCTCCACGCGCTCCAACTCGCGCGGCAATCAGTCCGCCCTGATGCCGATGTTCATGCAACAGGAGCCGCCCAAACACATCGAGTGGATCCGCCATTCGCTCGATCTCCCAGCTTGAAGGAGGATTTTTGTGTGTAGTCTTTGTGTGCTTGTACAAACGTCTAATCGAGGATAAACGGAGGGTTAGCGAGGCGTGATTTGTGGCTGAAAATGGAATTGATGTCGAAAGAGCGGCGGCGCTCAAAGAGTGAGATTAGAAGTCAGAAGACGACCAATGATCCGAGTGCTATCGTTTACAAAAAAAAACTAATGACGCCGTCGAGCTACCAAACGGAAGAGCTGCAAACCAAAAGAAGATATTCGGAAGAATTTACCTTTAAAACGGTCGAGGTAAAAGCAGTGGAAACTCCTCGTCGCGCTCGCTTTTTGCCGCACTCGACCTGGGAAGACCGATCTCTGCCTGTGATTGCGATCTCCGCTCACAATCAGTTTTCTCCCGGCGTTTCCCGTGGACGAACGAAAAGAAGCTTGCGGGACGTTCGATCCGTTCGGACCCACCCGCAGCGTCCGGCCGCGAAATCCGGTCGGCCTTCCCGACGGCCTCCGCCCCGACCGGCGAGCGGCCAGCGGCGAAGAGCGGCGGCGGCGAGTGGAAAGCGCCCCGAGAACTCCCGCTCGACCGCCCGCCCGCCCGGCGGGCTCTCGTGTTTGTGTTGATCGCGACGACCCGCCGCCGCCCGGCGCGCCTCGCCGCGTCTGCCGCCCGCCCGCCGCCTTCCCGCCGTGTTTTCGCCGTCATCGATCGCGCCCGCCCGCCCGCACGCATGCGGGGGTCGTCCGTCCCGCTCCCGCTCGCCGTTCATGTGCCGCCCCGCCCGCCCGCCCGCCGTCGCCCTTTGCACCTCGTGCTCCGCCCGCGATTTTATCAGCGGAGGAAGCGCGCGGCGACGAGCGGGAGGAACGGAAGAGACGACGTCGAAGCAGCGAGTGGGTATCGCGATCTTCCGACGAGTATCTCGCGTTCGCTTCCTTTCGCTTTCCGTTTTCTGGGTGTTCCCATTCCAATGGGCCGCAAAGATGAGGCGTTCAAGTGGCCAAGTGGTCGATTGAACAACGCGATCGTGGCTTCCGGCTTTCAATCGGATGCGCGCCGTTCATTGGCGGGAGCCCCCGGCGGCCACCACTTCGGCAAAAGCAAAGGAAATCGCCCGCCGAACTCGCCGCCGCGCTTCGTTCCGCTCCCGCCGCCACCCGCCCGCTTCCTCCTCGGGTCCGCCGCCTGGCAGACCACCCCCGCCCGCCCGCCGCAAGGCCGTCGAGCGCTTTTTGAACAACGGAAGACGCGAAGGGGGAAAGCGGGACTTCTTTTTCGCTCGGGCCGACGCAACGATTGCCAAGACGGCCGCCGTTTCGCTCTCGAATCGACGAACTTTTCGCCTTTCTTTTCGCTGAAATCGCGAGCGAGCATTGCGCGGAAGTAGAAGCGAACGGCGAACGTCGAAAACACTTGCCGTCGAACGAGGCGGCGGGTGGCGCCGCTCGAGACGCTTCTGCGCGTTCGTCTCCCGTTCCGCGGCCTTTTCGTCGTTTTTACTGCCGCTTCCTCTCCGTTCCGTCGCCGTGCACGTGGCCCGCCGTTCGCGCTTGCACTTTCGTCGCATTCGCATTCGATTTCGTTCGTTGCGTTTCGATTTGCAGTTCGGATTTGCTGCGAACCTTTTGGATTTTCTTTTGTTTTGCAGGACGAACGCCTTCTTTTGTCCCAACAATAGCGAATTTTTCCCAAGCGATCGACGCTGCATTTTCTCATGCGCAACGCGGTCGGAGGGCTCGAGTTGGCGATCGCTGGGAAAAATCCTCTTTTCGAACCGTTGGACTGCAGACAAGGCGCGAACGACGACGAAAACACGTAGAAAAACGTTTACCTGCTTACCAGTCGACCGTTTTCTTACGCCGATCGACTCCCGTTCGTCGTTTTCCATGCGTTTTGTCGCGTTCGGTCGGGAGGGAGCCCGCAATGCGCGAACGAGGGCGACGAGCGGGAGTTCGCGCTCTACCTGCGCTCACCGCCGCCCGTTTGTTCGTGGGGGAAGTGCGGGGCGCGGGCGGAGGAAAGGAGAAGCGCGGGCGGGGAGCGAGAGCGCGGATCAGCCGCCGCGCTCGCCACCCGACCGCCCGCGCGGCTCGCCGCCTCGTGCTTTGCGCCCCGAATGACGAGACGCGCGACGTCGATCGTCGGAGTCCGCGCGGTCTTTCGCGCAGCGCAGTGCCGCTTCCTCCCGCCGTTAATCGCCGCCGCCATTTCGATCGTTTTCAGGACGGCGGAAGACGCCCCCGTTTTGTGTCCATTCGCGCCGTCCCCGTTGATCATCGAGCAGCCCGAGCGGAGCGCGCCGAAATGTCCGACGAAGAGGAGGAAGCGGGCGTAAGCGTGAGTTTCCCTTCGATTTTCTTGTTTCCGTCGATCTTTAGGCTTCCGGATTCTTTTCTTCGTTCATTTCTTTCATTTTATTCTTTCTTTTGACTTTTACGAGCTTTCATATTGCTGGTCGAGTTCATCGACTCGCTCGATCGCCCGCTTTGAAGCAAACGAAAGCGTCGAATCCCAAATTGTGGCCACAAATTCGCCCTTCGCCCGTTTGCCCCGTTTTCTCGCCGCCTGCTCCCGTCGGGCTGCACTTTTGGGCGTCGCCGGTGGTCCGCGGCGTTCCGTCCGCCAAACGAACGGCACGATTTTTGGTCTCCAAATCGACGGGCATTCGGTGGTGCTTTGCAAACGATCGAACGAACCTTTACACGTGAATCTTCGACGGAATCTACACGTTACGTCGGTCACTTCCTTGCTCGTCCAGCGAATGGATGCGTGCAGAGATCTCCGGCCGGGCGTCTGCGGACGAACGCCTGCCCGTCGTTCGCCGCTTGGCGTTGCGATCGGCGGCGTTCGTCCACTTTCCGCCGCTCTCCCACACGCTTTTTGCCCGCCGTCTTTCCGCTCGCTGCTCGCTCGCTCTCGTCGATGATTCCTCCGTTCAACTGGCCTGGGAAATTCTGTTATTCTGCTCGAGTTGCTGCTTCTGTTTATCCCTTACTTCCACTTCCGATTCTCTCTTCTTCCGATCAACTCGTTTCGATGCACTTCTTTTAATTATTCGTCGTTCTTGCAGGAGTGCACGTTCCGCTTCGCCTCGGACGGCGACGAGGACGAGGAGGAGCGAATGGCGGACGAGAACCTGAACGGAATCGTGCCGCAGACCTCCGCCGACGGCTTCTACTGCAACGGGCTGGGCTCGGCGGCGAACAACGTGAGTTCGATTGCCTTCCGTTGATGGGCGCGGAGGGTGGGAGTTTCGGTCGGCGGCCGTCCGGTCGTCTTGGAGCCTCGCGGCTTCCGTTTTCCGCCGCCGTCCGGGCGCCGTCCGGAGCGCGTGCTTCCTGCCGGCCGGCCGGTCGTTTGGGCCGCCGGCTTTCGTTCGTTCGGCGGCCACCCACGAGCCGGTCGGCCGCCCTTCCCGCTCGCCGCTCGTTTGGCCCAAAAGTCGGGCGGAAGACGAGCGGCGGGCGGGCGGCCGGATGGCCGAAACGAAGGACGAGGCGGCGGCGGCGAAGAAGAAGCGGCAATGCGGGCGAGCGGAGCGGTCGGTCGGGTGCGAAAATCGAGACGAGCGCGTGGCGACCGCCGCCGCCGCCGTCCGGTCGGTCGGTCGGGCGGCTCGAATTGGGCGCTCGGGGCGCCGGCTGATGGTCGACGCGACGCGGACGGCGGGCGGGCGAGAAATCCCGACAAACGTTTGAACACACGCCCGACGGCGCACTTCCGCTCGCCGCTCGCTCGCCGTCCGCTCCTTCTTTCGCCGCATCGCCGCCCGACCGACCGCTCGGCTGGCGGACCGGACGGGCGGCAATTCCATTGCGTAAATCCGAGGAGAAGTCAAAGCGGATTCCGCCCCGCCTGGAGGGGAAGGCGCGTAATGGACGAGCGGCCAGATTAGGCGCTCCAACTCAACAGCGGGCTTCCCACTTGGTTGGCCAAAATTCGAACCGATAGCAGAAACAGGCTTTCGAGCGGCAAATCGAGCGGAAACGTCGAGATTTCCGCTCCGCACGCTCCGGCGCCCACAAGTCGCTCGGCTGGAAGCGAATCGGTGGCCATGAGAAACCGCAGAGTTTTGAACGTTGGAAGGATCATAATCAGGAGGATAAAGAGAAAATTTAAACAGCATTGATCAACAACAAATGACCAGTCACTCGTGGATCACCTCCAAGCAATCCACAACTTTAATCATCGCCGTCTTCTTGCAGCTCCACTCGGTCAACGCACACGGCAACCCGGCCGTCTACTACGACCCCCGGCTGCAGCTGCAGGTTTGTTCCTCCTTCTTCTGCTTTCCATTGTTCGTTTCTCGCTTTAGAATGAGTACGGCGGGAACCCACTGCTGTGCGACTACGAACTGCGGCCGCCCGACCCGATGGAGGCGAGCGGCTCGCGGACGGGCAGCTCGACGATGGGCGCCTCGCCGCCGCGTTTCCACAACCTGCCGCCCGATGCGATCATCCCCGACGCGAGCTCGCTGGAGCGCCTCTCGTCGCGCGGCTCGTTAAAGTCGAGCGACGCGGACGTGCTGTTCGGGATCAAGCCGCAGGAGATGCGGAAGATCAAGAAGCTGCGCGGTCGGCAGTTGGACGAGTGGGCGAAAGCACGAGGTTCGTTTCCTTTCTTTCCTTTGTTTATTTTGTTGCTCGAATTCAGGCCTCAGCATCACGACGGCGCGCGACCTTCGGAAGAAGCTGGTCGATCAGAACTACCGGCAGCGGCCCGAACGTCGCGCCGCCCGCCGCTCCTCGTCGTCCCACGACTCGCGCGTCTCGGAGAACGACGCCGACGAGGCCGAAACCGAAGAGGACCCCGCGGAGGCCGAACGCCGCCTGAACGCCGAAGTGGACGCCGATTTGAGCGGAAACGAGAGCCCGCCGCCGCGCCGAACTCGCCGCCGCGTGGTGAAGAACGCCGCCGCTCCCGCGCCGCCGACCGTCGCGAACGGCGGCGTCGCCAAACGCGCCTCAAACGGCGTCCACCAACGCGTCACGTTGCCGCGTTTCATCTGCCGACCGAAGGCGATCTCCTTCCCCAAGCCAACCCTCCCGCCCGCCCTCCACGCGCCCGATCGGGAGACGCGAGCGCCGGTCGACCGTCGCGATCATCCGTCCGTCTTCCAGCCGCCGCCCCTCCGCCGGGTGGTGAACGCGAACGTCGCCGGCTTGCGGCGGAAGCTGCAGCCCGTCGACGAGGAGCCGCCCGCCGCACCGCAGCGAGCGGAAACCGACGCGACGAAGCAGCCGCTGCCCGCGCGGATCCCCACGCCGCCGCTCACGCACCTCGAAGGTTGCTTCACGCCCGGCACCTACCACGCGCCCCAACGCCTTCGGCGAGCGTCCGTGGACGAGGCCGTTCGAGCGTCCATCATCGAAACCTTCGAGGAGGGAATGGCGGCGTTGAAGAAGGCGGCCGAGCGAGCCGCCGAACGGCCGGGCGTCCTGCCGCGTGTCGAGATGCCCGCCGACGCGATCGTCGTGGACGACGGGCTTTCGGACGAGGGCGAGGAGGAGCTGCCGGCGAAATTCGTGGACTCCGTGGAGCCGACGGCCGTCGATCCCGACCCAAACGACGCGCAAACTTCCGGCGAGCAGCCGGCCGACGAGGAGGACGTTCGGGAAGAGACGAAGGACGTGCACCCGACCGATGGACACGCGGACGACAGCGTGATCGTCCTGGAGTCGGACGAAACGAGCGGCCCAACGTCCTCGACGCGACCCGAAGACTCGTCCAATCCGCAGGAGCCCGAAGGCGTGGACGAAGGCGACGAGCCGAACGACCGGACGGAAACCGACGGCGACCGCAACGAGCGAGACGATGCGGGAACCGAGCCGCACGAATCAAATGGAGAAACTGGACGGCAGTTGGAGGCGGACGGTTCGTTTCGTTCGAACTCCGACGACTCGCCGCCGATGCCGACCGAGCGGCCGCAGTTCGCCGCGCCGCCGCTTCCGGCCGGCCATCCGATCGCCGTCACGAGTGCGGCGGCCGCCCCGCAAGCGATGGGCGTCGTGGAGAAGTCGCCGAATGCCGCCTGCGTCGCCCACGACATGCTGCAGACCTCGACGCCCCGCCCGGCCAACATCCCGCTCCAGCTGGCCGGCCGAGCGACTCGCGGGCGGAAGCGACGAGTGCAGGGTGAGTTCCTTTCGTTTATTTCATTCGTTTGCATTCCCTCGTGTTCAGACGACTCCCGCGACTCCGACGGCTCCGCCGCGACGTCGAGCAGCGAGGCGTCGACGCGGGCGGCCCACTCGGCCTTCGGGATGCCGTTCGCCGACGTCTCGCCGATCGCCCCGCCGCCGAAGAGCTCCCGACTGATGGACGAGTTCCCGAACGGCGGGCCGACGCTCCGCTTCTCCGACGAGGACGCCGATTTCCCCGCCGCTCCGCCGATGATCGCCGACGGCTTCGACGGGCGTGCGGGTCACAAGAAAGGGAAATTTTCGCTGGTTCCGGCCGCCCGCACTCTCCTCCACCCACCCAATCGAGTGCTCCTCTCTTCGACCCTCCGCGGCACCTCCTCGGCGACCTCCGACGGCCAACCGGTGGGCACGCCGGCGACCTCCGACCGCAGCTCCAGCCCCACCGTCCACGTGCCGGTGGTGGAGGCGGAGCAGCCGCAAAAACCGCAGTTTCCGGTCGAAGAGGAGCCCGAAGATCGGATGGACCACGCCGAAAGTCCGCTGCGTTCTCCCGACGAGCTGCTCGACGAGGAGCCTCAAATCGATCCCATCGTTCTGCACCGCGAGAAACACGGCACCGGGTCGCCGCTGGAGCAACTCCGGGGCCTCGCCGAGGTTCTTTTCGACTGCGACGTCCAAGTGGACAGTCGGCGAGTGGCCGACGTTACGAAGACGATCTGGATTCACGTACGTTCCTTTTTTCCTTGACTTGTTTGATTTGATTGCTTGCTTGTGTTCAGACGCCCTCCACCCAACGCTCCCGCCTGCTCCAATTTGCCGCCCACCAGCTGGAGCTGTTGGGATCGGCGGCGTTCAACCCGAAGCACGACGACCACGTCCTCGCGGTCCACTCGGCCCTGTTCGTGGCCCTCGACGAGCGGACGCAAATCGAGGTGCTGGAGGAGCGGCGAAAGGTTGGATTCTTTCTATCGATTGCATCAACAACTCTCCGATCTTAAGGACTGCCTGGCGGTCAGCGAACGTCGCCGCGTGATCCTCTCGTCCTACCTGAAGAAGATCATGGAGCTTGCGGTGCCCGGCCATCGAGAAAACGAAGTGAACCTCCACTTGGAGACGAACCGCTGCTTCCAAATCATCTTCCAGTGCGCCTGCCTGCTCTACTTTGATTCCGTGAGTCTGCTTCCGTTTTTTCGTTGATTCTTCGCTCCGTTTAGTCGCCGTCCGTGCGCGCCCAAGCGGTCCACCTGCTTTCGGTGTTCCAGCAGGAGAACTGCGCGTGTGTGCGCACCTCGCTTGCCGCCATCCACGCCGACCTGCGCGCGGTGATGCGCGAGACGGCAAACGGCCGCAAACGCGCCCTTGGGCTGCAGAAGATCGCCAACGAGCAGCTGCCCGATCTGCCGAACCTTTCGATTCGCAACAGTCAGCACAATTCTTTCTTTCCCCTCATTCATTCGTTTGTTTCCAGTGATCATGGCGCGCTTCTCGGACGAAAGTGCGGAAGTCCGTTTGGCCGCCATCCAATCGTTGCGGCGGCGCTGCACGAAGGACGAGGCCCACCTGCTGCACACGCGCGTCATGGAGGACGACCAGGTGGAGGTGCGACGAGCGGCGTTGGCCCTCTTCTCCACGACCAACCTGCTGAACACCATGGACCAGAAGCATCTTGTGCCGTTGTTGATGGTCGCCGCCAACTCGGACGACAGTGAGTGTTTCCTCTTTTTTCGTTTGATTTGCTCCTTCTTGCAGCCGAAATCCAAGCCGCCTACACGGCGATGCTGACCTGCTTCTTCGACCGCAAAGCGGCCGGAATGCAGCGGGAGCGGCCGAAAAAGCCGGCCGCCCAACCGCCGCCGCCGCCTCACCCGTCGAGCTTCGCGTTCCGCGTCACGCTGCGCGTCATGGAGCTCTTCGACTACTTTCGCTTCGAAAATGTGAGCATTCTTCCGCGCGATTCAATTCCATCGGTCTTCAGGCCACCGCCTACATCCTGCGCTCGCTCTTCCACCTCGTGGTGGGCCGCCGGCCGGCCGACTCGACGCCGCTGGACGAATTTCGCCGCTGGGCGGAACACACGCCGGCCGTTCGGCTCACGACTCTCGTTCGCGAGGAGTACGTTCAATTCTTTTAATTCCAATTGATATTTCTTTTTGCTTTAGGGTGACGCCCCAACAACGCAACGGCCTGCTGTTCCATTGGAATTGGCTGGGCCGCTTCGTCCACGAGTTCCTCGCCGACGACCCGCAGCTGCAGCGGACGGCCGTCAATCTGTTCGTGCCCGAGCCGCTGCTGCTGCTCAGATACACGAAGCTGTGAGTTCTTCCCCTTTTTCTGTTGTGCACTCGCTCGCTTCAGGCTGGCCGACCCGAAGAAACGCGACGAGGACCCGAAATTGCGGGCGTTCTGCCTGCGACAAGCCCTCAATTTGCTGCAGGTGTCGACGGTTCCCGAGGATCCCGCGCGGCAGATGGAAGAGTGAGTGCTCTCTTTTGATTGTCCTCTTGCATTCCCTCGTGTTCAGGCGAAAGCAATGGCAGCCCTTCCTCTACCAACTGCTAGCCGGCAATCTGCAAGAGTTGGAGTGGTCGGGCATGCTGAAGGTCTTCGAATTGTTCCGCGAGCGCTACCACGCCTCTTCGTGGGCCTGCTGCCTGCTGTTGTACCGCGTGGTCTTCCGCATCGCCCACTCCTGTCCGCCCTTCAACGTGACGGCCTTCGGCAGCGGCGAGTTCTGCTTGGAGGCGATCATCAAGTCCTTCAAGGTTCGTTCCGCCGCTCTTTTCTTTGATTTATTTGTGCTTTAGCTCCCGAAATACAAGAGCTTCATTCTGCACCTGGTGTACGCGTGCCAACGAGCGATTCAAGTGACGCGCTACGATCGAACGTTCCTCGCGATCATCGACCTTGCCGTGGGTTCTTTGCTTGCAATTCATTTGTTTTATTCTGCTCTTTAGTGCGGCTTCACTCCGACGGACACGAGCGAGGAGATGATCATGAAATATCGGCTGCTTTCGGCCGCCGCCGCCCAAAGCCGCGAACGCGCCGTCGCCTTCCTCCCGCTGGTCCGGGAGTCGCTACTGGCGGCTGCCAAGGAGGAGCTGGAGGTAAAGGTAAGCGTTCATTCGATTCGATTCATTTCTTTCGTTCCACTCGCTTGCAGGCCACCGTCATCGAGTCGTTGCACGACCAGCTGCTCGCCCACGGCTACGAGCTGGTGAGCGACGCCGTCCGCTGCCCGAAGCTCGAAAATCTGCACGTGGGGCGCGATCCGCTGGTCGCCTTGGTGGACGAGGCCGCCCGCTTGTACCCGACGCTCGCAATCGCCGCAATCGAAGTGCTCAGCGCGCAGCTCGTCTACGTGCACGTGCAGTACGACCTGGAGCGGTCGGTGCGCGAGAACGTCGAACAAATCGAGCAGATCGCCGGCATTCGCGCGATCGTCGCGTACTTCTTCTCGCTCGTCCACTCCGACTGGACGCCCATCGACACGCGGCGGCTGCTTTTCGACGAGCTGAAGGCGTTCGCTCACTCGCACTGCGGCCAACTGATCCTCGCCTTCTCGATCGTCGACTCCGTTGCGGCGATGGGCGCTCGATGGCGGCCGGAGGGGATGAAAGCGGCGACCAAAAGGATCCGCCAGTTCGTCCGCTTCGTCCTTCCGCTCGTCCAACTCGGCGCCCTCAAGGAGGATCCGATGGAGCGACAGGTAAGCCCACTTCCTTTGGGGTTTGCTCACTTCAATCCCTTCGTTGCTTTTCTTTCCAATCAACCGCATTCCTTTCTTTAACTCGGTTGTTTCAGTTCGGGGGCGCGGAACCGAACCTCCTATACGCGACGCTCAACGCGATGGCGGCGCCGCAGAACGCGAAGAACGAGTGCGCGCTCGTCTCCCTCCTCCAGGTCCTCAAATACGTGGACCAAGTGGAGCGGATCGATCGCTCGCTGCTCGAGAGCTTCGAGAAGAACCTCGTCGCTGTCGATTCCCTCATTGATGTGAGCAGTCGATCGTTCTTTCGTTCGTTCATTCATCCGCTTGCAGCCCGAACTGCCGCTGCTGGAGCGCGACGATTGGGAGTGGTTCCACGAGGAGTTCGTGCCGACAATGAAGAACACGCTGGCCGTCAGCCAGGAGGCCGCCAAGGAGCCGCCGCCCACCGTCATCCCGCCCGCCGACCAGACGGCCGAACGCACGTACGAGCGGCCCCCGCTCGAGTGCCTCGACTCCCAACCGTTGCTCCAATCGAACGCGCCCGGCAACAACGAGGGCGTGAGTTCCTTTCGATCCACTTCTTTCAGTCATATGTTCCTTTGTTTCAGCTAAATCCCGTGATCCGCTCCGTGGACGAGCAGCTCGCCGCCTTCAACATCTTCCTGCCGGCCGTCAGAACTCGCTGATTTCTAGTCTTTTCCGATTTCTAGTCGTTTCCACGGGTATTTCTTCGTATTCTAAGCAATATTCTCGCTGTTCAAGTGCTTTTCCCTCGTCCGTCCACTTCCTCCGTTGTGTTGGTGCTCTCGCCCGCAATCGATAAGCAATAAGTTCGATGGTTGTTGCCTTCTTCCTTCTTCCCTCCTTTCCAGTCACTCACCACTCACTCGTTAGTCTTGTTATCGTAGTCAATCTCTCGCCTTGGATCTTCCAGTCAATCTGATTGTTGTTACGAACCGATTACCTCCTTTTCGTTGTTGTTAAAGGCGGCTAAACTCCTCTTTTGTTGTCCCGCAGCTAACTCACCCTCCAGTACCGCAAACGGAACGCTTCCTGCTCACGGCAAACGTCTAATAATTTCCTAATAACTTCCTCGTTTGTTCCACCCTCCCACTCGCTGCCTTCCTTCCTTCCGCCCGCCCGCTCGCATCTCCGGTTTCGAAGCGCCAAGTGTCTTGAAGCTCCCCCTCCTTCCTCCCTCCATCTCCAAACTGCATGGTCATTAATCGAAGCATTGGGTATTCGCGTGTACAAACCGTCAACTCTTCTCCCTTCTAGTGACTGCAATCTCCCGCAATCCTCCAAACGACATGACATCTTCCACCCTCCGTCTTGTTCCTCCTTGTTCCGATCGCCTCCCCCTTCGATGATCTCCGCCCTCCCGCCCCGCCAGTCTCGTCGCCCATGGCCGGCCAGTTGGTTCTTGTTTGTTCGCGCGAATAAAACGCCGGACGCTTGCCGAGTTGGACGTTGGGAGCATTGATATGCGAATGAATGGAACTGCAGCAACGAGCAGTGAGCGAGTAGAAGTGGATGAGAAGCGATTTGCTTAATACACCTGTTCGTCCTTTCCCTGCAAACTCAATTCTTAAACTCGGCAGTGATCAACGACCATCCGTGGACAGAGGTTAAAGTTCAGAAAAGCTCGTTTGTTTGTTTGTTCACTCACTAAGTTTCCATCGATCAGCAATATTCGATGATTGATGCTGCTCCACGAAACGGGAGCGAAAAGATCGAAAAGCTCACGACTTCTGCTCGTAATTCGCGGATCCCCAGCGAACTCCACGCGCTCCGTCGTGCGGACGACCCGGATCGCCGGCCGCCTGTTCAAACAGACGAGGCGGGAGGGTCGTGAGTCAACGGCCAGTGGGCCGCGAGAAGGAGGGCGGGATGTGCGCACAGCGGGTAAAAATAAACGAGTTCGATCGCTGGGGGCGGTCGCCGAACGAACTCGTGGATTTCGATGGGATAAAAGCGGCGATTGGAAGAAAATCCATGAGTTTTTTTCTGAAATTCACTCGAAGTCATTCGAATCATGAACCCCAATTTAATCGCCGCCTATTTGCTCCCGTTCCTCGTCGTCGTCGGCCTCCTCATCCATTCCACAACCGCCTTGTGCCCCGCCGACACGTTCAGCACCAAGGAGAAGTGCGAGAAGTCGACGGATTGCCATCGCGGCTTCTGCGGGATGCACGAGCGAGGAACAAGCGGGCCGAGCGAGTGTTGTGTGCCTGATCCGGTTTGGATTCCTGGCGGCCAGAAGAAGGATGCAAAGCGATCTCTCACACGCCTCTACTGATTCCTTTCCTCCGATTGCTGTACATAGTCAAATAAACCAGCGGTTTTGATTGACGAGGAAGGAGTTTAATGCCGGCTACTGGAAGGGAATCAACATCGATCGATCGATTGCGAGAAGTAGAAAGTGAGTACTTTAGAAACCATTCTGTAAACAACGGACGGAAGCAAGCAACAGTGGGTACAACAAACAAAAGCGAGAAACGAATTCGAAGATCACGATTCCATCGGCTCGACGGCTTCTGGGCGAACGGCCGGCGGGGCGTCCGCCTTGCCGCGCTTCTTCTTGGCGGGCGGGCGCTCCTTCGCGGCGGCCGGCTGGACGGCGGGCGGACGGCCGCGCTTCGTGATCGCCTTCTTGGTCGTGGACTTGCGCAGCGCCGAGCACACGAGCAGCGAGCGGGTTTTGGCGCGCGGCCGGAGGAGTCGACGGGGCGGCGGCAGCGGGGCGCGCTTCTTGCCGGCGGGCGTCTGCACCGCCGACTTCTCCGCCGCCGCCACGCCGGCCGCCTCCTCTTCGGCGGCTTCTTGAGCGTTCCGGTCGGCCTGAAAGCAACGGAAGAAATCGAAGGATGCACGACGGAAAGGGAACGAACCAGGACCGCCTTCTTCCGGCCCGTTTCGCCGCCGTCCGCCTTCTTCGCGTTCGAAGCGGCCGCAGCGGCGAGCGGAGCAGCCGGCGGCTCCTCGAGGACGTCCAGCGGAACGTGCGCCCGCTCGGCGGCTTCGATTTCCGTCGACGCGGTCGGAGCGGACGGCGCCTTTTCGGCCTTCTTCTCCGCGACGTCGTTCGCCTCGCGCTCCGCGACGTCCGCCGGCGCTTCCACGCGAACGGCGGGCGGCTCCGTGGGCGCCAACTCGAGCTGCCGCTTCAGCACCTCCTGAACACGACGGAGATCAATGGAAGATCGAGAAGAACAAACCAAATGCGGCTTCACGTCCACTTCTTCCGCTCGTCCGTCGGCCGCGGCCGTCGCTTCGTTTGCTTCGGTCGGCGGCTCGTCGAAACGAACGACGTGCCGCAACGAGCGACGGTTTCGGTTGGACGTGGTCGACTGGCGCAGGGCGGGATTTCGGAGGTTCAGCAGGTTCTAAACGCCGAGGATTGAACAACAGAATGTGGAATGATCGGAATATTCAACGAAATACTCACGATGTTCGGCTTTCCGTGTCGCTCGGAGAGACGCGACGCCGCGCGGGACGTTCGGGTGCTCAGCGGCGTCGGGACGTCGACCGTGGCCGCCGAGACGGCGGTTTCGCCCGACGACCGCCGCGGCGGATGGCGGAACGTAATGTTCGCAAAGTGGGGCATCTGAACACATCTAATTGAATTAAAACGAATGAAATTAAAGCTCGAACCTCGTACGGCGTCCCGGCGGTCGTCTGCATCGTTCGGTTGGTCGCGTCGACCGCCGCCGTCTCGTCGGCCGTCGGCGGAGCGTCGGCGGTGGGCGGAAAGCGGTCCCGAACGAGCCGCAGCGTGTCGATCACCGACTGGAAGAAGGCGCGCGGCTCCAGCCCCAACTGCTCGATTTCCGCACGCGCGAACTGCTCGAAGAGGAGGTCGAACGTCTCCGAGGCGCCCTCCAGCGTCGCGAGCATCAAGACGCGTAGCGAATCGATCGCCTTGCTCCGCGCCACCACCTTCCGCCGCTCCTCGTCGTTGGGCGACGGTGCGGACATGGCGGATCGATCGGCGGTTGGGGGGGCTGAAATTCGAGGGGAATTTGGGGGAAATTGGAAGACGGAAGGATCGACGAGAATTCGCGGAAAATTTCGAATCGGAACGCTCAATTCCCAACCGAAAAGCGAGAAGCGGCAGCCGAGCGGGTGACGCCGCGCGCCCGAATTTGCGGCGTCTTCGAAACGATCGCGCGTGAGCGAAGTTTTCCGCCGTTGATTCGCCCGCTCGCAACAGACTATTGTTAGTCGATTCTCGGAGATCTCGTGTCTTTATCGCTTTCCCAGAGTCAACAACAATCGATAACACAACTCGAGGTCACTTCCAGTACGCCTGGAGCTCCTTGAAGTGCACCTCGGCGCACTGGGTCATGTTCAGCTCGTCGCCGAGGACGTTGCGCGGCCGTCGGTCCTTCGGCTCCACTTGGTGTCGCGTGAAGGTGCTGGAAACAGAAGTAATTAGGAGCGTTCTTTGACTACAAGCAGGCAGCAATGAACAGAAGGAGTGTTCTGGAAGAACTCCAGGAGAAAAAAGTGCAAGTGCACACGAATCGAATTCAATTCACAGCGGAACAGGAGCCAACTCTTCGGCTTTGATTCGATTGCTCGAAACACAACACACACCAACACTACACGAGGTACATGGGAAGGAAGCCGGAAGTGCCCACTAGCCTCTCAACAGTCGTTCCCCGAACGCAAACTCACATCCATCGCCTCCCGTAGCCGGGCATCCGGTGGGTCAGCGAGCAGACGAGAACGAAGACATGCACATGGATCATGATGTTCAGCCCCATCGTCGCCAATCGGTACCAGTGCAAGTCGCATCTACAACAACAAAATAGCCGAGTAGATGAGGGAAAGCGTACTGTGGAATAATGAAAAGACTTTGAAGCCAGAAGATCAAAAGAGCTACCAAGGTGAAGCTGCACGTGATCATCGACAAGCGGTCGATTTGGCGGGAGGCGTGGATCAAAGTCGAGAACTAAACAAGTAGATAGGTAAAAGTAGATGCTTAACGACCGCCTACGTGCAACCGATCCGCCAAATGCCCGCGATGAGATCGCGTGTAGTACTGATGCCGCCGTTGCCGGAGTTCAAGGCGAAGAAGCTGCAATTGGAGGTCGATTAAGCACCAATCAAACGAGAGCTTACGATCAAGACGGCCAAGATGGCGCCTATTCTCGTGAATTTCTCGTACGAAGGCAACTCGATCCCGTTCAGAGCCAACAGCGTGGGCAGGGCGAACAGGCCGGAGATCACCCAAATCGACGGAACACACACGGAGACGAACAAGCGGTAGTTGATGGTCTTCCCGTTCAGCAGCCCTCGCACGCGGTACGAGTAGCCCAACGAAGCGACCGCGACGACCCCAAGAAACATGAACGTGCAGAACTGCCGCGACATGATCAACGCCATCGTGAGTATCGATGTCTGATCGTAGGGAAGCACCGTGTACAAGAATCTAAACAAACATTTCAATAGATAGCTGCGAATTAAAGAAAGTACCGTGAGATGTTCGACCCGATGATGGCTACCGAATTGTGCGCCAAAATCCACTTCATGCAGGGCGGCAGCATGGACTGTTTGTAGAGGACGTGGACGTAGAAGAGAGCGCCGAGTGTCGAGGGAATCAGGGCGGCGAGGTCGATGACGTTCACGATCTGCTCGACGACCGGCACGTCCGTTCGATTGGCGAGCAGCGAGCGGAAATCGCAGCCCATTTCTGCAAAAAAACCGTTGAAATCGAAGGAAAGGGCACGAATGCTGGAGCGAGAACTTCGACTTCTGGTCCCTCAAACACGAGGCAAAACAAAGCGGTGGAGAAGGTGGAAAGGCAACAGAGTACACCTTCGAGCGAACAGTGGAGACCCCTTTTCCTCAATCCAATTGCCAAACGTTCTTCTAACCAGACGACGTAAATCAATTGGACAGACCGCTGACCGGGCCAACTGTTGAGTGTACTCACCGTGCTCCTGCCCAACGGGCGATTCAAGTGAGTTCGGCATACTTTTGGGAGATTACAACACAAAATAGGAGTGATGGGCTGGTCGTCTGCTTCTTATTGACGAACAGCCCAGATTGAACTGTGGAGCGAACTGAACGCACAAACCTCGTCTGAAAGACCGTAATCCAGCTGCCGGCAGTCAGCGACTTCCGCTAACAAGAAAAAAGGCAAAGGTCGGGTCCAAACTTCCGCGACCTTCGCGTCAATGAACACCCGACATCACCGGCCGCTCCTCCGACAGTCGCACGAAACACAAAGAACAAGGAAGAGGAGGAGGGGACGTGTGGAAGTGGAGTTTCTTCCGCCTTCGCCCCGCAACGCACCTGCCGCCTCGATTGGATTCGGTTCGCGAATTAAAAACCGGCCGCGGATTGGCGGAAAGGGCGACCGTTTCGTCGGCTCTCATTCATTTCTTATTGATTGCTCTTCGATTCGTGCCGAAAAGGAAGTAATCGACGCCCCGCCTGGTGCACTTTGGTCGTGCAGTTGTGGAAGTCGTGGAAGTCGTGAAGGTTTAATTAAACGGAGATCTTTGTGAATGAAATCACGCGGACAGCCGCCTACAAACGAGCCACCCGCTCTCGAAAACAAGGAAGTCGTCGGGATTGTTCCTTGATTTAGAGTACAATTATAATTGCCATCTGATTTGTATTTGTTTGTGTCTGATGAGCGGAAGGAAGTGCTTTCATGGACAACAACCAGTCAATCATTCATCTAACGGAACAGCAGTAACGCCCGTATTGAACGACCCGTCTTGTCTTTCTTCCGCCCATCCATTCGTTCGCTCCTGCTCGTCTTACACACACGTTTCGCCCGTCCGGATTCTTTACACAGCGAGCACAAACGAGTGAACGCAAAGAAAGAGCGAAGGAACAAAAAGACGTGCTCTCGCTGTTCGCTTTTGACCTCAAAACCAGTGGAACACAAACATCAACCCCAATTGCAGGTTGGACGTCACGAATTGGGCCCCGTTTGTGTCCGCAGCTCCGCCGTTCGCTGTTCGGGAAACACGGTTGATTATCGCCGATCTTTCCGCTCCCTTCGTTCGCCCCGAGCGGCCGCCCCGTTCGCCCACTCCAGTCGTTCGTCCGCTCGCCCGCTCTTGATTGATCGGCGGTCAAGTGCGGCAATTATCGTTTGTGTTTGCGGGCCGCCTTTCCGCTCCGCCGCTTTAAAAGTCGACTGAAACATTCGGGAGAAGCAGGCAGAACGTCCAGCAATTCGAAGCGTTCTATTCGTTCGATTGAAATGAAAGTCCTCGTGTTCTCCGCTCTTCTCCTCGTTCTCTTCGTCGCCGTGGCCGATGCCCAGCCGGCGGATCCGAGCGGCGGCGGCCCGTTCAGCCAAAATCCCCGCTTCCGCGCCTTCCTCCAAAATCTGCCGCCCGAGCAGCGCGAGGCGATGAAGCAGAAGGCGCGCAACTTCTTCGGCCAACTTACGCCCCAACAGAAGGCCGAAATGCACGAAATCTTCGCGGCGCATCGCGGCGATCGGCCCGCCCTGAAGGCGGCGATGCAGGAGTGGGCGAGTCGGCAGGGCGGCAGTCTTCCGGTGAATTCTCTCGGCTTCTTTCGGTTCAATCAATTCATTCTGTTGTTTGCAGGGCGCCTTCCAGCAATTCCGTCAGATGCGCGAGCAGATGATGCCGGCGGGTGGAATGATGGGATGAGCGAACGAATCGTTTCTTTAATCCTTTCTTCTTTACCTTTGAGTGTCAATCGAATAAATCGTGCACGAGACAGAAGCACAAAAAATGAAGGCGTGGGGCGGTTGATTGATGGCTGAAAGCCAAGTGAAAGAATCGATCTGCTGCCCACTTTTGATCAACCACACAAACGTCTAACGACTTTATTCCTTTTCACTGCACAAAGAAACTACACGCACACAAAGAAACGAAAGAAAGATCCCGATGATTCCACGTGTCCGTCGTCGCCCTCACTCCTCTTTGGTCTGCTTCTGGGTGCCGTCCGTGTGGGGCTCGCCGTCCTGCGCGGTGACCTCCGTGGCGGCCGGCTTCTGGGGCGCCTTCGGAGGCGCCTTCGCCTCCTGAGCGGCCAGGCGCGCGGCGATGCGGTCCAGCTGCAATGCGGGCGTTGAGGCGAAGAAAGAAAGGAAAGACCCACCATCTCGTTGACGCTGACCGGCTCGCGCTGTTGCTTCTGAAACGAAGAGGCGAGTGATTGAGTGGCTGTCTGAGGGCAAACCTTGGCGGACGCGACGACCGGAAGCGGTTGAGGCGCCGCCTTCGCCTCGACCTGCGGCTTCGCGGCAGCTTGCGGCTTCTCGACCGCGGGCTCCGGCTTCCGCTCGACGCCCGTCTGCTCGTGCTCGCGGGTGATCTTTTCGATGTCGTCCTTGGGCGGCGGCTGGCGGGCGGGCAACGCGGTGGTGGCTTCGGGCAAGCCGCCCTTGAGCGCCGACTGCGGCTTCGAGTCCGCCTTCTTGTTGCCGGCGGCCTCCTTCTTGCTGCTGCTCGCCTTCGATTTGGCGGTCTTCACGGCGGCCGACTTTTGCGCGGAGGCCGCCGCCGTTTGCTTCGCCTTGCGCTTGCGACAGCAACAAATGCCGGCCACGACCGCCGGCACTCCGCTCAGCAGGGCGATGACGACGACCGCTCCCCTGCAACACGCAGTTGAAGGCAGAAGGATGAGGGAGGGGACTCACACGACAATCAGGGCGAGCTGCCACGACGCGACGGCGCCGGCCGCTGCCTCGCTCGGATCGAAGATCTTGGCGCCTTTCTGCAACGAGTGTTGATGAGGCGGAGAGGAGGGAGAACTCACGAAGACGGCCGTCAGCTTGGGGAGTTGCTTTTCGAGCGTGATCGAGACCTTGAGCACGTTCTGGTCGCCCTCATCGGTGAACGGCTTGCAAGGAGGATTCTCGGCGGGGGCACTGTTCAAACCACCCGAGATCGTGAGCCCCTCGTTGTCTCCTTTGATCTCGAGCGGAAAGAAGTAGCCTTTGAGCGCCTCTGCAAAGCAGCGCGATAAGTATTACGAGAATTTAAAAACCGCACCGGTTTTGAACTCCGCGAAAGTCGAAGTGGCAGAAACGGTGCCCTTAATCGAACACGATCCAATGATGATTTCGATCCTGGACGAAGAGATAACACACCACACAAGCGGTTAATAACTCACGAAGAAATCGCGGCCGGATCCGTTTTGGGTTGGACCCACGTGGACTCGAAGGTTTTGGCCGAGAACACCAGCTCGGCCTTCGCTTCGGGCTCCGTTCCCGTGTACACGCTGCAACGAAAGGGGTGGGTAGACAGAGAGGTGGAGAGAGGACTCACATGTCGCCGCCCTCTTCCGTGAAGCCGGCCGGCGGCTCGGCGCTCTCGAAGGCGGCGAACAACGAGGCGACAACGAGCAGGACGAGGAGGCCCGACTTCATGCTTCGAGCGAGCGGAGAGCGGGAGGAGAAGAGCCGACCGATGCGAAGAGCGGATGGAGGGAACGAGTGAACGCGCTCTGCTTTTCGCCACCTTCGGACTCGCGTTCCGGACGGAAATCGCGGAATTTGCATCAACGGACGGTCGGCTGCGCCCGCCTGCTTGTCGGCGGCGGCAGCCAAATGGAGCGTCTATTCCGACAAACAAAAGGCCGGCCTTCCTGTTCGTTCAGTTGTCGAGCGTCCAATTCATGTTTGCCAACTTGCATCGACCAAAAAGTTTTTGAAGTCACTGCAGTCGGTTGAACGGGAAAAATAACTTCTCCTGCGCGCGGAACTCGCCGCGAACGCCGCCGTCGTCACGTAGTTCTGGCTGAACTTGCTGCCTGTCTTCTGGTGGTTCCTGTTCGAGTTTCTCGCACTCGCCCGCCTCCCGTGTCTGCCGCGCGTGAGTGCGACCGTCGCCGTGGACGCGCTCCTCACCGCCGCCCTCTACAGCGTGCTGCTCGGCTGCCGGAGCCCGCAGACGGCCGCCGGCACCACCGAAAGCTCGCACAGCGGGACGAACGCGCCAGGCCGGAGCGCCCAAATTTCCATTCGGGACCACTCTCCACTGCGGTTTGCACGGGCGCCAATTTCCGAGGGTCTAAATCCCGGTTTTCGGCCTTGTTCTTCCGATTTTGTGCGTAAGTTTGGAATCCGTTGCGATGAATTTGTAGAGAAAATTTTTGCGCATCTTTTGAGACCGATCTCAAGTGCTGCCGTCTTCGGGAACCCAAATTCTTCTAACCTTTTCCGAAAAGGCGGACGATTTCCCGCTTTTCGGCGGCGACCTCTACCGCAGCCGCTTCTGCTCTCAACTAGGGCATGTTTGCACTTGTTCGAAAGCTTTTTCTACGCCCAGTCGAATGGGAACGTTCCCAACTCTCATAAGTTCATTTCGACCGCCACGGAAAACGGTATTCACGGCCGATTGGAGTCGTTCCGAATGGAATGTTTGAGCTGCCCGTGAGCCCCGTGGACTTCTTGGCTTGGCGCAGCAGCAGTGGAGTTCGTACCCCTGTGAGCTCGTGTGTCGTGCAGACTTGCGCTCGGCACCTAAAATTTCGTCCAGAAATGGTGGGGCGCATTGGTCGGTGTGAGTCTTCTGGCATCTTCCGTTGTGTTCTTTGCAGCAGTCGACCAGGACGATGAACTTGTGGGCCTCTTTTTCTTATCGTTCCCGTCGCTCCAGCCGCAGTCGCTCGGCCTGTCGCCGCCCCCAACGCCGATCGGCTACTTGTGGGTCTTTGAACCTCTTTCGTTCTCCTTTCGACCGCCCGCTCGTTGCTGTGAGGAGTCCAAACAGCCGATTGCGAGCAATAAGCCGCACCAGCAGACCAGCGGTGGTTCCCGGGTTCGCACTTCGATGCCGGGCCCCCAGCGACTCGTCCAGAAGCCGCAGCACGAACATGAAAAGTAAGCCGTCCGTCCGTCTGGTGGGCGGAATGAACAAGACTACATTCGAGTGTTGCAAATGATTGTCTTGTTGTTGATGACGATTGATAGTTCGTCGTTGTTTGTTGGATTTATTGAACGAAGTTTGTACTATTTTCTTCGCAATTCGACCACAACGACGGTGTTCTCAAAGCTCACGGTTGGCGGCTCTCGATGGTCTGCCGAACAAGTAGTGTACGAGACAGAAGCATGAAGAATGAAGGTGGGTGTGGTCGATTAATGGCTTGAATCCACAATAGAATCGGTTTCTTTTCGTTAATTTTTCCAGTTTCCACGTTAAACGACTTTATTGACTTCAAAGTGCACAAACAAAACACACACAAACACAAAGTGAAAGAAAATTTCGGTGTTTCCACTTGTCAGCCGTCGTCCTCACTACTTCTTGGATTGCTCTTGGGTGCCGTCCGTCTTTGTCTCGCCGTCCTGCGGGGCGAAGGGGTCCAGCTGCAATTCGCGGGGGTTGAAGCGAACGAAAGAAAGAAAGGACCCACCATTTCGTTGACGCTGACCGGCTCGCGCTGTTGCTTCTGAAACGAAGAGGCGAGTGATGGAGGGGCTGTCTGAGGGCAAACCTTGGCGGACGCGACGACCTGAAGCGGTTGGGGCGCCGCCTTCGCCTCGACCTGCGGCTTCGCGGCGGCCTGCGGCTTCTCGACCGCGGGCTCCTAGTCGTGTGGCTTTTCGCGCAGATTGTGTTGCCCTTCGTTGCGTTCTGGGCGGTGCGAGGCACGCAACCGCCCGACTCGCCCTCCTGCTCGGGGATCCAAACGAATCGGGCGGCTTTCCGCCACTCGGCGGTCTGTTGACGCGTCGACTTGGCGACCAGCGGCGCCGACCTCCTGCTGCTGCTCGAATCGCCCGCTACGATCCGGAGCGCTCGTGCGGCCTCATTCTCCCCTTCTCGCTCGTGAATTCGCTCACCTACGGCCTGCAGACGCTCTACTCCTTCTAGCCGCCGTCTCTGTGGAAGAGAGCACGAATGCCGTGAGTCCCCCTTACAATCAACGTTCGATCGTTCGTTTCTTCGCTTCAAGCCCGCACCACCGCCATCGCGGCCAACTTCCTTCTGCTCGTCGCCTTCCACCGACTGCGCGGGCCGCCTTGTTCGCCGGAAATATTGGGATCACGTCCGCATTCAAGCGATTGAACGAACGATCGCAGTGGGCAGCATCCCGCCGACAAGAACACGACGAATCGAATTTAATTTCACACACGCTAGAGGAAAAGAACACCCCCACTCGGGATAGAACGCAACAGAGGAGACGGCACTGGAGTGGCGCACGGAACGCCTGCTCACTTCTTGCCGCCGCCGCCGGTCAGGATCAGCTCGTGGCGGTTGATCTGCAGCGGAAAGATGGATGAACAGCCGCTTGATTGCGCGGGAACTCACGTCGCCGGTGCCCTGCCCGCGGAAGGCCTGCCCCTTCGCTCCCGATTTCATCTTCTTCGGGACGTGGGCTTCGGCGACTTGGGTCGCGTCCGTCCGCGTGTACCCGCTCTTCGTTTGGTTCTTCGTTTAGGCGCCCGTCTTGTCCGCCGCTGCCGTCTTGGCCGCGCGCTTCTTTTTTTGGTTCTTGCGGATGACCAGGAAGTAGACGAGCGAGGCGACGATGCCCAGCAAGAGGAGCAGAAGACCGAGACAGCCGCTGAATTCGGGGGATGAACGAAAAGGATGGAGGGTGAACTCACGAGATCAGTCCGATCATCAGGCCGTTCATGCCGCTCTTCTCTGAGCCCTCCAAAGCGGCGGCCTCCCCTCCGTTCGTTCCAGCGGCCGTCGAGCGGAGCAGGCCGGCAGCCAGTGGATCGACCGTCGAATGCGTGGGGGCGATCGTGCTTGTCGCGGTAGAAGACGTGGTCGCGGAAGTCGGGCTCGACGCGACCGAAGTGGACGGCGTCGTGCTGCTCGTTGTCGTCGGAGAAACCGTCGAACTGCTCGACGACGAGCTGCTGGACTCGCTGGTCGGTTCGTGCGTGGTCTAAAGACGCTCGTGCGAGCAGGACGAAAGAGCGACTTACCGAACTGGTGGAAGTGGTCGGGCGGAGCGTGCTCGTAGACGTGGACTTCGTGCTCGACTCCGGCGTTGTGGTAGACGTCGTCTAAACGAAGAGCGAGTCAGAGGACAAAAATTCGGCAACTTGCGGTAGTCGTCGAGCTGGAAGTGGTCGTAGTCGACGTGCGTGTGGTGGTCTAAAGAAAGTTAGTGAAGAAAGAAGGCAGCTCACCGAGGTCGTCGTGCTGGGGGTCGTTGTGGTCGGCGGGGGCAGGCGGTACTCGCCGAAATCTCCCCCATTTTCATCACCCCAAAAGCAGATCGGTGAAATGCGCAAGAAACTGGTGAGACATAAATACGTGGATAAGAAAATGGAGCAGAGTGCCATGTCGCTTGTACTCGATGCGCGTCCACGAATGCCGCCCGTCGCCGACATCGTGCTGCAGCGATTTGCCCTCGCAGAACGTCAGCGAGTGGCCCTCCCAACAATCCGCAACCGCCTTGCCATCCCGGACGTACACTTTGTCGCGGCATTGCTGCCCATCTAAAAACGATAGAAGAAGGACGACGGCCACCGCAATGTGCTCACTGATTGAGAAGTGCAGCACACCGTCAACAGTTCCCGAACCGAAAACGAGTGTGCACCCGCCGTTGATGATCACCGTAGCACTGCGGAGAGTAAAAATATTGAGACAGAAAAGACTCACTTTGATCCGGGAATTTGCAACGGTCGTCCCTTGCTCCACTGCACATTGATCGTGGTCGAATTGCAGGGACCCAGATCGCTAGAAAAGGAGACCCGTAGGTAAGAACAAATGAAATCAACGGCTTACATGGCATATCTCACTCTTTCGGACTGCTTGACGCATTTTTCGAATTTCGAAGTCGCCGGATCGTAGAGGAAGCGCGCGTCCAGCGGCGACAGGGCGAAGGCGAAGAGCAGGAAACAAGCGACGACCAACGGCGCCGCGCGCATTTCGGCGAGGCGAACGACCGATCAAACGAGAAGGAGGCTACAAGCAGAGGAATGAGTGGGACGAGGGGAGAGCGAGCGGCCGGTGCAAGACGCTCGACTGGCGACTGGCCGCTTTTCTTCGCGCCTCCTTCGATGCAGTCGAATTTGCGTGAGCGAATCACGCCCCAGGTTCGCTCGTTGAAAGATTGCAGACAGGGCCGCCCGCGTCAACAGGCGGACGACAAAGAACGTTGCTGGCCTTCTGTTTTGCCCCCTTGATGCACAGACGATTCGATTTGGACGCCGCTAGAAGTTAGTCAGGCGAGGTCTTCAGTTCGCCCCCACTTCCCCTTGCACAAATCAAAGCAAGGCGTTTATTCGCATGCAGATCCCAAAGAGGAGAGAAAACCCATTCATCACAGCACTCCATCGACGAGATCGCCGAACAACTCGGCCAACATCGGCTCTTCGGCGGTGCACTTGTCGACCGGCTTGACGGGAACGAGCGTGTCCGCCAGCTTGCCGCTGCACTCCTCGGCCGCCGCCGTCAACTCGATCGGCCCGAGATCGATCGCCTTGGCCGCCCACTCGCTCTGGTCGAGGTTTCCGGTGAAACACGCGAAGGAAGCGCTCCCTTTCGGCGCAGCACACACGTGTTGGCTGAAAGAAAGGGTGAACGAACGGAAGAAGCGGGAACACTGCATCAAGTAGAAGACTTCTTGCGGATTTGCGGCTCCGCCCGCCTCCATGCGCAGCGTGCCGTTCGGGAGCATCGCCGCAGAGCCGCAAAACTCCAGCACGCGCCGTCCGCTCGCGTCCGTTCGCCGATTCAAGACGACGACCGTCTGCAAGGGGACGCATAGAGAATAGCATGGGCGTCCAGCGAGAGAACTCACGCCCCAGCTGCCGCCTCGTCCGGCGCACTCAAAGGCGCCCCGAACGGTCACGCGGGGAGCGGACGGCGGCGCGCGGTACTCGCCGAAATCGCCGCCCACCGTGGCGCCCTGAAAGCCGCCCGTTTCTCCCACCGAATCGAACGGAATGTGCGGGAGCTCACGTAGATTTCGAGGTTGAGAACTGGGCCCGCGGACTCGACGTGGACGGGCGTCCACCAGTGCGCCTCGTCGGCTTCGTTGCGCACGCGGACGCCCTCGCACAGCGCGGTGCCGCCTTCGGTCATGAGCGTTCCATTCGCCCCGATGTACAAGAAGCAGCCCAGTCGGAAAGAGATGAAGTTCTCTGAACACAGGGCATTAGAAGAAAGAAGAGTGGTGAGAGCTCACCGATTCGCAGCAGCGGCTTCCCGTCCCGCTCGACCGTCCACACACGAAGCGTGCAGTTGTCGTTGATCGTCACGTTGATCCTGCAAAAGGAAATGAACGCGGAGACGAGCGACAACTCACGTCGCGTTCGGTTGCACGCCAAAGTTGAAACGAAGCTCGCTTTCGACCGCCTTGCTCCATTGGACGGCGACCGTCGTCTCGAGGCAGTGCTGCAGCCAACTGCTCGACGGCATCGTTCGGGAAGCGATGAGCGAAGAACTCACAAGACGGCGTGCTCGCTGCCGAGTGGGAACGCTTCCACGCAATCGTCGAGCGTCGTGTTCGCCGGATCGTAGAGGAACGTCGCCTCCAGCGTCGACGGGCCGAATGCGAGCAGCAGGAGGTCGGCGAGAATCCACGGCGGCGCCCGCATTTCGAGTGGCGAACGACCGAACAAGCGGAAATTGAGTTGTAGGCAGAGGAATGAACGGGAGGAACGGAGGAGGAGAGCGGCCGGTCGACGGGAAGTCGAGAGGGCCGAATGGCGAGTGGCCGCTCCTGTTCTTTTGCGCAATCGAAGAAGGAAGACGAGCGATTGGTGGGCAAGCGGCTCGTTTGAACGCTTTGTCGGCCCTTGTGACACTCACTCGTCGTGCACGGCCATTTGCAAACGAACGTGGTGCGAAGAAGGTTGATCCGCAGGGTTTTCTGCAGCCGACGAGACGACCTGCCCGCCTTTTCGTTCCGTGTGTTCGCTGCCCGCCTTTTCGCCCTCTCGATCTGCATGTTCGATTCAACGACCACCTGGTGATGCAACAGGTGGTTTATTCGGCGACCGCTTGTTCACGTCTCATCCCCGCGACTTCCGGCCGCTCCGCCGCTGATTCCTGCGAGTTCTGCGCTTGAGGGCCGCCTTCTTTCATCCATGATTTGAAACGAAACAAATTAGAGGAGTTCGATCTCTTTTCTCACGTCTCCCTCCGAAGAATCCCCAAAGAAGCCCCGAAAGCTCACCGAATCGAAGTCGTATTGACCGGCGGCGTGGAGGTCGAACTGGACTGCAGCACTCCGAATTCGAGCCAAGGGCCGCTAGTTTGCTCACCTCTCTCCCGACTGTCATCCGCTACGTTCCCCTAAACGATCGTTTGCACACGAATGCGAGTAAGCGAGAGAACTTCTTGCCCATCTGTCCGGTGGTTGATGCTTTTGGTCGATACCTGAAAGAGCGGCAGTGAGCAGCCGCTTCCTTGCAGGTCGTTGGGTTGTCCGGCGCTCTGTTTTGTGCCCCGAGGACACTCACGAGCTCTCAGTAGAACAAAGCGACCAAAACTCTTGGAAAACAGAAGCACAGACAGCACGCGCCGACCTCATCGTCAGCCCGCCCATTGACCGAATCGATGGCGTGCATGAACACGTGCTGCACGGCCGAGCGATCGCCCGCACAGTCGCCGTCCAGCAACATTCGTTGGGCGCCGCCTGCATCCTCCGTTCCGTTCGGATCTACCGAGCGAACGCACCCGATTGGTCCATTCGCCGGCTTCTCCACTTGGCGTTCGGCTGCTGCTCGTAGTGAGCGAACCGGAAGGCAGCTGGCCTTCTCCAGGCCGTCCAGCGGCGGCGTCTGCAAGCGGCGAGTGAGTGGAGAACGATGAGCGAGTGCTCACTCCTGCTTGCCGGAGAGGCGGTAGAAGACGGTGTTGTTCGGCCATCACGTTAACTCCGGCAGCTCCTTTGCGACGTCCATCGCTTTCCGGGGATCCCGAGCGCTTCCACTCGGTTCTTCGAGCTTTGATTAACGAGTGGAATGGAGGGAAGGCTCGGGATGTTACTGCCGAACAAATCGGCTCGCTGCTCATCGCTCGCCCGGCTGTCGATCTCGTGGATCGAGCGGGCGTTCGCTGGGGAGCAGCAGATGACGGAGAAGAACGGCCATCGGAGCAGGCGGGAGATCGCCGCAACGACCAATGAGTGAAGGAGCCCGGCTTTCGTCCGTTTCTCTTCGTTGTTCCCGCAGCTCCCGTACGCATTTAAGTGATCACAACATTCGTTTGCTCACGTGCCGCCAATTCGACTGACGGAAGGCGGGGGCGCGACCGTTTCTTCCACAGCGTTATGCTGGAGAAAGAAGGCGGTCGAGAGGGCGAACGTGGAAGAGAGCTCAGACGGCAGGCAGGCCGCCGAGTGCCCGCATCGAGTGGAGGGCGGCAGAAAGCGGCCGTCTCATCCGCCCGTCCGCCTGTCCGCCGTCTTGTTAGGTTCCAAGCTCCTCTCCAACAGCCGATCCGCCCTCTCCGACGAGAAGCTCCGATTCGTTGGCTCCATTCGCCGCGCAATTTCGCCAAAGAAACAACCCGGCGGGCGCCGTCCTCCGCTCGGGCGGCCGCTTTGTTTTCCCAACGGGCGGACGGCTCGTTGGGCAGCCGGCGGGGCGATCGCCCGGACGAAGTCCAGCAGAGAGCTTGTATCGCTTGAACACAAACGAAATCCACGGCTTCGAGTCGTCAGACGAACGAACCGTCGGAGCGAAGACGCCACGCCCTTTTGCGGCCAAAACTCGCTGCTTTTCGAACGCAACGCCATGGGCGGAATTTCGCGGCGAGTCCACTTTGATCGGCCGCTCATTCGTGCGTGTGTTCGCTCTCCGCGATGGCGGCCGCTCGCTCTCTGCTCTTCGGCGTTCTGCTCGTGGCGGTGGCGATGGTCGCGGTCGAGAGCGTCGTCGCGTACTACCGCCTCCAACAACAAGTCCTGTGCGAGGGTCGTCCCTACAATGAGGGGGTTTGCAGAGGACGCGCGTGCAGCAAACGTTCGTCCGTTCGTTTCAGATGGTCGCCATCTACGAGGAGGACGGCGGTGAGTGGGCGCGTCGCTTCTCCCTCGTTCACTCTCCGTTTTGCAGGCTGGAGCACTCATGAGTGCCGGCCGGCTTCCATCTTCCGCATCTCCCCGCATCCCCCCGCGGTCAGCCCTCGACCCGGACGACTTGTGCGACGTGACCACGACCAACTACAACGACTCGAACCAGGGAATTTGGTTCGCCCAGGGCGCCGAGTCGGAGTGGCTTTGGCCGAACAAGATCTACATCATCATGTGAGTGCCGCTTCCTTCCTTTCAATCCTTCCTCTTGTGCAGCCGGCATCGTTGCAACACAAGCGACACGTGGACGTGCTCCGTCCGCTGGACCGACCGCTGGGAGACGTGGAGTCCGAGTCCGGTCGGTCCGCTCCAAGTGCGCGAGACCCTCGAGCTGGGCGGCGAAGAGGCGAACAACCAGGCGTGCATCTCGCGCTGGAGCGACGACATCGCGCGCGGCGTGCAGGATTACAACCGTTGCTAGCCGCGCTGACGATGATTGTCGTCTTTTGCTGCGTGTTCTTTTCTATCTTTGTTTGCGTACGAGTGAGGAATAAACGAGGAATTCGTTCTGCTCGACGTCGACTTCAACGAACGTCCGTCGCGCGTCCTCCAGCACGCGCCATCTTTTTAACCGAACGACGGAAAAGAAGTGGCTGGGCGGATATCTCGCTTCGAACAGCTCGTGCCCGCCGGCAGCTCGTCGTCGTTGCTGGAAGGCGTGGAAATCGGCGCCCCTGGTGCGGTGCAGTTAACCGCTCAACGAGAAGCTCTCGGCTTTCGATGGGAGAACGGCGGCATGGCCGCAGTGGGCGAGGAGAACAAGGAGAAGTAACTTCATCGCAGGAGAGGAGTGAGGGAACACGAACAGCGAAAGGCACTGATTGCCCGATCTGCTCTCCTTTTATACCCGCTCGAACACGCTGCTTCCCATGCGTATTCTACGATGAAATCGTCCACGTGAACCCCGAGAGCCGTCTCGTTAGTCCGCAAGATTATGGCGGTCGGGTCGTGAGCGACTGTCTTCATCAAGTCCTTCGTTTCCGGCAGCGTTTTCTTTTATCAATGAGAACTCTTCACTATCGAACGAAACGGGTTCCAATTCTCACGACCCAAACGGGTGAGCGGCATCACAATTTCTGCAGTCCACAAACGACCATTAAAGTGAGTCAAAAGCAAACTGCCGTGTTTTTACAAACGTGTTTGAGCAGACACCTGTCGCCCACTTCTTCCGTTCACCCGCGTGTGACCGCCAGCCGGCCGATCGTTCGAACGAGCACAATCGAGCGAAATTCCGGCGAGCAGTCGGTCGGCATCGGGCGAGATATGAGCCGAGAACACTCGCTACACGCCACTCACCGGAAAGGAACGAAGCTCCTCGTTCTGCTCCTCCCCTTGGCTTGCTTCGTATTTTCGACCGCCACTCTCGGCTCGGAGGTGCCCGACGGCTCGTTTCTTGGAACGAGTGGGTAAGGAGCTGGAGGGAAGAAGTCAGTGGGCGGGGAAGCCGGCAGATCGAAGAAGCTTCTTTTTCTTTCGTTTCAGCGGACCCAACTCTCCAACGTCCGCCCATCTTCTTCGCTCGTGGACCGACCGTTCGGCGCTCCGGACGGATCAGCCGACGCCCAAAGAACTCCTCATTTGGGCGTTGACCACGCGAACTTGCTGCTCGTTTCTTTTGCCTTCCTGATGGACACTCTGCACGCTCCAGTCCACTGAACGGACGCTCGTTCTCCGCCGATCGCTTCACTCCGCTCCTTTCCGCACGCCATCGGGTGGGTCGCCCAGCAGCCAGAGATCGGAGGAAGGCGGTGGAATCGCCGGAATTTGGCTGCTTTTCGTCCAAACGTTCCGCTCTTTCGATCGCGAGTTGATTCGTGAGTTCTCGCTCATTTCAATCGAATCAATCCGGTCGAATCGAAGGCGAACTGCTCGAACGGACGGGCGGCCAGTCGCCGGTGGCGGCGGAGATCGCCGCGTTGCCCCGACTGCTCGCCGAGTCGCCGCCGAACGGCCGCCGTTTGTTCCGACGGCTGCGAGCGGCGGCGCCAATCTCCTCCGCAATTTGCGATCCGCTTTCGCTCGAACGGCCGCCGCATTTCGCCGCCAGTTCACGCGATTGGACCCGAAAGCTAAGGCGGAAATGCTGGAGGTGGGTTCTTCTTTCTGATTCGCTGTCTTCCATCGTGTTTCTTCGGAACGCTTGAGCGGGCGGGCAGCGGAGTGCATGCAATCTGCGCTCTCTCCACTTCCACAACGCTCAACGATCACCCGATAACGCTCTTTACTCATTCGTCTCGTTCAGCTCGTTGCCCATTTGAAATCGGCGCGTGACCGTCTGACGGCTCGAATCCACGCGACCAAACCGTTGGAGAACTTGAAGAGATGCCACAACTTTGTCGCCAACCTGCAATTGCGTAGGCCACAGACGAAGAGAAGGGATCGATGCGGGCGTTGATTTCAGTGAGTCGCGCGGTCCTCTAATGCGGGGAGTTCATTGAAGACGGAACGAGCAAAAGGCAGCGTAGCTTTGACAAATGGGGGAATAAACCCGCCTGTTGCTGCTCGACCTGTCGGATACCAACGCTCTTCTGTGTTGCGGACAATAGCGAGAAGCTGACCGTTAGCTTTGCTTTTGTCCTGTCGGCTACTTTCTCGTGCAGCCGGCGGGCAGCTTCCGGGCGTACGCGAAGCGACTCTTCCGCTGTCGCCACTTCTGGCTGCTTTGAAGCGATGCTCTTAAGTGGCGCCTTCCCAACTGCTTCGAAGGCGACAGAACGAATCGCCCGCCTTCTCCCCGCACCGCGCATTCGACCTACCTGCGAGTCGAGCAACAGGACGCCGAGTACGCGAAGGTTTTCGCCGACCGGTGGGCTTGCGGGCGACCGTCGAGTTCCGGAAGCTCCGCTGGATTCCTGCTTTTCTTTGTTGGTTTGGGGAGAGTCTTTCCACCCGCAATCCCGCAGCAGCCAAAAGGCGTGCCCACGGTTCGGGCGACGACTTTCGTTTCCGCCTGCAACGAAGTCCCAATGATCTGCCCCCATCAATCCTCCAACCAATCGATTTATCGCTTCTTTCAGCCCGCACACTCGGCGGCTCGTCCGTGTGGCTCAAATCGAGCACTTGGCGAACGGCGTGATCACGGGCCGCATCCAAGCGAGCGAGCGTTTGGCCTGCAAGCTGCGATTCTTTCCCTTAGAGGCTTTCAGCGAGGGACCGATCGCTCCAAAGCACTTCGAGCAAGTGGAATGCGGCGAGAAGAATGCGCCGATCGTCGTCGTCGACTCCACTCGCTAATGCTTCGCTGCGTTTTGAGCACTCACCCCCGTTCTCGCCGTCTCACTCCTCCTATTCGTTCGTCTGTTCGGTTCGTCGCTTGTTTCGCGCACTAAACTCGACGGAAGACGGACGCGTGGCTGCTCGAATGGCTGAAATTGGTGCTGGATTCTTGTGCGTCGCCCCTTTCTTGCTTAAAAGCAAACAGACGTGCCACTTTCGGCGGGCGGAGGGATCGCGGCTCAAAACACGTCCGATACAGCGCTCAACGGACGGGCAGCTCGTTGGACGACAACGCGGTCGATTTCTTTGTATTCGCTAGAAGGAACGAAGGAAGGCAGCGAGAGTCAGCGGATTAAAAGTGCAGTCCACGAATTCCCAGAGCAGAGAAGGCGGGCGAGCGACGAGGTCGGCGCATGAACAGCGCAGTTCCCCGCGGTCATGAAGATTGCGCAAGAGAGACGCTGGAATGGGGGCTTGCTGCCGCTGTGGAGGTCGCGTTTTCGGTCAGTCGCTTGCTTGTTCGACGGCAACCAACCATTGGGTTCGCTACGGAACCTTGCGGAGAAGCGGCGAGTTTTGTAATTCGTTGTGTTCAAGCGGTTTACCGAAACCGAGGTTGTGTAATACGCCTATTCCCGTTGTTTCTTCGTTAATTCACTGGGCAAATTTTCTGTGCATTTTAGTCCAAATGGCTTCTGAGTCTCGTCTCGAAATGCCGGCCGCCCGTCGATCGCCTCGTCTGAACGCGAAAGCCGCCCAAATCGTCCAACTGAACGCCGCCAAGCCGAACGCCCCGCCGCAGCCGCCGCTTCGCCCGCTGGTGCGCCTGGTGCTCATTAGCCAGCGATTTTTGAGCGCTTTCTTCGATTCGACGGACTTCCGCCCCGCAGCGCTCATGATCCACGCAGGCATCCAGCTGAGCAGATTCAATTCCCTCTTCGTCGCATTTGCAAAGACCTCCGCGGGCGTCGCGGCGCTTCTTCGTCTCGAACGGCGGCTGCAAACCGTCGACCTCTGGTGGTGGAGCGGGCCGCGCCAGCTGAACGCTCCGTTCATGCGTCAATGGATGCAAGTCGTTGCGGAGCTGCACGGTAATCATTTGGCCGCTTTCCCGTCTTTCTACTCGTCTTTCAGCCAACCGCTCGTTGAAGTCGATTTGATTGAACACTCGCGGACTCGCGCACCGCCATCCCAACACCCACTTCTTCGTGCGCTCGTTGCCCGATCGCGTGACGCGGCTGACGATCGGCGGCGACCTTCGAGTCGCCACTCTGCTGCGTAATCGCGACTGTCCACTCGAGTCGGTCCGAATGTGGTGCGGGAACCGCGAGGATCGATGTGAGCGGACGAACGGCAAGCTAGCAGTCGGTTCTCACTTGCAGACTACGCCGACGTCTTCCGCTTAAAAACTGCGGCGATTTCGTTCTACCGGTCGGCGGAGCTGCACGTCCTGAACGACTGCGGTCCGTTGGATCGAAACGAACACCTGCAGGCGTTCGAAATGGACGTGAACACCGACGACGAATGCGGCGGTGTGCCCGACATGCGGGCGGCTCTCCGTCACTAGCGCGCTCTGAACGGACACTTCAAGCTCACTTGCAGCGCGTACAGAGACTACGACTATCAGGCGAGTCCGCGACGAGAATTCTTCGATTGCAATCCTTCTGCAGGATCGCGAAGACTTTGTAGAGCTGGACGAGTGCAAGTCGAAGGCACTGCAAATCGCGGAGGACTTGCGAGCGGCCGGTTTCGGGCTCAAGTACGACGCGGAGATGCGAATGTTGGTCGAGGACGCGGTTCTTTTATTGTCGCTTGATATTTGACGAATTCATGCCTTCTTGCAGCTCGACTGGAAGTTCGTGTCCCGTCAGCGAGTGGCCAAACGATTGAAGTGGGCGTGCAAACGGAACGTCTTGTGGCCCGAGTACAACGAGCGCTTCACCACGTGTGCCCGCGTCTACTGCGGCGTCCGCATTCTGATCGGACTCAAGGGCTCGTCCGCCCAATGACATCGACCGCACTGTTTGTTGCTCGAGAATTAACTCGATTCGTTGAGGGCCGAGACGGACAACTACGCGCTGCCTGAAGTGAACAGCCCGTTTGGGTCGACGGGCTGCCGGTGAGTAGGTTGAATATACGAGATGAATTAGAACTGCATTCCTATCGCAATTCCTTCAACACCTTCGACTGCCTGTGTTGGCGAACGCGTTTATCCTCTCGTCCGGTGGGTGAGGTGTCCACTCGTCTGTGAGAAGTTGTGCGCTTTCCTTGCTCACAACGCCTTGTTTTCGTCTCCTTCATTCGCGCTTGAGATCGACCCCAAACGCATCCAAAAATTTAGGTTCGCATGGTGAGCGCAATGGTTAGACGAGGTGGCGACGATTGGGGCCTTACTTAGACACCCCGTACACGACCTCGTCCTTTTGATTTGCACCAGAAGAGCGCATGTGCGGTGGACAGTCGGAGAACGCGGTGCAAGCGGTTTTCCTCACACATTCCGGCCGCTTGCTCACTGATGGGCGGCGCGATAGCCGGGACGAGCAGAAAGCAGTGCTCTCTCGCAAACCGTTTAGCTTCCTCGCTTTCGCTCTTTCGTCCGACGCCCGCTCGCTCGTCCGCTTCATCGCTTGGAAGCGTAAAGCCCCGCCCGCCACTCGGGCGCCACCAGTCGGCAGTGAACTGACAAGACGAGAAAGCCGCTTGTTGCTCCGTTGTTTCGTCCACTTTCATTCGCCCGCAGTCGGTTTACCTGGGCTTGAACCACTCCCGTCTTCTTGCTTCAAAATAAACGTGCCTCGGCGTTTAGTCAACGAGTTTATTCTTGCTCCATTTGGATCGTGCACTTCGCACAAACAAACAAGCGGAAACAAAAGACGGTTCATCTCTTCGCAATCAAATCCATGTGGGAGCAGTTGGAGCGGTCTGAAAGCGGACGAGAATGAGTAGAGGAGGGCGCGGGAGAACGGACCATGCTTTTTTGCGGGCGTCTTGGTCGCATCTCCGAGCAGCAAGCGAGTAGGCTCCTTGATCGTAGACGGTCGTTCCAATCGCACGAGACTTCAGCCGACGTGAGTGAGCGGCTTGAAAAGCGCGCGACGATCACGCCCTGCAGACGGCGGTTCGCTGCGAGCATCCGCGTGTGATGCGGCCGACCAGCGAATGCAGTGGAGTGTCTTGCATCTCCACGTGAATGTCGTCCGCAGGCGGGCGATCCGAGCGGAGTGTCCGCCTTCATTTGCGAGCTTCCTCGTGCTCGCCCGGGCCGTCCTGCAAGAATGAGCGGAGATGGGGGCAGAGAATGTACAGCTTTGCTGCGGGATCAGAAGTGCGGATTGGGGCAGGAGTCTTGGACGAAGTCGGTCAGCTCGTCCGCACCAAAGATGCTCTCCCTGCAAAACGCGTTCCATTGCTTCGAGAAGCCTAAAGACTCACTTTTTCGACCGCTGTTGGCGAAAGCGAGTGGAGCGTCTTGGTCGTGGCACATCCGTTCGATCGCACCAACGTTCCAGCAATGGGCGTCCACCTTCTCGGGTGCACGCCCCGCCGACTTCACCACGAGCACAACGTTTGGAGACTGTCGGAAGTGTCGTGAACTTGGTGGCATGCGTCTCGCACAAGGGTAGGCAGCGGAAAGGACGGGGCAGAAGCTGAAAAAGGGAGTGATGAGTGGAGGAAGAGAACGTGCGACTCACTTCCTGACAGGCGGCCAGTGGATTGGAGCGCTCCTACATCGTGATCACCGCTGTTTGCTGAAAAAGTGTGAGACAAGCAGACGGGAGGAGGTGCTCACCGAAAGAAGTCCCATTTATCCCGTCCCGAGTGAACGGAGGGCGGTGGACGGGGGGAAGGCGAGGATGTCGCAGCACAGGAGTCTTCCGCAGCGATCGTCTCACGCTCGTTCGGTCGGTGGAAGATCTCGCGCGTTCTGCAGAGAAGTCATTAGATCGTCGTTACGCTGTTTAAAGCGACCTACCGGCAGCCTTGAGCAGCGAGCACATCGACCGAAGATGTCCGTCATTTTCGGATTCCACAGTGGGCAGCGGAGAGGCCTCGATGCCCGAAAGGTGCTTGATGATGTCCGGTTGATTGAACCCCAGCGGCCACAATTCGCTGCTGACGGACGGTTTGTCGTTCTTCTGCAATCAGCGAGTGGGTTGGACGAACAAGGAGAAGGAACTCACGCTTGCTCGATCTCGTGCTCCTCACACAACAAACAGAAGAGACGAACGATCCACGGAGATCGAGGAGAAACGCCCCTGCCAAACAAGCGGCCCGACCACTCGCCCGTTGCGGGAGAGGAATGAGCGGAGAGCGGAGGAGAGGAACCGACCGCTCGGAGCGGGCAGCAAAGACAGCAACTGGCCCCCCGTCGTCTCGCCCGTTTCGAAGTCGACTTCGATTGCGCAACGAGAAGTGCGTTTGTTGAGAAGACGAGCGGTTATTCCGCGGAGACGTGCGGAACGCAATCCACCTTCCGCAGTCAACTTCGTTCTTCTCCCTCATTCGCTCGCGTGTTCGCTCTGCGAGATGGCGGCCGCTCGTTCTCTGCTCTTCGGCTTGCAGCTCAAGACGGCGGTCGAGTCCCGCACCGCCTACTACCACCTCACGCCGCAGGTGTGTGCTCTTCGGCGGCATGCCTCCACGTTCGACGGCTGTCTAGAAGCGGGCGTCTAGTCGCTCCGTTCGATAGACGACTCCAATGTTCGCAACGAAAAGCAGTGACCTTCAAACGAACGCCTTTATTTGCTTTTCTTCCGTTTTTTCGAGTTCACGATCAGTCGAACGATCCGCACGAGGAGGCCGACTCTTAGCTGGAGAGACGTCTGTTCATTTCATTCGTAAACAACAACAACAAGTGAGTAAGAAGTGAGTAACAAAGAACGACAAGGTAAAAGAGATTTCATTTCAGCAGCTTCATGATGGCCTGGAACAGCTCCACGTCGCGCGAAAGCAGGCCGGCGATCGGCGGCTCGAACAGCAGCGCCGACTTGCCGCCGTTTTCTTCGGCGAACTGGAGCACGCGGGCGGCGAGCTCGGGCAGCTCGTGGCGGACGGCGAACAGCAGCCGCTCGGCTGCGTTCCCCTTCGTGATCCCCGCGTGCAGCAGCCGCGAGCAGTCGGCCTGATCGAACGAACGAATGAAAAGAAGAATCGAGGAGCGGGCGGAACTCACGAGCAGTGCGGACTGCGCGGACGTCCGGGCGGCGATCTCCGCCTTCAATCCGTCGACCTGAAAGCAGGAGCAAACGAGTGAAGGAGGAGAGAGCGAAAGAACTCGCCTGCTTCTCAACGGCGGGCCCACCGGTCGTCCCGTCCGCCGCCCTCTGCAGCTCCTGGAGCTCGGAGCGGAGTTCGGCGAGAGCGTCAGCCGAACGGCTCTCCTGCGCCTGCACCTTCGCCTTCAGCTCCTCGTTCTGGAAGGGCGGCGAGTGAGCGTTGATTGTGGCAGTGGGACAAACCTCGCGCTGCAGTCGGGCGCCCTCCTGGACGGCCGTTTCTCGCGCCTCCGCCGTCTGCTGCGCGTTTCGCTCCAGCTCGCGGCTCTTCGACTCGAGGGCGGCCTTCTCCGATGCGAGCTTCTCGATCTGAACAAAACAACTGAAAGGAGGAAGAAGAAGGAACTCGGTCACTCACCTGCTTCTCGAGGGCCGCCGACTCCTCGAGTTCGCGCTGCTGCTCGCCGTTTTGGGTCTCGAGCTTTTCGATCATCCGCCAGTCGCCATTCGCTTGCTCCTTCAGCTTCGTCTTCAAGTCGTCCGTCTGGAAGGGCGTCGAGTGTTCGGCTGTTGGGCGGGACGAGAACGAACCTTCCGCTCGTGCCGCGCGCGCTCCGTGGCGGCCGCCTCCTTTGCGTCACTCGCCCGCTTCCGCAACGCCGCGCATTCGGCTTCCAAACGGGCGGCCGTCGACGCGAGCTGCTCGTGCTGGAGAAGACGGCAAGCAGTTCGATTGGAGGCGAGAAGACGAACCTCGTCGTTGATCGTGAGCGCGGCGCGCGCCGGCCGTCGCTCCACCGAGCGCTCGCGCAACTCGTCGACCTGAAACGAGAAGGAATGCCTGCGGAGAGAGGCGGAGAACGAACCTCCGAAACGGGCGTCGACTGGGCGAAAGTCGAGCCGGAGCTCGGCGGCGAGAAAGGCGCCCGAGCGGCCGTTCGGACGGGCGGCAGGTGGACGGCGGCAACGAGCGGCTCGGCGGCCGCCGCCTCGTCCGCCCCGTTGGCCTCGTCCTCGCTGTCGCCCAAAACGATCGGCTCCTCGGCGGCCTCCTCGCCGGCTTCGTCTTCCGAGTCGCTCGGGCGGAAGATCGACGGCGATCGGCGGCGGCGTTTGGCGCGCGGAGAGGACGAGCGCGCGCGCCGCTTGTTCGCCGTCGGTCGAACGACGGCCGACGAATCGGGCGCGGCGTTGCTCGCGACGGCCGCGCGCTGGATCGCCTTCATGTTGGTGCCCACTTGGCGGAGGAGGCGCCGTTGTTCCTGAAAGACGGGTGAGCGAGAAGCGGAGGGAAGACGGGCACTCACCCACGAGAGCCGAATCGCTTCCACCCGCCCCTTGTCGCCCACGTGGCGCTCGAATCGATGGACCGCCTGCTCGTGGAGGTTGCGCGTGTGGGCGTCCGGCTTGTGGATGCCGCAGAGCGAGCACGTAAAGCCGTCCGCTCGGTCGTGGGCGCGAACGTGCGCCTCGCGGAACTGCGCCGCGTAAAATCGGCTCATTCCGCAGCGGTCGCACGGCGGCTGAAACGCGAAGGCGGTCAGACGGCGGCGGAAGAAACGAACGAGCGGAAGCGGCCGGTGCGGTCGGGTGCGCTCGAGTTCGGCGAGCTCGGCGTCGGTCGCCTCCTCCTCCGCCGGCGAGTCGGCGGCGACGGCGGCCGAGTGGTCCGCCGTCGACTGCGTGGCGACCAGCCGCCGGCCGACGTTGAAGAGAGCGACGAGTTGGCTCTGAACACGCGCGGGAATGAACGGAGAGGCGGCAGTCGGAAGCAAACCTTGAGGATCCGCACGACCGCCGTGATGGCGGCGTCCCGCTCGTGTCGCCGCAGTCCGTGCGTGCGCAGTTCGTGCTCCTCGCGGTGGGCGCGGCTGTCGTAGGTTCCCGCGCAGACGGCGCACGCTCACGGCAACGCGCGCCGGTGCGACCGCTCGTGGCGCTCGCGGTTCGTGGCCGACTGGACGTCGATGCCGCAAATCGCGCACAACTGCTGCAAGAGAGCAGGCGGCACGTGAATGAACAGAAAAGAACCCACGTCCCGTCGAATGTGCGACGACGCGTCGAGGAAGCCGTGCGCCGGCTGCTCGCCGTCCGCCTCGCGTTTCGGCTCGATTTTGACGTCCGCCGTCGCCATTCTTGACGCGACGGGCAAACGGCGGTCCTGGAAGCGAGCGAAAGAATGGGAAGCGCGAAATGAACGCGAAACAAGCGGCAAGCCAAGGGGGACAAACGGAAGAAGAACGCGCGACGTCCGCGGCGCAAGACGCTGGCCCCCGTCCGGCTCCTGTTCGATGCAAAAGCCGACGAATGTTCGAGCATCCGTGGCTGACGATGAATGCAACGGAAAGATGTCCGCGCGAACTCGAACCGTTCAAGACGAGCAAACCGAAAGGAAGCGAGTAAATGCGGAAGCCGCCAGTGGACGGTGGAGCACGAGGTGAACGGCGGCCGCTTCCGCTCGACCCACAAGATCCACGCGATCCACGCGATTCGAACGCAACAAAAAGAACGGGAATTTGTCTCGCTTTTCAGGCGGCGGACCGCGAGCCGAAAGACGCCGCCGAACCGAGCGGGCGGGCGGCGTTCCCCGCAGCGCGTCCCGCCAAAAGCGGCCGCCGTGTGCGCCCCCGCTTTCTCGCGGAGCGTTTCGAAAGACGGGCGGCCGTCGAACGCGCGCGCTGTTCGTTCGCGGCGGCGTTGTTTAGATTTTGGCCCGCTCGTTCTCGTTTCGAGCGAACACGGGCGGAAGACGTCCGCGAAGTTCAAAACGAGAAAGAAACGAGTGCCGGACGTCAATCGAATGAAGGACTCACGAGAATTCTGCCCCACAAGGCCGCCGAATTCCACCGACTCGAGCGGCCGCCGTTCGCTCGCACATGGGTCGGGCCGGTCGGGCAGCGACTCGACGAGGAACCGAGCGGTACGGGCGTTAGAGCCGGATAAACGAGAACAGGCTGTGCAGAAGAATGAATGATTGAGTGCGCGGAAAGTAGAAAACCGCAGCAATACGCGCCCAACCGGTGGTCCAGCCTCTCCGACCGCGCCGCCCACTCGACTTCGGCGAGCAAGAAGGACGAAAAGCCGCGCTACTCGAAAGTTAAGCGTGACGACGACCGCCGAACGGAATTTCGGTCGCCGTTCGTGAGCTTCGCGGACCCGAAATCCGCCGAGTCAAAGAACGCGTCCAGTTGCCGTTGGTTGATGAGCGGCGGACGAATCAAATCTTTTAGAACTCTCGCTTCTGCCGATGGTTCCTGTTCGTTGGCCGCAAAAAACTGGAGCCACCGACAGACGAGGCGGTGGACGATCGGGCGTTTCGACTGTTCGAAATGAAATGCTCGACATTTGATGCGGCAGCTGAAAGAGCATCTCGAACAGAAACCAGAAGCAATCATTTACCGCTCAGAAAGGAACAGACAAGTCAGCAGAAAGAACAAGAAGAAAGTGGATGGACAGACGGCGACCGGAACTCTCGCCGCGGTGACGCGAGCGGCCGCTTGGCGTTCCGCCCACGTCGGGCGCGGCGTCTCGTCGTTCAGCCGCCTGCCGAGTTCGCGGCTTCATCTCTTGTTTTGATCGCAAATCGACGTGAATCGAGGTGAGTTTCTTGCTTCCAATCACTCCCTTTCGTTCAATCAACCATCTCCGACCGCTTTTGCTCTAATCCGGCGGAAATTTCACCCGTTTCCTCGAATTCCTCCAAATATCAATTTTATTTCGAAACTCGTCTAATTTCTTTCGCATTTCAGGCGAGATGGCTTCCGCAACGACTGGGGACACGCCTGCAGTCGACGAGCAGCCCGGCGCCGACGAGATGCCGGAGGTCGACGGAAATCCGCCCGTCGGAGAGCCCCGCCTCGACGAGGAGTCCAGCAGCGACGAGCCGCCCGCCCGCCCGCCGCCCCGTCTGCGCATGAAGGGCCGGAAGTTCGTCCAGTTCTTCGTCGGGAAGGAACGACGACGGCTGGAGGAACTGGAGACTCCCGACCGCCTGCACGTTCGACCCGCCCGCACGCTGCTCGTCGGCCGCCGCTGGCTGGACGCGTTCGTCGACGCGGCGGACTTCGGCGCGGCGCACATGTTCTTCGCGCTGGGGCGGGCGTCCATGGGCAAACTCTGCCCGCGGGCCATCCTGATCGTGATGACGGCGGGCGGCGTCGCCGCGCTGCTTCGTCTCGCGCGCCACCTGACCGCCATCGACGTCCTGTGGGCCGGCGACCCCGGCGGCGGGAATTTCGGCGGAATGCGCGAGTGGACGCACGTGGCTTCGAAGTTGCACGGTGAGCTGCTCGTCCTCCGTTCATCCTCCGCCTTTCAGCCCTCCCGAACCTGACGGCCATCCGCTTGACTGCGAAGCGCGTCAAGCACGCGGAGGCCGAGTTTCTCGTCGCCTCGCTGCCCGACCGCCTCGTCCGCGTGAAGACCAACCAGCTGCGAATGGCCACGATGTTGCGGAAGCGGGCGACTCCGCTCGAATCGCTCGAACTCGTCACCAGCGCTCTTCAGCATTCGTGTGAGTGAAAGGACGCCCAAATTTCCCCATTCAACGCGTTCTTCCGCTGCTGCAGACATCGCGGACGTCTTCCGTTCGAAGTCCGCTCGCATCAAACTCTGGTGGCCGCCGCGCGGAGCGTCCCCCGCCGCCCATCCGCTGCACGACTGCGGTCCGCTCGCGCGCAACGAGCGGCTGCAGGAGCTCCGCATTCCGGCCGAGATCTTTGCGAAGAGCGGCACACCGGAAGCTCTTCGCCGCTTGCGGGCAGTCAACGAGCACTTCAAGCTCGTCTGCAACGGCATCTACCGTTTCCCTCTTGAGGTGAGTGGATCCAATCGTCCACTCATCGACCCCGTTCGCCTCCCACAGGAACTCCCGCATCTCAAGCGGGTGGAGCGCCTCGCAAGCAAAGCGAAGAAGTTTGCCGCCGCGATGGGCAACGCGGGCTTCCGTTCGGGCGGCGACGAGCTGTGGATCCACTTCATAGACGCCGTTTGTTCCTTCTTTTTTACTCTCGTTCATTCGTTTGTTCAGGAGAAGTGGCAGCAGGTGAGCCGCGAGCAGATCTTCGAGCGGCTCGACTGGACGCGCGAGGGCGAGATCCCGTGGCCCGAGTGCTCGAAGTCGCTGCCCACGTGCTCCCACGTCCACAAGGGCGTCCGCATCCTCGTTGGACTGGGCTCCGATTAGTCGTCATTCTATCCTTTCTTTTGTTTCTGTTGTTCTGTTGGACGTTGGCGCTGCAAAATAAACACTTCTACGTCATTTCCCTTGAGCATCGACGAAAGAACGGGGTGGGTGAAGGTTCAGCTCGACTAACAGGCGCCCCTCTCTACAAGCCACTGAATCGCAAAAAGTTGTGAACGAGTTGTTAGGAGTGGGCGCGTTCACGCCGCTATCTCGACTGCAAACTCGAACGATTCAGCGACCACCACTCTTTTTCTTTATTCACAACAACCAGGAACAGCAATCCAGTAGATAATCTGGTGCTCACTCCATCCACTCGACGATCTTCTCGTAGGTGTCCGGTTCGTTGCGGACGAGCGATTTGATCGACGGGGCCAGCAGAAGACGCGTTTTTTCGCCGTTCTCCTCCGCGTACTCCAGCACGTGGGCGGCGAGTTCGTGGTCGTCGTTGCGGGCGGCAAGCACGAACAGATCGGCGACGTTCACATTCGTGGTGCCCGCCTTCAACACGCGCGTGCACTCCGCCTACAGCCATCGAATCGAATAAAAGGGATCGAAGAGAAAGGAACACACGATCAAATCAGACACTTCGAAGCGACGAGCGGCCACGTACAGCTCGCGGGCGTCCACCTCCAGTTCGTCCAAGCGGCCGCGGTACACGAACTCCAGCAGTCGCTTCATGACCGCCGCTCCAATGCCTTCGACCGTGTGCTCCGTCTTGGCGGGATTGCTGCTGAACTCGGAGTGGAAGAAGGCGCACTTCAGCGACAGCACGAGCTTGTGGACCTGCAATAAGAAAAGTGAAGGCTGGACCGTCCCGTTGCTGCTCACCGCGATCTCCTCGCCGTCGACCAGCAGCCGAAAGTCCGCGTGTTCGCCCCGCGCGCGCATCGCCCACAACGCCTCGCGGTCGGCACTAGAGAGAAGGTTGGCGTCGTTCTCCGGCTGCTCGTCCTCTGCGCACTTCCGTTGAAGTTCCTCCACTTTTGCCTTGAGCTTTGCGTTCTAAAGAAACAATGGATTGTGGTCTGAAAAGGCGTCAAACAGACCTCCGTTTGCAGCACGGAAAGCTTCTTCTCGCGGTCGGCGACCGCCGCCAGCGCCGTTTTCCGCTCGTTCTCGCACACGGCGCACTTGTCGGACCACACCTTGCAGACGACGCGGTAGCTGGACGACGGGAAGGCCGCATAGTTTGTGTTGAGTGGAACGCTCGTATCTGCAATTGATTGAATGAAGGAGCGAATTCAGAACAGGAAAAACGTACAGAAAAGAACACGCCCTCCTTGTTCGTCCGTGATGCACATCTCGCCCTTCAGCCCGTCCGCAGAGCCTTCCACTGCGATCTTCACGAACTGGTCGGTGCCGAGGAAACGCGGCTTGCTCGTCAGAACGAGGCTGATTTTGGTGCCCCGACGAAAGGGAAGTTCGCACTTCGGGCTCTGGTATTCCACTCCGCGGAAGTGAACGTTGTGAACGGTGACAACGAAATACGAGTGTTGGCAGGGACCCGTCATCACAACGAAGTGGAGTGTGCAAGAGCAGAGAGAGGAAGACGTGAGGGAGTGTCCGGCAGCGGTCGGAGCGAACTGGTGCTGCAGTTGACCGACTGGGCGCTTAAATGCGAGTAAACAACGCCGCGTGGGTCAGCCGCCGGGTCGACCGAACGTAATCGGAGTTGACCGCCCGCATTCTCCCAAGGCGCCGCTCATGGAAAAGAGGCGGCGAGTGACCTCTGTTCGCGCTGTTTCCCAGCCGCGCACACGACCGCCGCCTCGAGCAGGACAACAGAAAGCAGACGCATCACTCGCTCGACCTTTGATCAGCCAATTGCGTTGAGCGTCGCCCTGTCCCGGGGTCAAGTCGTCGGTTTGTTTGGCAGCGATTCACGATGCGTTCAAGCTTTGCACCCCATTTGCGTGCAACCAGCAGGCAACGTCAACGTTTCCACGCAACAACTAACAACGGTCGACACCGAACTCTGCGCACCAGCCGGTCGAGTCTCTCGTGCACCTCAAAATCCTCGTCGACTGAACGGAGTCGGCCAGCGGAGCCTGAACCCTCTGCCGTTCGTTTTCGACCGATCGAGGAGGCGAGCGGCCGCCGGCTTTCTGCTTCGCTCGGTTCAAGTCGGGGTCTAGGAGGTGAGTGAACCGTCCTTCTGCAGGTAGGAAAGAAGGAAGCGGTGTGCGGGACTCACTTCCCGGCCACTCGCGACGACTCGCCGCTCCGAACGGAGCGCCCAAACAGCGGTCGCCGCACAAACGCCGCTCGTTTCGCCCGCCTGCACACGAGAAAAATCGAGTTCGGGAGGGGAAACGAACGAGTCTACGCCTTCAACGGGCGGCACAGCGAGCAGTCGGCCTTGCTGCACCGCTTCCAATGAGCGACGAGCGAAAGGGAAGAGCAGCAATGCGGGAGGTCGCCCAAAGAGGTGGTCGAAAGCGCACTTTATCGTCCAGCATTGCGGCAGGGCGCCCGCCAGCCCTCTTCCGGCTTCCGTCGAGTGGAGCCAACTCGTGCGTGCTTGTGGGCGTGGAAGAGAAGGACCGGCTGCTGCTGGACGAGCCGCCGGACCGCCGAAATCGAGGGCTTGAGGGTCGTTGGGAGCCACGGAAGGGGGCACGGGCGGGTTGCTCGTCGACATCCGTGCGTGAGTTTTAAAATCCGAGTGAATGGTGGATAGCAGGCGATAAAGAGCGGACCGAGATGGAAGCAATGCAAGTTGCTTTCTCGTCAGTTTAAAAGAAGACGGACAGGACGAGAGCGTGGATGGCGATCGAGTGAGCGCTGGACGGCCCCCGCGAGCCCACCCATGACTCGACCGATTGAATCAGTGGGCCGACCGGCGGACGCCGCGTGGGTCAACCGCCTACCATGCAGATGGACGCGATCGGCGGCGACCGTTGATCGCGGGCAAGTGCGAGCGAGCGGGGTGGCCAGTTCTGTATATTGGTCTACCCACAGGAAGAACGCACGTTTGTGATGCTTGGGGCGAGTGTTCGCTTCGATAAGAAAGTGCAGAAGATGCCGTTGAAACCTCGTTTATTGCCCGTGTAAAGTGAGTGTGACTGGACGTAAAGTGAGGAAAGATTAGTGAGAAGAAAATGTACACTACAATCGAGAAAGGGGGGTTAGAACCGTACAGAAGACAATACAATTGAGAGTAACAGAACAGAAGTGAGAAGAAGAGATTACTGTTCACTGGGCGGCGTCGGTCGGCACGAATTAGCTGGAGGACGTGGAGGCCGGCCGGTCGTTCGCCTCGTCGTTTGGCGACTGGGAAGCGGGCGACACGTGGGAAGCGTCCGAGGGCGCCGGCTGCTCGTCGCTGGATCCTCCAGCCGTCGAGTCGTCTTTGAGCATGCAGGCGATCTTCTCGTAGACGTCCGGCTGGTTGGGAGGAGCCGCCGGACGGAGACGGCGACCAACGAGCGCGCGTTGCTGAGGTTCGTGTTCGCGAACTCCGCCGCAAAGGCCGTCAACTCGTGGTCATCGTGGGCGACGGCGAAGACGAGCAGGTCGGCCGCGTTGTCGGCCGTGATGCCCGCCTTCAACGCGTGCTTGGATTCGGCCTGCAAGAAGCGAGTGAGGAGAGAACCAAACGAATCGAGCTCACGATCAAGTCGGGCACCTCAAAGCGGCAAGCGATGGCGTACAGCTCGGGCGCGTCCTTCTCCAGTCCGGGCAGTCGGCCGCGATAGCAGAACTCCACCATCCGCTCGACGGTCTCGCGGCTGAAGCCGTCGATCGTGTCCGCCCTTTTGAGCGGTTCGGCATGGAGCAGCTTGCAGAAGACTTCGCTCTTTGCGGCGAGGATGAGGCGGTGCGCCTGCAAACGGAAGAGGAGTGAGACGGGTGGGTCTTTCGGCTTACGGGAATCGACTCTCCGTTGACCTCGAGGCAGAAGTCGATGACGCGGCGCTGTTCTCTCAAGCCCCACAAGGCCGTCGACACGCGGGTCGACTCGTCCGCTCGCTGCTCCAACTCGAAGATCCTCGAGAGCAACGCATCGCGCTGGAACACAAAGAATGGCCGACGTTTGTGAGACCTCACACCTCCTTCGCCATCTCCGACTTATCCGCAGTGGCCACCTTGCACACCGCCTTCTGCTTCTCGAGGGCGGCCGTCAGCTCGGCGATCTTCGCGGCCGCCTGCTTCTTCTCTCGTTTGAGCGATTTGTTCTGGAACGACGGGCAATGACCTCGTGGAACGATGAAATGCACTCACCTCGCCGACAGCCGTCGCCAGCTTCCGCTCGTTGTCCACCGCTTCTTCCTCCAGTTCTTGGATGTCAGTCTGCAGGTCGTTCACCGCGTGGAGATGTTTCAAAGCCGAGTAGGAATTCGATTGCTTCAGCTGGAACGAGAGATTTGATGAGGAGGAGGCGAGTGAAGGCGGCAAACCTCGGAAAGAAGAGAATGGAGCGCTTCCTCACGCTCCGATTTCAGCATTGCCCGAATCTCGCATAAATTGCACTTGGGCCACATCTCGCAGAACACGCGATCGTTGAGCGACAGAGCGGCCGGGTAGTTTGTGTTGAACAGCGCGTTCCAATCTGCAACCGAGACTCGAAGAATGAGTGAATTAAGGATAGAGAAACGTACGGTTATTCAAATCGCGTCCGTCCTCGTCCGCGACCCACATCGCGCACTTCAGTCCATCGGCGGAACCTGATCGCGATCTTCACGTGCTGCCGATCCTTGAGAACGCCCGTCCCGTTCACATAATATCAATAATAGTTGGCGGTAAAATAGATAGACAATTTTTCGCAACTCGCGAAACTAAACCCCCCAACTAGAAGGATGATGATGAAGATTGCCGAAAAAATTAGGGTTGTAGGTGCTTTCGTTGGGTTGTGATAAAGCACCTTGCGATCGATGTCGGACGATTTTACTGTCCGTGGGACATTTGATGTAGCGCGCGTTGTAGGTCGTTTGGCGCGGCGCGGGTGGTGTTGCTGGGTAGAGAAGAGTGGGGCGAAGCGATTGATGCATGATTCGTCAGGTTTAGTTCATTTATTGGGTAAATGTCATCTATTATGTATGCTGATGTCGCGCAGTTGACATCAACGACTGTAACTCGCCACTGGGGGGTTGTTGGTGGTCGTGGGTGTGCTCAATCGACGCGGAATGGTGCAAGGAAAGTTTTTGTAGTGACATGCGTGGTGTGGAAAAATATAAGAAAGTTGTAAAAATTGGTCAAAGTGTAGGGGGTGGGCAAAAGGTGGGAATTTTTTGTTGTGAGTGGTCGATATGGGTGTCAATCGACGGGAAATCGTGCGGGGAACACAACTAGGGTGGTTGTTGCCCGTTTAGAGGTTGTTGACGTAGGCGGCAGTCGCGGGGGCCGGTAGGCCCCCGCCATTGGTCAGTGTCTGATCGCGACTGTCGGTCTCAGTGGTGTGTGGGGTTGATGATGACGGTGCTCTACGATCTCGCTCAGCCCTAGCATTGTTGAAGGCCGCAGGCCTCCGCCGCACAACACAAATCAGTCGTTTTCCGCCGCAATTTCACCGTTTTTGATCAAATTTGAAGCAGTTTTCAACACAGGCAAAGTCCAGCAACAGACACAGGCAAAGTCGAGCAACAAAGTATAGCGCCGCAGGCCCCTTGTCACTTCTAGAACAATAACCAACTACCCGAAATCCAATAGATATTTTTTCAAGCTACGAAAAAATAAACGCCCCATCACGGATGTCTGACGAGTGTAAATAAAATTACCGTTTGCCTGGAGGAGGCGTCGTTACCGAATGAAAACGCACCTTATGAGACTCTCTTGCAAATTTGGAGCCACGTGCGACATTTGATGTAGCGCGCGTTGTAGGTGGTGTGAGGCGGCGTGAGTGGTACCAATCGATAGGAGAGGGTGAGGCAAGTCTATTAATGCATGTTAGGTGTGTTGTAGTCAACGGGTTAGTTAGATACAACTATCGATGTATGTTGATGTCACGCCGTTGACATCAACGCTTATAACTCGCTACTGGGGGGTCGTGGGCGGTTGTGGAAGGGCTCATTCGACGCAGAATTGAATTCTGCACATTCGCGTAGTGACATGCGTGGCGTGGAAAAATTTTGTAAGCGCAGTAGAATGCATCAAAGTGTAGGGGTTGGTGAAATTTTCATTTTTTACGGATTTAAGTGTTAAATTCGGTATCAATCGACTCCTAATCGACAGGGGATTCGACTCAGAACCCCAACGGAGCGAAGTCGACGACGCACGAGATTCGCGAAACGGAGGCCGCCGGCAGGCGGCCGGAGTGAAGCGAATCGAGTGCGGAGGAGACGAGCGACCAACATTCAGCATTGTGTCAGGAGCGACGGTGCTGAATTTCGTCTCTAACCCGAACATCTATGCAGCGTTCAATCTACGAAGTAGGCAGAACACAAGCGCCATTGAATTACGCATTATCGGGCGTTGAATTAACGAAGTGCTAAAAACAAATGCCGTATCAAAAGGACTGGCAAATGTTCGATCTGTACACGGACAACGACGTCGAATAGTATGCGCAAACGACATAGATACTGCAGCAAGAGTTTTCGCATAATTTGAGGTCAATTTTGGATGAAAACTCTGAAATATATTTGAAGTTGAATTTCTTCGTGTTTGACATCGAAACTTTACACGGTTGAACAACAATACAGAATAGGCATAGCCTCTTGTCGTCAACACCAGGCTGAGCGTTTCGTCCGAACCCAATTGCATATCGAACGTGGGGCTCTGAACGTCCTCTCCGCAGTACTGGACGCTGCGCACGCGGAAAAGAAAAGCGGAATGCTTGCACTTGGCCGCCATCTTCGGTCAGGGATCAACGGCCAACTGAAAGCGGAGGAGGTGAGTGAGGCGGAGAGCAACGCGAATGGAAAGTGGCGGAATATCGCGACGAACGGGCGAGCGCCGAGCGAACGGGGAAGCGGGCGCAAAAGAACGTAAACAACGCCCGAGTTCCCGCCGCCCGTCGCTCTCCCGCTCGGCCCGCTTGCCGCCCGTCCGCGTTCGCCCGCCGATCGGCCGCCTGCAGGCCAAAAGGCGGCCGGCAGATGAGCGAGCGGACGGGCAGGACGCCGCGCCCCGACGAAGCGGCCGCCTGGGAACGAGCGAAAGAAGCGGTGACTCGCCGTCAAGCCGCGGAATTCCAACCGATCGACCATCGGGCTGTCCACGGAAACGAGCTTCCTATTGCATTCAGTCCTTACGGGCAGCTGTCGGTGTTCTCCACTTCAAAAGAAACTGGAGGCGTTAGAGTTCCATCGACTATCCGCAAACGCTATTCGTTCGGATCGAAAACACTCGCTAAGTCGGTCTTCTGTTTCGCACACTCGCAAGCGACCTCCGTCCGCAAAACGGGAGTGTGTGCCTGCTGTTAGCAAAAATTTGACGACAGCCGGCAGTCGTCGGGGGCGTAAGAAAGCGACCGTCCGGTCAGTAAGCCCTTCCTGACCGTTGAACCCTACGCCCTCTCCGAGTTGCGTTGACCCCTGTAAGGCGGGGGTGTCCGAGAGTGTGTGCGGGAAAGAAGACGCGCTAAACCGAGCGGAGGATCGCGCCGACCTCCGCCAGCCGTTCGATTCGTTTTCTTTCATTCGCGCGTCCGTCGGTGCAGCCGTTAGATTTCTGCGCGCTCCCACCGCTCGAAATGTCGACTGCCGAGCGAACCAACACGGAGGGAATCGTCGAGAAACGTCTCGTCGTCGCTCTTCCGAATGCCGAAAAGTTCGTGACGCCCGTCTCCGACCGCCTCGTCTTCGACTGTTGGTTCCCGAAGTGCGAGGACGCGGAGGCCGACGAGTCACTGGTCGCCTACAACTGCTTGCTCCAGGAAGAGCGGTTCGTTAATTGCTTCTACGTGTTCAAGGCTCGTTTAGACCCCTTAAAGCACAGCGATCGTTTGCATTCGTGTGCCGCAAGCTCGGCGTTTTGCTGAAAGGGCACACGTACCCCTACTTCCAGCCCCTGACAGAAACCATCGGAATGTTTTCGATCACTCAGGCGACCAATTCAAACCCAAATCAACTAGGCGAACTCTTCGTACTCCGTTCGCTTGCCGCCAAAAGGAGAAGCGATGACGGTCGACAACGGTTGGGCGATTCGCATCACTCGCGACGGACGTTTGCTGTTCTTTGATAAGCAGGACAAACGCCCCTTCTGCGAGTTCGATGAGCTGTTCATGGTCGTGCGCAAACTGTTCACTTTCACACACGCCTGGCAGATGGGTTGCACCGACGTCCAGCTGGACGGAGAGCATTTGTACTTCTATTCGTACGACCGCTCGTTGAGAGACGTGAAGCACCTGGCCACTTCGATGTTCTCGTTGCATTTCCTCGAGTTGGACACTGGAAAACTCGAGACTCGAGCGGTAAACGGCCGCCCGACGGCGTTCGAAAATGCGGCCGAATTGAAAGACGATCACCACGTGAAAGCGCTCACTGGTACTTGGTTGGAGCTAAACTTTTACGCGCTCGTTGAACTGTGGCACAAGAACGGCGAGTGGTCGGGTGAGTGTTGATCGACGGGATCGAATTACGAGGAGATTGCAGACGACTTTGGCCGCCCAGCCAATTTTGATTGCTTCCTCTGTCGCTTTGATCTCAGAGGTCGCGCGTGGTGCGAAGTGGTGATGCGCCTTCAACGACCCATCGAGCTGTCCACTGCAATAATTTACGAATGTGTTCCCACGGAGAACCGCCTCAAGTTTCGTCTCCGTTACGACACGCGGCCGAATTCGAAGAAAGCCACCGCTTCGATTGTTGTGTGAGTTTCCCATCGATGCAAACCATAATTGTCCTTTTGTTGCAGAAAACCGCTTCGATTGCACCAGTTGGCCCTCGAGTCGGTCGCAGAAGAGGTGGGGGCGAACGGCGATGGAGAACGCCGCCAACTGCCGCCTGTTGTTCGTTCATTGCTGTTGTGTTGATCCGTCGAGTTTTCGTGAATAAACGCTTGTTTGTGGAGACCGTCGGCAAGTGGGCGGACGCGCGGCGAGCGAAGGCAGACGCCGGAAGACGCTCAATTTCTTGCTTCTACTTTCTTTTCTGGGCTGTGCACGGGACCGCTTCCAAACGGGTTGGGGCTTTGCCCCACTTTAAGGCAACCGTTTCAAATAAATCTGTCAAACTAACAGAAGCGATAGACCTTGGGACGCGGCTGCCTTTTGCAAACGTGCAAGGGAACGCTCAAACTTTATTCTTTCGATCTACTCGGCACTTGAGAAGAGCGAGCACAACCGTTGAACTCGGGCATCGTGTCGTTTGTTTCGACCGACAACGCAGTCGACCGCCCATCGCCGGCGAGAGACAACAAGCGAACCAGGACGACTGGAGGAAATTAAAAGGACAATAATTTTGTGCGTTTGACGTGTGAAACGAGCGCCAAATGGTTAACGGCATCCTTATTTTCGTTCTTTGTGCCCACGGCTGCTAAGCAGAAAAGGTGATCAAGGGAAGCAGGCAGTAGTCAAAGCAGAACGTGGAGCCTGTGGGCGGAGACCAAACGGCGTCACGAGTCCGCTCGTGCTGCCGCTTTTTGATTGCGCTCGTTCCCGTTCAGTTTTTGTTGCTTATCGTCGTGAATCGAAGCAATTTGACTCGAAAGAACCGTTGAGCTGCTCGTTTCGGGTGCGAACGAGTGAGCGCGATTGTCTTGACGTCAATCGAGATCGGAAAGTGAACGGAAGAAGACAGAAGATTGAGAATTATCGCACGAACCCTAAAAAACGGCCCACTTTTTAATCAAACGGCCCAGACGCCGCTTCGTGATGACTCGAAACGACTCGCGTCAATGCGCCGGCCGCACCCCCGGCGGCAAACAATCGGGGCGAATAAAAACGGCCGATCGCTACCGTTCAGTTCACTCTCGACCGTCCATCCCAACGGAATGAAGACGGCGACCGCGTTGACGTCGATCGCCCTGTTGGCGGCGGTGGCGTCGATCGAAGCGGCCGGATCGTTCGTGATGCCGATCAGGAAGCACCAGCCGACCGCCCAGCAAGTGTTGGCCCGCCGCACGATGGAGAGAAGCCGCCCGTCGCGACTGCGCGCCCACCGCTTGGCCACCGGCACGCAGACCTTCAGCGATTACATCGGTTCGTTCTTTCCAACGATTCTGCTCGAATTTCTCGTGTTGCAGACAACTTCTACGTTGGGAACATCACGCTGGGCACGCCGCCCCAACCCTTCCAGGTCCAACTCGACACCGGCTCGTCCAACTTGTGGATGGTCGACGTGTCGTGCCAAACGGACCAATGCAACGGTCAGGACAACCCCTTTCTTGGCGGTCGCTGGCAGAAGCAAAAGTACGACTCTTCGGTACGTGCCCGAAAGAAGGCAGTCGATAATCATTGAGTCGGTTGCAGAAATCCTTGACCTACAAGAAGAACGGCACCTTCTTCGACATCAAGTACGGAACGGGCGAAGTGAGCGGCGAGCTCGCGTCGGACACCCTCATCGTGAGTCCCCGCTAGGCATTGCAGCATTCTATTGCTGTTCCTGCAGGTTGCCGGCCTCACCATTGCGGACCAGGTGTTCGGGCGCGGCACGGCCGTGGAGGATCCGTTCGGCTACTTCCCGCTGGACGGCATCCTCGGCCTCGGCTGGCCGGCGCTCGCCGAAGACCAGGTGATGCCGCCCTTCCAGGACGTCATCAAGCAGCTGGACGCGCCGCTCTTCACCGTCTGGTTGGATCGGTGAGCGGGAAGAAGCAGTTTTAGATGACTCCTGTGCCTTCAGTCACATCACGCCCTCGCTCGGACAACCCGGCGGTCAGATCACGTACGGCGCCATCGACAACACGAACTGCGACACGTCCAACATCGTCTACACGCCCATCACCCGCGAACGTTACTGGCAGTTCAAGTACGTGTGAGAGTGTGTTGGCTGGGATTGCAGTCTTTTTATTGATTGAGCGCTGCTTACCGCTCACTTCTATCAAATCAACTGCCCGTTTAGTGTGGACAGCTCCTCCATCGGCACGTACACGAACCCGGCCACCGCCTCCGCCATCTCGGACACCGGTGAGCAGCGGAGAGAGCAGAGGGATGAACGGAAGGATTGCTTCCGGCACGTCCTTCATTTTGGCGCCAACCGACGACCTGATCACGATCGTGGACGCGTCCAACGCCGAATACAACTATCAATACGGGCTGTACGTGTCCGTGTTCCTTTCAGCATCAATAAGCGACCGAATGTCAGGTTTACGGTCGACTGCAACGCCGCCAAATCGCTGCCCGACCTCGTCTTCACGATCAACGGCCAGCAGCTGAACATTCCGGCCACGGAGCACGTGGTCGACTTGGAGCTGGGCGACGGCACGTGCGCCCTGGGCATCGACGCGAACCCCGACGATGAGTGAGCTTCCCGTGATTGAGTGCGGTTTACGCGGGTGTTTAGTGTCTTCGCGTGGCTGCTGGGCGACGGCTTCATTCGCTCGTACTGCAACATTTACGACGTGGGCGGCGAGCGCATCGGTTTCGCGCGGGCCCGCCACCAGGAGGTCTAAGCGAATAGACGTTCCACATTTCTTTTAACGAATAAACGAGCAGCAATAGCTAAAGCGTTGGGTAGAAACGGATTTGATTGAGGGTGTCGAATAATTGGCTATTGATATCGTTTTACACGCCGCACGCCGCCAGGTCCTGCAAGCGAGGCGCGATAGTCCGAGGGATTGGGTGGCAAACATCCGCAGAATCCACCGCAAAACACCGCCCAAAGCTGCAGGGCGGGCTCGGAGCGCAGAAGGACGAATGTCTGGCTGGCGATGGCGGCCGGCGCGTACGCGAACCGACTGCAGGCGGCGGGAAGCCGCAAATGTCGCGCCCACATCTCAAAACGAACAACCGCGTCGACCGAACGAACGGAAGGCGCTCACCCGCCCGTGGGACGCCGCGAAGCAGACGGCCGTGAAGCGATTCAACGACAGCCGCAGCGCCGAGCAGAACACGAGCGCCCATCGGTTGGGCATGGCACCCGCAGTCGAGAGTAACACGCGCTCACAGCGGCCCAAAGCGTACTGACTGGCCGCGTACAGCGCGTAGTCCTGCAGGCCGCCCGTCGATTCAAACAAACGAGTGGGGGAAGAGCAGCCGGCAGTACGAGGAGGAGAATCGCGACCGCCGCCGCCTCAACACGACGGCCGTCCGCACGTCGACGAGCAGCAGCGGCAGGCCGTACGCGTAGTAGACCGCCAGCTCCCAGCAGGGCAGCATCCCGTTGAGTGGGGGCTGAAACGGGTGCGTGCGGCGGGAGGGCGACCGCGTGCCGCTCCCTCGGATCTCCTCGCCGTCGACCAGCAGCCGGAAGTTCGCGGGCTCGTCGGCCGCCCGCTCCGCCCACTCACGCGGCCTTCCGGTCGCTCGTTTGCTGCGGATTCCCGAGAGCGGCGGCAAGTTGGGGCTGCTGCTAGGCGAACTCGTGCACGGCCAGTCGCTGCCGCCCAATGAGCTCGCCGCGTACGCGAAGATCGTCGATTGGGTGAAACGAAAGCAGACGGCCGCGCGGATGGCCGCGGGACAGCAAGAGCCGACCGCCAACACCAACGCGTCCCGGAAGTTCATGCGAGAGGAGCAAGAGGAATTCAACGGTTCCCAGTCGTCAACCTCGAACGCGACTTGAGCTTGAGGGCGTTCTTTTGTGCGAGCAGAAATTTCTTCCGCAAAAGGAAGTGCCTAACGCAACTCCCAACACCGCAGTCCAATGGCCGTACGAGGTCCCCACCGTCATGTTCGCTCCGCCCACTCTCCGTCCCCTCATCCTCTCGTCCGCTGCCAGACAGGCGACGACTGGCGGTGCGCGCCTTCGACTTGGAGTGGGACGAGAAGGCGAACGGCCCGCTCGCAACGCTCGAGCACATCGATTTGGCAAAGGCGACGAGCAAACGCTGCGAGAAGCGCGTGGACGAAGACATGGGCGGCGATCTGAAGAGCCGGGACTTCACTGCGTGTGAGCGACACTCCTGAGCGTGCTGTCTTGTGTTTCGTTTTGTGCATGAAATAAACAGGAATTTGCTCTCGCCGGTGTTGATCACTCGAAGATGTCCTGCTAGGCGGGCGGTAAGTGCACAGACAATAGAGGCCCGCAGCGACGGAGCTCACGGCAGGGACGAGACGAAACTGGTCGCTGGAGACAACAAAGAAATTCTGCGAGGATAGCGGCCGCTTCTTCTGCCGTCCGACTCCCGTCAGCTTCCGGTCGGCACAAACATCGAGCACCGTCGCTGAGTGCTCGACGAACGAGCGGCCGGCAGCCGACGATCGCCGATGACCGAAAGGAAGAAGCCGCCGCAAGCGATTCGCCCGCGAATTTGCACGACATCCCTGCGGCATTGCGCTCGCTGCTGCATAACAAGAGCCTTCTTCTCACGCAAATTCCGGCCGATCCGGCGGGTATAAAAGCGGCGGCCGGAGAGCGCGCGCCCGCCTTTCGGGGATCTCTCGCCTTTCCGCCGTCTCTCCGCTCTCCCGCTCTCTCCTTCTTCCACTCCCTCCTCCTCCCGCTCTCCTCCTCCGCTCTCCTCCCGCTCTCCTCGCCTGCTGCTCGACAGGATGCCCGCCCCGCCGTGGACCGCCGTCGTTCTGCTCCTCGCGCTCGTGCTGGGACCGTCGCCGTTGGACGCCCGAAAGTTCCTCTACGACCCGCAGAACACGATGATTGAAAACTGTGTGGACGTCAACTCGAACGAATTCAAATTGTAAGTCGCCAGTGTCCACTACACCCCTCACGACGCCCTCTTTCAGCGAGGTGAAAGGCTGCGAGTCCACCACCGTCAACGTCCAGTGGGACAAGGAACACGACTTCAGTATCGTCTTTGATCTCCCGATCAGCTCGAGGTGAGTCCTTCCCTGTTCCCCTCACTGATTCTTCCTCATTGCAGCGTCACGCTGGTCATCAACGGTGGCTGCAAGCTGCAGATCGCTCCCGAAGAGGACGCTGACGGCAACAAGATCTTCAAGTTGGGTGAGCACGCCCGATGACCGTCGCTCCCGTCTAATATCTCCTTTTTCAGATGGAAAAAGGATTGAGAGGGACGTTAGCATCGCAACCGACGGCACCATGACCGCTCTGGACTTGGACATCGAAGACGGTTTCGAGCTCTGCGAGGGCAAATCGCTGCGAAACGACGTCGGTGACGGCAAGCACTACTGGACGAGCCTCGAGTACACGGCCAGCGGTAAGGTCGACGAGTTTCGTCTGGTGGTTAGTTCCCCCCCAAACGTCCGCCTCCTCAACTGCCTTACGTTCAGCAAATTGTTGGCGTCGGCGAGAAGCCAGAGACCGCGGAATTCGGCGAGTACGTGCCGCTGACCACCACGACTGAGGCGCCCACGACCACGACGACGACCTTGCCCGCTCCCACCACCACCGCGAGCACGACGACGACCGCGGAGCCCACGACGACCACGCCGTTCGTGTTTTTCCCTTCTCGTCCCTTCGAATGCCTGCTTCAGACCACCACGTCCACGACCTCGACGTCCACCAGCACCCGCGCGCCCTCGACCATCAAGCAGCAGCAGACGGCCAAGAAGCGCCGCGCGACCAAGGGTGAGTGTCCCCGGCATCCTCGTCCCTTTCCTCATCGCTCTTTCAGGAGCGTCCGTGAAGTCGCTAGTCGGCGTGTGGATCGTGGCGCTCGTCGGGGCGGCCGGCTTCTTGTGAGCGGTCGCAAGTGCCCACTCCTCCTCCCCCTTGTGTCCTTCTGTCTGTTCTGTGCGGGTGTCACGTGTTGTGTGGATCCTCTCGTTCGAAAATAAAATTCCGTTTGGATCCCTTTAGAGATCGTCTATTGTGGTCAGCAGCTTGGAGGGGCGCTGGGCGGGAGGGACGGCAAGGAATGGTTGCCCCGTTGACACGAGCACTCATCTAAGCGGGGCTTCTAAATGCTCGTCGACGGGCGGGAGATTCGTGTGAGCGGCGGGGAACGCGCCAGCGCTCACTCTTCTCCTTGCGGGAACGTTCTCGCTCTGTACTCGGCTTCTTCTTGTCCGAATTCGCCGCTGATCCCCGCAAGAAGGAATTTGCGGTGGAGGGCTTGCGGGTGGCGGTCGTGGAGCGGGCGGTTAGGCTCCTGCACTCCGGGCAGTTGAAGGGACTGAAGGATGACGCCCGAGAGTTGTACCGCGTGGGCCGCCGCTTTCAAATGGCCGCATTGGAGGTGAGTCGCTTGTGTTGTTTGTTCCTCACTCGCTTCTTGCAGGCCGCCTGCATCGAAGCGATCAGAGCGGACGTCCGCGCCGAGACCGCGGCCGAACTCGTGGTCTCGCTGAGCACTCGATCGAATTCGCGGAGAAAGCGGGCGGGCGGTTGGACCTCCAGCTCGCCCATCCCGTCCAGTCGCTCCTTTTAGAAGTGTACAGGCGGATCGTCGAGTGCATGAAGCGGGAGCATGTCGATGGATTTCCGAGCAGCAAAGCGGTGGGATCCAGCGTCGTCCATACGTTCGGGCGAGAAGATCCGTCTGCGTTCACTGATTGTTGCACAACGAAATGAACGCTCGTTCGTGCGAATCGACAGCAAGTTTTATTCACGACGGCAACAACAAGCGGCAGAACAAGCGGTTAGACGTCCCGTTCACTCCATCCACTCGACGATCTTCCCGTAGAGGTGCGGCTCGTTTTGGACGACTCGTTTGATCGGCGCGGCCGCAAGCAGTTTGTATTTGCCGCCGTTGGCCTCCGCCCACTCGAGCACGTGAGCGGCGAGCTCGCGGGCGTCATGACGGGCGGCAAACACCAGCAGGTCGGCGGCGTTCCCATCGGACACACCCGCTTTCCACAGCGCCGTGCAATCGGCCTGCAAGAAGAGGAGTGAACGGAAGTAGAAAGTGGAGGCACTTACGATTAGTGCGGTCTTCTCCGCGGTGAGCTCGTCGACCTGGAACACAAAGGTTAGAGGAAGAAAGAACGAGTGGAGCACTCACCCGCTTCTTAAAGTCTGCCGCCTTCTGCTTCCACTCGGCCGCCTCCTGCTGCTGCTCGACGTTCTGGCCTTGGAGCTTTGCGATCAACAAAGTGGCGTGACTCTCTTGTTTTTTGGACGTGCGGTTCTGAATGTGCGGCGAGTGATCGCTTGCCAGGACGAAAACGAACCTTCTCTTTGAGTTCTTCGACGGCTGCTTCCTGCGCTTCCTCTGCGTCGCTCGCCTTCTGCTCCAGCTCGCTGCCTTCCGCCTTCAAACGGGTGATCGTCGACTCGAACTTTTCGTTCTTCTCGTGCAGGTCCTCGTTCTGCAAAGACGGCGAGTGATTCGACTGATGGAAGGGACGAACCTTGTCGCACATCTCAGCGCGTGCCCGCCGCTCCTCACTGCATTTCGTATCCAAGGCGGTCATGTTCGATTGAAGAGTGAGGACCTAAAGCCGCAAGCACGATGAAACAAGGGGACAGTAGGAGAACTCACCTCCCGCGCCTCCACGGCCGCCTGCTCGTTCTTGGCCGCATGTTGCTGCTCCAACGTTCGAATGCGCGCGTGGAGCTCGGTTTGAACGGCTTCGGACCGGAAGAGTTGCTCGATGAGGCGATCCTCTTGCTCCGTGAGCTGAAACAAAGAAGTGAGTTTGAAGAAAAAGAGAGAACGGACCTCCGAGTCGGCAATCGCCTGGTCGATGGTCGAAGTCGAGGTTGACGGCGAGTGAAGCAGGTGGTCGGTCGTTTGAACGAGCGGCAGCCGGACGGGCGTCGCGGACTCGCAGACCATCGGCATCTCGTCGAGGGCGGGCGACTCACTGGCCGCTGTCTCTTGCGCTTCGAACTGATCCGCGTTGATCGTCTCGCCATTGGTCTCTTGCTCCTCTCCCTCTTCGCTGAAACCGGAGGTCGACGGCGGTCGACGAGGCCGTTTGGCGCGAGAGGAAGCGGACGATTGGGCGGACCGCTTCTTCGGCCCCTCCCAACGAGAAACCGACGGACCGGACGGCGCGTTGCTCGGCACGGACGCCTCTTGGACGGCCGCGATGTTTGTGCCCACCTGCCGGAAGCGCGTTTGATCCTCCTGAAGGTAGATGAAATGAAAAAAGAGACTCGTTGGTGGACACCCACCGCCAGAATCCGAATGGCCTCCTTCCGGTCCTTGTCGCTGTCGTGGCGCTCCAGGCCGTGTACTACGCGCTCGTGAGCGTTTCGCGGGCCCGAACTGCCCGTCCTGATGCCGCACAACGAACATTTGAAGCCGTCCGCTCGTTCGTGCGAGCGAATGTGCGCATCGCGGACGTGCGCCCCGTTGAATGCGCTGAATCTGGAGATCTCGCACGGTAGCTGGAAAATGGACGGTAAGCGGTGAGAATACAACGGAAAAAGAAACGAACAAGTTGCGGCGGCCGGAGGCGTTTGGTGCGCGTGAGCGTCTCGAGGTCGGCGATCGACGCCTCTTCTTCCCGCGAGTTCTGGCGGGCGGCAGCGATCGAGGACTCCGCCGTGGCTTGCGTGTCCACCAACTTGGAGCCGACGTTGAAGACGGCTTCGAGTTGACTCTGAACGAAAGGAATAAACGAAAGAAACAAGGAACAAAGAGTAACCTTTAGCAGTTTGACCGCGCGCGTAGTCTTCGCGTCCAACGCGTGCCGCCGCAATCCGTGCGTCTTCTGCTCGTGAATCGTGCGCTCGGAACGCGTCCTGTAACTCCCGCAGCGAACGGAGCACGTCCACGGGTAGGCGCGCGAGTGGCTCTTCTCGTGACGCCGCAGGTTCGTTTGGAGGTAGATGCCTCACACGCCGCAAATGTGCTGCAAGTGGCCGGAATAAAAGACGAAGCAGCGGAAAACCTCACGTCTTCTCGGACCTTCGAAGACGAGCCGCGATCCATGTTGAGGCCCTCGTGCTCGCCGTTCGCCTCTCTCTTCACGTCTCGTAGCGCCATTCTTGGGACCGTTGAACAACGAAGTTCTGAAAACAAACGCCTACAATCAATTAGCGAATAGCAGCGCAACGAACACCGTCAACTATCCCCGCCGCGTTCAACGTTGTGACCACGCAAAAGTGAAAAAGCGGAAGCTGCGGTGGGGTCAGCAAGCGCAAAGCTGGTCGTGAGCGGCGGGCGTGAGAAAAGGTGGACGCGGGGCGCGAATGGCTGCTGAAGATCAAACTGCCGCTGCGAACCGACTGACCCAAGCGGTGAGCGGGCGAAAGGTCGCCTGACTCTCACCAATTGCGATCGGCAGAACGCAATCGGCGTTGACCGCGAGCATTCCCAAGCGATCGGTCGTGTGAAAGAGAAGGGAGGATTGCGGTCACTCCTTCCCATAAAAAGAATTGTATTTCTTCAAGTGCACGTCCACAATTCAAAGCAAAGACGAGTGCGTTCAGAGCAATGCTTGTGATCTTTCCTTCTGACCGCCCACTCCAACAACCAAACAGGCCGTCTTCCAGTGCTCAACGAGCAATCCCAAGACGATGCATTCCGGAGAACAAAGAACCACCTCTTGTGCCACTAATTCGCTCGCGGTCACGTGCGCAAACGCGCGTCAATTGTGTTAACTCCTGAGTGAGCCCCGTTCTCCGTCCTTGAGTACTCGAACAAACTCGCTAGTTCACGCGCTCCCTTCCGCTCGTTTCATTTGCCCGTCGTTTTGTTTGAAATGTCGACAGCTTCCCTTGAGATCGGCGAAGATTTCGCGCCCACGCCGTTCGAACGCGTCCTGCTGTTCTCGAATCTTTTCGCTTATGCCGCTGGATTCGCTTCGACTCTGCTGTTGATCTTCCTGATCCTCCGACGATCCGCCGCTTTGATGCTGGACTACCGGACGGTGTTGCTAATTGCTGCCGGCGGGGATCTCCACACGCTCTGCTGCTTTGCGGTGCCCCACAACGTTTGGTGCCATCTCCATGAGAAACGAGCTCGTCTCGCCGTTTAGATCTTTCGAATCAACGAAACGAACGTGCTGCTCGTCCTTTTCGGTCCCGTCCGCCGGCTTCCCGCTGCCGTCGGGATGATCGCCGTGGCGTTGCAGTGGGGAACGTCCGCACTGGCCGCCGCTCTTCTGCTGCTCGAGGCGTGGTTCCGATTTCGAGTGATCAGGGAGTGCGCACTTCTTTCTTTCGCTCTCATCGCATTCGTTCGTTCAGTCGAACGCCGCCGTCCACTCGCCGCATCCTCCGCCGCCTGCTGCCGATCGTGGGCGTCGTCTGTGGGTTGGCCCTCGCGACGGCCGTCAACCTGCTGCTGAACGCCCGCCCTGCCCGACTGGGCGACCGCTCGCTGGTGATCGTGCTGGACACGGACGAACCGCTGGGCGTGCTCGTGGGCGCCGTCCAGCTGCCGTTCGCCGTCGGCTGCTACGCGGCGGCCGTGTGGTTGGGCGCCGCGTCGATTCGGCGCGTGCACGTCGAGGGCGCCGGTTTGCGGCCCAAAACGCGCCTCCTCCTGCGGCAATTCACGTGCTCGCTGCTGATCAAGGTTGGAACAAACAAGAACACAAGGGGATCTCATTGTTTAGACCCTCTTCCCGCTGTTCACTCTCCTGCTCGTCTTTGCGAACCTCCTCGGCCTGTGGAACGGAACGGAGGTCTCGTTGGCGCCGCTCGGCCAGCTGCTGCAGCCGTGGGCGCCGGCCGTGAGCTCGACGGCCACCATCCGCCTGTTCGGCGCCTTTCGCCGTGCTCTCGGCCGCCTGCTCGGCGCCACTCGCTGGACGACCCACTCGACGCCCGTCAGCGTGCTTTCGGCGATCGCGCAGTGAAAGCGAACTTCTTTTTGTTCATGAAGACGAGTGCGTTAAACATTCGCCATGTCGTTGCTTCAAAGACGTCAAAGCAATCAAACCGCTCACCGAAATGGTTCGCGTAGGGCCGTACGGTCGCTGGGGCGGGCCATTCAAACGTCCCACCGCTCTCACTGATGAAGCGGCTATCGTTTTCTGTGAATGCATACGTCTGATCCGAAGCATAGACAAATGCGTTCGGGACAGCGCCCGCAGTCTTCTCTTCCACAAACGGACCACGTGCTTAGCGGGGGCTCGTCGGCAACTGCAATACGGGCACCAAGGTCCTCAAATCACATCAAGTGCGAATCGACCGCTTCGTTCGGCTGATCGTTGTAGGGGGGAAAGAAGAGGGGTTGCACACTTCTGGCCGTCACGTGGACCAGCTCGTAAGAGAACAATCGGCGCCATTCTCCGCGAAAATCGCCGCTTTCCGCTCACTCCTACAAGAAGAGAAGCGAAAAGAGCTCACAAGCATCGCCGTTCTTGGCAGTCGATCATTCGTTCGGACTATAAGATATAAGGGGGGAGAAGTCGTGCGGCTGTTCGTTACAAACCTCGTCTCAAGTAACCGTTGCTCTAATCGATCTGAAATGGTTGGTTAAAGTAACCTGTGTGCGAATAACGAAGGTGTGGATCTTGAGTCCCTGCCGGCTATATTCGTCGTTCCGTAGAGTCTCGTTCTTTAATGACGGCACAAAAAACCCGCCCTCTGAACAGATCGATGCGCCGTGAAACGAGAACCATTCATTGCGCGACGGCAACATCCAAGAAAGACAGCCGTCGTTCGGCAATCGCGAAATCCGTTGGTCCGACGAATGAAGCCACTCGCTCATGCACGACTTCGAAATCAATCAACCGCTCTGCCTATTCGATTCGAACCGCCGCTGCCCTCCGTCTTGCCATCGCTTGCAATCGCCTCGTTTCGTCTCGTTAGTCGGCGGCCACGAACGCTTTGAAGCGCTCCGCCACGCGCCGCCGCCCGCATTCCTTTCGGCTGCCATCGAAGAACGGTGGAAGCAAACGAACAGCTTGGATCCCACTTCTCCTCGTCCGTCGAGCTCTATCCTCCGTCGCCTTGCAACTTCGAACTGTTTGCTGATCTCCTCGCGTCACTTTTGTTTTCGACGGCCGAGTGTCCAAAGTGGCATGTTGCCTACTACAACCGTCGGCGCTTCTTCGGCATTCGCTTGTGATCACTGGTTTGTGTTCCCTTCGCCTCAGATTGCTGCTGGCGCCACCATTTCCGCCGCTTCCGCCGCTTTTCGGCTTCTTGTCGGAAGTTTTTATCGTTTCCGGGCGCCTCTCGCATCAAAAGAGAGCGGGCGAGCGGAAGTGAACGTACGGGCTTATCGTGGCCGGCTGGTTCGTTGGCTGAGCCCCTTGCCTTTGTGCTTCTTCTTATCGCTTTCCGTTGATTAAATTCGAATAACCGGGAGATGACCGGGAGACGGACGACCTTTCCATTCATCCGGGCAGTAAACAAAGGAACAAGAAGTGATGAATCCTGTCGATGGAGTTGTGAGAGTGAATTCCTTGGGCTGTTCTTCGATCTATCCGCTTTACACGTGTTTATTGCACTGGCGGGCGAGATAACCGGTGAGCAGCAGGTAGACGGAGCAGAACGACCGAATCTCCGAGGTCTAGCGCAGAACAGAGCAGAGAAAAGAGTGGACACGTAATCGGTCGGATGGATCGGTCGAATTCTTTGAGCAAAACAGCGTCCCGATGATTCACCGGCCGCTTCTTTTGGTCATCCCGACAGAGAACTTTGCAGAAGAAAATATTTGGGCCGGCCGGCCAGTTGTTGGCGGGAGACGAGCGGGTGACTCACGCTCGCTTTCGGTCGCCCATGGAGACGCCGACCGGCCGGCCGAACGGATGAGTCAGCAGCTGGGAAAACAAACGGCGAACGAGTGGATAACCAGCGGGATTTCGGTGGCAATCGAGCAAACGAAAGGGGAGGCAAATGCGGGGGTTTGACGGCCGGAAATAAACTCATGAGCACAAATAACAGCGGAGAGGTGGGTGGGAGGACGAAACCAAGAGAAATCGAGAGCAATCTCGAGGTTTCAAGCTTCCCGCCGGTCGACCCGCTCGGCCGGCTGCTCGTCCTCCTGCCGCGACTGGAGGATCGCGCGCAGCCGCTGGATGTCGGCGGCCAACTCCTCGCGCAGCAGCAGCAGCTCCTGATTTTTCTTCCGCTGCTCGTCCACCGCCCGGCTCAACGTCTCGATTTGGTTCAGCCGATCGCGCCGCGTCTCCACGAAATTGGCGAAGCGCAGCCGCTCGCGACGTTGTTCGAACAGCTTTTCGTCGGGCGGCGGCATCACTCAATCGAATGAACGGCCAGGCAATGAGCTAAACGAGTGGGAGTGAACAGGCGGATTGGTTTGTGTGTTGAACACGAAGAGACGCGCACGATACGGCTCAATAACTTGCTAGTCATTCCCACTCTGTTCAATTACTCATTCCCACTCACTCGTTAGTTGCCTTTCCATTTGGTTTAGTTCATTGCATTCTTCTTGTTAGTGCACTCGAAAATACGCTAGGGATTCGCTCCAATTCGATGAGCGAAACCTCGTAGTCACCAGCCAACCGCGCGATTCAAAATGCAAGGTTTAATCGACACAAGACGCGAATCAATACGAACAAGAAACAAAGGGATTACTCAACGGAAGAAGAAGTACGCCGTGGAATACGAAGAAGAACTTTTGATGATCAACGGTAATGATTGGGGGACGAAGAGAGAAGAAGAGGAAGAGGATAGAAATGTTCGCTTATTCTTTAGCTACTCACTACAAAGAAGAAGAGGAAGTGGAAGGTAGAGCAGAAGAAGACCGAAGAACCGTAATCAATTGATGGAATCGAACGGAAAAGATGGTCGATTCGAAGAAGAAGAAGACGATGAGGAAGAGAGTTGAGTGGTGACCTTCGCGAGGGGCTTATGGCATTACGGAGAACGAGTTACAAAAGAAAGAAGCAATCGAATTCAATAATTTATTACGAAAAGAAGAGTTTGATCGACGGACATTCGGCGGCTCTGTTGGGATCACTCGTATGTACAAAACAAGTGCGGGCAACGACGGTCGATCACGGGCGGAGAAAACGGTCGATCATTGCGCGGGAAAAGGGAGCAAGAAACTCGTGTCAATTTCAACCGGAAGGGAGCAAAAAGAGGAGCGGAGAGTTGAGATTTCGAGTGGGGTTCGCTGAGCTTGGCTGCGAGTGGGGGGAAGAACGAAGAGGAATGCGGTCGAGCGATCAGTTCGCGCCACTCGTGCCGTTGGCCGCACTGAACAAACAACCCTTCTGCTCGTGCTGCTTCGTGAGTGCGCGGTAGTGCTCGAGTTCGCGCTCCAGTCGCTCCTTGTCCTGCCGCAGTTTGCTCGTCTGCTTTTGCTCCTCGTGCAGGGCGCGCTCCAGCTCCTCGATTTTGTCGATCTTCCGCTGCCGGCACTTGGAAGCGGCCAGGCGGTTGCGTTCGCGTTTGCGCTGCAGCTTCCGTTGCTCCTGGTCGTTCATGTCGAAGCTGAAAGCGAATCGATTAAACGCATGAATTTGATCAGTGCCCAATCGAAAGAACCCACTTGTTTCGAAGCAACATTCAATTCTTTAACGTTTCGTGAATCAGAGAAACAAGTGGCGAAGAGCGAGCGAAAGAACTCGACTGCGAAACGAAACGACGACTCGGCGAACCGGGCGGCGGGTGTTTCGCACGTGCGCTCCGCCGCCTCGGCGCTTTCGAAATCCCGCCCGCCCCATTCAAACGAAAGAAAGCGGAAGAAACGAACCTCTCGCCGCGCGAACTCGCCACCGAGTAGGCGGACGACGCGCCGCAGCTCATCGGCTGCTGGTGGACGGAGACGTGGAGGGCGGACGAGGAGGCCATCGAGTAGCCGCCCTGCGACATGGGCGGATCGTGCGGCTCGCTCTTGATCTCCATGCCGTTCGGTAGGCGCTGGGCCATCGAGGCGGGCGGCAGGTGGGCCGACTGCTGCGGCGGCGGTTGCTGCGGCATGTGGGCGGGCAGCATGCCGCCGGACGGGCCGCCGGCGATGAACGGCGCGAACTGCGCGGCGTTCGTCATTTCGGCCTGCGGTTGGAAGAGGTCCGAGTAGCTGAAAGCAGAGGAAATGAAGTTGAGATGAGTGTTGCTGATCGCCGTCCCCGAAGGTTTATCGCTGATCATGCACCCAGCGTGCACTCTTGCTTTCGTTGCCCCCGATCCCGGCGCTCTGTTTGAATTCGCTCAATTGCATGGGCGAGAGAGGAAGCGATGAGTCACAAGGAAAACACGACCGTTTCCTCGCCGCCGCTCTCTTCGCTTTTCGGATGACTCATCCGTCCGCTCCGACCGCTCCGCCGCGTGCACGCCGCCCGCCGAAACAAGATTGACGCCCCGCCGAACGAACCGAACGGCCGCCGCCGCACTTCCGGCGATCAAAAGCCACCCCGCTGCGCGTCCCCCGATCGACCGACAGGCGGACGGGCGGCGAACTACGGTACCCGAGAACGAGCGGGATTTCCGCTTCGTTTTACGATTCTCCTTTGCATTTGACAACGAGAGCAGAGAAGCGGGCGAGCGTGCAAGAGAATAAACAAGTGAGTGAGGGGAACAACAGAAGAAACTATTGAACAACACAAACAACAACTGAACTGAACGAAAGAAAACTCACACGTTGGGATTCGAGTGCATCATCCGCTGAAACTGCTGCTGTTGCTGCTGCTGTTGGTGTTGATGCTGCGAAGGATGGCCGCTCCGGCTGGACGCGCGGCCGCCGTACGGCGACTGCCGCATTTCCGTCGAGTAGAAGCCGGCCCACTCGTCTTCGTTCTGCGACTGCTGCTGCTGCTGGCCGGACTGCGAGTGGTGATCGCGATGCATGAAGGAGACGGCTGCGGACTTGTGGTATTCGTAGACGCCCGCTCCGTAGCACACTTGTTCCATTGCGCGTGCCCGCGAGGCAGCAGGTGGGAGGGGGCGGGGATCCACAGCCGGCGGCGGGGAGGTGCGAAGATCAAACGAACGCGCCGGCGGCGATGAGTCACGCGCACACAAGCCGCTAAATCGCAAATCACAATCACAAACCGCTGACCGAACGCGACGACGACGACGGAGTTACACGAGCGAGCGGGCAAACGCAAGGAAGAAAAGGAGCGAGAAAGAAAGGAGAGATCGAAGATGCCAATCGGAAAGCATGAGTCACCTCAAACTTTGTTCAAAAGCAAACCCCAAACCGAAGCAGGACGTCCATTTCGTGGTCGAGACGTCGGAATGACCCCGCAACTCGGAGGTCCCGCTTTTTCTGTCGGCCTGATCGCCGTCGTCTGCCTGGAGGTGGTCGCGCTTATCACTCCGTCCGCCCGCCCGCCCTCGACCGCAAACAAGCGGAAGTGGCAGAAAGTTTGCAGGCGCCGCCAGGCGGCGGAAGAGGACGGAAAGGCGACGGAAATCAGGTGGACATTCGCCAGCAAACGGAGAACGCAACGCCATAAGCAAAGAGAACGAAGGAATGAGCCGGAAGTCATTTGCTTTGATGATGCATTGAAAGAGCAGCTTCGAGGCAGAACGGAAGGGCAGGTGCAAGAGAACCGAGAACACACCGTTGCAGGCGGAATGGCCGCAACTAAATGCGGTTTGCAACAAACAAATCGAAGAACTCCGCCGAGAGTCGCCGCTGAGTCACGAACGAGAAGTTCGGCGAAATGGCCGTCGCGGTTCGAATTTATAGGCGGGCGAGTGCGAGGGCGGCGAGCGTCCGCACCTCCGGCCGCCTCTCGCCGCACTGATAAGACGGTTTGATTCGAAGCGGAGTGAGTCATCGAAGACCAGAGAGCGAGAGAGAAGCGGCGATAAAAGGCGTGGAGTCCCCGCGGTCGTCTGCCGGCCGGCGGGGCGGGCGGGGCGACCCGCTTATTTTGAGCTGATTTTTGCGAACGCCTCGCCCGCCTTTGTTTGCGGAATGAGTAAGCGGCCGACCGGCCGGCCGGAAGAGCGAAGGCGGTCGACCAGCCGGAGGGAAAGCCGGCGGAATTGGCGGGAAAACTTGCTCGAGAGCAGAAATCGAAGCCGAAAAAACAGGCGACGGCGATTAGGCGGGGCGGCTGATGCCGGAACTGCGGCAACGACCGGAATGGGCGTTGTGCCCGGACGAGTGGGAAATCTCATCGAAATTGGGCGTGGAGTCTGTGATTCCCAGCTCGCTGTTGGGAGTGAAAACCTTCCAATCGATGAGAAGGCGCTTCGCTTTTCCCAGATGCCGTGCGAAAAGAAGAGCGTGTGAAGGACGACGTCAGAGATCGGTGGACGTCACACCTCCACACACAGCCGCCAGGTGATCAGCAGCAAGCAAGCAGAAAAAAGAAGCGCAGCAGCCCCATAAACAAAACAAACGTTTCGCAGGGCGTGACGTCAATTGCGCACCGCCCGGATGACTCACCAACCGACCCGATTCGCGCGCATCGGGCGAACTGGACGCGCGCAAGAAGAATGTGGGGAGCAAAAAAAGCGAGCAATCGACGGGCATGAGTTCGAGCTTGCAAGCGACAGCGAGAATTTAGCTGTCTGACGCTTGATCGCTACAAAGAAGAAAGAAGTGATGACCCGGCCGTAAATAGTAAGAAGCCAAAGGAATCATCAGCAGAATGAAGAAAAGGCGACGTGCCTCCGGTCAGCCGCAACGCTCGAGTGTTGCGAGCGCCGCACCGAAAGCTCACGCACGCACTCCCCGGGCGGTCGGTCGGGAAGGTCGCCGAAGAGCCGCGAAACTTGGGGCGGGCGGGCGGGTGACTCACCGTCGCGCATCCACGCGCCTCCCGTCCCTCCGCCGCTCGATTTTCGACCGCCGCCGCCGCCTTCTGCTTTGTGCGGGAACTACGGTCTTCTTCTTTGTGATCAAAAGCGAAGAGGAACGCGTTCGATTTCTCAACCGACTGCAAGAGGATGACCGTAGTGAGTGATCGAAAGGGCGGACGCAAAGCGGAGGCTCCCGCACGCGTCGCGGCTGTTCGACGTCATCAGCGCTGCTTTTTGTCTCCAAAAGCGAGTGGTGAGTCACGCCCTGCTGTCGCTTGCGGGTGGATTTGCGGCGGACGCGAACGGGGGTGTTGCTCGCCGCCGATCGGATCAAATGTCCGAATTTCGAACAGTAGGCGGCCGTTCATCGTCAGAGGGCGGCAATAGAATTTGACGGGGTTTTGAAATGAAAGTGTGGACAGCACCTGCAAAGTGTGGACGGCGGGCGACACGTGGATTTTGCGAGCGAGATGTGAGCAGCGTGCGCGAATAAGGGCCGCCGTCTATGCTTGTTGCAAACAAATCCATTAAAGCGAAAAATCAAACGTATTACACGCCCAAAATAAACCTTTCGTCAGATCCGCAGGCAACACATGAAACCGCTGGGAAAGACGACTGTTAAGAACCGGAAAGAGAGGGAAAAGTAAGGTCGGTGGAGGGAGGAAAGCGGACGAGCACGAGCGGACACCGAACCGACGAGAAGTTCGGCTGCCCGCCGATCCGCCCCGCTCGCCTTCCGCCAATCAGCGCCGTCGGCCGTTCGCCCCGCAGCTTTTCGGTGGGCGTTCGGTGGGCGTTCATGATCGAAATCGTTTGATAGTTTGGATCGAATCAACGGAAAGCGGACATTCGAAACGAAGCGGATGTTTGTGAGGGCGTTGCGCGCTTCCGGACGTTCAATCGAGTGCGAATAAACACAACCGGTCGATTGAAAACATTCGGAACGGCCCGATACACTCGTTCGGATTCGAAAATAAGCGAGGAAACGAAGCAAAGTGCGAATTTTCGTCGTTTTTAATCCCGCGAACCGGACACAACGACGAAGAAGCGAGACACAGACAGGCGGTACAAAGCCGCGCCAATAGTTGGACGATAAGAAGACGAGTTCCGTTCTCTGCACTTCGAGCCATGAGCCGAAGGTGTCGCCCGGATTCGAAGTTCAACTGCGAATGAACGACCCGGCCATTCAACACTCCAAATTTGTGGGCAAACCAAAGAGGACAAAAATAGGCACTAAAAGAAGAGCAGGAGGACAAACTCGCCCCTCGGATCCGCCTGCAACGATCGTCGCTGCGAACGTCGAAGTCGAAAGCAAATTGACGTCAATAAACCAAACGAACGAACGAAACGAAGCGGCGGCCTCGATTCAAAGCCGACCGGCCGGCGTGCACGTGCGGCGGGCTACGGTGGGCGAACGAGCGGTTGGGCGAGCGGACGGAAAGCGAGTTTTATCGCCGCCGTCGCCCCTTCGGTTCACCAAAACCGATGAGGACGGGCGCTGCGCGTTCGTCAAAGAGGACGCCGGGCGTACCGTACGCAGAGCAATGGAATGTGGATTCAAATGCAAGCTGAGGGGTGCGGTAGGAGAAGGACAGATGGCTGTAGACTTGCAGTACAAAGCAATAAAGGCGTTGTGTGGGGAACAAATCCAATTGATTACTCTCGTTGATAACCCCAGGCAAAGTGCAAAACAAGCAGCGAACGGCGCGAACGTGAAGGCCGGCCGACCGGCGGGTGAATCAGCGGAGGCGCAAACTCACCGCCAAAAATCTCATGCCTGCGCAAACTTCTCCGTTCGCTCGCTCGGGAATATTTGCAGCGATAAGCGTCGCGCATTTCGATCCAATTACTCATCGGCGCCCGGCGTGCGCAAATATCCGCTCGCTGCATTCCGTTGGACGCCGTTCGGTTGAGGCGGTCGGCTTGGAACACGCCGGGCGTCTTTCTCCCGTGTGAAGTACGATAACGCGTTTCATCTTTCTTTCCATTTGTTTCTGCCGTTACTCCGAGTACATTCTATTTCCCTCCCTCCTAAGTGAATTTAAAACCAACCCCTGGGAGCCGTTGGCGTCCAGCTTCGTGTTCGCGTCGTTCAACAACGAGGAGGCGATGCTCGACGGCAGGGCGGCGGTCGTGATCGGCGGCTGGGGCGGCGGGAGGACGCCGTTGGGCACTTGGGCCAACAGCGAGGGCGGCGGCGGCGTGGGCGCGGTGGAGACGACCGTCGGCAGGACGCCCGCGTTCTTCGGCGGCACGTGCAGCGAGTTCGCGACGCCGCTGCTGCCCCCGACGACGAGATTCGCCGCACTCAACGACGCGATCGACTGGTCGCTGCTGCTCAACGGCGAGAGCGTGGCGGCCGTCGACGTCGAATGGGAGCTGGGCGACAGCTGCGTTTGTTGCTGCTGCTGCTGTTGGAGGGCGAGCTTCTGCGCGAACAGCGGGTCGAGGATCGAAAACGCTAAAATATGGCGAGTTAGTTGACAGGAGTTCGAAGCAAAGGACGGACGACATCAACACAAAAAAACAACACTTACGCTGACCGTTCACCGGCGAGTTCAGGTTCGAACCGAAGCCGGGCGATTGGAGGGCGGCGATCAGCGAGAGGAGGTTGACGGTCGACGGAGAGTTCAGCGAGGGCGTCGGCGCGAAGCTGTTTTGGATTTGGACTTGGCGGAGGGCTTCTGCAAACCGAACCGCTCGAATCAACCGATCGATCGGAAGACTCACGTTGAAATCCGTCGGCGAACTCGGCCTGCGCGTCGGTCACCTGCTTGGGGAAGATGATCTTCGTGGGCGTCGGCGTCTCCAGCAGCTCGTTGTTGATTTGATTCGGCCGGTGCAGGGGCGGCGCGTGGCCGAGGCCGTTCGGCGCGACCGCTTGCGGCGTGAGGCTGTTGGCGGCGGCGGCGTTGATCAGCCGCTGTAGCGACGGCGAGAGGTCGTTGGCTGCAAGCGCAGGGATGAGTCGTGCTGAATGTATAGTGGAGTGAAACGCTTCAAAAGTAAAGGAATTGGCAGCGGGGATGCAAGGGCAGAGAACCAGAGGAACACAAGAGATAAGGTTCTTTCGTTTACGACCGAGCAAAGGAAAGAAATGGAGTGCTCAAAGAAACAAGTGAACGTGTTCAATCCAATCGCATTCCACCGTTTCGCAACTCTTTCGCCGCCTTTCTTCTTCCCGCGAGCCGCTCGCCCGCCTTTCAGCTCGCCGCTCCGTTCTTTCGCAACCGCCGGTCGCCGCCAGCCAGCGGTCGTTCGGCGGACGTGATTGCGAAACGAACGACGCGAAAATTACGTCGATTTGCGAAACAAAAGCGATCCGCCGGTTGGCTCAAGAACGAGACGCAAACCGTTGGATTAGCGCGCTGAGGTCGGGGCTAAGACGGAGGCAAAGGAAAGGAATGCTTCTGTTTCCTTCTGTGTTCAGAAAGACATCACGAATTCGATGTCGCAATCGCAATAAGAGGAAGAGCAGGCGAACTAACGGAAAGGACCGAAAAGGATCGAAGCCCCTCAACGGCGCTCCATGACGAGACGGAAGAGGGAGGGCGTGGGTCGTTCGACTCGAATGAGTGTGCGATGAGGGCATTCCATTTGAATTGAAATTTCGAGGAGAATACAAGCGGACGAGCGGGCGGCGAATGGCGGCGCCGAACGGCGTGACTCACGGCCGATCGAGCGGCCGCTTTTCGGCGATCCGCGACGCGCCTCTCGCCGCCTCGACCTCCCCGGCGGAAGTGACGAAACCATCGGGATGTTTTGGAGTCCGACAACGAAACACGGGGATTAGAGGACGTCACATCGGACGGATTTGTGCGAACGGAGCGAAAGTGTTGGGTAATTCGCCCAACTGACCCCCAAAAGCGGCCCTCTTCCCACGATCCCTTCGACGGTTGCTTGTCGACAAAACGTCGAAGTGGGCCGTTCGTTACGGGCAATTGAACCCGATGATCGTTTGTCGTAAACATAAATTGCTTATGGAAGAGTTTGTGGAAAGAAGTGGGTCAAAAGCGGCCATTATCGAGAGCAAACAGAAGCAGCGAACACTCTGCACCCTTCTCATCCCGTCCACTCACCTCGTGCCTGGTCCTTGGCGGTGATCGAGCGGACCAGCTCGAGGACGTCCTTCGGAAGCGGCGAGTCCGTGTCGATCAGCTGGCTGTCGATGCCGACGGCCGCGGTCGTGTGAGAGCGCCGCTTGCTGGGGTCGAGCGCCAAATGCGTGCGGTCGCGTTGGCCCGCCATCCCGTCCGCGTGGCCCATGAGGCCGCCGGGACGTGGGCGCGGCGTCGAGATCGTGGGGGCGCCGGCGGCCGTCGGCGTCGAGTTCGTTGCGGGCGCCGTCGTGAACGCGAACGTCGAGGCGGACGACGAGGAGGGAGCGGCGGCGAACGTCGACGACGGCTGGGCGGTGGAAATCGAGGCGACGGTGGCGGCGAGCGCGGCCGAGATTAGGCCCTAAAAGAAGACGGCGAATGGAAGTCCGTGCGGGTGAATGGAGGCAAGGAAGAGGAGGATTGTGTGGGGTGGAATTTGTCGCCCGTGTTCTCCGCCCCACGCGCCACGCGGTCGGCCATTCGACGAAGAAGTCGGCAGGACGGACGGCCGAGCGAGCGGATTGTCGCCCAATTCACGTGATTTCAAGACGCCCGGCCGTCCGCTTGGCCGGCCGACCTCCTCGTCTCAAGTCTACCGTTTTCTCCTCGCCCATGGCGGCTACAAATCCGCAACTTCCCGTCGTCGCGGAAGAAACGGTGAGCGCGTGTTGCTGGCGCGTGCAGAAAGGTTGAGCGGCTCGAGACTTCTCGGCCACAAGTCAATTAACCGCCCGTTTTTTCTCGCGTCTGTGGCCGCCACAACTCGAGGAGTTCCGCGTAAATTGGGTGAAGGAATTATGCGAGCGAGCGAGCGGCACACGCGGAAATGCACCTGCTCTCCGGCGAACCGCTCAACTTTCGACTCGTGCTCGTTGATGCCCGACCGGCCCGCCCGCCCGCACGTTTGAGTCGGCAATCAACGAGCGGCAATCGGATTGACGTTCGTCCGGCGGACGGAACATTCGATTTCTTTGAACAAACAGAAGAAACACTCGTCGGTTTTCCACCTGCCCTCCATTGCGTAGCGGCCAAAGGGAACACCCCAGAAGATTAGCGACCAAAAGGACAACGCAGAAGCAACACGAAGCCGCTTCTACAAATCAAAATGGCTTTGTTGCCCGCCATGTACGCTTAATCTCTTGCCCTTGCGATCGTCTAAGCCCCTCGATGTCTCCCGCAGTCTCCCCGCCGCTTACCTGCGAGTTGAGCCGAGCGGAAGCGGCGGAGGTGCTGAGATCGGCGCCGTTGTGCAGCGCGTTTGTGCGGACTTTCATTCGCCGCTCGGGCGCGCCGTCCCGTCGGGATTCACCGGGCGGAAGCGAGCGGACGGCCGGACGGAAGCCGGCGGGTGTCTTCGGCGAGCAACAAACGACGGCGAAGAAGTGAGCTTAATGGGGAGACGCCGCGGACGCGTCGGAATCCGCCGGCCGGTCGTGCGGGCGGGCGGGCGGGCGGTTGCCAAGGGAGTGCGGACGACCGGGAAACGTCGGTGGGCGGCGTTCTCCCGTTTGTACTCCGAGGCCGGGGGATTACGGTCGTCTCAAAGCGAACAAAAGACGGATCGACGGCGAAGAGTGAGGTCCGTTCGGCAGTCGGCGGGCGGGGCGGCGGCGATTGTCGGTCACGGCGTACACCCGCAGCTGAAGCAAGTGGGATTAGTCGGTAGTTCAATTGTTTCAATGGATAAGGGCACGAGCGATCAGTCCGAACGGCGGAGCGGTCAACGCAGTTCACGAAGTGGGATCAGCAGCACAAGAACGGAAGCAAGATACGAGCATACGAAAACACAAGAGAAAAACCTTACTAGAAGTACACAAGACCACGCGAATTCTTCACGTTTTCACGCCCTATTGTCGAGAAACAACAACCATCTGCTTTTGACCTCAAAAAAGAAGCATATTGCGCGATGAACCGGAGAATGTTTTGCCGTGCGCTTGCAAAGCAGACCCCATCGAGCAGAATCAGCTGTGCTGTGCAAGACGCGGAAGCAACAGCCGCCGCGAAAGGAAGGAATGAACAAAACCACCGGCCAGATCGCCACTTCCGCCATCCAACTTGCGGCTTCTGGCGCGCCTAATCGCCCAAAGAACTCCGGCCACTCATCAAAGCACAACACACAAGAAATCAACGACCAGCGGCGGCACGAAAAAAGTGGCCGCCGGAGCGCACAAATGGGACGACCGTTGGGTTCGTTCGCCGAATCCTGCCCGACGGCCACGTGCCGCGCGTCCGACGACGAGAAGGCGGCGGAAATCACGCAACGAATACTCGGTAGCCGGCCATCCGCTTTGTACTTTCCGTGCGGTCAATGGAAATGCCGCCGGCTAATTGTGGGCGTACTCGCTTTCGTGTACAAACGGTAGAGAAGACGGTCGGTCGTGTGTCGTGTGAACAAAGCCGAAAGGTCACGCAAGCGGCCGAATGAAAGAAGCAAGCGGTCGAACTTTCGATACAACACGAAAGAAGTTTTGTTAGAGTACGTGAGTGTCTAGCAGAAGAAAGTAAACGCGAATTCTAATCACAAAGTAGTCAATGAACGATTACTCCGCCTTTTCTTACCCATAACTTGCGCGCTTATCAACTGCAAGCAATAAGAAGCGGCGAGATGGAAGCGGTCTGCAGACGGGGGAGAAACAAAAAAGTTCGTCGCGCGAATCGAAACGAGCCGCGCGAAGCCCAACGGCGGGCGAGCGGCGGGGCGATCGGACGCGGCGCGCGAGAAGGCGGTCGGGGTGGGTGGATGGTTGATTGATAAACACGGGCGGGCGGGCGACGTCACTCCCGTGCGGCGATCGCCCGTCTGCCGTCGACGGCTTGTGGCGATCGGCGCGTTTCGAACCGCGCCGCCCGTCCGCTCGCCTCGTCGCCGTCGAGATCGACCGGCCGCCAACCGAAAGAAGTCGGCGGGAGCGGCGAGCGGAAGTCGGCGGAACGAAGCAAACGAACGAGCGCGGATTGTTACAACGCGCCCGAACCGAACGCAAGAAGGCGGCGAGCGGAGCGAATCGAACGGACTACTCACCTCTTCGATTGGCGTCGAGTTGCCAATCGTAAAACACTGACTTTCAAAAGGAATCGAGAATGGAAGAGCGGGAAATCTTTGCAGTAAACGATCTTTTGCAATCGACGGCAAATGACGGTGGAAGATTGATAGCAAGAAAAATCGAGAGATGTCATTTCTGAACAACACTTTCTCTCAGCTTTCTCCTCAAATTTACCCAAAGCTCCTCAAATCTACTTCTCGCCCAGCCAAAGCAATCACATGGCCTCGACTTCAATAAACGTTTGATTGCACTTTGTGGCCTCATTAGACTTCACCGGCCGGAGCAAAGACTGCCGGTGGCCGTAGCGCGTGGTCCACAACGAGGAGCAAAAGTCCAACCGGGCGCCCCGGCAGCGGTAAACAACGGGCGGCAATTTGGATTTTGCGCCTTTTGACCCCCCGAACATCCGCAGCAACAAAGCAGAATCGGATTAGCGGGACCGAGAAATCAAAACACAGCCGCGATGTTTACCGGGCGAACTGAAGGCCGCAATTAAGGCGGCAGACCGGCCGAGTTTTGAGTACGAGCCGCGGGTTTCTCACGTTTTTAGTCGAACGAACGGAAGTCGCCGCCGTCTGCGGCTAATGATGACGAGAAGGTGGCTACAGAATGAAAGAAGCACGAAGTAGTAAGAAGACGGAAGTAAGGAGCGAGAAGAGTGAATTATGAAGGCCTACACTCCGGCGCTCACCTGCCGCCGGCCAGACGGTCAGCGAGGGAGCGAGGCGGTGGGAAGGCCAAGAGCCCAGCCGTCTGGCCGGCCAGTTGGTCTTTGAGCAGCGGAAATCCCACGCGAGAGAGCAACAGACATCGGATTTTAATTGAGTGAACCATTCGCGTCGAAATTGAATCAACGGCGGACAGTACGAGGAAAGTATGGTAAAAGAGGAGGCCGTGAGATCAGAGAGTTCAAATGAGGGGTGGGAAGGTTGCTGTTCTTATTAGGAAGCGGTTTCTTTCAAGGTTTTACGGCATCTTTTTACGTGTAAAGTAACTATCAAAACCTAGAAATATCTATTCGGCTTCTAAGCGAAAGGTTCCTATGGCCCGGCCGTCCCTCTCACGTGAATTTCACTCCGGCGTGTGACCTTTGTGTTCGATCGACTACAAACAAACCGGGCGGTCGTAATTGCGGCTATAAAGCGAGAAATATCATCAACTATGCACTTTTAGACGAAAGGAGAGTGTAGTGAGAGAATGAACAGGTAAGAACAACCGAGAAGAGTCGAGCGCTTCGGCCAAGACCTTCAACGAGGGTGAAACGAAACACCGAGCCGTGGAATCACTCGTGTTGTCAATCGTTCACGATCGCTTCAAGGAATCCACTGACTGGAAAGCCGAAAGAAAGAGTTCCACGTATTTCCGGACAAACGCACAGAAAGAGGGCCAAATATTCAACAGGCAGGCCCATAAAGAGAGGACGCGTAACGTTGGCAACCGACTTCGGCATCGCGTTTCAAACCCTTCAGTCAAAAGAATCGATACCAAACGAACAAAAGAAGAATTTTCGAATCACTTCGAAGTTCCAACGAAGAGCGGGCGGAAGGATGACGAATCGACGCGCAAACGCCGTCCACTTTTCGTCTTCTTTTGGAGAAACTCGCGCGATTTTGCAGGAGACACGACGACGAAGACGAAAAAGAAGACTGGCGGTTGGGGAAAACGGGGCGATCGTTTGTGCGCGAGCATCGACTTCATTTTTCTCTTCGCGACGACGCCCCGCTTCTTCGTCGTCGTCGCGGTCTCGTCGCCTTGCAACAGCGCGCAAAAAACCATGAAACACAAATAAAAACAAGAAGAAGGCGGTGTGCGCGAGTCAAAACGCTCGTGAATTTTGGGCGCGGCGGAAACGACGTGAAAATGCAGCGAACAGAAAAACTTTCAAACGTTTTTCGAGTCACGACCGGCCGAACAGAAACCGCCGGCCCTTCGCCCAATCCTGCCGCCGCGTCCGCACGACTCGGCCCGTGGCCACGCGAAGAGAAAACAGCCGGTGGGGGTCCGGAGCGAACAAGAAGAAAAGAAAAAAGTCGAAGATTTCGGCCGCCCGTTTTCTGGCCCTTGGATTTCTGCGTAGCCACGCGAAACGGCGGCGGCTGGCGGCGTTTGCCGTTGAAATGACGGCATATTCGAGCCGCTTTTCGTGTCACGCGCCAATCATCGCGATCTTCGAACCCCGATCAGCAACGCAGAAAAGCATCGCGCGAGTTTGTGTCAAAAAACGAAGGAAAAAAAGGCAAGGTTCAAAGAGAAATGGAAGCCCCCATTCGAGAGACAAAATCGTTTCACAATTTCGAATCAACGCACGTGAACGGTGAACGTGGAAAGTCGATGAGGAAACACGCACATCAAAATCGAACGCCAACGCACGCGAGGCGTCTCGCTCGTCCAAGCTCGCCGCCTGCCGAGCTCATCGATCAAGCGGCTCGCATGCCGAACGCGGAGTTCCCAATTTCTGCTCGCTCGGCTCATTCATTACGCCGCCTTCACGCGCAAGCTCCAAAACACGCGGCAACGCAACGAAGCCGGGCGGACGGGCAAACGACGGGCGAGGGGCGACCGACGTCGAATGAGTCATGCGAGCGCACTGCGGGCGGTTGGCGGCGGCGAAGAGCGGAGCGGCGGCGGCGGCGGTGCGGGCGAGCGGGAGGAAAAAGCGGGAAGAGCGCGTCGTGTTGCGTGCGACGGGCGGCGGGCGGGCGAGGAGCCCCGAAGGAAAGAACGAAAAGCCCAACCGATGACGCATCGGAGCGGCCGCTTTTTTCAAACGCGGGAGACCCGCCGCACTCGTCGAAGTCGCGAGTGAACCTCCACCTCGCCCGACCGCCCGCCCGCCCGCTTCCTCGTTTCGTTCGTTCGTTCGCCCGCCGTCTGTCGTCTGTCGAATCGCAGGGGCAGACGGCCGACGGCGCGGACGGAAGCGCGGAAAAGCGTGGAATTGGCGCAGAATTTGGGCGCGCAATACGCCACAAATTCCACGAAATTCACCGCATAAGCAAAAAAGAAAGCAGAATTATGAACAGTAAAATGCAATCCTCCTCTTGTAATCGATTGGAAGCCACACGGCCGCTCGTTCTCAACTGACGACATTCCAGCAACGGCCCCCCTTGGATTCATTCCGCACTCTTCGGCCGCCCCGCCGAATCATTCGATTCGTCCCGACGGCTCGTGAATCGCCACGATGTTTCAACCGTGCGGATTCGTTCGTTCGTTCCTCTTTTCTTCCGTCCCGCTTCGGCTGCTCGATTGTTCATGCGAGCGGGCGAGCGAGCGGCGGGAGGGACGGCGGCGAGCGGTTGACTCACGCGTTCACTCACGCCCGTCCGTCCGCTCGCCGCCGTTCGCCCCGCCGGCCGTCTGGACGCGAGCGGGCGGCCGGTTGATCGTTCTGTGGGGGTCGTTTCGCCCTTCGCCGCGAGCAAACGCGTCAATTGTTTGAACAGAAGCCGGAGGGACGAAAGAGCGGCCGGCCGGCGAGCGGGCGGGCGAGGGACCTGCGGAAGGGACGAAATGGGGGGTTTGACGTGAAATTCGAGCATTTCGGTGTGTGTTTCGACCCCCAACGTGGACGGAAATATGAGCGGGAAGTCAGGCGTGAATAATCGCAGTGAATAAGCGCATCGAATAAAAAGCCCAAGGGATGAACGTGAAGAACATTAACAACGGAAAGAACGACCGTTCCCGTTAATCACACGCCCGTTCGCGTGCGGACGGAACGATGGCGACGAACAATCGGAACCCAAAACGGAGGGCAAGCGAGGGGTCCCTCTTTAGTCATTGTCAAGCGCTCCCCTCCTTTCCTCTTGCAAAGGTCGAGGCGAAGGAAAGATAAGCGGGCGGGCGCCGCCGTCGCCTCCTGCCCGCGCGAGCGGAAAGAAAGAAATGAGTAATCGGTCGACCCCCGCCCGTCTCCACCTGCTCGTCTGCCGGTCGCCCGGTCGCCCGGTTGGAGCGCTCGAAGCTGGAAGCCCTCGAAAGAAAATAAAAAGCGATGATTAGTCGGTGGCGGCGGTGGGTGTTTATCGATCGACGGGCGAAGACGACGAACGTCACGCGCGCCCCGGCGAGAGGCGGACGGCCGGCGGCGGTGTTCGGAGCAAAAATCAGTCCATTTTTCGTTCCGCTGCCGCTCGCTCGCTCTGCTCCGTGAACTCGCGCACTGAATAGGCGGAAGCAAGGCAAAACGGATTACTGCGGCTCATTGCGCGAGAGCAGTCGAAAGCTTTTCATTAGGAAGTGACGTCAAGTGTTCAAACAAAAGTATGACGCCGTTGTAGTTAATAGTAACGGCAATAAAGAAGAACACTCCACTAAAATCTATGCCGCAAGCAAATTTACACGTAGTCATTGCCGCAAGGAGCCGAGCGAACGGACGGCGCCGCCGATCAAAACGAGCGGCCGAATTGTTTCGCCGCGCCGCGCCGACCGGCGGCGCTCCTTTTTCCGTCCGTTCGCCCGCATTATCAGTTTCGCCGCTTCAATCATCGCGACGGCCGACCGGTGGGCATCATGAGGTCGCCGCCGCCGCTCCGCTCCGCTCGACGTGTGGGCGGCGGGGAGCGGCCGGTCGATCGGCGGGTTCGGCGGTCGCTTCCGGCGTTCCCGCTCGCCCGCAATCGAATTCAAATCCGCGCCGATTGTTCGCGAAACACGAAGCGTTCACTCGATCGAAAGGTCCAACTCCACTCCACTGCCGCCCCGCAGCGAGCGGCTTTCAATCCCCAAAGCCGCTTTCCGGCGATTTGTTTGACGAAACTCGTGAGTGAATGAGCGCGAGGAGTGACGAGTTCGCGCATTTCGCAAAGCAAACCACTCGACCGAAATAGAAGTTTAATCACGAGTAATGAATAAACGACGAGCAATCTCCAATCAACGGTCAATGCTTGGACTTGGAGCTCTTGTTCGTGCCGCCGCCGACGTCCCGCGATGCCTGCACCTTGTCCTTGTGCGCCTTGACGAGCGTCTTTACGTCCCGTCGGTGGAGGATCGAATCCTTCGTCAAAGCTTCAATAGCCGCAGTGGCTACCGCTTCTTGTCGTCGTTGTTGCAAGGCTTCACGGTATTGCACTGGAAGCAACAAGAAGAAGTTTGAAAAGAAACTAGAAGGCGTACTGGAGTGAATGATGATCAGCCCGCCCCACGCGATCGACCAGAACCAGCCGACGAGCAGGAAGGTGATCGTGAAGAACTGCGAGACGCCGACAAGGAAGTTGATGAGCAGCGTCATCAATTTACGCCCCTCTTTGAAGTTGATGCGGGGCTGTCCCATGCACATCGCCGAAATGCCGCTGAGGATCGTCCCAGAGCCGGGCAGGACGACGTTCAGGAAGAGGCAGAGCAGGGCGACGGGCACCGGCAGGAAGGGGATCGCCTCGTGCATGATCGTGATGTCGTTGGTCGGCAGGTTCACTTTGTCGCCCGAGCGGGCCTCCTTTGCGTGGTGGGCCTCTTCTTGGGCTGCCGCCACAATGCCCGTGATGTTGAACGCGGGCTAAACGAACACACGAATGGATGGAAGGATGAAGAGGACGAACCTTGTACTCGCGCATTTGAAGGATCCCCTCCGAGCGGCCGTACTCGACCACCCGCGGCAGGCTCTTCTGCACGAGCTTCCAACCGCGCGATTGCTCGGTGGCGCCCATCGACGGCTTCGAGGCGGCTGCAAACGAACGGATTGACGGCAAAGAGGAGGGAGAACGAACAGCCGATCATGTTCGAGACGCCGCCAGTCACCGTTTGGATCATTGCGAATTATTGGGCAGCAATGGATTGAGTGGGTAGAGACACGTAGTCAAATAGCTAGTTGAGTTTACTCGGTTACTGCCGTCATCTTTGCACGAGAATGAACAAATGTTTAGCGGTAGATTCCCATGTCTTCCACCAAGTGGGTTCACGGCCTCCGTTTTCTCCCTTCTGTCCGCCCGCTGCCTTCGATTCGGAGCGAAATTGCCGCCTTTTTTTCGGCGGACTTCCGGAAGCCGCCCGAGCGCCCGCTTTCGGCCACTTTGCTCCGATTTAAACGCCCGCAATCCACCTCGTTCTTTTTGTAGTCGAGGAACACGAGCGGGACGATTATTTTTGCCCGCTTCTACCGTCGAATCGAATGGAACGCCCGCGAGCGTTCTCTCAGTGAGTAACAGACGTAAAGAATCATTAGAGACAAACACGATGTTTATTCAACACGTGAAACAACGGTCCTATCGCTCTCGCTGCACTCGAAAGAAGCAAAAGTAGCCCTGCTGCTTGTGGATGCTCCTCTTCGAGCGTGCTCAACGCCCCTGACCTTTCGGTTTGCCCGGACCGTCTGCAATGAGAAACAATAAGCCGTTGGACAAAAAGAACGCACCGCAATTGCACGTCATATTGCAATAGCGAGTCATCAATCGCGAGTACGGCTTCTTGTCGCACAGGTGTTGTTTCCGTTCGCATTCGATCAGCCGGTCGTAGCAGTTCGGGTCGTTCGCTGAACATGCGAGTGAACAGAGAAGATGACGAAGCTAAGTACCGCCTTGTTGCTGATTTCCGCCGCCCTGTTGAGGGTTGCCGCCGCCCGGATTTCCTCCATGAATCGTTGAAGGCTTGAGGTTCACGGATTACTCACCCTGGTTCCCGCCTTGATTCCCGCCTGCAACGGCTTTGCATGCAATCGAAAAGAATGATTCAATCACGGACCCTGATTGCCGCCTGCAAGATTTCTCACATGCAACGAAAAGCAGCATTGCAATGAACGTACCCTGATTTCCGCCTTGGTTCCCGCCTGCAAATCGAGTGCATCAATGACGAACGCTTTAAAGAACGCACCTTGATTGCCGCCGGGAGGAGGGTTGCCGCCTGCAAGATTCAATAAATTAAACTATGAAATTGTCGCGGATTTCTGTTCGAAGAAAACGAGAACGGGACGGCGAAGTGTGAGACTTGGCGCGAATCGAACGCACCCTAAACACTCTGAAAAGCCGGAGCCCGTCCACGAAAGAGTCCCGATCGCGAGCCCAAGGTCGCGTCAGTCGTCTCCCGCTCGCCCGACCGATTGACGGCCTTTTTGCGTTCTCTCCATTCCCTTCCGCCAACTTCATCCCTTTCCGTTCGATCTCACTCGTTCCCCCGTCGTTCGTGCTCGGGTACTCCTCACCTTCCTTTTCAATCGTCTCCTCTTCAGAATAAAAAGAGCGCTTTTGTTCACTCTTTTTGTACCAACGGATCGTTCTTCAAATCAACTCCGACTCGTTCGTGTTCGGCCGTCGACCCACGAAAAGAATCTTCTCTTACTCCCATCCCTTCTTTGGACACTCGCTGAGCGGCCGCCAGCACGCTACGCGAGAAAAACTTGAATCGACGTACCCTGATTTCCGCCTTGATTTCCGCCTGCAAGATTTCTCAAATCAGACGAAGGAATCTTCAATGCACGAACCTTGGTTGCCGCCGGGCGGGGGGTTGCCTAAAATGAACAAATGAGTACTTGATTTACAAGCAAAGCTTGGAAAAGGCCAGAAGTATCAGGTGAACTGGAGAACTTGCAATCGTTCAAATACTAACCTCCGGGCGGCGGGTTGCCTGAAAATACAAGGAAAGAGTGCTCGTTGAATGATCAAGATAGCGTTAAAACAGCCACGACGATCAAGTGCTGTAAGAACGACTCATCACGTACCTCCGGGGGGCGGGTTGCCTAAAAGATCGGCGGAATGATCACTCGTCAATCACGCCTAAGAACTAACCTCCGGGCGGGGCTGCGGGCGGGTTGCCTAACGATCAGCAGTCAATTGAAGGTTACGGGGCAGAGTGAACTCACAGCACCACTTATTTCCACTGGGCAGCGTGATGCACGGGAAGTTGTGCGGAACGCAGACGGAGGGGTCGTTTTGGCAGCTGAGGACGGACTCCTTGCCGTCGGGGCAGTTCTCGTTGGTCGCTTCGAGCCGATGGACAAGTGCGAGGAAGACGAGAGGGAGTAGCCGCCAATCGAGGGTCATTTTGAAGGAGAAAGGAGGGAGCGGTGGCTAATGAAGGACCTCGACTGCACTCGACGCCCTCGACCGCTCAAGCAAGCGGTTGGATGAGATGTAAGTGCTTAAATGCAGAGGGCAGATGGAAAACAGACGTCAATCCACTTGAATTCAAAACACGGTTCAATTCACGAGAGCAGCCGGATGATGACAATCGGATGAAAAGTGAGTTTTGTTCCCTTCAAAGAAGAGATGAGCGAATCTCCGCTTGTCCTCCGCCGTCTTTCCGTTTGTGCAGCCGATTAGTGTGCGGGGCCGCGGAAAGGTCGTCCTCTCGTCCTCTTGCTCGTCCTCTCCGCTTCGATTCGCTTCGATTCGCTTCGAGCAGCTGCGGATTCCGCTGCACGACGAACGAACGAGCGAGTCGTCGGCTCATCTGTTTGCTCAACGGCAGCGGTGCTTCTGACGGACTTGTAAAGAAAGCAGAGAACGCGCGCGAACGGTGAATTCAATTAATCGGAATCACAGGGATTTGTTCATCGAAACGCCTGCACAAACAATCGGACGTTGTCCTCTTGCTCCGAACGATGACAATCGAAAGGTCGGGCTTGAGTTTGAGTGTTTCTTTGCTCGCCTTTCCGCGAGCAGGCGGAGATCACGTGAACGAGGGAATGATCGAAAGAGCGTCGAAATTCGGGGAATCTACAGGCGCTTGCCTTTGTCTTCTCTTTTCAACAATGCAGCTCACGAATGAAATGTTTATGGCCTAACTGCACACAAGTGAATACAAACAAACACAATGCCGTCTTTATTGTACCCGACAATCAACCGTTGGAAGCGAGCGGCAAGAAGTCAATCCACACTAGATCTTCCGTAAACGACTCGTTTCTCTATTCCACGCACATTCCGCACGTCCGCTGGCACTCCTCCATGAAGACCTTGTTGTAGGGCTGGAAGCAGAGAGGAATTAACGAGTCTCTTCGTGGGATGAACGCACCTTCTTGTCGCAGAGGAACTTCTGCGCCTCGCAGTCCGTCCGCCGATCCTCGCACGTCAGCTTGAAGAAGCGGAAACCGCCGAGTAGGTTGCCCAAGAACGCTAAACAAACAACACGTCAAGAATTAAGTATCGAAAGAAACGCACAGTCACAAAATTTGCACGTGTTCGCGCAATACTTCTCCATCAATCGTTCGTAGCTCTGAACAGCAACAATGAACGCTTTCAAACAACAACCACAGCGCTCACCAATCGCAAGCACAAGTGCACCTTGCGGCCGCAATCGGGCGCGACGTCCTTGCAGTCGGGCTTCGGTTTGGTCGGCGGGTCGGGCTTCGGATCGGCGGGCTTGGGATCCGCGGGCTTCGGGTCGGTCGGGGGCTCCGTCGGCGGGCAATCGTCGTCCTTCGGTGACGTTGCCGTGTCCGCGGCCTGGGCTTTCGGGTCGACGGGCGCCGCCGGCGGCTTCTTTCCGTCTTCCTTCGGAGCAGGCGGAGGTTTCGGCTTCTCCTTCTCGCCGCCTGAACACCAAACAATTGAATTGTTCCCTCAATTCGATGCCTACAGCAATACTTGGTGTCCGCACCGACGGCCAAGCAGGGCAGCTTGAATTCCGTGCAGTCGGCGCTCGTGTTGCAGGGCGCCATCACCTGCTCGCCGTCCGGACACACGAACTGCGCGGGGCCTTTGGCTTCAAGACGCGACATTCCAGCCAGAAAGACGAACAGGAGCAGGGAATGTGCAGTGGACATCGTGCGGGAAGACGTTCGCAACAACGAGCGACCGCTTAAAACAAATGAGACGACCGGCCGGTCGGCAACACGAAGCAGCGCGCCGTTCAACGAAGCGAAAGGCAAACAGACGAGGTCGACGTCCACTTGCCCTCGATTACAAGCAGTCGGCTTGTCCCCGCCGACGATCCGCCGGCTGCTCAAACAGCCGCTGCACCGCTCTTTTTCTTCCGCGAGGGCAAAGTCTCCCCGAGCGAGCAAGTGCTCACGGATTGCTGCGGAGCGAGTTCGAACGTTCCAGACCGTTCGTTTCACTTCAATCAATGCTCAACGGATGGCCTATTCTTTAATTTACTGTACAATTATTAATCGAAACAAATGAATGAGCGGGATTAATCGCCGTAGATGTTCGGGTGCGTGTAGCTGTACTTGCGGTAGCAGTTCTTGATCGTGTCGAACACTTGCAAGCACGCAATGTAGCTGATGAGATTTGGCGGGGTGGGGACGTGCGTGCGACAGAAGGGCATGCACTGGCCGCCCGCGTACAAGTGGAGGTTGTTGCGCGTGCAGCAGTCCGTGTGATCGGCCTTGCTGCTCGCGCAGTCGAACGCCTGCCCCAGCTGCGGGCCGGGGCATTGGCCGCCAAGCACCGCCGTCACCAACTGCAATACATTAGAATAAGTGCGAGAAAGAGAAAAAACGAACCGATCGATCGGTGAACGTGTCGAAGTTGCACATGTTCTGGCAAACGGACGAAATCTGCTGCTTGCGGCAGCACAGGTCGAGCTTGTAGTTCGGGTCCACGGGCACGTAGGCGGCGACCGCCGACGTGGCAACGACGGGCGTTTGGATGGGGACGGGCCGTTGGAGTGGCGCGGTGGGCGGCGGGAGCGCGCGCTGGTTCGGCGCCGACTGAACGCCGCCCGCCGGCAGGCCGCCCGGACGGCGCGTGCCTTCGACCAGCAGGTCCATGTCCGCTGCAATTCGTCGCAATCAATAAAGAGGAAGAAGAGAGCGCTCACATTCGTCGGCGAACGGCCCGCCCGGCAGCGGGATCGCCTGCTTGTCGCCGCGGTGCGCCGCGAACGTGGCGCGGAATTTCTTCGGGTCGGCGTTCACGAACGACATCTTCGAGGAATTCGTGAAAGGAACGATTGACTGCACTGACCTTCGGCCGGGGCTTCTTCTCGCCGAACGCCTTCTCGATCATCTGATCGATGGACTTGACGACGTGCTGGAGCGTCGGGGCGGGCGCGTTCGGGCCCGAGTGGATTGGCGGCCCGGCGGGCGGCGCGGCGAACGGCGGCGGTCGTTGCGGCAGGAAGCCGCCGCTCCCGGCCGTTTGATTCGCGCGGTACTCCGTCCGGAACTTCCGCGTCTTCAGCGGCGGCAGTCCGCCGAGTTGCGTCTTCGTGTACAAACTCAACGCCTCCTCGTAGGCGCCGCCCTCCACCTCCTCGCCGGACGGCACCTCCGCCGCGTAGTCGCCCGCTTTGATCGTGTTCGTGTCCAGCGCCTTCGATTTGCCGCGGGCTGACAGCAGTTGCGGGGGCAGCTGCCAGTCTTTGGCCGGGTAACGCACTTCCGACGATGCCCTACGAACGAACGAATGAGTGAATTAAAGGAATCAATAGTGGAATACCTCGAAGTGTCGTGCGAAACCAATCGAACGTTCCGCAACGACGCCAACTGCTCTTTGTTCTTCGGCTGCAACCACTCCTTCAATCAATCCATCGATCCATTGATTCAAAGGACGAACCGAAGCGGGCGGCGTGGAGCTGCTCGACGGGAGCGGCGCGATGGTCGTCGTCGTCGTGCCGTTGGTCGAATCGGCGGCGAAACGCCCGCTCGGCGCCGAGCTTTCGGCCATCGTCGTGCGCGTGAGGTCGCCGACGGCGATCACCTCGTTCACCACCGAGACGCCGCGCTGCGAGATCGCCGGAACGCCCACCGGTCGGCCGCCGCCGTGCGGCTGCTGCGTTTGGGTCTTCGCAGCGGCCAGCGCGGTTCCTGAAGCGACATGGAGTAGATGAATGCACTAAAAGGAAAGGAAGTACGTGGCTTGGCGGGCGGTTTCGGTTCGACGACCCGCTCGCTCGACGTGATCAGGTAGCGGTCCATCGTGTACACTCTTCAAACAATCGTGGATGAATGGAATGAATACACTGAAGTGCTCACTGCTTTCCTTCGATGGGAGCGAGGACGATGCGGGACTCGGCGGCCGACGGCGCGTCCTGCTGCGCGGCGATCAGCGGCGGCCGGGCGGCGAGGTCGACCGTCGAGCCCGTCTTCTTGGCTGCAAGCAAGGAGTCACAAACAAAGAAGAAAGAGAGGAGTGCGGAACGTGCGAGCAAAGAAGAAAGTAGTGCGTTTTGTGCGGCCTACTCACTTGTCGTCTTACCACGAGAAATCCCGTCGGCCGTGGGTCGCGGCCGGTCCTTCGACGGGAACACCACTTGCGGAATGTGGGGGACCGCCAGGGACTAAACAAAAGGATAAAAGGGAGCAGAAGACGTTAGTGGGGTCTTACGAGTGAGATGGAAAAAAGAAGAACAACGAAGAGCAACAGGCGGCTGCTCATCGACCCGCTTGCTCTTGTTTGCGATGGCATCTCGTAACGAGCAGAGCAAAGAGTGAACTTCTGTCTCTTCTATTCCCAACGACCGGTGAAGAAATCCAATATCGATAGCTTGATCGAAAAGCGGCTCAAGCAAGTGGCATTCCCGTCTAGACGACGACAACTGGAAGCAGTTGGTTTGTTGGAAGAACCAAGCAGATCAAACCGAAAACGACACGACTGCAAAAGCAATCAATCGGATCAAATGAACGATTATTCGCGTAAGAAGTCGCAAATTGCGATCGAGGAAGAAGATCCCGATCGCCGCCCGCCGGTTGCCCAACGCCGAGAAGCGTGAAGATGCGCCGCCCGTCCGCGCGGGTCGAAGGGCACAACCCACACGGCAGAAAACGGACGAGTGATTGACAGCGCGCATCCCTCGGCGGCGTCAATTAAAAAACAAGCGAAAGTGGAGGTCTCGTTGGAATCCAGTTTTCTCCTCGCGGCATCCGCGCCGTCTCGGCGCAGACAACTCGCGCGGTTTTTTGCACGCCGCGACTCGTCAGCGCGGAATCCCGACGATTTGTTGCGTGCCCGTGCCGCGAGAATGCGCAAGAGTAATAAATTGACTAAAAAACTTGAGGGACATCAGCGAAGAGGAGGGAACCTCTTGTTGGACGTCAAGGCAGAAGAGGATCGCAGAGAGCGCGCAGATCGGAAGGCTCCACAATCAGCCGCTAATTAGTTTGCGAACATCGGCGACTGCGTGCAAATGAAAGAAGGAAGTCGTGTGCAGAAACCCGTCGCGCGCGAACGCCGGGCGGAATTGATCGCGAACATCCGCGCGGACGACGCCGAAGACGATCTCGACATCAAACCCGCCGACGTGAAAACAAGACGCGAGAGCGGGGCGGAGGCGACTCGTCCGTCTTTTTCGCACTTCATCGATCACGCGCGACAAGCCCGCCCGCCCGCTTGGATTCGATATTTGGAAAACGAAAAGAAAAGAATTTCGCGCCGAGTGACCGGCAGGTAAAAAAGAAGAAAGGCGCCAAAAGGAGGAAGAAAAAACCGGATGAAATCCGCGCCGTCTTCGCCGCCACGCGCAGGTGTAATGGAGACGAAGGAGGCGGCGTTGACCGTGAATTTCTTTTCGATCCGCGAAAGGGCGATCCTCCACACGCGCGGCTTTTCGCGGCGTGGAGGTCGACGAAAAGCGCGGCACAAAAACTATTCACAATTGGAAAACGGCATTTTCGTGTTTCGATTTCCATTTTTGATCTCGGCGGGAAATCTTCGAGAAGGAGCTCGAGTAAGAGCCACGACGCAAAGACTCCAGCGTATCGCCTTGAAAATGCTTTCTTTCGAGTCAAACAAAGCCGCTCGGTTCCGGGCTTCTTTCAGCAGACAAAAACAATCAATTTGCATAGCGCGCGGATTGATCGCGTCCTGCACGTCGACCAAACACCAAAAACAAGTGCGGCAAGCGATCCGCAGGGCGCTTCGTTCGGTTTTCCTAATTGCTCGTGATCGGCGCTGCGGGACGTCCAATTCCGATGAGAAAACCACATCGAGCCCCGCCTAGTCCGAAGTTTCGATCGATCGCTCGCAAACGAGTGCCGCGAGCTCATGGTCAACACAGAAGTGGGTGCAACTCGAAGTGTTTGTTTTCGGCATTCTTCGGCGAGCCCTTCCGCTCCCCTTCTGTCGCCGCCGCCCGGCGCGAACCGGAAGGCGCGAAAGGTGGGCGCAACGAACAACAAAAGATGGACAAACAACGCCCGAATGACCGCCGAGTTCGCAACAAACGAAAAATTGCGGGCGATCAAACGTTTTTCTTCCGCGTTCAAATGTCGCCGAGACCCACGGATCAAGCTCCAATTTTCGGCTCAACGTGAGCAGTCGCTTTCGTTTGCGAAAAGAAGACGATGAGCGGAGGTCGGGGATCAATGCGGATGAAAACGAAACAAAGACGCCGCTTTGTGCCGAACTCGTCGCCAACTCGACGAAAGACGTGAAGCGCAATCCGTTGCGCATCTTCTTTGCGCAATTGAGGTTAGAAGATGCGCGGAACGTTTCGTTCGTGAACACAATGCGTGGACGTGAACGCGTACGAGTCGGATGAGCACACTCGAACCGACGACAACGCCGAACCGCTTCGGCGCGTCTTGGGCGCAATTACGCCACGCGGTTCACGTTCCAACGCTCGAAATGAAACGCTTGTTGAACAATCGAAGGGAATGGTGGACGGACGGCGCCGTTCACGTGCAACTTCTGGCTGTGATGTCACGCCCTCTTCCACCCGCCGTCAATTACCGAATAGATGGATGCAATGTTTCAAACTTCAAAAGAGATGTTTGTTTATTTAGTAAGAAGAAGCTAGAGAATGACTCGTCAAATCACGTAGAGCGAACACAATGGCGAACGAGACGAATGTTTGCGGCCGCTCAAAGTCGGGCGATAAAACGAAGTTTGCCGTTGATTCACGGCCGCGGTCCGCCGTCTACTCTTCCACGAGACAGACGGTCGAGCTAGTGGGTTACTGGTGATCGATCCAACTAAAGCATGAGATCTGCTGAAGTGTTCTTTGTTCTGATTCTCCTTCTGATTTGCCCTCTATCGCCGGCTGCTCTCTTCTGCCCAGATGGTGCGGAAGCTCTACTCGGTACTTTCGTTTATCATCCATCAAGCAATCCTTTTTTGCAGCCTGTGACTCGCAATCGGACTGCGAGGAGTTTGCCCTCGTCTGCGAGCAGATCAACGGTCGCGGTTTCTGCTGTGCGTTTAAACGAGAGAGGCGAATGAACACGAGTGTTGTTTAGGCAGCGACGACGAGGGCCCGACTGTGCGGGTGGACGAACGGCGCACGTGTCCCGATGGAAGTCGTGCGTCGAGGAGTGAGCGACGAGCAAGACCTTCCCGATCCGATGACATTTGTGTCGTTCAGCCTGCAAAACACAAGCCGATTGTTCGCGGCGACGACACGAGTTTTGTGTTGCGACTGAGGATGGGGGCGGACGGTGTTGTGAGTTCTTCAGAGCTTTTTATTTATTAGTGGGAGTTGTGCAGGCGACTTGAACCGGCCGACGACAAAGCGACCGGCGAGAACGACGCGCAAGCGGCCGACCACTCGGCCAGCTCGCCCGATTAGGGCGACTGAACTAACGACTCTGCCGACTACTCCTGTAATGCCGTCCACCTCGACTCCAACCTCCACGTCAACCACGACGGCAGAAAGGAGAATAACGAGCACTTCGACGCCGTCGACTACTCCGGTTTCTTCGACAGTCTCATCGATTGTGACGACGACCGCTTCTTTTTTGTCCACTTCTCCTTCAACAACATCTTCGATCTTGCCTACCACATCTTTTCTTGCCTTTTTCACATCAACTCCAAGCCAGCCACGTAGTTCAATTTGTCCCGATGGAGCCGATGCACTGGTCCGTAAGTTGCTTCTCTTTCGGCGGCCATTTCCGTTCCTTTGAGCTTGCGAGAAACAAACGGACTGCGCGGAGTTCCGTTTGACGTGCACGGCTGTCAAGAACGAAGACCGGAAGTTTTGTTGTGAGCGCCGGGGCTCCAGTCCTACGAGAACATCAACAATTGCAGGCTACGAAAATCCCTCGACTTCTCCCCCAAAGCAAATCCCAACATGCCCGCTGGATGGCGTCGAAGCGATCGTTCGTACGTAGAGGTCATCAGACAGAAGCGTTCAACTTGTCTTTTAGGCTGTGAAACGACCGCCGACTGCTCGCCGTTCAGCTTGGAGTGTGCGGAGGTCAATGGCGGGAATTCGACGAGTGAGGAGCGGTTTTGCTGCACGTTCTATCTTCCGTCTTTTGCTTTATTTGTTTGGTTTAGGCGCCGCACCCCGTCCCACCCCCAAGTCCAAAACGAAGCCGAAGAACAGCGGGAGTTGTGCGGACGGCTCGCTTTCCGTCATTGGTGGGCGATTCCTCTCGTCTTCCACCATTTGTCGTGTTTGCAGCCTGTTCTTTCGACTACGAGTGCTTCGAATACGGAAAGCAGTGCGATCAGACGAGTGGTCTCGGCTTTTGCTGTTCGTTCAGAGTTCATTGCGGATGAAGACGTCATTTTTGAAGGTCCTTCTGTTCCTGCTGTACACGTCGATCGTCACGTGGCGTTCGGTACGTTTTAACAACTACCAGCAAATCCTACAGGCTGCAGATGACCCGAAATGCGAGGACAAACTGCCCGAGTGCGTGTTCAAGACGGCTGTTTGCAAGCGACCGGTTCGTCAATCCTGTCTTCGCTCATACCCCTTGTTGCTTCAGGAGTACAAACGACTGATGGAGGCTTTCTGCCGAGAATCTTGTGATTTCTGCGGTTCTCTTCTCCATCCACTCTTTTCATTCCTATTGGTGGTTGCAGGCCCCAACAGCCCGAATCAAAAGCAAGAACGCGGCGGCGGCAGCAGCGAGGAGAAGCCGCAGGAGAAGCCGGAGGAGAAGAAGGCGGACGACTGCGAGGACGTCGCCCCCGACTGTCCGTTCAAGACGCACCTGTGCGAGCGACGAGTGCGTTCTTCCACTCATCTCGTTCACTGATCGTTGTTTGCAGGAATACGTCGAGCTGATGAAGCGAAAGTGCAAGCGGTCCTGCGATTTCTGTTGATTCGGATGACAAGCGGCCGAGCGAGCGAGTGAGCCGGCCGGTCGGCTTCTTCGCTTGTCCGATTGCTCTTTTGAGTGTTCCCCAGTTACCCGACCATTCAGAGCAAATAAACGGCGGCAAGCGAGAGAATTGTTTGTCGATTCAGTGCGGTTTGTTCATCCGCCGCTCCATTGGGTTGACGTCCACGGAGTTCATTTCGCTGAATCGGTGCGTTTGTTGCCACAGCTGCAATCTTTTGCCTGTCGCTCATGAGGACAATCGGGGAACACGAAAGGTCTGGCCTTTGATTGCCAGTCCAACTAGAGGCTTTCGCTTTGTTAATTGAAGGGTTGAGCGGCTTCGTTCTTACCCGATTAGTCGTCGTGAGGGTGATCCGCCACTGTGTGATTCCTGCTTCTGTTGAACTGAAAAAGCTAACTACCGATCTTAACCTTTCGAGTACCGGCTGCTTCTCTCGTTTCATTGAAGCATGCTCTTTTCTCGCCTGATCGCAGCAATCTCCGCCATTTTGTTCGCAATCAGCGCCGTTCAAGCGTTCACTCTCGCGAACTTTGCCGGAAAACCGAAATGCCCGGACGGCCACGGAACGGTCGCCCGTAAGTTCCTGCTGTTTTGCTTCATTCGCTTTCTATTTGTTGTCTTTAGCCTGTAAAACGCAAAAAGATTGCGACCCTTTTACACTGAAATGCGTGACTTCAATCGGTTTTTGTTGGTGAGTGCCCGACTGATAGCTCATCAAAACCGTCTTGTTTGAAGCGACGACCCGAAGAAGAAGCCGACGGCCGCTAAGACGTGCAAGGACCTCAAAGAGAAGGAATGCAAGAAGAAGACTCACTTGTGCAAGAAGGCGGTAGGCAGCGGAGAGGAAAGAGTGATCTCACGAATCGTTTCAGCCGTACAAACGACTAGTCAAAAAATATTGTCAGAAGACGTGCAAGTTTTGTTGAAGCACCCTGCACTGCTCATGCTTGCTCACTATTAGGCGCCACTCATTGAATGAACCTCAGTCTTCCTTTTCCGATTAGCAACCTGTACATCAATGTTTTCGAGCAATAAATGCCTTTCTTACCAACAACCATTGCCGGAAGTAACCTTCCGTTTTCTGTTGAATACCGCAGCAAAATCGCTGAACTTCAAGATGTTTTCGTCCGAATCCTCGTCGGGAACAACTGCCGTCGTCAACGAAAGCGAGGAATGAGACAACGAAGCGGTGATAAGCGGGCACAGACAAAAGATTGCGATTCTGCAGAACAAAAGGAAGTTGATGGGCCGCTCGACCGTTTCGTCGTATTTAAACGAAACAATAGAAAGCCAAAAATCACTCGTTTGCATTGCCAAAATGAAGTCCCTGCTCCCTTTCGTCTTCCTTTTGGTTGGCGCGTGGGCGGCCGTCCTTCCATCTGGCTCGGCTCTCCCGTCTCGCTTGGAACCCCCGTCGCTGTCCGGTAGTTTCGGCCGTCGAATGGCCGACGACCTACGTCTTTACCAGCAGCAACAACGAGCTGCTCACCCGCACGAGAACTTCCAGCCGGGCTATCCGACGGGTAAGCGGCAGACGCATCGTCTAAGCATTCATAGAGAGTCGTTTAGACATGCTGGTGAGAACGGACCTGTCGATTGGCTACGCGGATGGTCAGCGAATCTATTTAGTTTGTTGTCTACGCAATTTTGGTTGCAGAACAGGACTTCTTCGTGTCCGTTGAAGCGAACGTCGACTTGTTCTTCGTGCTGGGCGAATCTTACCCGAACCTGAAACCTAACGACGGTCCGTACGATCCGACGTGAGCAGAAAGATCATTTGGAGACGCAATTTTTTGTTTTGCAGGCGCGGAATAGCCGTCGAAACGGGCTACTTCAAAGGAAGAGCCGGACCGCACACGATCGAAGGCCAGGGCTACGCGGACGGCGTGTGCCTGAACTGGCCGTGCATTGGCCCGTGGAATCAATCCTTCGTTGCGATCTCCCGCTACGACGACAATCCCGACTTCTTCGGCGTGAACGGAGTGTTGGGACTGGCTTGGTAACTTGTAGCATGTGTCTAGAAACAAATAATAGTCTTTCTTTAGGAATCCAAAAGACAAGGACGCGGTATTCCTTGACTAAAGCCACTTTCGGCTTAACCCTTTGATTTCCAGCCCCTTACTCCAATGTCTGCTCCAATTCTCAACGTGTTCACCCAGTTTCCAGATGTTCCTCGTTTTTATATCCACTATTTGTACCTGCCGCCGAACCTCGGAGATCCCGTCCGGTGGAGAATGACTTTCGGCGGCCTTCCCGACGCTTGTGGAGCGCAGCCGGTGGCCTCGGCTCCGCTCTACTACGACGACCGGCACAAAGCCTTGGCGTTCAACTTTGAGACCTTCCGCATCCGAACGCACAAGCTGGCCGGCGTTGTGGCCGTCGTTGATAGTGGGTGGGTACTTCCAGCGATTCCTTTTGTTGTCGTTTATTCTATTACTGCATCCGTTCTTTGCAACTCGCTTTAATCAATCGCTTTGCGTTTAGAGTACCGACGATCCAGCTGCCGTACGTGACCTTTCTCGCCGTCCAATCCGAAATCGGAGCGCAGTTCGACTACGCGATGGGCGTGTGGACGACCGAGTGCACGAACATGGGCGTCTTCCACGATTTCGTCTTTGTGATCAACGGAAACGAGGTGGCGGTCCCGTCTACGAGCTACATCGTCGATGTTTGTCGTCCTTTCATCACTAATTTCTACCGAATTCTTTCAGTTGGCCGTCGGCAATGGAAAGTGCGTGGTGGCGTTCGATCAATCGGAACACGTCCCCTACGTGCTGGGCGTTCCCTTTCAGTACACTTTCTGCTCGAAGTTCGACATCGACAACTCGGAGATTTCTTTCTTCAACATCGTCTCCACTTAAGATCGCCTTCTAAACAACAAGAAATAAACAAGAGAAATGCACTCGTCTCTTGCTCCACACCCAAAGAGAACAAAATGCTGTTCGATGAGCAGAAAAACATTAGAAATGGCGTTTATTTCGTTGTGACTGTGTGAGACGACATAAGATCACACGACTCCGCCGAAACCGACCGTCTGCAATTTATTTTTCGCCCGGAATCCTCCACACTCGTCTCTGCGGTGAGAGCGAGACGCGGGCGGCGTCTCCTGCAGCGATCGCGGCCGCTCGCCGTGGTCTTCCGCCGATCGGGCGCGGAAAATCGACGCCGCCGCCCTCCGCTTGCTGCCGGCCGCCTCGCCCGTTTCGGGTGCTAATCGCCTGCTTTCGGTTGAAATTCGCATGGATGGATCGGATTGGTCGATTGGATTGTTGAGCGAACAAATTGCTGGAGATTTCCGCTAAAACTACCGAGTTTTCCGCTTCGAAATTGCGATCGCTTGATTTCTTGCGAAATGGCGAGTGATTTTGGCAGAAATTCCACTTTTTCTCGTAATTCTTGCATTAAATCCCCTCTATTAATCGAGTAATTGCTTCCGATCGTTGCAGCCTCTCCTCTCGACGTGCCCGCACTGACCGCAATGGAGCGGACGCTGGAGTACTACCAGCTGGGGCTGCTGATGCTCCGCGAGCGGCTCCCGTTCCTCGCGCACGTGGACGACACGGGCGTCCTCGTCGGCGGCTACCTCGTGCTCGCCGTGGTCGCGTACCTGAGCGCGTGGATGTTCGTGAAGCAAAGTGAGTTCTTTTCGTCGGCTTTCCTCGAATTTATTCGCTCGAATTCAGAACGCCCGGACGCGCTGGATCGGCGCGCGCTGTTCGACTCGCAGACGCGAATCCGCGAGCTCTCCGTCGAAATTCAGCACCTGCGCGCCGAACAGCCGACCGCCGAGCAGCTGGGCGAGTTGGACGAACTGCGCCGCCGCTGCGACGAGCAATCGGAGGCGCTCCGCTCGCTGCAGGCCGCCGCCGTCGATCCGACGCTCGTCGACGAGAAGCAGGCGGAAATCGAGCGGCTGCAGCGCGAACACGCCGCCCGTCTGACGGCCATCGGCCACGACCGGAAGACCGAAAGCCAGCAGCGAACGGACGAGATCGCGCGCCTGAAGCGGGAGATTCGCGAGAAAGAGGAGCTGTGCGTTTCATCCACACAATTGTTCCAAATATTCGCTGCTTTAGGATCGCCTCGCTGCGAGCGGAACGCGACGCGTTGCGCGAGAAGCTGAGCGAACGGTCGGGCAATCGGCACGAGTTGGACGCCAAGTACACCGAGCTGACGGCCAAACACGACCGCCTCGTGCAGGTGATCGCCGACCAGAAGTCACAAATGGCGGCCGTCGTCATTCGCGAGGAGAACGCAGAGACCGCCGCCCTCCACCGCCGCTCCGCCGTCCGCTCGGCGTCGACGGAGCGCGACGATCCGAACGCGACGCTCACCGGCGAGCGCAAGTCGGCCGGCCGCGAGTCGAAGCTGCCGCTCCCGAAAGCCCCCGCCGCCAAGTGGACGGCCGCCGAGCTGGAGGACCTCGCCGCCGCCCGCGCCGAGTTGCGCCGCGTCGAGGCCGAACGGGATCAAGTGCGGTCGGTCCATTTGCTCCGCGAATTCCCCCGTTTATTCCCTCGAATTCAGCCGCCAACTGCACGCCGCAAACCTGGAGCTGGAGTCGCTGCGCGAGCAGCTGCGCGAGGCGAACGCCCTGAAGGCTAAACTCGACCAGAAGGAGCAGCAGATGGCGGAGATGCTTCAGATGATCAAGGACAAGGTTCGTTCCATTGATTTATTTGTTTTATTCGCTTCTCGCAGGACCAACGCCTGGCCAAGGTGGCGGACATGCAGGAGGACATGTTCGAGACGGACGCCAAACGAGTGCGCGCGGAGACCAAAGCGGTCGACCTGCAGGAGAGCTTGCGGCGCACGGAGGAGGAACAGCAGAAGCTCCGCAATCAGTGGTAGGAACCCTTGAGCAATGGAACACCGGCAATCCAATTCGTTCAGGTACCACGACGAGCGCCGTCTGAACGCTAAGATCCGCTCGTTGGAGGAGGTTCGTCTTTTTCGTTGCATTCCATTTGTATGCGAGTGTTTGCAGATCATCGATCAGTTCCGCGCCGCCCACCCGCAGACGCTGTTCGGCAAGCCGCTGGGCGCGTCCTCGCCCACGTTCGGCACGCGCGACTACTCGGACGCGCCGGACGGCCGCGACGTGCCCGACTTGTGGTCGCCGTTCAACAACAAGCAGTGAACATTCCTTCCTTTTGTTCATCCAAGTGCCTTCTTCCCCGCATTCACTCTTCTTTCCCGCACAATTTGCTCAAGTCATTCCCCCCCTCGAACATAATCATCGATCAATCGTTGTGATGTGCTTTAAATCGACCCTCCGCAAGTGGGCGATCTCTCGGTTCTCTCCGCCTCGACGTTGTTCTCGCTATTTTGCCATTAGATTCGGTTTACGTGGTCAGTCCCCTCAATCGTTAGTTGTTTTCGCTCACTTTATTTCGCCCTCGGTCGTTCGAGTAAACCGCTACGAGCAGGTCGAGTGCTTGTTGGAGTCGAGGGATGGCCGAAAGAGGCGAGGTGGACGTGTTTACTCTTTAGAGGGGGGAAAAAATTAATATTTCAGCAAAGAATTCGCTCGAATATGTTCGGGGAGTGTGGGGCGGCAAGTGGGAAGAGGAAAGGAAGGAAGAGGGCGGGGTGGAAGAAATCAAACACATAAATTATGGACGAACGAGTGAGTGAGTGGAATCTCAAAGGACGGGTGGTGCTCTCGAATTCGTTCCGCTCAGAACAAATCCAAGCCCAGCAGTTTGCTCAATTGATCCACCGTCCGTTTCATGTCGCCGCCGATCACCTGCAGCGGGATAAATGGGAGGAAGAGAGGGAAGTGACTGTACCTGAATCGACTTCATACCGGCGACCTCCGCTCCACGGCAATTGCGGGCCAGTTCGTCCACTAACAGACGAGATTACTTCAGTCCTTTTCTCGTAAACGAACCGTAGATGCACTCGGCCGGCCGCAATTGCATCCGCCGCGCCACCGACTCGTAGATGCGAGGGTTCGGCTTGCGCATTTGGACGCGGCAACTCTCGACGACGGCGTCGAAGTCCGAAAGCTGCTGCGCGGGCACTCCCGCCACGGTCGTCGTCATCGAATCGTCCGTGTAGCCGATGTTCGTCAACAGCGCCGTCTTCAGGCCGTAGAAGCGAAGGCGTTCGATCGCCCGGCCGATGTTCTCGTCCTTGCCGCTCGCCGCGAACTGCGCGCTGTTGGCGGCAAGGACGGGGTTAGTCTCCAGCTCCCGGTCGGGCGTCTTAACGAGCAGGAAGCATAGTGTAGGGTTTGGAGTACGTGTGCCCACCTGTCCGTTCACCCGCAAGTCCACGGATTTCTTCAGTTGCTGGAACGAGATCTTGCCCAGCTCTACACAATCATTAGATTGAGTTCATCGCTAGAACTCACCGTAATCTTGGAACATCCGACCGAGTGTTGTGTCGTTTGAAGAAGCTAAAGAAAAAAGTGAAAGAGCGCACGAATGGATAGTTGTGCCCACCGATCTGCGAGATGCTGTTGATCAACGCCTGGTCCTTGTACTTCACGTACACGCCGCCCAAATCGAAGATAACGGCTCGATACTGGCAAGGCGCCAACTGTTTGCGAGCCGCCCGCGCATAGTCCGACAGCAGCTCGTAGAGTTGGAATATGAGCATCTTTACGGAGAGACTGCAATCAAGAGGTTGAGAGATCGCGGATGGCAACAGGTAACAGCAAGTAATCAGGGCTTTTTTCGCTCTACTGCGAGCAGAAGTGAGCTCCTCCTGGGAACAAAACGGATTACGCGAATCCGCTCGCCGATTTCTCGAGAAACAAAACGGCCGGCCGCATTTCGCGGGTTTCCGCCGCCGCCGTTGGGCCGACCGGTGGGGCAACGGAAGCGGGCGACTGGTGGAAGGGCGCCGAATTAAACACGCATTCATGACTTCTTTCTTTCGACGGCACGTACTTCGAATTCGTGGCCTCAAACCGGAGGTAAACGGGCGAGCGAACAAGTGCTTAAAGAAAAGGGATGGAGGTGAAATGGAACGACTTCCTTCGAATTGGGCGGTCTGCCGTCCATTTCATGACTTCTCACTCGTTTCACATTCGAAGGCACGGGAGAAACGAAGAAAATCCACCTGTCGGTTCGCGTGTTCTCGACAGAAAGTTCTCGAATTGAAGCGAGGCGAACAAGAAGAAAGGCGCGTCGTTCCACGCCAACAAGAACCGTTGGCTCGCCGCAGCAGGGCGACCGCAATTAACGGAAGAAACAAAAGAAAGCGGAAACCGCCGAACTGCACGTCGTTTTTGATGTTAATTGGAAGCCGACGGGGAGGAAGGACAAATCGGCTTGTATTTTGGTCGAGATTCGAAGTTCTCCGCTCGGCTCGGAGCCGCCGGATTGTATTTTGGTGACGAGAGCTGATCGGATGAGTAACAAGAGCAAAAAGACGTCACCGCACTATAGATGGACAGATTCAGTGTAATTCGTCCCCGAAAAGCAATCAAGCAAAAGGAAAGCGGAGATCAAACGAAAGCGGACAGAGAACATCCCAGATCCCATCCATTTGTTCGGATCGAAAGCCGCCGGCCGCCTCAATCACGATCGGCAGCAATCGGCGGGGAGCGAACGGGCGTTTTTATACCGCCGGGGCCAATTCGCACGTGTGTTTCTCCCGCCATTCTCGCGGCCGGCGGACGGAACGGTGGCCGGCCGGACGCACCGCAGATGCCGAGAGCAATCCGGCCGGCTCCAAATTGCCGCTCGCCCCGTCGGCCGCTCGTTTCTTCGCGTTGGGCCGCTCGGTCGGCCGGTTTGACGGGCGGCGGCGAGAAAATCGACGCCAAACGGAAGACTTTTGGGGCGGCCGGCCGGCGGCCAAAAAGCAAACATTCACGCGCGAAAGCGGCGGGCGAGTGGTCGGCGGAAATTAGCGCGCGTAATTCGCGGGTTTTCTTTCACTTTTCGGGGATTTACGGCCGGCATTCCATGCACCAACATCTAAAAGCTTCTTTCGTTCACTGAAACCTCCAAACACGCGATATTCAATTATTTATTGACCGCAAATCAAGCCCACATCTTGCTCAACTGGCGGAAGTGCTCGTCCGCCGACTGCTCGTTGATGATCCGGTGGCCGAGCGCGTTGGCGACGTGGCGCGGCGAGTGGCGCACGGCGTCCGTCACAACGGAGCCCCGACTCAACGATTCGCGCTGGACGCCCGACGCCGCCGTCCCGAGGCGCACCGCCGGCTGGCCGCTCGGCTCCGCTTTGCCGTTCGAGTCGACGGTCAACGGGGACGTGGAGTGGCCGGAGGTGAAGGTCGCCGTGGTCGCGAAGCTCGAATCCTCGTGCGGCTTCACCACGGGGCAGTGGAACACGAGGAACGTGTGCACGTTCGAGACGATCTCGCGGCTGAAACGAAAGGGATTGATCAAGGATTGGGTGGGCTGTCTCGATTTTGTTGATCAAGTGACTGCTTTACAAGCGAGAGTCCACTCGCTGTTTACCAGGAATTGAATCTTTTCTGTTTGTGCGATTGTTTTACGCGTTTCGAATGTGAAAGCGAGCGAGAGTCCAGTGTCGAATTCACACGCGCCGGCATGCTGGAGCGAGCACGTGCCGCGGCGGATCGCCTTCCGTCTCGTCACAAAACGCAAACAACCGCTCCTTTTTCTTCTTTTCCAAAGTTTTCAGCGAGTAATGGATGCACAAGAGCACAAATCCACGAGGAACTCGACCGTGTTGTTCGGAGAAACCGCAAATGACATTCGGGCACGCGTGCAGCACGTTTTCGCCCCCCAATCAGACGGCAGGTGCAAACCGGATTGCCACCGCCTTGACAACCGAAATGGCGGGCTACACTCCGTCTTTTGGGTAAAAACAAGTGTACAGGAAGGCGTACACGTTACTGATATCCACACAAACCCAAAAAAGGACAAGCAGACCATTTTGCAGACATTCCCGTTTTAATTCGGTCTCTTCAGCCGCTTACCACACTCGCTGCATCTCCTGACTGTAGACGATGAGCACGATCGGCTGGGCGAAAGCGTGGATCGAGACGGCAATGTCGAAGAAGTACGAGGAGGTTCGTGCCTCCACGAGCAGACATCTAAATCGAATGAATTAAAGGAAGGCCGCACAAAAAAGACGAACAGCGGAGTGAGGTAGCTCTTGATGTAAATCAGGATGGAAGTCGTCACGATATTGCGCAAGACGGCCGCCATCGCCAGGATTTGAATCAGCTTCACCGTTCGGATCGCCACACTCGCCTGCAATCCAACAAGAGATGTCAAGCGTTTCCATTAGAACGAACCCGAAATTTTCCCATGAGATTGCCGACCATCTGCCGCTTGTAGTTGAACCTGCCCATGGATGTCAAGTAGACGAGCGCCTAGAACGGATAATGGATGAATAAATAAGGATTTTGTAAGGCGACTTATAAAAACACAAGAGACGTTCACGCCGAAAATACAGTGCTGAAGGAGGGCGTCGTGGATTGTGCCTAAAGAACACAAAATGATTGCTTATTCAGGGTCGTGAGGCGTATCGTCCGCTTCGTAGTGCAACAAGAGACCAGCCGCAATCCACTGCAATCACTCACTGCATCGAGCCAATCAATGTGTAGCTTACGGGAATAAAGACAAGGAAGGTGCCGGCGATCCAGAGCTGCCGGACGGACAAGCGGACTTTCCACGACAGGTTGACCCAACAGACGACGATTAGCACCACTTCGTTCACGGTGGACATCATCAGAGCGCAATTGTGAATAAAAGCCGCCCATTCGAGCACCGGACCGTTGAGCACGCGGTCTTCGTTCAGCATTCGAATAGCGACCACGTAGCTGAACAACGAGGATCGCTTGACAGGTAAACGGATTGATGGACGTACCGAGTGGTCAGCACAACGATCTCGGCAATAATGGCGTTGAAGAGAAGGCACTTGGAGACGACGAGGATCATCTTCGTTTTGAACAGCACGAAGCAGAAAAAAATGTTGACGAACAGGGCAACTGTGTTCAGCACGAGCTCGAAGTTTCCGAGCACAAGGCGCAGCGGCGTGTTTTCGTTTGCCACCATGCTGGCGGCTTTGGAGTCGCACATTTCGGAAGCTAAAAGGGTAGGTGAGAAGAGGTGAGTAGTGACGGGAAAACGCGCAAGACACCGTACTGAGCACGACTTCCTCGTCATTGCCCGCACGAGACGACCGTAATTCCGAGTTCCCGCACAAAAACCGAAAGCGGAACATCGAATTGATTATCGCCGCTACGGAACGAGTGGTGGAAATCGAAAGTCCGGACGAACGCCAACAAAATCCAATCAGTTGCGTCACGGCGTGAAAACGAGCGCCACCTGTGAGCTCTCGCCGACGGCGGCCACAGCGACGCCAATTGGCGAAAACAAGCAGGAGTTCAGGAGCAAAAACGGCGGTGGTAAAGAAATTCGTGGATCCGGCTGGTGGACGGAATGAATGCCAGACGGAGTAGCGCACGAGATGGAGGGCTTGTGTTGAAAACGGAGTCAAGTAAAGTAATCGATAAATATTCAAATCGTTTGTGAGCAAGACCGAATGCAGTAAGCGGCAAGTATACGACAAGTCGGCTCGACTGGAAGCCATAACACGGTAGTCATTAGCTGCACGATTCCCGGAGCTATTCTCAGAGCAAGTGGAGTTCATAATTGTTTTGGCCTTTGAAAGTGGAAGAAGAAACATCAGCTGCCGCAAAGTGGTACGTGCAACACGAAATAATTATGCTCCAGCTCGCCGAAAAAGCGATAATAACAGAAGAATTTACAGGTTGGCTGTGATTCTTTCGAACTCGTTTGAACAATATTCTCGATAAAGCTTTGGTGTGCTCTAGTCAGAATGAACGCCTCGGTCGGTTGAAGGAAATGGAATGCTCAAAGCCGAGCGAATGCAACCGTGAATGCCGCTTAATTACTCCCTTTCGCGTGCATTCTGCCGTTTAGTCGGCGCGGTCAGAGGCCGAAGCTAATGACTACTCTGATTGGAGCACAAAGTAGACAAAACAGGAACATTCCAGCGATTCAATGGATGATACCGACCGGCACCAAGCGGCGTATTTCGGGGCACAATCGAAAGGAATTCGATTGAAGTCACAGCGGCAATTTGAGGAACGTAAAGCTTGCTTCGAGCAGAGACGAAAGGATTCGAAACGCCACCACCGATCAGTTGTTTGTGCCAGAGAACACGGCCAATCAACAACAATCTTCGTTAAACTCGTTGATCCCAATTGAAAGAATAACAGCGGAGTTCAGAACGACCGTTTCTGATCACCTGCGTGTAATGAGTGCAGAGATCAATTGAAGCTTGAACTCATTGGAATTCGAAGGATCCGCCAAGAAAGAGCGAACAAAAGAACAGGGAGTGTGCCCTTGAAACGATTCCTCAGACAACTGGCGGCTGTTCGAATCAAATCAGTAGCGGTAAATCATGCCTTCCCTTGTTCAGGAGTCTCGATTCCTGGCCAGTTCGCGAACAATTCGATTCGCTCGCCGAAACAAATCAAATCTGCCGTCCCGAACGAACGGCGTGGCTTCGATGAATGCGGAAGTGCAACGAGGTTAAAACACGGCAGGTATCAACCAGCGAACGAACGAACACGTGGTTTTTAAATTCGAAGTCTACCGATCGAACCGAACCGTTAGATTGGTTTTGAAATTAGTGTTCCGCCTGCTCAACGTCGTGAATTACGAACGTTTCCGCCTTGTGGTCTTTCGGTTTCGAACACACGCCGCCGCCCACGAGACACCCGGCAGCCGGCAGGTGAAACGGGCGGTGAAATGACGGACGAAATCCACCTACTTCCAATGAGTCCGTCAAGTTGAAAAGTCCAGTCGGTAGTGAGGGCACAGGTGAATCTGTACCCACCTTTTACGCTCCGGACTTCCTGTCCAGCCGACCTTACTCATGTGCGTTCGTGGAGGTGTGAGATCTTGAACTCTCGTGTTCGGAGGGGGAACGGTTGGGATGTTTCTGCCGGGCCACTAACTTCGTTGGGCTCACAAAAACCCCGCTGATTCGTTTGCTTTTTCGGTTCCCGCTGTTCCTCATTCGATTTGCGGGCAGTCCAATCGCTCATGGGGCTTCGGTTAACATCAAGACACAAAGGAACACAACAGAGTTTACCGAAGAGGCGAGTTTATTGCGGAGGCGACAGGTATTGCGTTCCATACAACGTGGTAAATACAAAAACACTAAAGATTGCATGATTACATAGACAGAGCGAGAAAAGTGCTTGTTTCAGCCATAATAACTGCCGTAGTAGTTAGAAGTGTACCCGTTCGAATAGCCTCCATAGCCCACAGAGTTATATTGTAGATTCGGGTAATTAGAATAGTAGCTTTGCTGATTGTAGTAACCGGACGGGTAGTTTGCGCCGTAGTACGACGATTGCGAAGAGGCCGAGGGCGAAGCGGGAGCGCCTGGCTCCGCGCCGCCGCCTCCCGCCGTTCCCGTGATGCCCGTGCCGGAGTTCGCTTGAGCGGAGGCGGAGCCGGTAGCTCCCGAGCCGGAGTTTGAGAACAGCGACGACACCTGGAATGCGGCCGGCGATCCGAAGTTGAAATTCTGCGCAAGGGCCGAGTGAGCGACGAGCAGAACGAAGAGGGCGGCGATCAACCGGATGGTCATTTCGAGGGTGAGATTTGAGCTGAAAAGAAGGCTTGATTATTCGTGTTTATCGTTCGTTAAGCACGTAAAGGATCAAGGACGAACGGAATAACGAATTAAATGAGCGAAAAGAAAGAAATGAACAGTAGGGAGAACAAAACAGAACGATCCCCGCCCTATTTATTCGCCACGCCCGCTCGCCCGCCCCGTCTTGCCGGCCGCTTGTCTCACGTTCCTTCGTTTTCGCGCGTCATCCGAGCAGCGACGAGGAGGAGCGCGTAAGTGCGCGGACCTCCCACCGGCGATCACGAACACAACGCGGCGGCCGAAAGTTCGCGGCGATTTCCGCTCCCGTCGCGCCCGCCGACCGTCGACCGCCGCCTTCGAAACCAAACGAGTGATCGCCAGCGAAGAAACCGAACGGATTCCCCCGACTTGCGAACAAAACGGAAACCAAAAAGCGGCGTGCGAAGTGACTTTTGCTCTCAAGAAGTCGTGCCGACTGTTCAATGCTCGCAGCTGTCATCACTCGCAACGAAGATCATTCACTTCTCCCGTGTTTGTTCGAGTGTGTAAAGAAATTAGTGATGTTTTCGCGCAAACAACGGTCGATCGTCCGTCTGTTTTCTATTTTGAGCGGAGTGTTTTGCAGCCGCCTGACGTTAGTTCTAGAGTTGTTTGCAGCTGTGATAGTCTACAAAAGACATGAGCCAACGAATGAACGTGTAATGAATCGCAGACGGCAGCAACCGATTAAACGGAGATTCTCATTCGCTGCGTTGTTTGCCAACCCCTTGCTCAGTGCTCCCTCCGCACGTCCATCGCTTTCGACATTGCTTCTACTTTACACAGCCGCCTGTTGTCCACACAAGCACGAGTTCAACGACCAAACGACGAGGCGGCGACCGAAAGTCAGTTGCCGCGCGTAAATGTTTTCTTTTGGCGCCGCACGTCCACCGCGCGAAAAAGATGATCGATGGGCGGTCGGCGGCGTTATTCCGTTCGTTCGATCGTCAACAACCGCCGCCGTTTGACGCCCGCTTCGTTTCGTTCCGAATCGACGATCGCCGCCGCTTTCAACACAGTCGGCCGTCGAAAACAACAGTGACGCGAGGAGATCAGCAAACAGCTCGAAGTTGGAAGACGACGGATGATAGAGCCAGAAGGACGGGGAAGAGCTCAGTAAAAGCTGATACGTTTGCCTTCCGCGGCCCTTCGATCGCAGCCGAAAGGAATGCGAGCGGCGGCGCGTGGCGAGGCACTTGAAAGCGTTTGTGGCCGTCCAATGTACTCGGCGGGGACTCGGGATGCACACCTTCTTTATCCGCACACAGGTTACTGCAGCCAAAGATTTCAGATTGATTAGAGCAATGGTTAGTTTAATGAGATTCGTAAGGAACAGCCGCACGAGTTCCCCCGTTTATCTATGAGAACGGCTAAAGTCCGAACGATGATTAACTGCCAAGGACGGGGATGCTTGTGAGCTCCTCCCGCTTCTCTTCTTGCAGGAGTGAGCGGAAGGCGGCGAGTTTCGCGGAGAATGCCGCCGATTGTTCTCTTACGAGCGGATCCACGTGACGGCTAGAAGCGTGCCACTTCTCTTCTTTCCCCCCTACAACAATCAGCCGAACGAAGCGGTCGATTCGCACTTGATGTGATTTGAGGGCCTTGGTGCACGGATTGCAGTTGCCGACGAGCCCCCGCTAAGCACGTGGTCCGTTTGTGGAAGAGAAGACTGCGGGCGCTGTCTCGAACGCATTTGTCTATGCTTCGGATCAGACGTGTACATTAAAAAAAAACAAAAGCCGCTTCATCAGTGAGAGCGGTGGGGCTTTTGTGACCCACAGCTCTCATCGTGCGCACCTACGGGCGCCATTTCGTTGAACGTTTGATTGCTTTGACGACTTCTTAAGCAACGACATGGCGAAAGTTTAACGCCCGCATTCTAGTGAACAAAAAGAAGTTCGCTTTCACTGCGCGATCGCCGAAACCACGCTGACGGGCGTCGAGTGGGTCGTTCAGCGCGTGCCGCCGAGCATGCCGCCAAGAGCACGACGAAAGACGGCGAACAGGAGGATGGTGGCCGTCGAGCTCACGGCCGGCGCCCACGTCTGCAGCAGCTGGCCGAGCGGCGCCAACGAGACCTCCGTTCCGTTCCACAGGCCGAGGAGGTTCGCGAAGACGGGAAGGAGAGTGAACAGCGGGAAGAGGGTCTAAAGAATGGAATCCCCTTGTGTTCTTGCTTGTTCCAAGCTTGATCAGCAGCGAGCACGTGAATTGCCGCAGGAGGAGGCGCGTTTTGGGCCGCAAACCGGCGCCCTCGACGTGCACGCGCCGAATCGACGCGGCGCCCAACCACACGGCCGCCGCGTAGCAGCCGACGGCGAACGGCACCTGGACGGCGCCCACGAGCACGCCCAACCGTTCGTCCGTGTCCAGCACGATCACCAGCGAGCGGTCGCCCAGTCGGGCAGTGCGGGCGTTCAGCAGGAGGTTGACGGCCGTCGCGACGGCCAAGCCGCAGACGACGCCCACGATCGGCAGCAGGCGGCGGAGGATGCGGCGAGTGGACGGCGGCGTTCGGCTGAACGAACGAATGCGATGAGATGAACGAAAAGAAGCACCCACTCTCGGATCACTCGAAATCGGAACCACGCCTCGAGCAAAAGAAGAGCGGCGGCCAGTGCGGACGTTCCCCACTGCAACGCCACGGCGATCATCCCGACGGCTGCGGGAAGCCGGCGGACGGGACCGAAAAGGACGAGCAGCACGTTCGTTTCGTTGATTCGGAAGATCTGAACGAGGAGACAAGCTCGTTTCTAATGGAGATGGCCGACAAACGTTGTGGGGCACTGCAAAACAGCAGAGCGTGTAGAGATCCCCGCCGGCAGCGATCAGCAACACCGTCCGGTAGTCCAGCATCAGAGCGGCGAAGCGTCGGAGGATCAGGAAGATCAACAGCAGAGTGGACGCGAATCCAGCGGCATAAGCGCAGAGATTCGAGAACAACAGGACGCGTTCGAACGGCGTGGGCGCGGGATCTTCATGAATCTCGAGAGAAGCCGTCGACATTTCAAACAAAACGACGGGCAAATGAAACGAGCGGAAGGGAGCGCGTGAACTAGCGAGTTCGTTCGAGTACTCAAAGACGGAGAACGGAGCTCAGTCATGGCTTAACGCAATTGGCCGGCGCTTGCCCACGTGACCGCAAAGCGAATTAGTGAGACGAGAGGTGGTTCTTTGTTCGCCGGAATGTATCGTCTTGAAATTGCTCGTTGAGCACTGGAAGACTGCCTGTTTGGTTGATGGAGTGTGCGGTCACAAAGAAAGATCACAAGCATTGCTCGGAAAGCACTCGTCTTGCCTTCTGCACGTGCACTTGAAGGAACGCAAGGCCACTTTATCAAAAAGAGTGATCGTAAAGTGCACGTCTTGTTCCTACGAGCAACGACGTGAGAATTCCTGCGGTCAACGCCCATTGCGTTCTGCCGACAAACGATTGGTGAGAACCACGCGGTGGCCTTCCGCCGCTCACCGCTTGGATCAGTCGGTTCGTAGCGGCTGTCGACCTCCGATCAACATTCGCGCCGTGCGTCAACCTTTTTCTCATCGCCGCTCACAATCAGCTTTGTGGCGTCTGTTGAGTTGCGAACGCATTCTCCCGCCCGAATCTTTCGCTTTCTTTACTCCATGTGTGGTCAATCCGTTGGACACGACGGGAATAGTTGACGGTGTTCGTTGCGCCGCTATTCGCTGAATAACTGGGCGTCTGTTTTCAGAACTTCGTTGTACAACGGTCCTAAGAATGGCGCTACGAGACGTGAAGAGAGAGGCGAATGGCGAGCACGAGGGCCTCAACGTGGATCACGACTCGTCTTCGAAGGTCCGAGAAGACGTGAGGTTTTCCGCTGCTTCGTCTTTTATTCCGGCCACTTGCAGCACCTCTGCGGCGTGTGCGGCATCTACCTGCAAACGAACCTGCGACGTCACGAGAAGAGCCACTCGCGCGGCTACCCGTGGACGTGCTCCATTTGCTGCGGGAGTTACAGGACGCGTTCCGAGCGCACGGTTCACGAGCAGAAGACGCACGGATTGCGGCGGCACGCGTTGGACGCGAAGACTACGCGCGCGGTCAAACTGCTAAAGGTTACTCGTTGTTCCTTGTTTCTTTCGTTTATTTCTTTCGTTCAGGGTCAACTCGAAGCCGTCTTCAACGTCGGCTCCAAGTTGGTGGACACGCAAGCCACGGCGGAGTCCTCGATCGCTGCCGCCCGCCAGAACTCGCGGGAAGAAGAGGCGTCGATCGCCGACCTCGAGACGCTCACGCGCACCAAACACCTTCGGCCGCCGCAACTTGTTCGTTTCTTTTTCCGTTGTATTCTCACCGCTTACCGTCCATTTTCCAGCTACCGTGCGAGATCTGCAGATTCAGCGCATTCAACGGGGCGCACGTCCGCGGTGCGCACATTCGCTCGCACGAACGAGCGGACGGCTTCAAATGTTCGTTGTGTGGCATCAGCATGGAGGCTTCGGGGCAGCGGAATTCACATGAGCGACGAGTACACGGCCTGGAGCGCCACGACAGCGACAAGGACCGGAAGGAGGCCATTCGGATTCTGGCGGTGGGTGTTCGCCAATGAGTCTCTTCTTTCATTCCATCTGTCATTCAGGAGGATCAAACGCGCTTCCGGCAGGTGGGCACAAACATCGCGGCCGTCCAAGAGGCGTCCGTGCCGAGCAACGCGCCGTCCGGTCCGTCGGTTTCTCCTTGGGAGGGGCCGAAGAAGCGGCCCGCCCGGTCGTCCGCTTCCTCTCGCGCCAAACGGCCTCGTCGATCGCCGTCGACCTCCGCTTTCAGCGAAGAGGGGGAGGAGCAAGAGACCGATGGCTTGACGATCAGCGCGGATCAGTTCGAAGCGGAAGAGACAGCGGCCAGTGAGTCGCCCGCCGGCCACGACCTGCAGTCGGCCTCCGAGCCCGCGACGCCCGTCCGGCTGCCGCTCGTTCAAACGACCGACCACCTGCTTCACTCGCCGTCAACCTCGACTTTCACTCTCGACCAGTCGATTGCCGACTCGGAGGTCCGTTCTCTCTTTTTCTTCAAACTCACTTCTTTGTTTCAGCTCACGGAGCAAGAGGATCGCCTCATCGAGCAACTCTTCCGGTCCAAACCGAGCTCCACGCGCGCATTCGGACGTTAGAGCAGGAACATGCGGCCAAGAACGAGCGGGCTGCCGTGGAGGCGTAGAAGGTGAGTTCTCCGACTGTCCCCTTGTTTCATCGTGCTTGCGGCTTTAGGTCCTCACTCTTCAATCGAACATGACCGCCTTGGATACGAAATGCAGTGAGGAGCGGCGGGCACGCGCTGAGATGTGCGACAAGGTTCGTCCCTTCCATCAGTCGAATCACTCGCCATCTTTGCAGAACGAGGACCTGCACGAGAAGATCGACGGGCTCGAGTCGACGACCACCCGTTTGAAGGCGGAATGCAGCGAGCTGGAGCAGAAGGCGAGCGACGCGGAGGACGCGCGTCAAACGGCCGTCGAAGAACTCAAAGAGAAGGTTTGTTTTCGTCTTGGCAAGCGATCACTCGCCGCACATTCAGAACCGCACGTCCGAAAAGCAGGAGAGCCACGCCACCTTGTTGATCGCAAAACTCCAAGGCCAGAACGTCGAGCAGCAGCAGGAGGCGGCTGAGTGGACGCGAAAGGCGACGGACTTTGAGAAATGGGTGAGTGCACAACGAGAGTCGTCTTCCTCTTAACTGCTTTGTTTAGATGCAAGATCTCTCGTCGGAGAAGGCCGCCCTGCTCGTGAGTGTCCCTCCCTCCACTTTCGTTCACTCCTCTTCTTGCAGGCCGACTGCACGCGCGTGCTGAATGCGAACATCTCGCTCGAAAATGCGGCCGACCTTTTGGTGTTCGCTGCGCGCCATGACGCCCGCGAACTCGCCGCCCACGTGCTCGAGTGGGCGGAGGCGAACGGCGCGAAGCTGCGCCTTGTGCTGGCTCCGTCCATCACATCGCTGGCTCATAGCAGCTTCGACACGTACAAGAAGATTGTCGACTGGATGAAGTGAACTCGAGTCTTGTCTAACCGATTGTTGTTGGTGTTTGGAATAAAGTTTGTTTAGCAAGTTTTGGCGCCCGAACCATCCACCAGGAACTAGGCGAGATGCCGATCATCGTCTGCTCGTTGTCGAACAATCAAAAAGCGCAGGCCGACGAACATTCTCGCTCGGCCGCCGGAAAGGGCAAGAACCCGGCAGGAAGCAACGATGTCCTCTTTTGTTGTCTTCCTCATCTCGTTCTCCCTGCTTCTAAAAGTCGATCTCGATGCAGGCGGCCTACAAGAAGCGAGCGAAGGAACAAACAAACAAAAGGAACTCACCACCAACGCGGCCGTTCGGAAACGGCGGGCCACGCGTTACAACTCTCGGGCATCGTCCTTCCAATTGTCCGGAGTACAGGAGCTCGACCATTCGTTCCAAGGCCGCCGCCCGCAAGCCCTCCAGCGCGAACTCCGTATTGTGGGGATCTGCGGCGAATTCCGCGGAAAGAAGGCCGAGTGGAAGGGCGAGGACGTTCTTGCAAGCAGAAAAGTGAGTTCTGGAGCGTCCGCCGGCTGCTCACTCGGATCTCCCGCTCGTCGACGAGCAGCCGGAAGCCCCGTTTGGGCGAGTGCTCGTGTCAACGGGGCAACCATTCCTTGCCGTCCCTCCCGCCCAGCGCCCCTCCAAGCTGCTGACCACAATAGACGATCTCTAAAGGGCCCCGAACGGAATTTTATTTTCACCAAACGAGAGGGTCCACACAACAGGTGGCACCCAACAGAAAGACACAACGGGGAGAGGAGTGGGCATTTGCGGCCGCTCACAAGAAGGCGGCCGCCCCGACGAGCGCCACGATCCACACGCCGACTAGCGACTTCACGGACGCTCCTGCAAGAGTGGGAGGTGAGAAGAGGGACAAGAGGCGACACTCACCCTTCGCCGCACGACGCTTCTTGGCCGTCTGCTGCTGCTTGATGGTCGAGGGCGCGGGCGTGGTGGACGTCGAGGTCGTCGTGGACGTGGTGTTCTGAAGCGGGTATTCAAGGGAGAGAGAAGGAAGGAACACGAACGGTGGTGGACGTCGTAGAAGTGGTGGTCGTCGGGACGGGCGTGGTCGTCGTGGGCTCAGCGGTCGTCGTCGTGCTCGCGGTGGTGGTGGGAGCGGGCGAGCTCGTCGTGGGCGCCTGGGTCGTGGTGGTCGGCGGCACGAGATACTCGCCGAACTCCGCGGTCTCTGGCTTCTCGCCGACGCCAACAATTTGCTGAACGTAAGGCAGTTGAGGAGGCGGACGTTTGAGGGGGGAACTAACCACCAGACGAAACCGTCGACCTTACCGCTGGCCGTGTACTCGAGGCTCGTCCAGTAGTGCTTGCCGTCACCGACGTCGTTTCGCAGCGATTTGCCCTCGCAGAGCTCGAAACCGTCTTCGATGTCCAAGTCCAGAGCGGTCATGGTGCCGTCGGTTGCGATGCTAACGTCCCTCTCAATCCTTTTTCCATCTGAAAAAGGAGATATTAGACGGGAGCGACGGTCATCGGGCGTGCTCACCCAACTTGAAGATCTTGTTGCCGTCAGCGTCCTCTTCGGGAGCGATCTGCAGCTTGCAGCCACCGTTGATGACCAGCGTGACGCTGCAATGAGGAAGAATCAGTGAGGGGAACAGGGAAGGACTCACCTCGAGCTGATCGGGAGATCAAAGACGATACTGAAGTCGTGTTCCTTGTCCCACTGGACGTTGACGGTGGTGGACTCGCAGCCTTTCACCTCGCTCAAAGAGGGCGTCGTGAGGGGTGTAGTGGACACTGGCGACTTACAATTTGAATTCGTTCGAGTTGACGTCCACACAGTTTTCAATCATCGTTTTCTGCGGGTCGTAGAGGAACTTTCGGGCGTCCAACGACGACGGTCCCAGCGCGAGGGCGACGAGCAGGACGGCGGCGGTCCACGGCGGGGCGGGCATCCTGTCGAGCAGCAGGCGAGGAGAGCGGGAGCGAGGAAGGAGCGGGAGAGCAGGGAGACGACGGAAAGGCGGGCGCCCGCTCGCCGGCCGCCGCTTTTATACCCGCCGGATCGGCCGGAATTTGCGTGAGAGGAAGGCTCTTGTTTTGCAGCAGCGAGCGCAATGTTGACGCAACAGTTGGCGGTCGTGCAAATTCGAGGGCGAATCGCGGGTGGCTTCTCTTTTGGCTGTCGGCGATCGTCGGCTGCAGGCCGCTCGTTCGTCGAGCACTCAGCGACGGTGCTCGATGTTTGTGCCGACCGGAAGCTGACGGGAGTCGGACGGCAGAAGAAGCGGCCGCTATCCTCGCAGAATTTCTTTGTTGTCTCCAGCGACCAGTTTCGTCTCGTCCCTGCCGTGAGCTCCGTCGCTGCAGGCCTCCGTTGTCTGCGCACCTACCGCCCGTCTCGCACGACTTCTTCGAGTGATCAACACCGAAAAGAACTCCTTTGTTATTTCATACACAAACCGAAGCACACGACAGCACGCTCAGGAATGTCCCGAATCTCCGGATCGCCGCCCATCTCCTCTTCCACGCGCTTCTCGCAGCGTTGGCTCGTCGCCTTCGCCATCAATGGCCTCTAGCGTTCGGAGCGGATCGTTCGGCTGCTCGTTCCACACCGTGTCGAAGGCGCGCACCGCCAGTCGTCGCCCGTCTGGCAGCGGTATGGGGGAGGGGCGGGCATGACGATGTGCACCTCGTCCGGCCAGTTGTTCCACAGCCCGTCGTCCTTTGATCCCAGCCTTCGTTGCTCCGATTGTAGGTCTTCGTGATGTCGCACAAGTCGGCATCGTTCCAGCCGTCTGAAAGGCGGAGATGAGCGGCGAATGGACGAGCGGATGACGTGCCGTTGTCCTACTCGTAGAGCGCGACCATCTGAAACGAGCGGGAGGTGAGCGGCCATTGGTTAGACAACAAACGACGTAATTGAATGGACGGCCTCCACAAAGCACTTGCTGTTGGAGGCGGTCGTAGCCCGGACGCCCTCGACCGCAACGATCGCCGTCGCCGCGAACAGAACGCCGAGGAGCAGACAGCGAGCGGCCGTCATTGCGGAGAGTGACACACGATCAAAATGAGTGGCGGCCGAACGAAGTGGAGGGCAGCATTGAGAGTTGCGATCGGCACTTCCTTTTGCGGAGGAAATTTCTGCTCGCACAAAAGAACGCCCTCAAGCTCAAGTCGCGTTCGAGGTGGAAGACTGGGAGCCGCCGAATTCCTCTCGCTCCTCTTGCATGAACTTTCGAAAGGCGTTGGAGTTGGCGGTCGGCTCTTGCTGTACCGCGGCCGCCTGCTTTCGTTTCACCCAATCGACGATCTTCGCGTACGCGACGAGCTCGGCGGGCGGCAGCGAATGGCCGCAAACGTGATCGCCGAGCAGCAGCCCCAACTTGCCGCCGCTCTCGGGAATCCGCAGCAAACGAGCGATCAGGAGGCCGAGCGAGTGGGCGGAGCGGACGGCCGGCGAGGTTGCGCACCTCCGGCTGCTGCTCGACGGCGAGGAGATCCGAGGGAGCGGCACGCGGTCGCCCTCCCGCCGCACGCACCCGTTTCAGCCCCCACTCAACGGGATGCTGCCCTGCTGGGAGCTGGCGGTCTACTACGCGTACGGCCTGCCGCTGCTGCTCGTCGACGTGCGGCCGGTCGTCGTGTTGGGGCGGCGGCGGTCGTGGTTCTCCTCCTTGTACCGCCGGCTGCTCTTCCCGCACTCGTTTGTTTGAATCAACGGGCGGCCTGCAGGACATCGCGCTGTACGCGGCCAATCCGTACGCTTCCGGCCGCTGTGGCGCGCGTGTTACTCTCGACTGCGGGTGCCACGCCCAACCAGGGGGCGCTTGTGTTCTGCTCGGCGCTGCTGCTGTCGTTGAATCGCTTCACTGCCGTCTGCTTCGCGGCGTCCTACGAGCGGGTGAGCGCCTTCCGTTCTATTCGATCCGTTCGGTTGTTCGTTTGACTTGTGGGCGCGACATTTACGGCTTCCCGCCGTCTGCAGTCGGTTCGCGTACGCGCCCGCAGAGATCGACGGCCAAACGGTCGTCCAGCTGCGCCCCGTGCCCGCCCTGAAGCCATCGGGGCTGCGTGATGCAGTGGTTTCCGCGTAATATTGCCACCAAATCCCTCGGACTTTTCCACTGGACTATCGCGCCTCGCTTGCAGGACCTGGCGGCGTGCCGCGTGTAAAAAGATCTCAATAGCCAATTATTCGACAACCTCAATCAAATCCGTTTCTACCCAACGCTTTAGCTATTGCTGCTCGTTTATTCGTTAAAAAGAAGTTTATTCGCTTAGACCTCCTGATGGCGGGCCCGGGCGAAACCGATGCGCTCGCCGCCGACATCGTAAACGTTGCAGTACGAGCGAATGAAGCCGTCGCCCAGCAGCCACGCAAAGACGCTAAACACCCGCGTAATCCGCACTCAATCACGGGAAGCTCACTCATCGTCGGGGTTCGCGTCGATGCCCAGGGCGCACGTGCCGTCGCCCAGCTCCAAGTCGACCACGTGCTCCGTGGCCGGAATGTTCAGCTGCTGGCCGTTGATCGTGAAGACGAGGTCGGGCAGCGATTTGGCGGCGTTGCAGTCGACCGTAAACCTGACATTCGGTCGCTTATTGATGCTGAAAGGAACACGGACACGTACAGCCCGTATTGATAGTTGTATTCGGCGTTGGACGCGTCCACGATCGTGATCAGGTCGTCGGTTGGCGCCAAAATGAAGGACGTGCCGGAAGCAATCCTTCCGTTCATCCCTCTGCTCTCTCCGCTGCTCACCGGTGTCCGAGATGGCGGAGGCGGTGGCCGGGTTCGTGTACGTGCCGATGGAGGAGCTGTCCACACTAAACGGGCAGTTGATTTGATAGAAGTGAGCGGTAAGCAGCGCTCAATCAATAAAAAGACTGCAATCCCAGCCAACACACTCTCACACGTACTTGAACTGCCAGTAACGTTCGCGGGTGATGGGCGTGTAGACGATGTTGGACGTGTCGCAGTTCGTGTTGTCGATGGCGCCGTACGTGATCTGACCGCCGGGTTGTCCGAGCGAGGGCGTGATGTGACTGAAGGCACAGGAGTCATCTAAAACTGCTTCTTCCCGCTCACCGATCCAACCAGACGGTGAAGAGCGGCGCGTCCAGCTGCTTGATGACGTCCTGGAAGGGCGGCATCACCTGGTCTTCGGCGAGCGCCGGCCAGCCGAGGCCGAGGATGCCGTCCAGCGGGAAGTAGCCGAACGGATCCTCCACGGCCGTGCCGCGCCCGAACACCTGGTCCGCAATGGTGAGGCCGGCAACCTGCAGGAACAGCAATAGAATGCTGCAATGCCTAGCGGGGACTCACGATGAGGGTGTCCGACGCGAGCTCGCCGCTCACTTCGCCCGTTCCGTACTTGATGTCGAAGAAGGTGCCGTTCTTCTTGTAGGTCAAGGATTTCTGCAACCGACTCAATGATTATCGACTGCCTTCTTTCGGGCACGTACCGAAGAGTCGTACTTTTGCTTCTGCCAGCGACCGCCAAGAAAGGGGTTGTCCTGACCGTTGCATTGGTCCGTTTGGCACGACACGTCGACCATCCACAAGTTGGACGAGCCGGTGTCGAGTTGGACCTGGAAGGGTTGGGGCGGCGTGCCCAGCGTGATGTTCCCAACGTAGAAGTTGTCTGCAACACGAGAAATTCGAGCAGAATCGTTGGAAAGAACGAACCGATGTAATCGCTGAAGGTCTGCGTGCCGGTGGCCAAGCGGTGGGCGCGCAGTCGCGACGGGCGGCTTCTCTCCATCGTGCGGCGGGCCAACACTTGCTGGGCGGTCGGCTGGTGCTTCCTGATCGGCATCACGAACGATCCGGCCGCTTCGATCGACGCCACCGCCGCCAACAGGGCGATCGACGTCAACGCGGTCGCCGTCTTCATTCCGTTGGGATGGACGGTCGAGAGTGAACTGAACGGTAGCGATCGGCCGTTTTTATTCGCCCCGATTGTTTGCCGCCGGGGGTGCGGCCGGCGCATTGACGCGAGTCGTTTCGAGTCATCACGAAGCGGCGTCTGGGCCGTTTGATTAAAAAGTGGGCCGTTTTTTAGGGTTCGTGCGATAATTCTCAATCTTCTGTCTTCTTCCGTTCACTTTCCGATCTCGATTGACGTCAAGACAATCGCGCTCACTCGTTCGCACCCGAAACGAGCAGCTCAACGGTTCTTTCGAGTCAAATTGCTTCGATTCACGACGATAAGCAACAAAAACTGAACGGGAACGAGCGCAATCAAAAAGCGGCAGCACGAGCGGACTCGTGACGCCGTTTGGTCTCCGCCCACAGGCTCCACGTTCTGCTTTGACTACTGCCTGCTTCCCTTGATCACCTTTTCTGCTTAGCAGCCGTGGGCACAAAGAACGAAAATAAGGATGCCGTTAACCATTTGGCGCTCGTTTCACACGTCAAACGCACAAAATTATTGTCCTTTTAATTTCCTCCAGTCGTCCTGGTTCGCTTGTTGTCTCTCGCCGGCGATGGGCGGTCGACTGCGTTGTCGGTCGAAACAAACGACACGATGCCCGAGTTCAACGGTTGTGCTCGCTCTTCTCAAGTGCCGAGTAGATCGAAAGAATAAAGTTTGAGCGTTCCCTTGCACGTTTGCAAAAGGCAGCCGCGTCCCAAGGTCTATCGCTTCTGTTAGTTTGACAGATTTATTTGAAACGGTTGCCTTAAAGTGGGGCAAAGCCCCAACCCGTTTGGAAGCGGTCCCGTGCACAGCCCAGAAAAGAAAGTAGAAGCAAGAAATTGAGCGTCTTCCGGCGTCTGCCTTCGCTCGCCGCGCGTCCGCCCACTTGCCGACGGTCTCCACAAACAAGCGTTTATTCACGAAAACTCGACGGATCAACACAACAGCAATGAACGAACAACAGGCGGCAGTTGGCGGCGTTCTCCATCGCCGTTCGCCCCCACCTCTTCGGCGACCGACTCGAGGGCCAACTGGTGCAATCGAAGCGGTTTCCTGCAACGAGACAACGCTTCTGGTTGATGAATATAGAAGACTCACACAACAATCGAAGCGGTGGCTTTCTTCGAATTCGGCCGCGTGTCGTAACGGAGACGAAACTTGAGGCGGTTCTCCGTCAAAACACACTCGTAAATTATTGCAGTGGACAGCTCGATGGGTCGTTGAAGGCGCATCACCACTTCGCACCACGCGCGACCTCTGATATCAAAGCGACAGAGGAAGCAATCAAAATAGTTCATCCTGCCAAAGTCGTCTGCAATCTCCTTGTAATTCGATCCAGTCCATCAACCCTCACCCGACCACTCGCCGTTCGTGTGCCTCAGTTCGACGAGCGCGTAAAAATTTAGCTCCAACCAAGTGCCAGTGAGCTCTTTTAGTTGGTAGTCGTCTTTCAATTCGGCCGCATTTTCGAACGCCGTCGGGCGGCCGTCCACCGCTCGAGTCTCGAGTTTTCCAGTGTCCAACTCGAGGAAATGCAACGAGAACATCGAAGTGGCCAGGTGCTTCACGTCTCTCAACGAGCGGTCGTACGAATAGAAGTACAAATGCTCTCCGTCCAGCTGGACGTCGGTGCAACCCATCTGCCAGGCGTGTGTGAAAGTGAAGAGTTTGCGCACGACCATGAACCGCTCATCGAACTCGTAGAAAGGGCGTTTGTCCTGATTACCAAAGAACAGCAAGCGTCCGTTGCGGGTGATGCGAATTGCCCAGCCGTTGTCGACCGTCATCGCCTCTCCTTTTGGCGGCAAACGAACGGAGTACGAGGAGTAGCTACGGTTGATGTGGGTTTTAATTCGTCGTCTGAATGACCAAAAACATTCCGACGGTTTCTGTCAGGGGCTGGAAGCAGGAGTTCGAGCGCCCTTTCAGCAAAATGCCGAGCTTGCGGCACACGAATGCGAACGATCGCTGTGCTTTAAGGGGTCTAAACGAGCCTTCAGAAAGTAGAAGCAATTTACGAACCGCTCTTCCTGAAGCAAGCAGTTGTAGGCGACCAGTGACTCGTTGGCCTCCGCGTCCTCGCCTTCGGGAACCAACAGCCGAAGACGAGGCGGTCGGAGACGGGCGTCACGAACTTGTCGCCGTTCAGACGATCGACGACGAGGCGTTTCTCGACGATTTCCTCCGTGTTGGTTCGATCGGCAGTCGACATTTCGATCGGCAGTCGACATTTCGATCGGCAGTCGACATTTCTGGGCGATCGAAGGCGGCTGCTCGCTGCACCGACGGATGAGTGAAAGAAAGAAAACGAATCGAACGGCTGGCGGAGGTCGGCGTGATCGCTCGATCGGTTTAGCGCGCCCTCTTCCCCGCACACACTCTCGGACACACCCGCCTTGCAGGGTTCAACGCAACTCCGAGCGAACACCTGGGTTCAATGTCCACCCGCAAGTCCGGAAATGCCGGGTGGTCGTTTTCCAGCTTCTACGGCTGTCCCCTTCCATCAAACCTCATTGGCAGCAGACTCGAACGACTCCTGTGCGTACAGAAATCGTTTGCAAGCGGGCGGGCGGAGCAGAGGACCTCCACTCGTCGTCAGTTCGTTCAAGCCAGTGCTCGTCGAATTCCTTCGATCAGAACGAACAAATCGTGTTTTCCGAAAGTCAACGCAACTTTCGCGCCTCCAGTTCGTTGGAATTCGACGCGTGGACACGCTCGAAAGGATGGGAGATCGAATTGGGGTCTCTGTTCTGATGGACGCCTCGAAAGCCGCTCTTGAACTGCCCTCATTGCAAAATTCGCGGCTTGACGGCGAGTCGCCGCTTCTTTCGCTCGTTCCCAGGCGGCCGCTTCGTCTGGGCGCGATGCGCGGCGCCCATCTGCCGGCCGCCTTTCGGCTTGCAGGCGGCCGATCGGCGGGCGGCAAGCGGGCCGAGCGGGGAGCGAGGGGCGGCGGAGAGCGGGCGGCGGGCACTCTGGCGTTGTTTACGTATTTCTGCGCTCGTTTCCCCGTCCGCTCGGCGTCTGCCAGCCGCCCGCCCGTTCTCTTCGATTTTTCTGCATCTCCCGCGCGCGTTGCTCTTCTTGTCTCTTATCTCTTCCGTTTTCAGTTGACCGCCGATTTCCACTTCAACCTTCAACGTCTAAGGATGAGTTTGCTCTTCTCTACGGTTGGTTATTCTCTTCTTCCACACACCCGTCTTTTTTTGCAGAGAAATTTTATGTTGAGTTACGAGCTTGAGCACCTCGGATGCCTGGATCGCATCGAAAAGCTGGAAGCGGAAGTGGCCGCCGAGAAGCAAAAATCGACGAGGCTCCGCAGCGAAGTGAGTTCATTTCTTCGCACTCGGCAGGCTGTAATCCACTTGTGCTTGCAGAACGGATCGTTGCTCTCGAAGATCTCCGAGTTGGAGCAGCAAGCGGACGAGTCGACCCGCGTGTCGACGGCCTTGTGGGGCTTGAGAGAACAGCGCCGCGTCATCGACTTCTGCCTCGAGGTCAACGGAGAGTCGATTCCCGTAAGCCGAAAGACCCACCCGTCTCACTCCTCTTCCGTTTGCAGGCGCACCGCCTCATCCTCGCCGCAAAGAGCGAAGTCTTCTGCAAGCTGCTCCATGCCGAACCGCTCAAAAGGGCGGACACGATCGACGGCTTCAGCCGCGAGACCGTCGAGCGGATGGTGGAGTTCTGCTATCGCGGCCGACTGCCCGGACTGGAGAAGGACGCGCCCGAGCTGTACGCCATCGCTTGCCGCTTTGAGGTGCCCGACTTGATCGTGAGCTCGATTCGTTTGGTTCTCTCCTCACTCGCTTCTTGCAGGCCGAATCCAAGCACGCGTTGAAGGCGGGCATCACGGCCGACAACGCGGCCGACCTGCTCGTCTTCGCCGTCGCCCACGATGACCACGAGTTGACGGCCTTTGCGGCGGAGTTCGCGAACACGAACCTCAGCAACGCGCGCTCGTTGGTCGCCGTCTCCGTCCGGCGGCTCCTCCCCAACCAGCCGGACGTCTACGAGAAGATCGCCTGCATGCTCAAAGACGACTCGACGGCTGGAGGATCCAGCGACGAGCAGCCGGCGCCCTCGGACGCTTCCCACGTGTCGCCCGCTTCCCAGTCGCCAAACGACGAGGCGAACGACCGGCCGGCCTCCACGTCCTCCAGCTAATTCGTGCCGACCGACGCCGCCCAGTGAACAGTAATCTCTTCTTCTCACTTCTGTTCTGTTACTCTCAATTGTATTGTCTTCTGTACGGTTCTAACCCCCCTTTCTCGATTGTAGTGTACATTTTCTTCTCACTAATCTTTCCTCACTTTACGTCCAGTCACACTCACTTTACACGGGCAATAAACGAGGTTTCAACGGCATCTTCTGCACTTTCTTATCGAAGCGAACACTCGCCCCAAGCATCACAAACGTGCGTTCTTCCTGTGGGTAGACCAATATACAGAACTGGCCACCCCGCTCGCTCGCACTTGCCCGCGATCAACGGTCGCCGCCGATCGCGTCCATCTGCATGGTAGGCGGTTGACCCACGCGGCGTCCGCCGGTCGGCCCACTGATTCAATCGGTCGAGTCATGGGTGGGCTCGCGGGGGCCGTCCAGCGCTCACTCGATCGCCATCCACGCTCTCGTCCTGTCCGTCTTCTTTTAAACTGACGAGAAAGCAACTTGCATTGCTTCCATCTCGGTCCGCTCTTTATCGCCTGCTATCCACCATTCACTCGGATTTTAAAACTCACGCACGGATGTCGACGAGCAACCCGCCCGTGCCCCCTTCCGTGGCTCCCAACGACCCTCAAGCCCTCGATTTCGGCGGTCCGGCGGCTCGTCCAGCAGCAGCCGGTCCTTCTCTTCCACGCCCACAAGCACGCACGAGTTGGCTCCACTCGACGGAAGCCGGAAGAGGGCTGGCGGGCGCCCTGCCGCAATGCTGGACGATAAAGTGCGCTTTCGACCACCTCTTTGGGCGACCTCCCGCATTGCTGCTCTTCCCTTTCGCTCGTCGCTCATTGGAAGCGGTGCAGCAAGGCCGACTGCTCGCTGTGCCGCCCGTTGAAGGCGTAGACTCGTTCGTTTCCCCTCCCGAACTCGATTTTTCTCGTGTGCAGGCGGGCGAAACGAGCGGCGTTTGTGCGGCGACCGCTGTTTGGGCGCTCCGTTCGGAGCGGCGAGTCGTCGCGAGTGGCCGGGAAGTGAGTCCCGCACACCGCTTCCTTCTTTCCTACCTGCAGAAGGACGGTTCACTCACCTCCTAGACCCCGACTTGAACCGAGCGAAGCAGAAAGCCGGCGGCCGCTCGCCTCCTCGATCGGTCGAAAACGAACGGCAGAGGGTTCAGGCTCCGCTGGCCGACTCCGTTCAGTCGACGAGGATTTTGAGGTGCACGAGAGACTCGACCGGCTGGTGCGCAGAGTTCGGTGTCGACCGTTGTTAGTTGTTGCGTGGAAACGTTGACGTTGCCTGCTGGTTGCACGCAAATGGGGTGCAAAGCTTGAACGCATCGTGAATCGCTGCCAAACAAACCGACGACTTGACCCCGGGACAGGGCGACGCTCAACGCAATTGGCTGATCAAAGGTCGAGCGAGTGATGCGTCTGCTTTCTGTTGTCCTGCTCGAGGCGGCGGTCGTGTGCGCGGCTGGGAAACAGCGCGAACAGAGGTCACTCGCCGCCTCTTTTCCATGAGCGGCGCCTTGGGAGAATGCGGGCGGTCAACTCCGATTACGTTCGGTCGACCCGGCGGCTGACCCACGCGGCGTTGTTTACTCGCATTTAAGCGCCCAGTCGGTCAACTGCAGCACCAGTTCGCTCCGACCGCTGCCGGACACTCCCTCACGTCTTCCTCTCTCTGCTCTTGCACACTCCACTTCGTTGTGATGACGGGTCCCTGCCAACACTCGTATTTCGTTGTCACCGTTCACAACGTCCAGTTCCGCGCAGTGGAATACCAGAGCCCGAAGTGCGAACTTCCCTTTCGTCGGGGTACCAAAATCAGCCTCGTTCTGACGAGCAAGCCGCGTTTTCTCGGCACCGATCAGTTCGTGAAGATCGCAGTCGAAGGCTCTGCGGACGGGCTGAAGGGCGAGATGTGCATCACGGACGAACAAGGAGGGCGTGTCCTTTTCTGTACGTTTTTTTTGTTCTTCATTCGCTCCTACATTCAATCAATTGCAGATTCGAATGTTCCACTCAACACAAACTATGCGGCTTTTCTGTCGTTTACCTACCGAGTGTTCCTCAAAGTGTGGTCCGACAAGTGCGCCGTGTGCGAGAACGAGCGGAAAACGGCGCTGGGGGCGGTCGCCGACTGCGAGAAGAAACTTTCCGTGCTGCGAACGGAGGTCTGCTTGCCATCTTTTCAGACCTCAATCAATTGTTTCTTTAGAACGCGAAGCTCAAGGCAAAGATCGACGAACATCAACGGCAGCCGACGGAGAAGAACGATCAATCGAAAGAAGAAGACGCCCAGCAGCTTCCTTCGGTCGACCGAGAGGCGCTGTGGGCGATGCGCGAAGGGGGCGAACACGCGGACTTTCGGCTGCTGGTCGATGGCGAGGAGATCGCGGTGAGCATTGGGGGACGGTCCACAAGCTCCTGCTGTCGCTGAAGTCCGCCTTCTTCTACTCCGAGTTCAGCAGCAATCCGGACAAGACGGGGCACACGATCGAAGGCATTGGAGCGGCGGTCATGAAGCGACTGCTGGAGTTCGTGTACTGTGGGCAGCTGGACGAACTGGAGACGGACGCCCGCGAGTTGTACGTGGCTGCTCGTCGCTTCGAGGTCGCCGACCTGCTGGTTCGTTCTTCTTATCAATTCGTCCTTTCATTTGCTTCTTTCAGGCGGAGTGCACGCGAGTGTTGAAGGCGGGCATCTCGTCGGAGAGCGTCGCCGACCTGCTCCTCCTGGCCGCCCGCAACGACGACACTCAGCTCGCTCAATTCGCGCTGGAGTACGCGGAGAGCAACGGCGAGAAAACGCGCCTCCTGCTGGCCCCGTCGGTCAAATCGCTCATCCGCAACGAACCGAACACCTACGAGAAGATCGTCGAGTGGATGGAGTGAACACCAAGTCTCGTCTATTCTCTTGCTTATTCGATTGTTGTTCCTGATTCTCGTGAATAAAGAAAAAGTGGTGGCCGTTGAATTTTTCGAGTTTGCAGTCGAGATAGCGGCGTGAACGCGCCCACTCCTAACAACTCGCTCACAACTTTTCGCGATTCGGTGGCTGTAGAGATGGGCGCCTGTTAGTCGAGCTGAACCATCACCCACCCCGTTCTTTCGTCGATGCTCGAGAGAGAAGACGTGGAAGTGTTTATTCAGCAGCGCCAACGTTCAACAGAACAACAGAAACAAAAGAAAGGATAGAATGACGACTAATCGGAGCCCAGTCCAACGAGGATGCGGACGCCCTTGTGGACGTGGGAGCACGTGGGCAGCGACTTCGAGCACTCGGGCCACGGGATCTCGCCCTCGCGCGTCCAGTCGAGCCGCTCGAAGATCTGCTCGCGGCTCACCTGCTGCCACTTCTCCTGAACAAACGAATGAACGAGAGTAAAAAAGAAGGAACAAACGGCGTCTATGAAGTGGATCCACAGCTCGTCGCCGCCCGAACGGAAGCCCGCGTTGCCCATCGCGGCGGCAAACTTCTTCGCTTTGCTTGCGAGGCGCTCCACCCGCTTGAGATGCGGGAGTTCCTGTGGGAGGCGAACGGGGTCGATGAGTGGACGATTGGATCCACTCACCTCAAGAGGGAAACGGTAGATGCCGTTGCAGACGAGCTTGAAGTGCTCGTTGACTGCCCGCAAGCGGCGAAGAGCTTCCGGTGTGCCGCTCTTCGCAAAGATCTCGGCCGGAATGCGGAGCTCCTGCAGCCGCTCGTTGCGCGCGAGCGGACCGCAGTCGTGCAGCGGATGGGCGGCGGGGGACGCTCCGCGCGGCGGCCACCAGAGTTTGATGCGAGCGGACTTCGAACGGAAGACGTCCGCGATGTCTGCAGCAGACGGACGCGTTGAATGGGGAAATTTCGGCGTTCCCTCACTCACACGAATGCTGAAGAGCGCCGGTGACGAGTTCGAGCGATTCGAGCGGAGTCGTCCGCTTCCGCAACATCGTGGCCATTCGCAGCTGGTTGGTCTTCACGCGAACGAGGCGGTCGGGCAGCGAGGCGACGAGGAACTCGGCCTCCGCGTGCTTGACGCGCTTCGCAGTCAAGCGGATGGCCGTCAGGTTCGGGAGGGCTGAAAGGCGGAGGATGAACGGAGGACGAGCAGCTCACCGTGCAACTTCGAAGCCACTTGCGTCCACTCGCGCATTCCGGCGAAATTCCCGCCGCCGGGGTCGCCGGCCCACAGGACGTCGATGGCGGTCAAGGGGCGCGCGAGACGAAGCAGCGCGGCGACGCCGCCCGCCGTCATCACGATCAGGATGGCCCGCGGGCAGAGTTTGCCCATGGACGCGCGCCCCAGCGCGAAGAACATGTGCGCCGCGCCGAAGTCCGCCGCGTCGACGAACGCGTCCAGCCAGCGGCGGCCGACGAGCAGCGTGCGGGCGGGTCGAACGTGCAGGCGGTCGGGAATCTCCAGTTCCTCCAGCCGTCGTCGTTCTTTCCCGACGAAGAACTGGACGAACTTCCGGGCCTTCATGCGCAGACGGGGCGGCGGACGGGCGGGCGGCACGTCGATGCTGGACTCCTCCTCGGGACGGGGCTCTCCGACGGGCGGATTTCCGTCGACTTCTGGCTTCTCTTCCGCGCTGGGCTGTTCGTCGTCTGCGGGCGCGTCACCAGTCGGTGCGGACGCCATCGCGCCTGAAATGCGGAAGAAATCTGACGAATTTCGAAATAAAATCGATTTTTGGAAGAATTCTAGCAAAAAGGCGGATTTATCGCCCAGTATGACCAAAAGCGGTTGGAAGTTGGCGTTTGAACAAAAAGGAGTGCTCGAAAACAAGAAACTCGCCTTGATTTACGTGGATTCACGTCGATTTGCGATCAAAACAAGAGACGAAGCCGCGAACTCGGCAGGCGGCTGGACGGCGAGACGCCGCGCCCGACGTGGGCGGAACGCCAAGCGGCCGCTCGCGTCACCGCGGCGAGAATTCCCGCAGCCGTCTGTGCATCCACTTCCTTCTTGTTCTTTCTGCTGACTTGTCTGTTCCTTTTTGAGCGCTGAATGATTGCTTCGGGTTTCTGGCCAAGGAATTCAATCAACAGCCGGAGATCCCGCATTGATGGCGCGCATTCCCCTCCGACAGCCAATGCCTCCTCTCCTTTTGTTTGTTGGCAAGCGGCCCCTGGTGGCTCCAGTTCTTTGTGGCCACCAAACACGGGCGATCGGTAGAAGCGAGTGCTCCAAAAGCTTCGATTCGTCCTCCCGCTCATCAACCGGTGGACTTCGAGGCCGCGAAGCTCACGAACGGCGACCGAAATTCCGTTCGGCAATCGAGTTCACGCGGGACTTCCGCGTGGAGCGGTTTCTGCTTCGCCTCGCCCACCGACTGACGATCGAAGGAGTGGCGCGCTCGAAACGGTTGGACCGCCGGCTGGGCGCGAATTACGGGGGTCTCGCACGACGTCCACTCATCCCTCGTTTCGTCCGGTCGGAACTCACCGCCGCTCGTCTTGTCCTCCACTCGCTGCCCCACCGGCTCGCCCACCGGAAGTCCAAAAATCTTCGCGCCGCCCAGCTGCTGCTGAAACGGCGGTCGCTCGAGTCGGTGGAATTCGGCGGCCTTGTGGGGCACAATCCTCGTGAGTCCTTCATTCAAGTGACGTTCATGGTGACCGCGTGCTCCAGCGTCCACTGCGGCGTCCGCATTTATTTCGTTTTCTTTCGGTTAGTTCGTCTTGAACGTTCGAGTTGGCGCGAACGTCTTTCCGTTGCGTTCACGTCGGCCGCGAATGCTCGAACGTTCGTCGGCTTTTGCATCGAAAAGGAGCCGGACGGCGGCTACGAACTTGCGCAGTGGAAGCCGCCGCGGCCGTCGCTCGCTTTCTTCTTTCGTCTCTTCCCGTTTGTTTCGCCGTTTTCTGCGTTCATTTCGCGCTTCTTCCTTTCGTTCGCTTCCAGGACACCGCCGTTCGCACGTCGCGTCAAGAATGGCGGCGGCGGACGTGAAAATCGAACCGAAACGGGAGGCGGAGGTCGAGCAGCCGGCGCACGGCTTCCTCGACGCTTCGTCGCACATTCGACGAGACGTGGGTTTTTTTCGCTTCGTTCACGCGCCCTCCGCTCTCTTGCAGCAACTCTGCGAAACCTGCGGCATCGACGTCCAGTCGGCGACGAACCGCGAGCGTCACGAGCGTTCCCACCGCCGGGCGTTGCCGTGCCCACCGCGAGGAGCACGAACTGCGCACGCACGGACTGCGGCGACACGAGCGGGACGCCGCCATCACGGCGGCCGTGCGGATCCTCAAGGTTCGCTTCCGACTGCCTCCTCTTCGTTCATTCCCGCGCGTGTTTACAGCCAACTCGCCGCCCTCTTCAACGTCGGCACGCGGCTGCTCGCCACGCAGGCGACGGCGGACCGCTCGGCCGCCGTCGCCGACGACTCGCCGGCGGAGGAGGAGGCGACCGACGCGGAGCTCGCGGAACTCGAGCGCATCCGACCGCACCGGCCGCTTCCGCTCGTTCGTTTTTTCCGCCGCCGTCTGACCGCCTTCGCGTTTCAGCCGTCGTGCGATCGCTGCGGAATGAGCGGATTTTACGCGGCGCAGTTCCGCGAGGCGCACGTTCGCGCCCACGACCGAGCGGACGGCTTCGCGTGCTCGCTGTGCGGCATCCACAAGCCGGACGCCCACACGCGCAACCTCCACGAGCAGGCGGTCCACCGATTCGAGCGCCACGTGGGCGACAAGGGGCGGGTGGAAGCGATTCGGCTCTCGTGGGTGAGCGCCCGTCTTCCCCTCCGCTTCTCGCACTCCCGCCTTTCAGGAACGACGGCGCCTCCTCCGCCAGGTGGGCACAAACATGAAGGCGATCCAGCGCGCGGCCGTCGCGAGCAACGCCGCGCCCAATTCGTCGCCCGCCGCCCGGCCGACGGCGAACAAGCGGCGCGCGCGCTCCGCCACTCCGCGCGCCAAACGACGCCGCCGATCGCCGTCGATCTTCAGCCCGAGCGACTCGGAAGACGAAACCGACGAGGAGACCGCCGAGGAGCCGATCGTTCTGGGCGGCTCCGAAGACGAGGCCGACGGGGCGGAGATCGCCGTGCCGCTCGCTGCCGCCGTCCACCTGCCGCCCGTCCGAACCGCCGCCCGGTCGCCGACCTCGAGCTCGACTTTCGTCTGGTCGACGCCCGTTTCGGAGGTTCGTTTTCCGCATCTTTCCGCAGGCATTTCTTCTCGTTTCAGGTCGGCGAGTTGCGGGACCGCTCGGTGGAGCGACGGCCGGCCCGCGCGGCGCTCACGATCAACGACGAGGTTCGTTTTCTCGTCTCCAATCGAACTGCTCGCCGTCTTCTCCAGCACGAGCAGCTCGCGTCGACGGCCGCCCGTTTGGAAGCCGAATGCGCGGCGTTGTGGAAGGTGGCGAGCGACGCGGAGGAAGCGGCCGCCGAGGAGCGCGCGCGGCTCGAACGGAAGGTTCTTTTTCGTCCCGAACGACAGCCGACCGCTCGCCGCCCTTCTAGACGGACGAGTTGAAGACGAAGCTGAAGGAGCGAGCGAATCGCGACTGGCTGTTGATCGAAAAGCTCGAGACGCAAAACGGCGAGCAGCAGCGCGAACTCGAGGAGTCGGCGGCCCTCGAGAAGCAGGTGAGTGGCCGCGTTCCTTCTTCCGTTCACTTGTTTCGTTCAGATCGAGGAGCTGAAGGCAAAGAAGAGCGAACTCGAGTCGACCCTCGCCGCCCACGAGTCGAAGAGACGCGAGCTGGAGCGAAACGCGCAGCAGGCGGCGGAGGCGCGAGAAACGGCCGTCCAGGAGGGCGCCCGACTGCGGCACGAGGTTTGTCCCACTGCCACAATCAACCCCCGCTCTTTCCAGAACGAGGAGCTGCGGACGAAGCTGCGGGCTGAGGAGAGCCGTTCGGCTGACGCTCTCGCCGAACTCCGCTCGCAAATCGCAGCGCTGCAGATGGCGGTGGGCGAGGCGACCGGTGGGACCGCGATGGAGAAGCAGGCGAGTTCTTGTCGCTCCTCTTCGTTCACTCGTTTGCTGCTTTCAGATCGACGGATTGAAGGCGGAGATCGCCGCCCGGGACGTCCGCGCAATCCACTCTGCTCGTGAGTTCCGGCCGCTCCTCGGTCCCTCTGATTCGTTCGTTCGTTCAGGCCGACAGCTCGCGGCTCCTGCACGCGGGGATCACGAAGAAGAACGCGGCCGAGCGGCTGCTGTTCGCCGTCCGCCACGAGCTGCCCGAGTTGACCGCCGGCGTGCTCCAGTTCGCCGAAGAAAACGGCGGCAAATCGGCGCTGCTGTTCGAGGCGCCGATCGCCGGGCTGCTTCCGCGCGACGTGGAGCTGTTCCAGGCGATCATGAAGCTGCTGAAATGAAATTTCTTTTACGTTGTCTTTCTTTGTTACTCACTTCTTACTCACTTGTTGTTCTCGTTCACGAATGAAATGTACAGACGTCTCTCCAGTTCTGGGTTGGCCTCCTTGCGCAGATCGTTCGACTGATCGTGAACTCGAAGAAGGCGGAAGAGAATCGGATGAAAGCGGTCGTTTGGAGGTCACTGCTTTTCGTTGCGAACATTGGAGTCGTCTATCGAACGGAGCGACTAGACGCCCGCTTCTAGACAGCCGTCGAACGTGGAGGCATGGCGCTGAAGAGCACACACATGCAGCGTGAGGTGGTAGTATCCGGTGCGGGACTCGACCGCCGTCTTGAGCTGCAAGCCGAAGAGCAGAGAACGAGCGGCCGCCATTTCGAAGAGCGAACACACGGGCGAATGGGCGAGAAAAATGAAGTGGGCTGCGGAATGTGGCTTGCGTTCAGCACGTCTTCGCGGAATAACCGCTCGTCTTCTCAACAAACGCTTTTCTCGTTGCGCAATGCCGAACGCTGTCGGCTCCTCCAAACTCGTCGCCGAAACCCGCTCTCTGGACGCCCACTCGAACGGGACGAAGCCGCTGAATTCAACCCAGTGACCAGTCAATTGATTCCATCCAACTGTTCCTCCCTTGTTTGTTCGCCGTCCAATCATTTCCTCCCCTCGTTCTTCCCCCCTGTTCGCCTCCGGCAATTCGTTTGTAGTTCCTCTCTCTCCCCTCGCCGTCGGGATCACATCTCCTCCTCTCTTCTTCCTCTCCATCCAACGGACATCCCCGAGCGCGCCTTCCAGAAGGTGACGGGCGCTCTCCAAGGGAAGGGACGGGAATCCCCCCGCTCGACGCCGCCGCCACTCGCCTCCACGTGGCCGCCCTCAACTCCGTCCGGCACCCGCTCGTCTCGCCTCCTCCGCCGCCGGCGATCGCATCCACGTCCAGCGATCCGAAGGACCCGCCGCTCCAAGTCCGCCACCGCGCCGCAGTCTCAAACTCAATCGGCCACCTCGCCCTTCCACTCGCCGATGCGCCAGAGCCACTCGCCTGGAGACCCCGATCTTCCCGACCACTCAACCCCGATCCGACTCGGTCGGCCGCCGGCGGAGTCCACCTCTCTTCTCTCTGTCCCCCAACTTCCAATCCTCGATCCCGACTTCCTTCGTTCAATCCTCCCGTTCGTTTGTCGATTATTCCGCCGTCTCTCTTGCTCCCCCTGCTATTTCTGCTTCCTCTCGCTTGTTTTCGTCCGCCCGATCGGCGCCCCCTGCCGCCCGCTTATCTCCGCCCCGTTCGCTCCCCGCCGTCTCGTCTGCTCTTGCGTCATCCCGCCCCCCGTTCGCCCACTCGTATTTAAGCGGCGGCCCGCCCGTCCATTCTCACTCTCTCCACCCCCCTTCTCTCCGCGGCCCTGCCCGCTCCCCCTTCCCGCGGCCCTGCCCGCTCCTCCCCACTCGGCCCCAGCGCCCACTCGGCCCCAGCGCCTCCTCGCGGTCCGCCGCCTCGTTCCTCGGCCCTCGCGCCTCTCCGACGGTCCGCCGTCCTCCCTGTCTGTAGTTCGTTCACTCGTCAATAAACTTCGCCCTTTTTCCCGAGGATCTTCCTTCCACGTGCTCAACTCGAGCTCCCCGTCCTTCCTTTGTGCCAATTCCTCCACCGCCCTCCACCATGGACGGCAGTGCGAGCGACAACGCAACTCGAAGTTGACTTCGAGACGGGAAAGGCGGTAGGCGGCCAGTCGCTCTCGTTGCTCGCCGCCCGAGCGGTCGCGTCCTCTCCTCCGCGTCGTCCTCTCATTCTTTTCCCGCAACGAGCAATCGGTCGGTCCGGCTGTTTGGCGGGGGGCGTTTCTCCTCGACCTCCATCTATCGTTCGTCTCTCCTGTTCGTTGTGGGAGCAGAACGGTTGCTACTGCACGTGAGTTCCTTCTTCTTGTTCGTCTAACTCACTTCATGATTGCAGAAGAACGACAAACCGTCCGTCAGCAGCGAATTGTGGCCGCTGGGGTTCAATCAACCGGACATCATCAAGGGCCTCCAGGACACAGAAGCGACCTCTGCCGTCTCCGCTCACTACTGCGGACCACCAATGCCCAGCGCATCTTCTGTCGACGTGCTCGCTGCTCAAGGCTGCCGGTAGGTCGATTCAACCAGAACAATAACGATCCAATGACTCGTCTTTGCAGAACGCGGCACTTCTCTGACTGACCGAACGAGCTGGAGATGATCGCTTCGAAATCTCCCGGCGCTGCGACCTTCTTCGCCTTCCGCCCGTCCACCGCCCTCCGTTCACTCGGGACGGGGCAACGAGTGACTTCTTTCTGTGAGCCCCTCCTTTCGTCCGCTCGTCTTACTTGTTTTCAGCAAACGGCGATGATCACGATGTAGGAGCGCTCCAATCCACTGGCCGGCTGTCCGGGGGTGAGTCCCACGTCCATTCCCTCCCTTCATCTCTTTCTTTCAGCTTCTGCCCCGTCCTTTCCGCTGCCGACTCTTGTGCGAGACGCCTGCCACCAAGTTCACGACACTTCCGACGAACTCCAAACGTTGTGCTCGTGGTGAAGTCGGCGGGGCGTGCACTCGCAAAGGTGCACACGCGTCGCTGGAACTTGGAGTGCGATCGAATGGATGTGCCACGACCAAGACGCCCCACTCGCTTCCGCCAGCCAGCCGGCGAAGAAATGAGTTCTTTGCGCTTAACGAAGCAATGGAAGGCGTTTTGCAGGGAGGGCATCTTTGATGCGACCGCTCAGACGGACCGAAATCGACTCCTCGCCCAATCCGCCTTTCTGCTCCGACGGCAAAGCGGTGCGTTCTCTGCTTTCATCTCCGCTCATCCGCTTTGCAGTGGAGCCAGAAAGAGCCCGAGGAAGCTCGGAAGTGAAGGCGGGCACTTCGTTTGGATCACCCGTCTGCGAACGACATCCATGTGGAGATGCAAGACACCCAACTGCCTTTGCTGGTCGGCCGGAACAAGGCGATGCCCGCATCAAAGCGCCGCCTGCAACGCGTGATTGTCGCGCGATTTCCAAGCCGCCCACTTCCATCGGCTGAAGTCTCGTGAGATTGGAACGACCGTCTACGATCAGGATGCCGTCCGCTTGCCGTTCCGAGGTGCGAATAAAGCCGATGAGAAAAAACGAGGTGAGTTCTCCTCCATCCTGCTCTGCTCATTCCCGTCCGCTTTCAGACCACTCCCACTGCTCCCGCTTGGATTCGGTTGCGATGAGATGAACCTTTTTTTGTTTCCACTTTGTGCGAACGCCATGAACAACCCGGAGCACGAATAAACTTGTTGATCGAGAACCGACCTTCCAGTTGAAGCAAGAAGGTTTGAGTGGTCGATGTCCTGCCAACTGGAAGATGGCTTGCGAGCGAAAGAAAACGGACCCAAACAAGCGATTCCTCGCCCCCTCCGTCCGTTTCCAAGTGCCGGCGGTCGAATGGGGAGCGGGCTTTTCGCTTCCAAACGAGGAGTCAAACGAGCGGGCGGCGGTCAGAAGATTGAAAAGATTGCTGCTTCCGGTCCGCCTCGCCGGTAGCGCCGCCCATCAACGAGCTGGGGGAAAAGAGAAGAGAACCGTTCGTTGCGTGTTCTTCGTATCACTGCCGCCTCCTGCGCTCTCTAGCGGCACCTGCCGCCAAGGCGCAGCCCCACGCGTAAAGAAGAGCGGAGGCAGTCCGGTTTCCTACCTGCAGCTCCTCTTGCCCATCGCGCACTTCATGCGCTTCTAATTCTCGAAGCGGTCGCCCGTACAATCGGCCACCAATCAATGGAGCGAGCGCTTCGGACGAGCCATGAGGACATTTCTGGCCTTCGAGTAGCCATCGCAGCTGTCGCACCTTGGACAACGAACAAGGGCGCGGCGCCCGCGCCTTGTTCAGCCTCCGGCCCGCTTCTTCTCGACCACAACGGACAGTTCCGTAGTGAGCGAACGATCGCTCGCGTACCCGCCCCTCCACAATCCGCCGGATTCCAACAAAGTTTATTCACCGCGCAGGAACAAACGGACGAGAACAAAAGGGACTTCTTAATTCCACTCGTTCGATCGCCTCACTCCTCGTGGGTCGCCTCCTGCGTCTTGTCGGTCTTGATCCCGTCGACCGACTTCTTGCCCTTCTTCTTGGGCTTCTTGTCCTTCTCCTCATCGTCGAAGTCCGAGATGATGTCGTTGTACTGCAAGAAGAGGATGAGAGGAGTGGGCGAAGAACTCGCCTGCGGATAGTCGTTGTTGCGGCGCTTCGCCTTCTCTTCAGCGATCTTCTTCTGCAACAAGCGGGCGAACGGGCGGGGATCGTAGAAGGTCTTGGAGACGAACTCACCGCATCCAACGGGGCGACTTCGGCTTCTTGAGTGGGCGCCAACTCCAAAGTGGCCGGCTTGTGCGGGGCGGGGGCCAACTTCGACATGCGCGGGTCCGCGGCCGACGGCTGCGGGGCGGCGCGCGTGACCGCTTCGGTGGGGACGGGCGCGACGGGGGCCGCCTCCACGGTCGAGACGTCGGCGGAGGGCTTCTTGGCGGGCGCCCGCTCGTCGGCCGTCTTCCGGCTGCCGCTCGGGACCTCGCGGCTGGGCGCCTTCTTATCGCTGTCGGACTGCGGATCGCGGGACTTGGCGCTGGGCGGGCGGTCGGCGGCGTCCTTTGCGCCCTCCGCGTGCGGCACGTCCTTCTTGTCCTTGGGCTCCTTCTTGTTCTTGGCCGCCTTCTTCGCCTTCCGTTTGAGGCAGAAGAAGACGCCGCCGATCGCGGCCGGCACTCCGCTCAGCAGGAGGACAACGGCGAGCGATCCACTGCAACGCGAAGAGAAGTGAGCAGACGCGTGAAGAGGGTCGTACACGATGATCAGCGCGATGATCCACGAGGCCATCGCCGCGTCCGTCTTGGCGTCCGGGTCGAAGAACGCCGCGTTCTTCTGCAACGGAAAGGGGTGAGAAGGGAGGAGTGGAGGGAGCGAGGGAACTCACGAAGATGGCCGTCAGCGCGGGGACAGCTTGGTCGAGCTGCACGGAGAGCTTCAAGACGTGCTGGCCCGCCTCCTCGACAAAGGGCTTGCACGTGGGCGGCGGGAGCGCGTAGCTTTCAGCGCCCTGCGGACCCTTGCTGCCGATCATCGTGAGGGTGGTCTCGGTGCCCGTGATCGTGATCGGGAAGAAAACGCCCTGGTTTCCGCCTGCAAGCGGTGGTTGAGGACGAGAGGCGAAAGCGTACCAATTTCGATCTTTGCGCCAGTTTCGAGAGGAATGACTGTGCCCGTGATCGCGCAGTTGCCCGCCTTGATCGTGATCCTGCAAAGGAAGAAGTTAGGCGATAGAGGACCGTTCGGCTTTACCTAACGTTCCTTCCGTTCTGCTCCTTAGGACGGTCCCACGTGGACGCGAACTTCTGTTCTTGGAACACGAGAGCGGCTTCGACTTTCGGCGACGTGCCCGCGTACTTCCTGCAACGAGCCAGGGATAAGGGAGGGGATGAGCAGAAGGAGGGTGCACTCACACATCGCTTCCGCTCGTTTCGAAGCCCAGCGGCGGATCGACGGCACCCGACCGGGCGGGCAGGAGGGCGACCGCGAGGAGCAAGACGACCGGCGGCTTCATCCTCGAATCCGACGGCCAAGAGGAGCGGGAGAGCGGAGAGGGGAGGAGGGAGCGATCGGGAGAGCGGACTGGAGCAACGACTGAGCGCCGCGCTGCTCGTCGGCGCCTTTTATTCGCGCGCATTTGCATCGGAAGAAACGAGCGGATTTCCTCCTTCTTCCCATGCAAATTTCTGCGTGGCGAGAGGAACACCCCCACCTCCACTGCGGCCGGCCGATGGGGGTGTCTTCTAAGAAAGACCCCGAGCGGCGATGCAAATTCGGGCAGATTTCGGCGGCCCGCTCATCGGAAGCCGTTCGGCGCAGTTCTCGGTGCGCGAGACGAAGACTGTGGAGTTCTCGACTGTTGGGACGAAAAAAGAACGTGTGTTCCCCGTCGGTACTCGCGCGTTCCCTTTACGACTACTCGCTCGTTTTTCTCGATCGGAGCAAGTGGGCGAACTTCCCGATCGCTATTCGGGTTCTCGGTCGTTCACGTGCCGTTCGCTCTGCCGGCCCGGAATCGCACTTGTTGTCAGCTCGCCGACGATCTCCACGCTCTTTTGTGCGACTCGTTCGCGCGGACAAGTGAAGACGCTGGAGGGCGCGTTGACTTCTACGGAAAAACGTTGGGTTTCTCTGTTGGGGAATCGACCGAGCTGCCGTCGAACGGACGAACCGAATTTGCATCCGACCGTCAGGCGGCCACTTTCGCGTTCTTCCCGTCTTTCTTTTCACGCTCCGGACGAGCAGCCGGCGGGTCGTCGTGCTCCGAAGTCGCAGCTCACTCGCCCCTCTCGACTGGGCGCTCCGCTCTTCAGCTTCGCCGTGATGCTCGCCGCTTGGGCGTCGCTTTTGCTCGTCGTTTCGCTGCGAACGGCCGCTGGATCTTCGGGCACGACGGAGGTGTGTTTTTCGTTTCTTTCTGCTCGCAACTCCCGACTTCTTTCGTTTCAGCCGACCGATGGCGCCCGAGATCATTGTGCTCGTGTGTGTGGGCGTCGCGCTTTTGTTGTTGGCCGTGGTCTGGTTCTTTTCGTTGTACGCGATCGGCTGGGCGGCGGCTCGGCGGAGGCTTTCGTTACGTGAGTCCATTCATCGATCGTTCCTGCTGCTCATCGATCGGTTTTTGCAGCCGTCGAGGACGGCAACCGGAAGACACGACAGTCGACGGTCGGCGACAAACGGGCGGCGAAGCGAGTGAACGAGAGGCCGCTCTCGAAAGAGCTGCGGCGGATGCGGTTGCCTCAAGTTTCGGTCATTCCGCGCCGCCACCGAAAGTAGCCGTTCGTGTTCGCTCGTTTGGATCAATCAGGAAATAAATTCGTTGTTCGCTCGCTCATTGAAGTCGGGTGGGCGGCGCTGCGTCCGCGGAAGCGACCGGCGGAAACGAAGAAGCGCGGTGAACCCCAGTCTCCACTCAATTCGCGATTCAATCCGGTTCGTCTCTTCCTGCTCGCCGCCTCCTTTCGTTCGTGGCCGTCGGGGATGCGCAACAGGGAGCCGAAGCGGTGGGCGAGGCCTGCAAGTGTCCAACCGATCGACTTTAACGAGCGGTTGGCTGAAAGACGAGTAGAAAGACGGAGAAGCGGCCAAACGGCTACCGTGCAGCTCCGCACCCACTCGCGTCCATTGGCGCTTAAACGGAGCGTTCAGCTGGCGCGGACATTCCATCCAACCGTCCGCCTTTTCGACGAGTTTATTGCAAAAAAAGCGGCGAGTCGAACAGACAAACGAATAGGAGGACTGAGTGGGCGGGAACGAGTGCGCGGCCGAAACTCACCAATCAATTGGCGAGGGGAGTCGACGACAGCGATCGGCACGTCCTTCTCGCCGCGTTCCACTCGCTCGAAGTCCTCCGGAGCGATCGGTCGCGCATTGAAGACCTCTCGGGGGAAATCGCAGCTTGCACGCGGCACGTGGTCGTCCCGTCCGCCAAGTGGCTGGATTTGAGCCACACGGACGAGCCGCCGAGTGTTCGGGCTGAAAGAAGCGATGAATCGATTGGTTGGAGGATTGATGGGGCAGATCATTGGGACTTCGTTGTAGGCGGAAACGAAAGTCGTCGCTGTACGGGTTGTGTGGACGGCTCGTCGTGGATGGTAGATGAGTTTATTGGGGGCCGTCCACACGGGTACGTAGAAGGGAGAAATCGACGGGAAGAGAGCGGGCCGGCCGGCAGGCCGGGGAGTAGGGAAAGCCGACTGACTGGCGGCAAGGCGGCAGACAGGCGGGCAAGAGGGTGGCGGAATGCCAGAGTCGTGGCGGGTTACAAGCGGAGGCGAGAGAGTGTGGAAGTCGGGGAGACGGGGGCGAGAGACTAGACACAAAGACCGTACAGTCGCCCGAACCGTGGGCATGCCTCTTGGCTGCTACGGGACTGCGGGTGGAAAGACTCTCCTCAAACCAACGACGGGAAGCAGGAACCCACCGGAAAGAAGAAAGAGCTTCCGGAACTCGACGGTCGCCCCCAAGCCCACCGGTCGGCGAAGACCTTCGCGTACTCGGCGTCCTGTTGCTCGACTCGCAGGTAGGTCGAATGCGCGGTGCGCGGAGAAGGCCGGCGATTCGTTGTGTCGGCTTCGAAGCAGTTGGGAAGGCGCCACTTAAAAGCATCACTTCAAAGCAGCCAGAAGTGGCGACAGCGGAAGAGTCGCTTCGCGAACTCCCGGAAGCTGCCCGCCGGCTGCACGAGAAGGTAACCCACATGATGAAGGCAAAGCCAACGGTCAGCTTCCCGCTGTTGTTTGCAAATTCAGAAGAGCGTTGGCATCCGACAGGCCGAGGAGCAACAGACGGGTTTATTCTGCAATTTCTCGAATCGACGCTGCTTTCGCTCGTTCCGTCTTCAATGAACTCCCCGCATTAGAGGACGGTGAGACTCACTGAAATCAACACCCGCCATTCAATCCCTTTTTCTCATTTGCGGCCTACGCAATTGCAGGTAGGCGACAAAGTTGTGACTCCGTTTCGAGCTCTCCGACGGTCCGGTCGGGTGAATTCGAGCCGCCAGGCGGTCACGCGTCGATTTCAAATGGGCAATGAGCAGAACACGGCGAATGAGTGAAGGCCGTGGTCGTTTGATCGTTGAGCGCGGTGGTCATGACGAGAACGCAGATTGCAGCTATTTCGCTGCCCGTCCGCTCAAGCGCTCGGCAGAAACACTCGATGGAAGACAGCGAATCGAAACAAAGACCTCACCTCCAGCATCGCGCCTCTCGCTTTCGGACCCAATCGCGTGAATTGACGGCGAAATGCGGCGGCCGTTCGAGCGAAAGCGGATCGCAAATTGCGGAGGAGATTGGCGCCGCCGCTCGCAGCCGTCGGAACAAACGGCGGCCATTCGGCGGCGACTCGGCGAGCAGTCGGGGCAACGCGGCGATCTCCGCCGCCACCGGCGACTGGCCGCCCGTCCGTTCGAGCAGTTCGCTTCCGATTCGGTTCGATTCGTGGGTTGAAAACAAGCGGGAAATCACCACTCAACTCGCGATCGAACGAGCGGAACGTTTCGACGAAAAGCGGTGGAATTTCCAGTGGCTCCATCGCCTTCCTCCGATCTCCGGCTGCGGGGCGACCCACCCAATGACCTGCGGAAGGAGAGGAGCGAAGCGATCGGCGGAGAACGAACGTCCGTCCACTCCCCGTGCACGTGCAGAGAGTCCATCAGGAGAGCGAAGGAGACGAGCAGCGAGTTCGCGTGGTCAACGCCCAAATGAGGAGTTCTTTCGGCGCCGGCAGCTCCGTCCGGAGAATCGAACGTCCGGTCCACGACCGAAGAAGACGGGCGGACGCTGGAGAGTTGGGTCCACTGAACGAACGAGACCTCTGCAGGCTTCTCTTTGCCGCCCGCCCACTCACTTCTTCCCTTCAGCTCCGTGCCCACTTGGTCGAAGAGGAGTGGTCGGGCGCCTCCGACTCGAGAGTGGCGGTCGAAAGGACGAAGAAGGCCCGAGGGGAGGAGAAGAACGAGAAGCTTCATTCTTTTCCAGGGGGTGGCGTGTAGCGAGTGTTTCCGGCTTATATCCCGCCCGATGCCGACCGACTGCTCGCCGGTATGTCGCTTTATTGTGCTCGTTCGAACGGTCGGTTGGCTGGTGGTCACACGCGGGCGAACGGAAGAAGTGGGCGGCTGGTGTTTGCCCACACACGGCTGTTTGCTTTCGACTCACCTTCAATGGCCGGTTGTGAACTGCAAAAATGGTGATGCCGTTCGCTCGCTTGGGTCATGAGGATTGGAGTTCGTTCCGTTCGATAGTCAAGAGTTCTCGTTGGTAAAAGAGTATTGTTGAAAGGAGGTTCTTGACGAAAGCAGTCGGACGACCCGACCGCCACAATCTCGCCGATTCACAGGCCGCCTCTCGGCGTTGGAACCGATTGTTCGTTTCGGCCCTCAACTTCGCTCAAGACCGCCCGCCGTTCGGGATGGTGGATTTTCCGATTGGTTGAAGGGAGTGCACGTGTGTGTGTTCAGGAATCCGAAGGACAACGACGGCAATCCAGCGATCGGCAGCCGTCAAGCCACTCCTTGCAGCTGCTGATCGCCTCTTCAGCCCCGCTTCTCACTTCTTGGCGCTCCACCCCGATCGCCCTTGTGGGTGGAGTCGGACACGCACGGCGGAAAGCGAGAAATCGAGTGGGCGATCGCGTTCGGCGGCGATTCGCGACCGGTGGCCGCCGCTCCGCTCTGCTTCGAGCTCGGGCTGCAGCGACTGGCCGTTTGCGTTGGCGCCTTTCAGTTCGCAGGACACTCTTTTGTGGGCGACGTCGCGTTCGTGGACAGCGGACAAGCGATCCTCTCGTTCTTCCCACTTTTTCCTTGCGCCCGGGATACGGCCATGCATGTCGTAGGTTTGTTCCACGTTCGTCCAATCGAACGCGGACGTTCAAAAGCCTTCAATCGAGTTCGAAACTCGTGGTTGCAGTTTCGTCTTTCAGCTGCAGTCAGGCGGCTGCAGCGAACTGCCGTCGCGTTTCGAAACCCGCTGCCCGCAATCGCGCAACGAGGGAGCGAGAGGTAACGAACCAGCGAGCGCGCGCACGGCCCGCCCACCTGCGGCTTAAAAGCCCGGACTTCCGCCCCGCTCGCAACAAACTCGGTGGTGCAGTGGCTAGTGCGCTTGCTTTGAGTGGCTGCGTGTAGTTCAAGCGGTCAATTCCGCGCCGTGTTCGGGTTCACGGCACCTGGCAATTGATTGTCAGGCACGTCCTCTATCCAGCTGTTCAGAGCGGTGTGCGAACCGGAATGAAGACTTGGTTGACTCGTCTCGTACCGGATGTGCCTTGCCCCGCGTAAGTCGGTCAGTAACCCCGAAACACCGGTAGGACGAATGTGTCCCCTGTGGGTCCAAGAGGACGAATGGGAATATGGCGAGCGAAAGGTTTTGCATTTTTTGTTTTGACTTTGTTCCAATTTGCAGAGACGACGCGAATGGCGGCCTTTTTGGGTGGTCGGCCGCCCTCTGCGGTCCGTTCAGTCGATCGGAAGACGCCGCTCGTTTGACGCTGCTGCCGAGTGGCCGCGCAAAGCGTTGGGAAAGTAGGCGGCCGAACAGGCGAGCCTCCCCGGCGGAAGCTGCGGTTCGCTCGGGAGCTTCTTGCGGCCATTCCGCCCAAACGATCGAGTGGTCGGACGATCCTGCCGCTGCCGCACGGCTTCTTCCGCCTTCTCGCCCGCTCCCTCTCGCTTCTCGTCCTCGTGTTCGCCCACCGCGCCCCTGATTGTCAGCGGGGAAGGCGGAGGATGCGCAAAAAACTCGCTGCTTTCGTCTTCTCGTGCAAATTCCCGCCCAAAATCTCGCGTCCTGCTCGTCGTTCGATTCGTTTCGTTGCTCACCGCTCTCGAGTGGTCGGTCCATCGCTCCCGCTCTCCCTTCGCTTTTCGCCGTGATGGTCGCCGCCGTTCGCTCCACCCTGTGGACGTCGCTCCTGCTCGTCGTTTCGCTCCAGCCGGTCGCCGGAGAAATCGAGACGGTCGCCAGCTACAACAAGCGAGTTATTTCCTTCTTTCCGCTCACCCACTCGTGTTTTCCTGCTTGCTGCTTGCAGTGACTCTCCGACGCTGGGAGCCGAAGAGACGACGTTCATCTTTCTCTGGGCATTCGCGCAGCTCATCATCATGGGATGCATTCTGCTGTCCATCGTTGTTGGAACCATCGTCGTCGTGATCGTCGCCGTCAAGTGAGTCCCGCTCTTTTTTCGCCCTCCTTCCACTCGCTCACCGCTTCGTTTCCAGGATGATGAACAGCCGCCGCGGCTACCGCTACGGCCAGAGCGTGCACCAGCGAGCGGAGCAGACAGGCGGAACGCAGCGGACGGGCGCCGACGTCTTCGCTTCGGGCGTGTGATCTCCCTTGAATGCTCTGCTTTGTTTGTGGGAAGAAGTGGAATAAACCTTTTTTCTTTGCGCTTGTTTCGAAACCACAACATTCTCCGCCGCAATCGGCTGAGAATTGGTCGGAGACCAAATGAAGACACGCGCCCTCGTTTTCCGCCTGCCGCTCGCCGTCGGCCGTTGGAAGCGTCTGCGCGTCCCGCTCGACCGAGTCGCCCACCTGTCGGCCGTGCGCGAGCGCGGAGACGCGGAGGACGGCGCCCTGCTCGTCGCCCGCCGTCTGCCGTTTGCCCGTCGGCCGCTTCGGCAGCCACGTGGCGAAGCTCGAGATCGCCCGCTTCAAGTTCCGGTTCGTCCTCCGATTAGAAGCTGCACGTGTCTTTTTTCGGGTTGCAGCACGCCCGGCCCGCTCGCCCTCGTCGCCCTGAAGGTCGTCCGGACGGCGCGCCCCGCCGCCTTCGCGCAGCTCGCCGCCCACCCGGCCGCCAACCGCCGCTTTCCGCCCCTCCATCCCAACTTCTCGCCCATCCCGGTCCTCTCGTGATTGCGTGGGAGTTGTGGCCACCAACTGTCGAGCATTTGGAGATAAACTCGAGCAATTCGCTCCGCATCGACGGATAAGCAGGGGACGAACAAGAGAACAGCGGTGTCATGTTTTAAATCAGGTTGGAGGCCGGGCAGACTGATTGCAATCTTACAGCCCCTAACGCATTCAGGCCAGCTCAAACGAACATTTCATTGCGTGACTATTCGTTCTCATCCTTTGCGTGCAAATTCGTCCGAATGGGACGAGAGGAGAAGGCGGAAGAAAGTGAGCGGCCAGTTGCCGTTTGGGTCCTCTCGGCGTCCAGTTGCTCTTTCCTCTGCTCCCGTCCTCTCGCTTCATTCCCCTCGTTTCAGTTTCGCCCGTTCCAATCGGTCGCTCCCGTTCGAGATGCTCGTTCGCTGCCCGTCGGTCGTTTTCGTCTTTGTCTTCGCGCTGATCGTCGGCTCGTCGGTGGTGCAGGCGGAGTTCCTCTACGATCCGGCGCACACGAAGTTCGACAAGTGCGTGCGCGTGCCCACGCTCTTGCCGGCGAACGGATACGCGGGCGTCATGTGCGTTTTTTCCAACGCCCTCTAACCCTATTGCTTTTTTTTCCAGCGGACTGGACGCGTGCGAATCCACGACGATTAAAGTCCAATGGCGCAGGGCGACCGCTGACCCGGACTTTGTGGACCTTTGGTTGCGCATCGATCCGCGTACCGAAAACTCGACGTGAGTTCTCCTCTCCTGTGTTCAATTGAACACCTCCTTGTGCAGGTTCGAAGTGAACGTCAACGACGAGTGCCGCTTGTCGGGCGAAGGGGTGAGGGTCGGTCGCTTGCTCAAGTTGCGGATTGGTGAGTGGCTGTCGACCGAAGAGACTCCCACTGTTTTGTTCAGAAAATATCACCGGAGAGTCGGCGTCCGACAAACTGTACGTTCTGCCCAACTACGTGTCGTGGGTAACGAAAGGCGAGGATCACCACTTCTGCGAGGGCAAGAAACTGCTGAACGACGCCGGCGAGCAGCGTGTCTGGACTTCCATCGGCTTCAACCGGACCGGAAAGGTCAAGCAGTTCTCGGTCCAGGTTTGTCCACTCGTCATTTGGAGCAACAAGCAATTTTCAGCTGCTGCAAGACACCTCGCATGAGTTCGGCGAGTACCCCGCGCCTCCCACCACCACTACGACGCCCGCCCCCACGACCACCACGACGACGGCGCCTCCTCCGACGACGACCACCAAATCGCCGTCAACCACCACTCGCGTGCAGGCCGTAAAGAAGAGTGAGTCCTCCATCCTCCCGCTTATTCCCGACGGTTCTTCAGACTCCGCCGTCAAGTGGCTCGTCGCCGCGTGGATCGTCGTGTTCGTCGGAGCGGCCGCCTTCTTGTGAGCGACCGGTCGAGGGCTGCAAGACGCCCCCTCTCTTCCGTGTTTTTTTGCGCTCAGCCCGTTCGGTTGACTTCGGTTAGGTTCAAATAAACGTTCGTTTCGAGCGGTTTCGACGGAAAAATAGCCGTTGAGTTCTGATGGTTGGCGGCCACAAAGAGAGCGAAGAGGCGATGGCAGCCGGTTTCTTTTCCAAACAGAAGAGGTCAACATACACACGAGAAGTCCGGCACCACTCTCCCTACCACTCAACTGCCAGCGGAATAATCGAGTCCGCTACGAATGATGGAAGCGGGAATTGCGCAATCCCAAACGCAATCCGCTGCCGACTTCGAGCGATAAAGCGGCGGGCATCCAGTCGCTCTTTCCGCTGCTCGTCGCGAGCGGTCGGCTCATTTCCCGCTCTTTCGCTCTCCTCCTTCCGCCCGCCGGACTGCGAGACGAGCGGTCGCTCCGGATGTTCGGCAAAGGCGCTTCTCCCCACTTTCCATCGACTTCTCCTCCGTTCCCTGCGGTTCTCTCCTTCGTTCGACGGCGACCGTCCGCTCTTCTGTTCGCAATGAGACGTCGGGCCATCTGGAGCGGCAAATTCGTGAGGAGGTCGCCCAAAGAGGTGAGTTCTTCTCTTTTGCTCCCACTCGTCTAATCTCCCTCCTCCTTTCAGGTGAACGACGAGCGCGTGCGAAGAGCTTGGACGTCTTTCCGCAAGGACACACTCGCCCCCGTTGTGACGAACGTGAACGCCCTGAAGCAGGAGACCCGTGCACCGCGGAGGGGTCCTTCGCTTCTGCCCTTCAACTTCGATCAGCACTGCGCAGAACGTCTTCGACTACCTGCGACGTGTTCGACTGCAGCCTCTCAAGCCCCTCGTTCGATGGTGAGCTCCGTCCACATCTCCATCATTCACTTACTCGCTTGTTTGCAGAAGCGATCGGCGGGATCGAGTGAGGAGTTCCCGCCCATTATACCTGCTCACCTTTCATTTCTTTCAGCCTCCCGTTCGATTCGAGCAATTGCGAAGTCGAACGACGCGAACCAACAAGACATAAGCCAGTGAAATAATAAAGGTCCGTAAGAATCGTTGACAACCCCGAGTTCCAAAATTTTTTTAGGAGCAAAACAGAAGAATGACATTTTGTGCAAAATCGTGACGATTTCTTACATTTTGTGCAAAATCGTGACGATTTTTCACTCTGCGTCAAAAGTCGTCACGATTTTTCACTTTGCGTTAAAAGTCGTCACGATTTTTCACATTTTGTGCAAAATTGTGACGATTTCTTACATTTTGTCAAAAATTGTCACGATTTTTTACTTTGCGTCATATTTTTACATTTTCGGACTCTTTCCCCGTGGGAAATTTCTGGAGAAATTAAAAATTTTTCCACTGAGCGACAAAATTTGTGACAAAATATGACGCAAAGTGAAAAATCGTGACGAATTTTGACAAAATGTAAGAATTCGTGACGATTTCAGACAATTGTGACGATTTTTGACAAAATGTAAAAATTCGTGACGATTTTTGACGCAAAGTGAAAAATCGTCACGGTTTTGCACAAAATGTCAAAAATCGTCACGATTTTTCACTTTGCGTCATATTTTGTCACAAATTTTGTCATGAGCACTTTAACTTGGGGTCGTCAACGATTTTTACGGACCTTTATTTTTTCACTGGCTTACATCTTTCTGGACGGAAGTGACTCAACTGAAGGGCCTCTCGAACGTTGTGCCCGTGGTGAAGCCCGATCGTCTTCCGTCGTGAAGCCGGTCGCCCCGAACGTGTGCGGACTTCTGAACCGACCGATCAAGTGCCCTCCGCTCCGTTTGGTAAGTGGGATGATTCGATTGAAAGCTCCGTTCACTACAGATTACTTGCCGACCGCTCTGAACGAACGATCGCCGTGCGCCGAACGACCGTCGGCTTCGACAAACGAACCGCCTGCACTGTGATCCTGGAGCTGCAGTGCGCCGGACGTGACGGAGAAACAGCACGCCTCTGATTCGACCATCCGACCGACCGCTGCTTTCTGGTGAGTTGTTCCCGCTTGATTCTCGCCGACTCGCTCCGCTCGTTGCAGCGAAGCGGTGATGAAGACGCGTGTGCCGCACGTCCGAATGGGTGCACAAGACCCTTGTTTCATCCCTCCCTTGCTTTCTGCGTAGTGATGTTGTGCGAATAAACCAGGGAATTAATGGAACACGTCCGGATTGTGAACAGCCAACCATTCGACTTCTTCCTCTGAATAAAAGCCGCTTTTCACTGCCGCTTTGGCGACAAACAAGAGCAAAATGAAGCAGACGACGCACGTTCACAAGTGCAACAACTCGGAGATTTCGAGGAACAGCTCGGGATTCGTGCGGACGAAAACGACGACCGGCTCCTCCTCCAGCAGGCGCCCGAACGCTGAGCGAACTCCAGCACGCGCCGAATCGCCGCGAGGTCCGCCCGCTGGACGCCCGAAATCAAGAGAGGGGCGGCCGATTCGCGGATGATCTCCTGCTCGTTTTCGATGGGCGGCTGGAAGAAGGATTGGATGGATTTTACGGGCCTTGCTGCTTCTCACCTGCTCAACAATTGAAAGCTCGGCCGTCTCGTTTGATTCTCCTCGCTGCCGGTCCACTTGCTTCTGTTCGTCCGCCCGCCGGCTCGCTTCGGGCCGACGGCTCGCGTGCGGCGCGCAAATGAAGCAGCCGAGCGGTTGGGAGCGGCAGAAGGCGGTGCCGCCGTCCACCAGCACCCTCGATTTGACGCGAATGCGCGATTTGCCGGGAGTTCTGTTCAAATCGGAAAGAAGAGTCACTCACAACTCCACAGCCCCCCTCGAGCTCAACGGTCACCCGCACGCCCCCCGGTCGACGGAGATCAGCGCGTACTCCCTCCCCATTGCCTTGCTGCGTGACTCGCAGGTGGAACGGATGGAGCGGAAAGAACCACACAAAAGGAGGAGCAAAAGAACGAACATTCAACTAAATTCGAGGACAACTGAAGCCACGAGTGATTCCCTCCCCGTTTCTCTGTTACCGGCTCGAGCAGAAGGCGGCAAGCAAGGCGGAGGAATCATGAGAAGACAGAACAAAGCGTCGTTGAAGTTGGATCGACGAGTGAAGTTGGATTCTGGAAACGAGTGACCCGCTTTCGGCAAACCGACGCGATTCGGCAGACAGGCGGCCCTTGCCCACTCATTTCATTGCTCTCCGTTGTGTTCGGCTGTCCTTCGTTTCTTTCTCGAGCGGACTGGCGGAATGGTCGACTGCGGAGGACTCGGATGCTCGCTGGGGATCGTCCTTCTCGTCCTCGTCGCCGGCCGGGCGATGGCGGACGAGTGCATCGAGAGCTTCGGCAACAGCGTGTATGTTCCTTCTTTCCAGCCGCTTACTAACTTCTCCGCTTTTTCAGCGTTTTGAAGCCCGACAGTCGGCGCTGCGCGGACATCGAGGTGAAGCTCGTGGTCGGGCGGGAGTTCGTGGGGTTCACCGTCCGGAAGACGGGCGACCTCAAGGAAAACGGCCCTTCTTCTTTGCAAGTTTTTGCTCCTTTTGTTTACTGATTTCTGCTGTTTTCCGCTTCGTCTTTCTGTTCGGGACGGTCTGCCGAGGCAGCCCAGACGTGCATGCGCCTTTTCGCTGGCGATCGTCGAATAAGTACGAACCTCAACGTTTCTCCGTGTACAGTAAGTCGATTCGTTTGTGTTCCCTGACTGACCGTGCATTTACCTAGGATATAACTTGGACTTCCCCGTGGAGGCGACGCTCACTCCGTCGCAAATGGAGTTCCGTTCGGCCAACTCCGAAGCCATCGGATGCGACACAAATCCGTTCGAAGAGCTCAATCGGACGCACTACCTGCTGCCGCTCCGCTTTGTTCTTTTTGGACCGAATCCGTTTGTCAATTTCGTCTTTGTGAGTTCCTCTTGATCGCTCTCTCCCAATCGATGTTTTCAGCACGACGCCGCCGTCTACGTGCCGGAATTGCCTTCGCAGAAGTGGCCGTTCGTCTTGGCCGTCCTCGGGTGAGCTGCCCACCAGTCTTCTGCTCATCGCTCTTCTTCTAGCTTCGTCCTTCTTCTCGTCAGTCTGTTTCTGGCGGGCGTGGGCCTCGTCTTCTGCAAGCACTCGAAGAAGTGCTGCTGGAGCGGACAGCCGGCGGCCACGGAGGTCGGCGGAGTGCCCGCGCCGCAGCCGGCCGCCATCGCCCGCCAACAGCCGCCGATCGCCACTCCGGAGCGCCTCGTCGTCGCCGCGGAACGTAGCCGCTCGAAGGAAGCGCTCCCGGTCGTCCAGCTCTCGCGATCGAAGACGAGCCGGACCGCGGCGACCTTCGTGTGTTCCTCTCCGATCACACCTCCTCGTTCATCACTCGCTTCTTGCTTGCAGGACAGCCCGCTGTGATGCTACTCGCTAGTTCGTGTCGTGGGAGATTAAAGCTGTTCGTTTGTTTCTTTTGGGTTCCGAATGTTTTTGTTCATAAAGAAGTTCCCATGAAAGGAATTGCTCGCGATTCCTACTACCAGAATCTTACGGACTAACCGGTCGGAAGTCTGGGCAAACGAGGACAATTGCGTCGTCAAATTTGCATCGCAAGGCCGCCGTTTCGGGCGCGTACAAAAGGCAAGCCGCTTGGGCGATTGGCACCTTTTGGTGTCCGCTTCCCACTCACTCCGCTCTCCTCTCCACTCAGTCCTCTCCGTTCCCATCCGTCCGTGATGCTCCGCTTCTCGCCGCTGTTCCTTCTCGCCGGTCTCCTCGTCCTGCTGCTCGTCGGCCAGCAAGTGGACGCGGTCAAGTGCTACGACGAGAAGATCACGGGAGAGATCAGCGAGTTAGACGGCTGCTTGTGCTGCGGAACGGGAACGGACTCGGACGGGGAACGAGAATGAACGTGCGAGACGGGCCCGGAGGCCGAACAACTGTGAGTCCCAACGTCCCCTCTAATCCCCTATCTATTCTCGTTTAGGTGCCCGAAATGGACGGGCAAGTGCATCACCGTCAAGAACAAGCAGGACAAAGACGTCGAGTTGTGCTTCTGCAACACGGATTTCTGCAACTCCGTGCCGCCCACTTTGATTTTGGCCGCCGATCACGCCGCGTCCACCGCTCCGGCCTCGACCGCCACTGCGCTCTCGCTGGTCGTCGCTGCAAGCGCCCTCGTTCTCCAGTTGGCCGCTCGCTGAAGCCACAAACAGCCCACTCGATTCGATCCTTCCTGCGTGTCTGTCCGTGCGAGTAAACACGCTTTTATCATTCGTTCCAACGGCCCACCATGGTTGAACTCGGGCAAGTTTTCGTTCGTTTCGACCACCGCGCAGTCCGCCGCCCATCACCCGCGGGAGCGGCAAGAAACCGAGGAAAATCGGTGGACAAAGAGAAGCAAGTGGTCGATCGTTGGTGAGAGAGTGCGCGTTCCTTCAACTGTTTGGTTTAAAGGCTGACAGGAAGCAGCCGACCGCACCTTCCGCGACAAAGGAGTCACTGCTCCTTCTTCTCGCCCACTGCCGCCATGCCGCCCTTCTCTCACCGAAAGCCGAAAGCGTCTCGTTGAAGGGCCGTCTGCACCGCCGAACGGCCGCCGACCTCCGCGCCTTCCGCCACGACGACGAGCCGCCGACGAGCACGAGCTGTTCGAGGCGGAAGATCCGGCCAGCCATTTCTTTCTCGGCATTCAATTGGAAGCAGTGACGCGTGCTGGAAGGACGCGCCACGATCGTTCGTTGAATTCAACACCGAGCGGAACGAATTCCTCGTTTATTCCTTACTCGTACGCAAACAAAGATAGAAAAGAACACGCAGCAAAAGACGACAATCATCGTCAGTGCGGCTAGCATCGATTGTAATCCTGCACGCCGCGCGCGATGTCGTTGCTCCAGCGCGAGATGCACGCCTGGTTGTTCGCCTCTTCGCCGCCCAGCTCGAGGGTCTCGCGCACTTGGAGCGGACCGACCGGACTCGGACTCCACGTCTCCCGGCGGTCGGTCCAGCGGACGGAGCACGTCCGCGTGTCGCTCGTGTTGCAACGATGCATGCTGCACGAGAGGGAGGATCGAAGGGACGAGGGCGGCACTCACATGATGATGTAGATCTTGTTCGGCCAGATCCACGCCGACTCGGCGCCCTGAGCGTACCAAATTCCTTGGTTCGAGTGGTTGTAATTGGTCGTGGTCACGTCGCACAAGTCGTCCGGGTCGAGGGCTGACCGCGGGGGGATGCGGGGGATGGAAGTCGTCCGGGTCGAGGGCTGAACGCGGGGAAATGTGAGGAATGGAGGCGCGGCACTCACGAGTGCTCCAGCCTGAAAGCGGAGAGTGAACAAGGGAGAAACGACGCGCCCACTCACCGCCGTCCTCCTCGTAGATCGCCACCATCTGAAACGAACGCGCGAAAGTCTACTGCTCCCTGTGGCTTCTGCAAACCCCCTCGTTGTAGGGACGACCTTCGCACAGGACTTGTTGTTGGAGGCGGTAGTACGCGACGACGCTCTCGACCACGGAGATCGTCGTTGACAGGGAAAGAATGCCGAGGAGCAGAAAGCGAGCAGCCGCCATTGCGGAGAGCGAACACGCGATCAAAATGAGCGGCGGGCGACCGAACAAAGTGGACCGCAGCGTTTAGCGTTGCGTTCGAAAAGCAGCGAGTTTTGGGCGCACAAGCGAGCGGCGTCTTCGCTCCGACGGTGCGTTTGCCTGACGACTGGAAGCCGTGGATTTTGTTTGTGGAAAAGCGATAGAAGGTCTCTGCTGCACTTCACCCGGCCGACCGCCCGCCCGTCGGGAACACAAAGCGGCCGCTCGAGCGGAGGACGGCGCCCGCCAGTTAGTTTCTTCGACTTGACGATGCCGCGCGACGAGCGTCGACACTCCGGAGAAGGCGGATCGGCTGTTGGAGAGGAGGTTGGAACCCGACGAGAAGACGGGCGGTTGAGACAGGCGCCTTCTGCCGCCCTCCACTCGAGGCGGGTACTCAGCGGCGTGTTCGGCGGCTGTTCTCTCCTCCATGTTCGCCTTCTCTACCGCCTTCTTTCCTAATCAAAAGGTGACGAGCGGGCGCGCTCCCGCCTTCCGCTCGCCGAATTGGCGGCCGGTCAGCAAACGAACGTCCCGATCACTCGACTTCGAACGGTAGCTGCGGAAACAACGAGGACAAACGGATGAAGAACGGGAGTTCACTCCGTCATTGGCCGTTGCGGCGATCTCCCGCCTGCTCCAATGGGCGCTCTTCTCCGTCTTCCGCTGCTTCACGGCGAACACCCGCTCGATCCACAAGATCAACAGCCGGGCGATTGGTGAGCCGATTTGTTCCGCTGACACCCGTGAGCTCTCTTTCCACTTCACTGACTAAATCGAAGCTCAAAGAATCGAGCGGCGGAAAGCGATGGATGTCGCGGAGGAGCTGCGGGGATCGAAGCGATGGCCGAACAACACCCGATTCTACCGCCTCTCCGACGACTACGAGTGAGCACCCACTCATCGCTCTCCACTCGCTCACTGCTTGCAGACGCCGCCGCTGGACGGCCTGAAGATGGACAGCTGCTTCCCGTTCGTCGACTACGAGGAGCAGCCGAACGCCAAGTGGAGAAGCGGGCGAGTGGGGCGATCGGGTGCGTTTGCTCGGAAGATCCGAACGGAACGAAGGTTGCAGCCGGCACCTAGCGGTTGTCGCTGGACCCCGACTGTGCGGGCGATCGCTCGGCCGTGCAGCACGAGTTCGTGCACGCCGTCGGTTCTTTCAATGGGTGGACTGTCAATGAGGTCTTTGCATTCTGTGCGTGCTGCTGTTTTCCACGAGTTGCTGGCCGGTCGAGAGCTCGTGAGTGTTCTCTGGGGACGCAATAAGAGCGCCGGGCAACCCAACAACCTGCAAAGAAACGATTGCTCACTGCCGCTCTTCGCAGGCATTAGCCACGAGCATCAACGACCGGACAGGTGAGCAGGAGGTTCTCTCGCTTACTCGCATTCGTGTGCAGACGATCGTTTGGGAGAACGTAGTGGATAACGTTCGGAAGAGAAGGGAGCAAGGGGAGGACACCAGAAAACGCCCGCAACATGCGGATCGAAGAAGACGGCGGCCGCCAGGTGAAGAACTCGCAGAAATCAGCGGCGGGGCGGCCGGAAGTCGCGAGGATGAGATGTGAACAAGCGGTCGCGGAATAAACCAACTGTTGCAACGCGAGGTGGTCGTTGAATCGAACGTGCAGACAGGCAAGGCGAGAAAGCGGACAGCAAACACGCGTGAACGAAAAGGCGGGCAGGACGTCTCGTTGGCTGCAGCTGCAGAGAACTCTGCGGCTCAAACCCCTTCGGCAAGTGGCCGTGGACAACGAGCGAGTGACGCGACGAGCGACGAAGCGTTCAGACGAACCGTTAGCCCACCAATCGCTCGTCTTCCTTCTTTGATTGCGCAAACGCGACACGAGCGGCAAGTCGAAAAGCGGCGGCCGGCGGGCGGCCACTCGCCATTCGGTTCTTCCGCCTTCCCACCGACCGCTCGTTCTCCATTTCCTCTTCTCGCTCATTCCTGTCGCTTCAGATTGCTTGCACTCGATTGGTCGTTTGCCTCGCTGAAATGCGCGCGCCGTCGTGGATCTTCGTCGGCCTCCTGCTGTTCGCGTTCGCGCAGCTCGCGCAGACGAAGTTCCTCTACAATCCGGCCACCTCGCAGTTTGACCCGTGCGTCAAGAAGACGGAAGAGTACTCCGCTTTGTGAGTTTTCGTTCATTCAACTGATCTCTCCCTGTTCAGCGACCTGACGAATTGCTCCGCAACCACGATGCAGGTGCAATGGGCGTCGAAACTGGACATCAGATTGTGGGTCGATGGTCTGCAAGAGTCGGACACGTGAGTTCTGCTCTGTTCGCTCTTTCTGCTTCAGCGCGTCTTTTGTTTCCAGAGTCGAATGGAGCGTCGGTGACGAGTGCACGGTTGAGGTGCAAGGCGTGCCGGATACGAAACCGATGGACACCGTGTTCAGTAAGAGTTTTTTCATCCTGTCGAGCTAATTTTTGCGCCCAATCAGATGGTGTAACGTTCAGGTTCCATTATGCCGTGCTGCAAATCACACCGAACGGCACTCTCGTCCACAATTACAACGACACAGAGCTCTGCAAAGGGCGGTCGTGGCTCCAAAAGACCGCTGAGGGCCGTTGGTGGACGCGCATCGGATTCAAGCGGAACGGGCCCGTCGAACGAGTCTGGATTTTCGCAAGTTCATGTTCACGCGTTTTAATTTGAAGCGAGGAACTTTCAGAAGCAAAATGATGCACGCCCGGTTGACTACGGCGAGTATCCGTTCGTGCCCGGCCATCCGACGACTCCCACCACGAGCAGCACCAGCACTTCGTCCACTTCCACTTCCACGTCGACCACTGTAAGTCGTTTGTTTTCTTTGAACTTACTTCACGGCCCGTCTTTAGACCACGTCCACGAGCACGACGACAACCACGTCGACGTCTACGGCAAGTTGCCCGCCTCCTGCCCTCTTACTCGCTCCTGTTTCAGACCAGTTCCACGACCACGCCGGAGCCAACGACTACCGTAAGGCGTCCGTTCTTCCCGCCATGCCCTTTTCTTTTAGACGACGTCCACAACGCCGTCGACCAGCACCTTCAGTTCTTCGAGCAGCAGCAGCTCTTCCACGCCTACTTCTAGCTCCACGTCGACGCTGGAGCTTACGACTTCGACCGCGTCGACCACCTCCACGAGCTCGGTGAGTCGCTTTTCTTCCTCGTACTCATCTCTCTCACAATCTTCTTTAGACCACTCCGAGTACGACGAGCTCGACGTCCACCTCGACTTCCACAAGCACCGTTTGTCTTCTTACTCACCTCCGCTCACTCCTTGCATGATCCCAGACCACCTTGCTGCCGACCACGGAGTCCAGCACGATCTCCAGCAGCAGCTCGACCTCGACGCCCACGGCCAAGCCCACGACTCCAAGCACGCCGCCAAGCACTTCGAGCAGCACGATGCGCTCGACGGCCACGAGCATCTCAACGGTCGACCCGTTGGCTGCGGGCCTGCTCCGTCCGACGGCTGCCGCTCTGGAGGACTCGGAAGACGGCGGCATGAACGGCCTGATGATCGGGCTGATCGGGTGAGTCCTCTATCTCCTCTTTTATTCATCTGCCTTCGTTCAGCGGCTGCTTGGGCCTTCTGCTCCTCCTGCTAAGCATCGTGGCCTCGCTCGTCTACTTCTTGGTCATCCGCAAGAACCAAAAGAAGAAGCGGGCCGCCAAGAAGACGGCGGCGGACAGGACGGGCGTCAAAACGAAGGACCTGACAAAGAGCGGCTACACGGACGCGACCCAAGGCGCCGAAGAGCGCGGCCCGAAGAAGACGAAGTCGGGAGCAAAAGGACAGGCCTTCCGCGGGCAGGGCACCGGCGACGTGAGTTCCCAGCAGCTCCCATCTCTTCTCATTCCTTCCCGCTGCAGATCAACCGCCACGAGTTGATCCTGACAGGCGGCGGCGGCGGCAAGAAGTGAGCAGGCGGTCTGTGTGCCGCTCCAGGCCCGTGTCTTCTGTTCCGTTCTCTTTCGAGTGAACGGGTTCTTTTCCTTTAGAATGTGTGATAATAAATTCGATTCATTGAGCACACTTCTGTTCGTTCGTGAGAAGACTGACGGCTCGATCGCTTAAATGCGGGACGTGATCCGAACGTACGAGCAGGCGGACAAGTCGAAGGCGTACGTGACCTGAAAGCGGCGATTGGAAGCTCTCAGAAAAGAAAGGAGGGCCCACAATTCGATAGCCGGTTAGCGACAACTGGAAGACGATTCCGAGCAGGCAGTACGCGAAGCCCGCGCTCCAGACCAGCTCCTCAACGGGCGATCGATCGATCAGTTGAATCCATTCGTCTCGCCGCTCACGAACCTCAGCACGCGCCGCACGAACGGCGTCCGCACGAACGCGCGGAGACCGGCGAGCGTGAGTAGGCAGACGGTCGCGTGGACGCCAGCGCGCGCGGCGGCGAGTCGGCCGACATCCTGTTCAATTTGCGGAGTGAAGAAGTGGGAGAGTGTTTGCTTCTTTCGGGCTAAAGGCGAGAATATTCGCTCCGTTTCGTACGAATTTCGGATGAGTGGCGGGCAGCTACGAGTCGTTTGACCTCGCATTCAGAAGGCTTTTCGCGAACATTCGGGAGCGCCCACAACCGTTTCGCTCTTGCCGAAGACACGAAGTTTGGAGAGCATTCGAATGCAGGAAGAAAGCCGAGAGACGACGTTCTGCAATCCATTGAGTGGCGGAGGTGCCCGGCGCCTGGCCGGTTACATTTCGAGCGTGCGGGTGTTGACATCGGAGCAGCGGCTACAAAACGAGCGGTTGCGAAAGAAAAAGTGAGTAACTAGCGGTGGACGTCTTCCGTTCGGTAGAACTCGGCGAACAATTGGCCCCGCCCCGCTTTTCACTCAAGAAGGGGGCAGTGGGAGGAGAACCACACGCAAAAATGAGCCAACAGCCCTCTTCGTTCTCCTCGTCCTGCTCTCTTTGGCCGCCCTCTCGAACACCGTCGGATTCGATCGGCTCTTCACTGGCAAGGGGAACTCGTGAAATGAGCGTCGGGACGCCTTGTGCGCGAACAAGCTTCCTCGCTACTCACTTCCCCGCCTTCCCGCTTGATCGAACGAGACGGGGCGCGCCGAGCAACGCATCGTACAACCTCTGGTTCGTCTACTCGTGTTCTCTTCATCTCCGCCTTTCTTTAGTGCGAGTGTGCGGCCTTCTTTTAAATGGAAGAGGTGGGAGGACGTGATCGTTAGCAGCCGTCTTCTGTTCCCTTCAATCTCGCCGTCAGATTGAAAACGGCGGCGTGTGCTTTCAGCGGAAGTCGTCAAGCAGCAGCTCCTTTGATTTTTTGTGGCTGCGGCCGCCCGATGGCTTCCGCTCGTTCGTGCGCTCGCTGCTGGACGAGTCGGCAGACCGCGTGGTTGTCTTCTCGCTCGACCGGTGAGTTCTTAAGGGCAGTCGCCTTAAAGGCGGTTTTCAGCGGGGCGAGCGTTCACAAGTCATCATTTGTCGTCAATAGACGTTTATTTACTGGCAAAAGTTTGATTAAAACTGCCGGTACGCACTCGTTCTTGCTGTGTTTATTTCCGGCGAGATAATCGAAGGCTTGGCGTGTCTTTAATGGAAAAGAACGTGACGTGTTGTTGTTGCTTGGGCTGGAATCGAGCCAAGCAGCCCACGCGAACAACCGTCGTCTGTAGGCGTCAACGTAGACGAAAATCAACAAATTGGCGGCAAGTGGGTAGAGGTCGCCGATGCACAGCGTCAAAGCGATGCCGGCAGTCAGCGCTTTCGAGCCCAACAACACGCCGATGAAGAGAAAGAAGACAGGAATGGCGACGAGAGAAAAGGCTGCAGCAAGGTCCAGCAGCAGCATTGTGGCTAGCCGGAAGTACAACTCGGCCGTTCGCTTGTGCAACCGGTGGCGAGATTGGAAGAGAGAACACGAGGTGGTCAGGCTGCACAGAATCGTGATCGCCGCCATCAGCGAGAACCACACCGCCGCACTCGCGCACGCCCACCACACGCACCGAGCGCCCGCGTTCAGCTGCAAAACGAGGAGTGAACGCAATCAGCGACCTCTGTTTACGTTCAACCCGATGACCACCGGATGTCCGCTCAAGCGGCCGTACGCCCGCTGGTCCACGGGTTTCAGAGCCGCCAACAACTGCGGCTGGTCCATGAGTGCGGGGTGAAGACAACCGTAGATCGACGCCAGACAAGAGTTGAAGAGGACGTACATCAGCGTGTAGGCGCGCATGTCCGAGAGGAAAGCGACATACGGCGAGCGAGTGGTCTGGGCAAAGCGATAAATGAACAGCATGCACGTGGTGAACACCGTGCCCGCCAACGATCCGACCACCGCAATCGCATTCATTCGGACCGTAAAGCGTGGCCAATCCTGAATGAGCGGACGATGTACTCGAATGCCAGACGTTACTTACAGCGTCGATCCAGTCAAAGACCCCCCGATAAATCAAAATCGGGTAGGGGAGCAAGGTTTCGTGCGGCGCACAAAGCAGGAGCAGGAAACTGACCACCATTCCGTGCGTCGCATTCCACAGGATGTACCAGCGGACGGCGGACATTTCTTCGGGCGAGTGGTACACGATCGCGTGCAGCAAGGAAGCGTACAGGAACAGAGAACAGCAACAGTTGACAGTTTGGAAGCACTCGCAATAGACGAGAAACTTTAGCGGAATGAAGTCGACTTGTCGATAGGCGAAAGAAATCACTTGCTCCATCGTTTTGTTCATTCCGCAACGAACACGACGGCTTGGAAAATTGTCGACCGTCTGAGGTTCTCTAGCGGCGAGTGCGGAAGTTCAATGGCGGACAGCTCCTGCCGCCGCTTGCGTGTCCTCTCGTCTGTCCGATTGCGTTTAATTTTTAACGGAAAAGAAATGCACCTATTGGACGACGTCCCCCGCACACCAGAAGAGGCGAACAAAACGCGGAAAACGGCTGGGCGTAGTTCGAATTCATTCGCCTGTCATGTGTCCACTGCATCTCTACGCGCTGAGCAGTAGGCGACTCATCCGTTTGCTGGTGTTTGGATTCAACACCTAAACGCATTCTGATCGTCGTGACTCGCTGGTGCGGTAGACATCGGATTAGGATTGGCAAGGGGTCGACAAGCTCGTAAACGAGCTGTCGTCCACCTGTTTCGATAGTCATCGCCTGCTGCTGGACTACGAACAGCTGCGGCTCGGCGTGTCCGATCGCCGCTGACCGTGGGCAAGAATTAAAGGGAGGATTGTTGGTTTCAGTGGAGTGGAGTACGAATGGATTGATCAGACTTCCGACCACTTGCCTGGAAACTCGACGATTTCTTTTGTTCACCAAAAAACAACGCTGTGATCGACAAATCACAACAAAAGAGTGACATTCGAGAGTTCAGAGGCGGTGTGCCCCACGGTCTACCGCCAGCTTGTAGCCGCCACTCCGCCAAAAGAATGCGAGCGGAAAACTCGCGCCGATCTTCGCCGGAATCGCTCGATTCGAACGGGCGGGCGAAGTCTTGTTTTCCGCGTTGATCCCCGTTTACCGGACGTTCTCGCCCGTTTTTCTTCTTTGGGCCTAATCGATCCCTCAGTCCAAGAGAATTCGCGTTTATTCCCGCCGTCAACCGCCGAAACGAACGCCGCCCGGCGCCGATCAACGGTGCCAGCCGAGCAGCGCGGCCGCGAGCGTCCCGCCGGCGAGCCGGAAGCCGAGGGCGAACACGCCCGCCGCCACGTCGGCGCACACGCGACAGGCCGGGGAGCAGCGCGTGGGGCGCGGCTCCACGGCGGGGCGGCGACGTCGGTGGGCGGCCGCAACGCCCTCGCGTACGCCGACTGGCCGACGTTGCTGTTCGAGCGGGCGGACGGCGGTTGCTGCAAGCCGGCCGGTCAGTCCTCCCTTCGTCCATCGAGGAGGCAGAGGCGGGGGCGTCGCGCCCGTGGGGAAGAGCGGCTCGTTGTTGTCGGCCGTCCCGTCCTCCTGCAAGCGATGTCTGAGAGGGCGGATGGCGGGACTCACCGGAAGAATGCGCCCGACTGCTCCGTTCACTCGTCGGATGAGAGTAGTGGGCAGTAGAGCGGGGAGAAGAACCTTGTGGTCGGCATTTGAACGGGCGGTTGGTCGAGGCTTCGGTTGGTTCGAGGATGGCGACGAGATTTGAAGCAGGCAAGCGGTCCTGGGCACGTAAGCCTGTCTACCGCTCTTCCGCTGGAAGAGGGCAAAACCTGGACGCCAATTCCGTTGTGCTCTGTTTATTCTCGTCCAAGACATCGCGCCGAGCAGAAAAGCGAGGGGACGGTTAAGAAATCGCGTGTCTTCGTCGCCTCGGTTCGTCCGACTGCCCGTCAGCCGGCTGTCCGCCCGCTCTTTTTACTCTCTCAACGTCCACTCCTTCTTGCTTCATTAAAGAGGAGGGTTGCGCTTCGCGCAGATGAATCGGCTTTCGAACTGTGTAGGACGACTATTTTGAGGCGACGTGCTTCGGGAACGAACAATCAAGCGTTGTAAACAGCGCGGATGGCGGTCGAATGTGATGACGGGAAACTGTTTCACGTCTCCATAGTGACGACTTCTTTTAGCTGCACTAGGGTGAGAGATTGTTGTTCGGTAATTCCGTACAGCTGGTTGAGATCTTCTTCGTTTTTTGTTCATCATTTTTTGTTGGTGGGTGAATGCTGCCCGGGATGGGGTTATTTTGAGCGTCTATCATTCATTCCGTACTTCGTTCTCTTCCTCAAATGCAAATGTTTTACGTCTATTTATTCCGTCCAGTGGTGCAATAGGATTCCTTCCGTCATCGTCGTCTACCGAACACTTGCAAGACCATCAGATTTGGTAAGCCTGCTCGTAGCCTGTTCTTGCTGCACGTTTCTTCTACGCACTCTTTTGTTTCTTTTCGGTTTGTTGATCGCCATAAACGATAAAGAATTGGTGGCCAATAATTTTGCTTCGTGAACGAGCGTTTTAATGCGTGTTGTTCAACGGGACATCGGTAGCGCTTTATTCCGGAAAGGGTGCAAGTGAAAGTTTTTGTATTATTCCGCTCCGCCCACACTCCGCCGGGAAGTTTCGTTCTATCGAATCTGCGGCAGTGATCGTCGATTTCTATCCAGTCTAATAGCTGTTGCTAGAAACCTTCGCGTTGATAAAAGACGAAAACAGCGAGCGAGGGTGTCAATGTGGACTCGTTCTTGTTTTTAGATGCCACTTGTTTACGTTCCGTTGGTCAAATGCGTTGCGGCTGCTAACTCTAGCTTTGGATCAGCGTGTCAAAAAAGCTTCTAAAGATCCGCCATCCGTAAGAATGGACGCAATGGGCGAGAAGACTCGATGTGGACAGTCAGACAGCTTGACGTTTGCGAGTGGACGCTCGACGACTTTTTGACGCATCACACGCATCAGCAGTAACGTCTTCAAAGTGGTTACCGAGAAAGCCGATAACTTGAGCAAAAGCGTCGTTCATGGCTTATTCCGTTTAGGATTTCTGAAGGCATGTCGATGTCGGCCGCCTCAACGCCCGAGTGCTTGGCAGATTGGTTTCGAGATGAAAGGCGAACAATTGTGCACCGCGTCAACGGAAAAAGATTCGTTGGGTAATAAACACGTTAGTGAAGACAACTCTTTGCTTGCAAATTCCGTTCACGCACCGGCGATCTCGCCTGTCTTTCGTGATTTCTTGAACCGCCGTCCACAAAGCTGGAAGCAACGTTGAAATGATACCACCGGCAGGACGAGAGGTCCGATACGGATGTATTGCACAAAATTCAGCCTCTTTTTCTTTGGCGGTCGTTATAAGCGTGAATAGTTGGTTTCAAGACTGTTCAAATGTTGGGTAAGAAGCCGATTATTCCGGAGCTCGAACATTTTTGGTTGGCATCCAAACAAGTAGTCGGTCGAGTTTCCTGGTATCTTTCTTTTAGTCAGGCGTACCGCTAAGTGGCTGAAATTCCGATCCTGTTTGCTCAACACAATTGAATCAAAATCCTTTTTCTGCAGGCTGCATTGTACTATTTGTTCCTAAGAGACGAAATGATAGCGATGATTATTTCTGTCGGTTTTTTCATTATTCCGAAATCCCTGAGTCCTTGAATTGTTTTCCTTGCGTTTTGCAAGCTTCTTTTTTACGTTCTTGTTTTGTTTGAGAGACTCACCTCTTTCCAGCACTCCATTCGAACAACGAGCAGGCGGCTGTCCAATCGTTCGATCCACCGTGCATTCCGTTCTGCCGGTGACTCGTACGCAACGTCTCGTGCTTATTCCGTACAGCGATGGTAATGGATCATTTCGGCGTTATTCCGCATACTGCACCACTTCCTGGAAGAAAGCAACTGAATCACAAAAAACAGTAGAAACTAGAAGACGCAACCATTTCCCGAAGATCTGCCACCGCAACCCACTCACCGCTGTTTCGATCGACCGCCGACCAGAACGAAGCCAACGGAAAGAAGCGAGCGGAGGAAGGAAACGAGCAGCACAGGTGGAAGGCTGGAGTTTTCCGCTCGTTCATCACCAACCCGCCAGGCGGCCACTCCTTCGGTCTGATCGCCCGCACACCGCCGCACTCGCCGCTCGTGTTTGCTCGTTGCGGGAGGAGAGCGGGCTTATCGGCCGGCGGAAGTGGGGGACTCGTTTCTCGGCCGGCGTTACGAAAAAGAAGCCGAAGGTTCAGCCGCAAGTGATGAGAGAAAGTCGAATCAGAAGTGAATGCTCGCTTTGATCCAACAAAGAAGAACCACAAATTATCTTGTTTCTTCGCGCCACGCCCACAAGTGAAACGACCACGCAATCGCCTCCTATTCGGCCCGCCCGTTCAGCTAGAGGTCGAAGAGGGCGCCGGAGATGGAAGGCAGCTCGACGTTCTTCGGCACCGCGCAAACCGGCTATCGAGCAGGAAGTGAGCGGCGTCCAGGAAGGTCAGCGCGCCATCGAGAAGGCTGACGGCTGGCGGTCACTCAAGATTCCCGCCGTCCGCGATCTCCGATCGCCACTGCAGCTCGTCGACGGCTGGACGCCGTGCAGTAGGCGGCAGAACAAGCCACCCAACCCGTTGTTCGGCGCGAGCAACTGCAAGAGCTCGAAGAACAAATGAAAAAGCCGACGTGCTGGAAGCTCGACGAGCGTGTGCGGGCGGATGTGGGGGCTGCTCACAAAAAAGGTGGAGCGCATGTTTGGGTGCAGGTGTCATTGAAAGGAGGACCCTCGCACTGCTGGATCCTCAAGAGTTCATCATTTTCCAGTTTGGCCGTCGAAACAACCGTTATGGAGCCCAAAACACTCGACTGATTCACAAACACAACAAACTCCATTTTACTCGTCCATCATTTATCGACAAAGAATAATGTAAAAGCAAACAACAAGAGTAAACAGTTAGAAAACGTTCGTCAAGATGCGGTCGATCGGAAGGTAGACGCCGCGAGGCCGGGCGTTCAGAGCCAAGTGCACCAATCGTTCCGGTTTGCTACAAGACAGAAGTGAATGGATAAGCGAATGAAAGCGGGCAAACCGAAGAGCGATACGTCGGATCGAATGCTCCAGTTCGATTCCATTGTGAGTGTACAAGTTCAACATGTCATTCTCGTCCACAAAGATTCGCGAGAAGCGCGGCCACATCAAATTGAGTTCGGGATTCACGATGAACGTCTTGGAGTCCGCAGTGTCCAAATCGACGACGATGAGACGCACGCAATGAAATCGAGTGTGCCAGTTCCAACTGTTGTCCAAAAGAAACAGCTGGGAATCCTTGAACGCCGTGACTTCCGCTTGCGCGCCGCTTTGAAGCTTCCTCTAAAAACTCATGATCGCAAGGGAAAGACACCCAAACGCACCATTTTTGCCTTGTAGTTTGCGGTAAGCCGAAGCTCGGCAACACGGTGAATTCTGTTGGATGCAATCACAGAAAAGATTCGATGGACGTGGGTGGGAGAAAACGAAAGCATTTCGTAGATCCGGCCCGTCGTCGTGTTCATGTGGTAGTTGCACTGATCCGCAACGAATTCGACCGTTCCCAGCCGCTTGAACGTCTTCGCGTTCAAGTCGACGGAAAACACTCCAATTTGAGGCACCTCGCTGTCTCCGATCAGTCCAATGAACGTGTCTTCTTGCTCCGTCAGCCACAAACAACCCGAAATAATCCGCGGTTTACCGTCGAACACGTGGATTTGCGTGTGCGAAAAAGTGCGTTGATCCTCGTTCAAATGCACAATGGACAGCGTGTGTTTGTGGCAACCAAAAAGGTACACATTCACGAGAAGTGTGTTTGGATCCAAAACCTTCAGCACGTCGCGAAAACCACGGCATTCTTCGGTTTCTGTGAACGTGCTGAAAGATGCTCGTCGTTGATTCCAGAACAACGCAATCGGTTCTTACATTTGTTCGCCGGTCTCCATGTCCAAACGATCGATGCACGGAAGGCTGTCGGTGTAGGCGAATCGTCCGTCGCGCGTAAAATATTTGGCTTTTGGAAACGTTGAATGCGGTACAACGAACGCTACAACACCGTCTTGGATTGGAGGCGACGGGTTGAGCATGGCGAAGAACGAGGCGGGCGGCGGCAAGCAACTGCGCGGTGGACGAGCAGCGAGGCGAATGGCAACCGAGCGTTTGCAAGGACGCCACCGCCGCGTAAACACGCTGCTCGCGATGGTGGCGCCATCCAAAGGTCGAAGAACACAAACCAGCGCCAGTACTCCGGGCCGCGTCTATGCTCGCGGTCATGTAAGCGTCGCGGGAAATAACGCAGGTAAGGCAGGTCTTTAAGTGCTGTCTATTCGATTCGTTCTACTTCTGCTTGTGCTTCTCCCACCGGCTTCAAGAAACTCGAAGAGCAAGCGGCGAATCCACACGAAAAAATGAGCAGGCGATGGGTGAGAGCGTGCGGAAACTCAAGATGGCCATTGACCACTGTGGCTTGAGGAGAACCGAGGTGATGTGTTAGCAAGCAACCATCTACCGCCTGTGCACCTCCTTCACCAACTGAATAACCGCGAACATTTCGAATGCAAGCGAGCGAGTCGTCGCGCAACCTCGAACGCAACTCGCAGGCGACTTCAAGCGGATGAGCGGCGGGCGGCCAGCCCTTCTTTCGCTGCTCGCCGCAAGCGCGAGCGGTCGGCTCGTTCATCGCTCTCCTTCCTTCTCGCCGCCCGCCCGACTGCGAGCCGAGCGGTCGCTCCCGGCTGTTCGGCAGAGGCGCTTCTCGTGGACTGGCGACTGTTGTGTGGGATGTGTAGCCGCGAAGAAGGCCTCCTCAAGTTCGTTGAAATGTTCGTCCATTGTGTGAGTTCTCGCTTCCTCCCTTTGCCCGCCTAATCTACTCGTTCATTTCAGTTGGGGATTGTGGACGCCGACGACCACCTCGCTGAAAGATGGATGCGCGATTCGTGTGAAGGCGAAGTGCGGGGACATTCAAGCGCCATCGGACCAACGGAGAGTTAAATGATCGACTGGGGTTGCCCATTCTTCCAGCCGTCATTCCAAGTTCATTCCTCATTCCAACCAGGAAGGCCTCGCTTTTCTCCTCTTCGCCCGCCGGTCAGTCCCCTCGCCCGCTCCCCGCTCAGTCCCCACTGCTCACGACGCGACTGGGGCGAAAGCTTGATTTATTCGTTCTTGTCTTTCTTTATATACTAACACGCAGGCAGGCGGGCGGGGCCCAAAGGAAACGGAAGAGAGAGAGAGCAGAAAGCAGGCAGACAAACGAGGATCCCTCTCTTACAGGAGAAGAGCGTCCGCGCTGTCTCGCCTTCAGCCGTGTGTCGCTTCTTTGCGACCATCGTCTTGCGAACACCCTTGTCGTCCTCAAGCCCACTGGTCGGTTCTTTCGCTCAATCACGTCTAATTCACTCGCTGTTTGCAGGCGGACGCGTGCTCGAGTCGGCCGGCAACGACCTCCACTGTCCCTGTGGCTGGACGAGCGGCACATGCTCCATCTGCCGATCGCCTTCTCTTCACGCTCCGACTCGTTCGAGCGGAATCCGACGGGCAGGGACGTGCGCCTCGTTCGACCGCTTGCTGTGAGTTGTCCTTCTCTTGATCCTTCACTTCTTTCAGCGCAAGACGCCATGTTTCGCCGGAAAGCTCTTGCATCCGAGGGGCAATCGATCAGGTGAGTGTTTTCCAATCACCACTCCCTTCATCGCTTCTGTCTTTCAGTCTCCTTTCCACAATGAGCGGCTTGCGAGCAGCCGACCACGCAAGCGGCACGACGTCCCGCTGGAACGAAGCAAGCCCATCGAACTCCAAGCGTTGTGCGCGTGGTGAATCGACGGTTCTCGTCGCTGCGAACGCGATCGCCGATCGACTGTGTGAAGACGAAAGCCACTGCGTCAAGCTCCTACTCCGACGGTCTGTTGCCTTCCACTTGTCCCTGTTCACTCATCGCTCTTCTTGCAGGCGGCCCGCGTGAAAGCCGCTTCGAATTCGATCGCAAAGGGATGAACACGCTTTGTTTGTCTTTTTTTGCTTCAATTGTCGTGAATAAACAGTCAAGGAGCTCGCTTTCGGTTTGCGCTCTTATGCTTCTTTCTCATGCTGGTGGGTGAGCAGTCTTGATGTCTTTTCTCGTCGACTTCGCCCATTCACGAGTGCGAACAGGGCCTTTCCCATTGAACGGCCGTCCGGCGCTCTTTTTTTGCTGGACAGAGAAATGCGTGCCGTGATGAGGGCCCACTCGAAGCGGCCGCTGATTCACGAGACGCTAGTGAAGACAGCCGTTTGTACTTTCAGCTGTCCTTGCTTTGTGCGAGTGGGGCTGCAGAAGCCGGACGTCTTGCTCGACGCCCACCTGCGCGCCGTCTTCGTCCGCACGGCTCTCGTCCTGGCTATCCAGCAAGCGGCCAGCCGCCAGTCGATTCGGGTGGAGCCAAGCGGACGAGTCGAAAGCGAGTGGGCCAGAAGACCAACTCAATGCTCACGTTCCGTTCTTTCTGATCGCCGACCAGCGGGGTTCACCAGGAAGTTTATTGAACCTAACCGAAGTCACCCGAAAAGGCTGACCACAAAGAAACACAGAAGAGAAGGGAAGACTGGGCATCTTGCAGCCCCGAGCGAACGACCGGCCGCTCACGAGAAGGCGGCCACTCCGACGAAGGCGACGATCCACGCGGCGACCAGCGACTTGGCGGCGGAATTGGCGGACGGAGCTTCTGTGGTCGTCGTAGGCGGAGGCGCGGGGTACTCGCCGAAGTCGAAACCGAGGTGAGTTCCGAAGATGGACTAAAAAAGCTAATGCTTTACGAACGGACAAGTAAGCAGACCTTGACCGTGAACTTCTCGACGTGTCCGGTCCGCTTGAAGCGGGTCGAAGTCCAGTAACGGTCCTCATCGACGTCCTTCACCAGCGACTCGCCATCGCACAGACGCTCTTTTTGGCCGCCGCCCGCCTCCCACAGCAGGCCCTGCAAATGGTCAAGAAGTGACTAAAAACAAGTCGACTCAAACGCACGTCGTGCCCGGATCGATTTCGATCTGCAGCTGCAGGTTGGAATGGTCCGGAAATTCCTTGTTTTTGCTGTCGCTCACAGTGAGGTCACGTCGACTTCGACTGGAGGAATTGGCTCAAAGAGGGGAGGCGCGGTGGTGCGCGAGAGAGAGAGAGTCACTCGACCAACGAAGGAGAGTTTATTGACGAGAGACGAACCGAACAACAAACGAAGGGAAAAGGACGGCGGAGCGTCGGGTGAGTGGCGCGGAGGCCGAGGGATGAGCGGCGGACCGCGTGGAGAAAATGGGCCGACTGCCGATCGGGGGGCAGCGGCGAAGAGGCGGCGGAATGACCGACGGGAGGCGTTTAAATAGCGGGGCGCCGAGCGGCGGGGAGAATGGGGGCGGAGATAAGACGGGCAGCAGGCGAGCCGATCGGGCGGGCGAAAACAAGCGAAAGGACGGAGAAATAGCACGGGGGGCAAGAGAGACTGGCGAACTACTCGAATGACGAACGGGAGGATGGAGAGAAGCAAGTCGGGATCGAGGATTGAATAGTTGGGGCACAGAGAGAAGGGAGGTGGACTCCGCCGGCGGCCGACCGAGTCGGATCGGGGTTGAGTGGTCGGGAAGATCAGGGTCACCAGGTTGAGTGCTCGGGAGCATCGGCGAGTGGAGGATCGAGGTGGCCGGTTGACTTTGTGGCTGCTCCGAGGTGGCGGACTTGGGGCGACGAGTCCTTCGGATCGCTGGACGTGGGGTGCGATCGCCGGCGGCTGCGGAGGCGAGACGGGCGGGTGCCGGAAGGAGGCGAGGGCGGCCGGTTGAGTTCGTGGCGGCGGCAGAGAGCGGTCGGATTTCCGTCGCTTCCCTTGTAGAGCGCCCGTCACCTTCTGGGTGGCGCGCGCGGGGATGTCCGTTGGAGGAGAGAGAGAAGGGAAGAGAAGGATTTGATCCCGAATGCAAGGACGGAGAGGAACCACACACGAATCACTGGGAGGCGACCGGAAAGTGACTACGGGAAGAGCAAAAAAGGGAAAAGTGATTAGACGGACGGCTGGGCACCGGTCGAGGGATTTTGAATTACTCACGAGAACGAGGGACAACTACGAGGAGAAGAATTGACTACGAAGAAGGGAGTGACTACTGGGGAGGATAAGGGATGGGAGCTACAGACGAGAGAAAGAAGGAATAAAGGCGAATCATCGAATGGATCATCTTCCGGAGTTCTCGGGCGAACGTCAGTTGCGGCCGACATTGCTCCATTGCACTTGGATCGTCGTGTCTTCGCAGTCGGCCAGGTCGCTGCAAGAGTGGAATTAGAAGTGAGGCTGAAAGAAACAACTCACAATGTCGCATCGTAGAGCTTTTTTCCGCGCGGACGCACGGATTGAACTTCGTGTGAGCCGGATCGTAGAGCCACGCCGCATCCAGCACCGACGAGCCCAGGAGGGCGGCGGTCAGGAACGTGAAGCGGACGAGCATCTTGGGCGGGAGCGACCGACAGACCGACGGGAGAGCAGCCGGAAAGAGAGCGGGAGACTCGGGGGCGAACAGAAACCGAAATGGCGGCTTTTCACTCGCCCGCTCCTCCTTTCGCCGCTCTTCGGCATTGCGCCTTGAGAGAGCAGCCGCTTGTTTTGCGAAGAGAAAGTGCGCAATCGAAAGGCGACTCGCCTTTTGCAATCGCTTGGTTCTCGTTTGTTTCGACGGCGTTCCGGTCGTCTCCCCGACTGATCCGGTGTGCAGGAAGAAAGCGAGTGACAATGCCGAGAATCGTCTTCGCCTTCTCCGCATTCCAATGCAATGGATTCCTTTTCCTAACAGTACTTCTTTGGCTGCGTGTTCTGGACACGGTCTGTGTTGCCCCGAAGCCAATTGTTCGTTCGGACAGCGAAGAGGAGGGCGCTGCTGAACTCCTGTTAATCGATCGATCCGATCGGACGACTCGGAAAAGATCCACTGTTTTTGTCCTAGTTTATTCATTCAGGACCGATCTGTTCGACTCCAAAAAAGAGTGATCAGCGCTCACAAGAAGGCGACCGTTCCAGCGACCGAAAACAGCCAGGCGGCAACGAGCCACTTGACGGCGAAACTGATAAGAAAGAACGCACAAAACAACTCCTAACTCTTCCCAGTCGCCTCTTCCACATGCGCTCGCTCGTCGTTGAAGTCGAGGCGGGAGTGCTCGCCACCGTCGTCCCCGCCTCGAGCATGGCGGCCGCGTACTCGCCGAACTCCCGGTTCCATCCGACCGCGCTCTAAACTCCACTCATTGATTCGAGCGAGCGGTGGGGGCGTACGTGAACGAAGAAGACGTCCGCCGGGCCGCTCCGCGCGAACCGAACGCTCGTCCAAAAGCGGCCGTTTGGTCCTTCATTCCGCAAAGATTTGCCCGCGCAGAAGCGCGCCTCCTCGTGGCACGCCCAATCCAACACTCCGCGCGCGGCCCACAACTCCAGCGATGCGGCGGGACCGTCCAGCTGCACGCCGCCTTCAAATCGGCGGGAATTCGAGGCGGAGGGCGAAAGAACTCGCCGATTCGCGTTCGCCCATTCGCGAGGACCTCCCACCGCAGCGAGCACTCGCCGTTGAGTGTCAACTCGAAGCTGCAAACAAGAAGAATGAAGAGGAGGAAAGAGAAAGGACGTGCTTGCTGTTGGGCGAGGCTCGAGCGAACAGCTGGAGATTTTCCTCGCGGCTCCACTGCACGGCGATCGTCGTGTCTTCGCAGTCCTCCAGGTAGCTCAACAAAGGGGGTTGATTGGAAGAGAGGGCTTTGGAGCACTCACAAGCGGTCGGCGTCCCCGCGAACACACGAGTCGGACGTTGTGTTGCGCCAATCGAAGAGGAACCGGCCGGACGACGACGGGGGCACTTCGAGCAGCACGAGGATGAATGGAAGGGTGGGTAGAGGGAGCATTTCGTTGAGCGGAGGGGAAGAACGAAAGACGGGAGGTAGGAAGGACTGTTCTGTTGCTCGTTCGCTGTCGCCTTCGAGCAAACAACGGCAATGTGCCCTGGAATTTGAGTGGGAAGCGACTCGTTTCTGCTCGTGCAAGAGGCGGGCAGATCGGTCGCTCCCACTCACCTCCCCTTTCTTCACGGCTCCCCTCCGTCCGTGATGCCCCGCCACTCACTGCTGGTCGTCCTGCTCGCCGCCCTCCTGCAGCAAGCGGCGGCGATCAAGTGCTTCGCGGGCGGCGCGGAGACCGACCGCGTCAGCTACGACTGCGCGTGCTGCACGAAGCGGACGCTCTTCGGGGGGCGCCGTCCAACGCGCGTGCACCTTCGGGGAGGACGAGTGAGTGCCGCCTTCGCCCACCCGCTTTTTTGGGGGCGCGCACACGGGCGACACCCTTTCGGAGTGCGCGTGCAACACGAACCTCTGCGACTCGGCGGCCGCCACCGCGCTCTCGACGCACGTCGCTGCTTTCGCCCTCGTGCTCCTACTGACCGCCTGCTGGTCATGAAGCCGCGGACGTCCACTCACTCCTTTTGCGAATAAACCGACGAGTGGTTCGAGAAGCGTGCAGCCGGGGAATTAGAGGAGCGGAAAGAATCGTTGATCACTGTGAATCTCGTCCAGTTGGGGCGCTTAACAGCGCAGAAGCGACTAAATAGCAAGTGATCGCGGCGAACGGGGAGGAAAAATGTCCGTTCTAGGGTCCACTCGGCGGCCTGCCCTTTCACGACTTGCAGATCTCCGAAGATCGATCGTTCTCATCGAATCCTTTGAGCGATCCCAAACAACCGCCGTTTTACTCCAACATTTCGGCAGCGAGGGAAACTCATCACGCGGGTTCTGCACCCCGATTATTCGACGTCCACTCTTTGGCTACGTAAATTCGTCTCGACCGACCAAACGAAGGGAAGCGGCAAAGAGATGGCCAGTCGCCAATCAAGCGCCTTGCCCCGGCCGGTCGCTCTCCCCTCTCCCCGCTCATTCCTCGGCTTGCAGCTCATTTTCGGCTCGATCGGCCGTTCGCTTCGTCGAAATGCGCCCGCCGCCGTGGATCTTCGCCGCGATCTTCGGCCTCGTGCTCTGCCGGTCGCCCTCGCCGGGCCTCAAGATCCTCTACGATCCGGCGAACACGAAGCTCGACAGCTGCGTGAACCCCCACGCATTCGTCGATCATTTGCGAGTCCCCCCGCGCGGATTGCGCGCAACGACGGCCGTTTTTAGTGGACTGAAGAACTGCTTGGCGACCACGCTCAAGGTGCAGTGGAGCAAGGACAAAACGCTGGTGCTCGATGACTCCTTCTGTCACCTCGACGAGTGGGTTTTTTAAAACATTTTTGTCGCAAATCTTCGCTTGCAGTTTCACTCTGATCCTCAATGGCGAGTGCACGCTGGAAATCAAACCCGGTGACCTTGCGGGTTGGCGTTCAATCAGTGAGTCTGTTAGAGCGGCGGTCTGTTGTCTACGTGCCTGTCTTCTAGACGGAAAGCAGTGTGTACCTCGGATTTTCGTTCGAGGCGGCAAAGTTACCGCGTCATGCGAGGGATGGGCTTCGCGCCCGTTCTGCAAGGGCAAGACGGTGCAGCACGATGTCGGCGACGGCGTGCATTCGTGGACGACCGTCGAGTACCGGGGAACGCGCGTCGGCGGCTTCGGCGACCTTCTTGTCGGGGTACATTCTTTTATTGGTTCTTGCACTTCTCTGCCCTGCTTTTAGCTGTACGACTCGGAAGGAGAATTCGGTGAGTACCTGCCCACGTCCTCTACGATCTCTACCACTACGCGGTCCACCACGACGTCGACCAGCACAACGACCTCGGTGAGCGGCCATCTTTCTTTCATCCGCCTTTCTTCAGACCACAACGAGCACGACGACGACGACCTCGACGACTCCCAGCACTTCGACGCCGTCGTCGACCGTAAGATGCGCGACTGGTTTGGTCTCAGTTCTCTCTCGTTCATTTCTTCAGACTTCCACCACTTCCACCTCGACGACTCCAACCACGACGAGCACACGCACCAGTACGAGCACTGCGACGTCCACTTCTACGTCGACGACCACCTCAACGACCTCTACAACGACAACCACGCCCGAGCGGAAGACCACAGCCTCGGAGAGCAAGACGAGCGAGAAGGCGCGTGTCGAAGGAAAAAAGGCGGCCGTTGGAGACGGCGATCGAGGCGAGTTTCCGCTCTTTCGGTTCGTCTCGCTCATCCCCCGCATTTCAGTCGGAACGCTCGTGTTCTCGCAAATGATGGCGATCGGGGCGGGCGGTGCGGTCGCGAGCGGCTTCTTGATCGTCCTCGTGCTCAGCAAGCGGATCTTCAAACCGCCCACTCCCAGTTGAAGCCGTTCGAAGCCTGGAGTTCCTTTTTTTCGGTTGTTCTTGTCCGTGTGTTCATGTGCCAGAGATTAAAGTTCGTTTAATTGAATTCCTTTTGTGGGCACTCGCGACTTCCGTTATTTGTTCCAGTGGTCGTCGGAAGGCGCCTCTTCGTTCTTCAGTTTTTTTGTTCTCCGCACTCTCGGGCAGCCGCTCAGCTTCACACGGCACACGCCCGACGGCCGCAACAGCCGGAAGACGGCGGACGAACAGCCGACAACGGCGATCAAAGCGCCCTCCGAAGTGACAATCGCCCGCCCGAACGCCACCGACCGCAAGGACGCGCTGAAGCCAGACGAACGGACGAGTGGGCAAGAAGCCGCAATTCATTGCTCGCTTTTCGTTCCTTCTGTTGGCCGACGAGAGAAATCCACAAAGAAGCTCATTCAAACTTCACCGAAGTCAACCGAGAGGGCTGAGCAAAGGAACACAGAAGAGACGGATGGGCGTCGTGCAGCCCCGGACGACACAATGACGAGCAGAAATTGAATCGGCGGTCTTCCATTCGTTCGTCACTCGCCTCGTTGTTCGTCGGCATGGCGCCATCGAAACCAGCCGGCAGGTTTGCGGAGGTGAGTGCGCGGTCAAGTTCACCTCGTCGGGGTCGTTTCGTTGCGATCAACTGCCACTCTTGCGTGCTCTGTCCACGTGCTTGTCGAAAACTGTTGGGAAGAACTTCAACGAGAGCAGGCGTGTGTACAAAGACAGTCAATAATCGGCATTCTCTACGGTTTTTATTCCACCGGGCAATGAACGGAAGAAGGTGTCGTGGAGTCCCGAACGAACATCCGACCGCTCCTACAACTTGAAGAACGCGGCGGGAGCATCTGGAACGCAAATAGAGAATGAGGACGACAGGGGACTCACCTCAAGGACGGTACTCGCCGAAGTCGAAAAGCGTCGAGTTCGGGACCTGAACGCGTGTGTTTCACGACAGAACTGTCCTTTCGTGTTCCTTACATGAATCCACGCTTGGAAGCTCTCGTCGTCGATCATCCGGAAATCGATCGTCGTCCACCAGTGCCGCTCGTCGGCCTCGTAGCGCAACGAGGCGCCCTCGCAAAGAAGCGTGGAGGTTCGCGCGTCGGTGGCGTTGAGCCACCCGTCTTCTTCGTCCGACGACTGAGCAACACGACCGGTTGGTCGAACGTGTGGCCGTCTGAACGACGACGTTTCGAAGCGGAAAGCAAAGAGAACCCATCAATCTGCGCGCGGAGCCGCTCGATGCGGCCCCGCACCGTGCAGTTCCCGTTGATGGTCACTTCGAAGCCGCGAGCAAGAGAAGAAAAAGGAAGTGATGGGACGAGGAAAAGAACCCACTTGGCCCGCCGAGTGGTGTGCGCAGTGAACCGGAGCTCCGTCTCGCGGCTCCATTGCACGGCCACTGATGCCGAGTCGCAGAAAGAGAGACGCCTGGAAAACGGAGTGGAAGAAGCTCCCTTGAACGTACAAGAAATGAGTGCCCAGCTCCTCGCTCGTTCTCACGCATGCATCGAACGCTGTGGTGTTCGCATCGTAGAGGAATTTTGCTTCGACGGCCGGCGAGACGGAAAGCAGGAGAACGAAAACGAGGGCGACCCGCAAGAAATTCATTCCGAACGGCGAGGAGCCGTCGTCCGTTCGAAACAAGTGGCTCGTGGCCACAAAGCATCTCGAGAGCACAAAGAAAGCGAGCGGCCGAACGGAAGACCAACTGTTTGTCCGAATGGCAAGAGAACGCTCATTAATCACGCGAAAGAGCGGGCAGCATCGCTCGGGAACGGTGAAAAGTGGGGGAAAAGCGATGGGGGAACAAAAGAAGTCCGATTCGGTGGGAACATGAACGTTTGCGGTTTTATTCAACGACCATCACAAACAGAAGAACGACGACTGCAAGCCGACAAGATGCGTCGTCCAAACACTCGCTACTTTCCCGTGGTCTCGAATTCGGCGTTTGTTCGACTCGCCCAAACAGTTGCACGGGAACTGTTGAAAGACGAAGTCCACTCCAAACAAGAGTCGGTCCTCTCGTGACCGAACGAAATCCACGCCCTTTTGTCCGATTACCACTCCGGTCTTTGCATGCATGAGCGTTTATTTACCAGGATTGAAGGCGATCAATTGACGAGGCTGTGGAACGAAATCTGCGAGTTGTCGACGTCGAACTTCGTGCAGAAGGTCCATTGGAAGGGCGTGCCGAGGACGTAAGGAGGGAGGGCCGAAACGTCGAACGCCACCACGCACTTGCCGCCGCCCAGTTGGAGCTGAAAGAAGCGAACGAATGGAAGTGAGTAGACGCAATGGGGGACGAACGTCGACGATGTAGTTGGTGGACGGAACGGCCAGCTGCTTCCCGCCGATCGTGAACACGAAATCGTCGAATTTGCCCGCGTTCGAGCAGTCCGTCGTGTAGACGCCGAGATCGAAGTCGTAATCCGCCTGAATGACCGCGAAGATCTCCAGGTAGACCGCGTACGGAAGTCCGATGACGGGCGTTCTGAACAGCGGCGGGCATTAGAGCGAACAGAGGGCAGAAAGAAGGATGTCAGTGGGTTAGGGCGGTTGTGTTTGTTTTAGCTCTTGATTCTTATCGATCAATAACAGTGAGCAGCAGTTGCTCACACCTTCTCCGACCGCTTCTTTCTTTGAGTTTCCCGTTCACCCCGCCCAATTCACCAAACAACCCGCCGCCGCACTCACCCGCTGTCCACCACCGCGACGTCGCCGTCCTGCTGCTGATCTCCGAACGCGAACGCGTCCAGCTTGAAGGCCAGCTTTCCATACTGGCCGCCCACTCGAGCTCTCGCTTCCCTTCCAGCGTGTCCTGTTGCAGCCACAGCATGTAGAAACGGGGCAGATTCGGGTGAGTGCCGAAAACGTTGAGAATCGGCGCGGAGAAAGGCGTCGGAGTCTAAAAGAGGAATTAGGAGGTCAAATATCGAATAGATAGGTGAAACTACGTCGTCTTTGAGGCTCGGGTTCCTAACACGGTAACGAAATGAATAATCTGTTGACTACCCCCTCACCAAGCCAATCCAAGCACTCCGTCGAAGCCCACGAACGGCGGGTTCTCGAAGCCGCTACAGCTTTCGATTGCGGCAAACGATTGATTCCACACGCCGACGTCGACAAGCTGAACGACCCTTCTTTAGCTAACGGATTGTTCGTTCTACTGCTTACATTTACGACGTCCGCGTAGCCTGGGCCGGAGACGTCGTTTTCGCCAATTTCTCGCACAATACCCGGCGTTTCGACGCCGCCGGAAGCGCTGAACAACTCAAACGTTTAGAAAAGGCCGTAAGGGTCGTTTTACTCGTCGTTTAAAGCCAGTTTTAGCGTTCAGTTTTAGTTTAGGTGTTTCGAACAATACTTTCAAATAAATACACCGCTTACTTTGGGCTGTAGGTGGGTTGTCCGGGCTGCCGAGCCGGGTACGTGGGATCGAGGAAGAAGAGCAGGTCGGTGTTGGTTTCGACCGAAACCGCGAACGTTTGGTCTACGAGAATGAATTAAACCCGTAAGGCAGACACAAGCTTACTGGTCTTGTTGATCGAAACACTCGCGATCAGCCGCTCGTCTAAATAACCCATTGATTACTCGATGAAGAGAAGCCAGGGGGGCCTACACGGATACTCCGGCAGGAAGCTCTCGTGCGGATGGGCGGCTCGTCGTTGCTGCTGGAAGGCGCGGAGGTCGTCGGCCATCCGGCAGTGCAGTTTGCCGGTCAGCAAGAAGCTTTCCGCTTCGGCTTTCGGTGGGAGAACCGCCGCCTGTACGACGGCGACGAGAAGAGCGAGGAGAAGAAGGGACTTCATCGTGGAAGACAGAAGAATGCGGTCTGCTGCTCGTTGGCGGCTTTAATTCCAACCTTGCAACAAAAACTGAACGGCGGGCGCACCCCCAATCATCGGGAAGTGAACGCTTGGTCCGTCCCCACAATTAATTAGTTTCTTTTCTCCGCTTCTTATCACTCCCCTAATTCAACATCACAAGACGAAAGATGACTCGCTAGTTGGGATCTTTGCCCCCCAAACCGTAGGGAAGTGTGTCATCAGATTGCGATTCAACGGCACAAAGAAGACACAACGTTTAACGCGGCCACGTTAGTCGGAAGACAATTCGTCGTGTTCCACCCGCTTCTTTCAGCGGCGTTTAGGCCGGCTGCCCGATTGATGCAACGATCAGCTCGTGTGGCCACAGGCAAAATCCGTTGCTCGGAAGGAAGACGAAAGCGAGCTGTGAGTGACGCGGCCAACTGTTTGTTCTAACGGCGACGTAGAGAGGACCGAGAACTCTCATTATTCACGCGATCAGATCGCACGACTCGATGGGAAACAAAGTCAGAACGAACAACAACTACCTCATTTTATTCAACCCCAAAAAGAAAAAACACAACTGGGATTGCACTGGATCGAATTTGAACGAGCTTCGGTCGTCCGCTCACTTCTTGCCGGTGCCGCCCGTCAGGATCAGCTCGTGGCGGTTGATCTGCAGCGGGAAGGAATGAGAAGAGATAGGAGCTGCTGGGAACTCACGTCGCCGGTGCCCTGCCCGCGGAAGGCCTGCCCCTTTGGCTCCCGACTTCGTCTTCTTCGGGCCGCGCTCTTCGGCGCCTTGGGTCGCGTCCGTGTACGCGCTCTTCGTTTGGTCCTTCGTTTTGACGCCCGTCCTGTCCGCCGCCGTCTTCTTGGCCGCCCGCTTCTTCTTTTGGTTCTTGCGGATGACCAGGAAGTAGACGAGCGAGGCGACAATGCCCAGCAGGAGGAGCAGAAGGCCCAAGCAGCCGCTGTATTCGGGGGATGAGCGAGAAGGATGGAGGGTGAACTCACGAGATCAGTCCGATCATGAGGCCGTTCATCCCGCCGTCCTCCGAGTCCTCCAGAGCGGCGGCCGTCGGGCGGCGCAAACCGGCAGCCAGCGGATCGACCGTCGAAGTCGAGGGCAGAGCGGAGGTCGGAACGGTCGAAGAGGTGCTCGGCGTGCTGCTCGGAGTGCTCGTTGAGGTGGTCGAACTCGTGCTGCTCGAAGTCGTGCTGCTTGAAGTCGTGGGCTCGACCGTGGACGTCGAGGAGCTGCTCGTGGTCGTGGACAGGGGCGTGGTCTAGAGTGGATGGTGGGTGAGTGGACGGAAGAAAGCAGGCGACTCACGGAGCTCGTCGAGGTGGTCGGCACGGTCGAAGTCGTCGGCTCCAGCGTGCTCGTCGTGCTCGTAGACGTCGACGTGCTCGTCTTAGTGGTAGTGGTCTGAAAAAAGGGCATCGCGGGAAGAACGGACGCCTTACGGTAGTCGTTGGCTCCGGCGTGCTCGTGGACGTGGTCTGAAACAGGAGCGGGTAAAAGGGCTAGAGTCGGGCAACTTGCCGTAGACGTCGAGGTCGTCGTGGGCACCGGCGTCGTGCTCGTGAACGTGGTCTAAAAACGGGCCGTAAAGTGAGCGAAAAGAAAGCAAACGACTTACAGTGGTCGACGTGGAAGTCGTCGGATTGCCCGGCACGAACGGATACTCGCCGTAGTCAACCGGGCGTGCATGATTTTGCTTCTGAAAGTTCCTCGCTTCAAATTAAAACGCGTGAACATGAACTTGCGAAAATCCAGACTCGTTCGACGGGTCCGTTCCGCTTGAAGCCGATGCGCGTCCACCACCGGCCCTCGGCGGTCTTTTGGAGCCACGACCGCCCTTTGCAGAGCTGTTTTTTGTTGTGAAAGATGATGAGTTCGGCGTCCGGTGTGATTTGCAGCTCGACATAATGGAACCAAAACTTTACGCCAGCTGTTCGTGCGCATAAATTAGCTGAACAGGATGAAAAAAGCTCATACCGAGCACGCTCTCCATCGGTTTGGCCTTGGGCAGGCTCTGCACTTGAACCGTGCACTCGTCACCGAAGCTCCATTCGACCCTGAGAACAGAAGACGGTTAAAGAGCGAACAGAGCAGAACTCACGTGTCCGACTCCGGCAGACCATCGACTTACAATCTGATGTCCAGTGTCGACGCCCATTGCACCTGCATCGTGGTTGCGGAGCAATTCGTCAGGTCGCTGAACAGGGAGAGATCAAGAGAATAAACAAAAACTCACAAAGCGGAGTACTCTTCCGTCTTCTTGACGCACGGGTCAAACTGCGAGGTGGCCGGATTGTAGAGGAACTCCGCCCGCACCGGCGACGGCCCGAACGCGAGCAGCAGGAGGACGACGACAATCCACGGAGGCGCGTGCATCTCGCCGAACAGAGCGGCCGATCGAGTGCGAGAAATCTGAAGCGACAGGAATGAGCGGGAGGAGGCGGAGGAGAGCGAGCGGTCGGCAGGGAGGCGGAAGAACCGAATGACGAGTGGCCGCTCGTTCGCTGCTCCTTTCGCCGGTCGTCGGCGTTGCGCAACCGAAAGCGGCCGCTTGTTTACGAAGAGAAGTGCGCAATCGAGAGGCGTTCCGGCTGTTGGTCTCGTTCGTCCGGCCGGTTGGGCTTTACGAAGCCTGTCCGTCGAGAGCCGATAGGGCGCGCAAAGAAAGTCCGGAGAGAGCGGCGCAGCTTTCCGTTGCAAATCGCCACTTTCGTTGTTCGAGCCGAAACGAGGCAGCAGTTCGTAAACAAGTGCGAGAAAGGAACCTCGTTGTCTACTGTGCCGCCCTCAGCGGGAGTCCACGGGAAGCAGCTCCCGATCGATCGCAAGCGCTCGCCCACCCCTCTCACCATCTCATTTCATTGGCGAGTGGGCGAAGGGTTGCACCAGCACTCGCACGGACCGCCCCACTGCTCAAAAAACAACTCTCTCGTCCCGGCCGAAACGCAGAGAATAGTGGATAGAACTTCATTCGTTTCAACACAGCACAACAAACAAATCAACATCAATCACTCGTGCACTCGTGCATCAACAACAATAAAATGGCAACAATCGAATCAACTGGATTCTTGCGCCTTCCACTGGGCCGACTGCTCACTTCTCGTTCCCCCGCGGGGGCTTCGCGGCGGGCTGCGCGGCCGACTTGCCGCTGCGGGCGGACTTGCGCGACTTGCGGCTCGTTTGGGGCGGCTCCTTGCTGCCCGTCGGCTGCGGGGCCTCTTCGCTGCAACAAACAAACGAGCGGTTAGAAGAAGACACCGAGTGGGGGACTCACAAGTGGCCGGTCTCCGTGCGCGAGCGGCGGGCCGAGCGGCGTTGGGAGCGGCGGGAGGGCGGGCAGGTGGTCGTGGTGTTCGTCGTCGTGCCGGTCGGCTCCTGCAACAAACCGGAATGAACGGAGAAGAAAGCAGGCGGCGCGCCTCGACGGTCGGCTCGCGGCCCTCCGGCGGCGGAGCGGCGGGCGACTCGGCGGCCGTCGGCTGGGCGCTCGGCGTGCCGGCGGCGGCGGTGAGGACGTCGCGCTCGATGTCCTCGTACTCGGCCTGCGCGGCGCGGATCAACGCGGCCGACACCGCGCGCACGCCGGGGATCCGGTTGACGGCGAGCTGCAAGCGGGCGGGCGGAAGTCGGAGGGAAGAACGGCCGCGCACTCACCTCCTCCAGCACGTACGGGTGCGCCAGCTGGATCGCCTCCAACTCCTCCTTCACGGGCATCATCGTGGAGCGCGCCTCCGCCTCCACAACCCAACAGCGGCGCTGGACGAGCTCGGCGACGGCGGCGGGCGTGCGGGCGGGCAGCGCGGGCATGCGGCCCTTGCGGATCCACGTGGCGATCTTCTTGTTGGGCCAGTCGGGCCACGGCTTGCCGCCGTCGTTGAAGATCTCGTAGAGGAGGACGCCGAACGCCCACACGTCTGTCTTCAGCGAGAACACCGCGCGCGCGTACAGGCTCTCGGGCGCCATCCAGCGGCAGGGGATCTGCTCGCCGCTCTGCACGCGCCGCACCGCCTCGCTGATCACCTGCGAGAGGCCGAAGTCGGCGATCTTCACCGCGCCGTGGCGGCCGATGAGGCAGTTGCGAGCGGCCAGGTCGCGGTGGATGATCCCCCTGCAACGAACGAGTGAGTGAGCGGTGGAGGAGGGGACTCACTTCTGGTGCAGGTAGACCATCCCTTCGGCCGCCTCCACGGCGAACTTGACGCGCTCGGGCGTCGAGATGGCGGGCGCCCAGCGGCGGAGCAGCGAGAGCAGCGAGCCGCCCGGGCACAGCTCCAGCAGGACGATGACGGGCGGCTGCTCGCACGCCATCCCGTAGAACTGAACGGCCGAGTGGGGGATGAAAAGAGGAGTGCACAAGAGAGGACTCGCCTGGATGACGTTCACGTGCCGCACCTCGAGCATCAGCTTGCCCTCCTGCAGCAGGGTGTCGCGGGCGGCGGCCACTTGCCGGTCCTCGTCGGACTTGCGGCCGTCCGCGTCGCGGCACACCTTCACCGCCACGTCCTTGCGGTTCCAGCGGCCGCGGTAGACGGCACAGAAGTTGCCCTCGCCTGCAACAATCGAGGGATGAAGAGGAGGGAAGAAAGAGGAGGAGGAGTACCGAGCTTGTCCCGCGTGCTGTACGCGATGTCCCGCCGACTGACCCACCAGCGGGGCTTCGCGCACGGCCGCTGCAGGCGGAACTTGCGCCCCTCGAGCTTCAGGTCGTTCGTGGCGTAGAAGGCGACCATTTCCGCCAGCGACTGGAAGCCTTTCGGGTCGGGCTGCAAGCGGAAGGAAGTGAGCGGAAGGAGGAAGAGGGCGGGGGACTCACGCCCGACAGCACCGTCCAGTGGGCGTTGCGCGGACACCAGCGGATGGTCACGTGGTGGATGCGGGCGCCCGCGCGGACGACCAGCACCAACTCGCACTTGCCGCGCGTCTCGCTCGCCCGCACCGCGAACTCGCCGTCCGTCGTCAGGAACGGCTGCAATCGGAGGGGTGAGGGGGTGACGTATGAAGGTCGGGAGTGTGCGTGGAGAGGGAAGAGAGGAGGAGAGAGCGGAGGTGAGTGAGCGGAAGCGGATAAATGGAGTGGAGAGAGCGAGAGGAGTGAAAGGGGAGACGACCGCCCGGAGGAGTGGAGAGAAAACAACGGACAACCCAAAAGGATCAGCGGGAAACTCGCCTCGATGCCGTCGCGACCCATCATGCCCACGTACCACTCCTCGTCCTCCAGCCGGGCGCGGCGCACGACGGCCGCCGTCTGCCGCTCGGCGGCCTCCGGCTTCGTGCGGGCGTCCCGCGTGTCGCCGGTCGACTCGCCGGTCGTCTTCTCGGCGGTCGGCTTCTTGTTCGTGGGCGCCATCTCGGAGTGGACTGAAGAGCGGGGTGGAGTGTGGGGATCTGGAAGCGGAAGGTGAAAGTGCGGGCAGAAAGAACAGAGGAAATTGGACGACTGGACGCGAAACGCGAGCGAAATGCGGAGGGCGAAGGAACGGAGGAGGAGAGCGGAGAGTGCGGGCCGCCGCTCCGATCGCTTTGGGGAGTGCGGCGAACAAGGCGGCCGTCGGATGGGGCCGGATGGACGCCGGGCGCCGTCCGGCTTTTTGGGCAGCGGGCGGCCGGCTGGAAAACGAGCAAGCGGGCAGTCGGGCGCACAAGCAAGCGGTGGTGCGATCGGAGGGAAGCGGCCGGACCTCCTTTTCGTCTGCGGCGTTCTTTTGGTCGCTCTGACAGGCGGGCGGCCCGGACGCGCCTTCCTCCGTCTTTTTGGGCAGCAAGCCGACGGGCGGGTGTTCGGGAAGGCGGGTGGCCGGCTGGAAGGGCGCACAGAGGAGCGGGCGGCAGGAAACACGTGCGAGCAGTCGGGCGGGCGGCTCCTGTTTGTACGCGGCCCTCCTTCCACGTGGCAGTCGATCCAAACGGAGTGGGCAGTCGGCGCGTGAACGGAAGACGAAAACACGCCCGACAACGAGCGACAGGCGGCGTTCGGGCGCCCAAATCCGAACGCCCACCTTGCCGTCGAGTGAAGAGCGGAGTGAACGAAATGTTGCCTGTGGTCACGGCTCAAACTCTCGGCCGAAAGCAGCAAGAAGCGGAAAGCCAACCGTTGATTCCCCACTTCCAAACGGTTTAGCCCCTTTCGATCCACGGTTTCTGCCCACGACTTCCCAATGCTTCCCTTTCCTGCCCCCAAAGCCGCTCTTCCTCCACTTAAAGCTTGCGTTTATTCGAGGTTCAATGTGAACAGGAGAACGAGGAGGGAATGTACAAGAGGGAAGAAACGAGCAAACTATGAGTTAGATGAGCTCCAGCTCCTCGAGGTCGAGAACGGGGTGCTCCCAGTAGCGGTGGGGGACGACGAGCGCGTCGAGGAACAGGCGCCGCTGGTCGGGCGGCCCGTCGGCGTAGAAGCGGCAATAGTCGGCGACGCGGAAGACGGCCGTCGAGTGGGCCTTCGCGGAGAGCACGAGGCGGAACAGGCGGTTCGGCGTGTACATGACGTGGTCGACGAAGAAGCCGCGCACGCCGTTCTTCTTGCGCACCAGGCAGCGGCCGCGCGCGTCCAGCTCCGCGCACACCGCCTGCAGCAGCGGCTTCAGCGCGAGGTTGTCGGGAAAGAGGCGGCCGTCCGGCAGGTGCACGATCGCCTAAAGGAATTGAAGGAGCTTTAAATTAATTGATAGGGGGCGTACGTGGGCGCTGAACTTCTCGGCGGTGCTGGAGTCGAGCAGAAGGAAGTCCTTGGGGGCGACGTTCAGCCCGCACGCGTCCTTGAACACGAACGCGCACGTGTCCACAAAGTCCGCAACGAGTTGGCGCCCGTCCACGCCGGGGTTCTGCACGCGGTAGAACTCGAGGTCGAAGTAGGGCCGGCAGGGCGTGCGCTCGGCGATCAGCTCGTCGAAGTGGCGGCCGGCGTGCGTCTTCGCGTAGAAGGCGAAGAATTGCTCGACGCCCGCCGCGAAGAAGCGCCGCCCGCCGTGGAAGCCGGTCGGCGTCTCGTACGCCCACACGCGCACCTCCTCGCCGGCCGCCCGCCGGTCGTCTTCGGCCTGCTGCAGGCGGTAGCGCACCTTGAAGTGGGCGCGCACCTCCCGCTCCTCCGCCTCCGCTTTCTCGTCCGACGGCATCCGTTGGGTGCTTGGGCTGAAGTGAGCAGGGGGTGAGTGGGGGGCGGGGACACGGCGCGCTCGTCTGATGGATCGCGAGCGAGGAGGGGATGTAAGTAGGAAACAGGAAGACAGGAATGAACGAGAGGATTGATCGAAACACGTCCGTGCGAGTGCACATTTCGCTCGTCGTTTAACTGCACCTCTCGACGGGGAGCTTGTGTGGAAGGAGTGGACAGAAACGAACCAAGTCGATAGAGAAGATCGGGAGTGCCAAGAGCAAGAACACGTTCAAGCTAGGGCAACTCGTCCACTCTTTCTCGTCCCGAGTACAACCAGAAGGAAGTGAACAAAAAGGAGCGAAGAATCCAGTAGAATGAAGAGGATCTACGCTAAAAGCACGTCCATAAAAGCGAGTACAGGCTCCTGGTCAACGTCAACCTCCATGCTTCCTTTCGCACGTGAAACCAGTGGACAGAAAGGAACGGGAGGAGCAAGAGTTTAGAAGAACAAAACGAACGAAAAAAGAAATCGGCGGGAATGAACGAGAGTACCAGACGGATCTGCAAGCAAAACAACACCACGCGCAGCCGTCTCGAATATTTTCGGCTTTTGTTTTCGCTCGCGACTCGCCGCTTCCCTCCCGCCAGCCTCGCTCGCCCGCCCGCTGAAAACAACAACAAGACGAGTGCGCCCTGCTGACGGAAAATCGACCGCCGGGCACTCCGCTCACCCACTCGCCGCCGCTCGCTCGCTTTCCGGCCGGCCGGCGTGTCGAAATTCCTGCCCGATCTCCTCGAATCCTCCCCGTTCCTCCCAATCCTCTACCGAATTCCCGAAGATGGCGGCCGCGGAGGTGATGCGCGTGTCGAACCGCGAGGAGGACCGCATGAACAACGAGGCGTCGATGAGCGGCCGCACGATCGTCGGCGTCATCATCCCGCCGCCCGACATCCGCGGTACGTTCCGTTTCGTGAATTATGGGAGTATTTCGGTTGTTGAGAGAGTGGAGCGGCAGAGGATCTATCCGCCACATTTTATTGGGACAGAAGCTCCTTTTTCGGTACAACGCCTCCTTTTTCCGCCTGTTTCCGCAGATTTTCGATAATTGATCGCATGCTGGTGGAAGCCGAAGAAACTTTTGTTCAATGAGTGTACAACAAGCTGGATAGGAGTTGTCTGCAGCTGTTTGACCGAACCGATGCTTCATTTTCGTCAGAAACCGAGAGATTTCCGCCGATTACTGCAAATTTCCGCTAATTGCTCGAATGCGGACGAAATCGAAGGTTATTCGCTTGAAACAGTGGCCAAATTTCCCCAAAATTCATCCGCTCTGCCCTCAAACACTCAAAAACCCCAAGCCCCAACTAATCTCGCCGCTTGCAGCGATCGTGGAGAAGACGGCGCAGTTCGTGGCGCGCAACGGGATCGACTTCGAGAACAAAATCAAGGAGAAGGAGGCGGCGAACCCGCGCTTCGGCTTTCTGTCGCCCACCGATCCGTACCACGCGTTCTACCGCCAGAAGGTCGCGGCCTTCGAGTCGGGCGCCGTGGCCGAAGGGGCGCCGCGCGTCCAGCTGCCGGAAGGTGCGTTCCACCGATTTCTCCTCATTTCTCCGTCGTTGCAGCCGTCCGCGAGCACGTGCAGCAGGCGGAAGCGGCGCCCAAACACCCGCCGCCCGCCTTCGAGTTCACCGCCGACCCGGCCACGCTGAACGCCTTCGACCTGTGAGTCCTCCACTCCTTCCATTCGTCTAGTGAATGCCCTGTTCGGTTGTAGGGACCTGATGCGGATGACGGCCATGTTCGTGGCGCGCAACGGGCGCTCGTTCATGACCAATTTGATGCAGCGCGAGCACCGCAACCACCAGTTCGACTTCCTGAAGCCGGCGCACTCCAACTTCCCCTACTTCACGAAGCTGGTCGAGCAGTACACCAAGGTGCGTTCTCCCTGCTGTATGTTGAATGCTCTCCCTTTTGTCTAGGTGCTGATCCCCTCGCACACGGTGGTGGAGGAGTTGGCGCGCAGCCTCAACTACGAGCTCGTGCTGGGCGACGTGCGCTACCGCGTCGCCTGGGAGCGGCACCAGCGCGCGTCGCGGGAACGCGAGACGCGCGCCGTCGAGCAGGAGCGGCTCGCCTACAACGCCATCGACTGGCACGACTTCGTGGTCGTGCAGACGGTCGACTTCCAGCCCTCGGAGACGCTCAACCTGCCGCCGCTGTGCACGCCCCGGGACGTGGGCTCGCGCGTCCTCATGCAGCAGCGAACGGAAGCGGCGAAGGCGGCGGCCGAGAGCGTCGAGATGGACGTGGACAGCGACTCCGACCAGGAACAACCCGATGGGAAGCAGGCGGAGCAGGAGGCGCCCGGCCGCCCCGCCCACGACGCCGTCCAGCCCACGCCCGTGCCGCCGAACGTCGACTCGGCCCTCGTCCGCGACTACGACCCGCGCAAGGACCGCGTGCGCGAACTCCGCCGCCCCAACCAGGAGAAGTTCCTCATCTCGCCGCTCACCAACGAGCGCATCGCCGCCGACAAGCTGCAGGACCACGTGCGCTACTCCACCTTCGACCCGAAGTACAAGGAGCAGCGCAATCGGTGCGTTTCGGGCGGGATCGAGGGGACCGAGGGGAAGCGGGTGGATGGCCGCTAGAAGAGGGAGGAGAAGACCCCGTCGTTCATTCCCACCATAATTCGTGGTTGCAGGGACCAAACGGTGGAGCAGGACGACGCGTCGCTGATGTCGTCGAGCGGGACGGAAATTTCGCGGAACATCGCGCGGCTGGCGGAGCGCCGCTCGGACATCTTCGGCGTGGGGGCGCAGGGCGGCGAGCAGGCGGCCATCGGGAAGAAGCTGGGCGAGGAGGCGGACGGGCCGCCGCGGGACGCGCGCACCGTTTGGGACGGGCAGGCGTCCACCATCGACGCGACCACGCGCTACGCGCAGCAGCAGGCGGTCGCCGAGCGGATCGCCGCGTCCGCCGCCGCCGCCACGACCTCCGCGCCGCCCGTGGCCGCGCCGCCGCCCGTCGCGCAGCCGCCCGTCCCGCGCGCGCCGGCCGCCGCCCCGCTGATGCCCCCGCGCGCGTCCGGCACGCTCGGCGGCGTCCTGCTGCAGGGCGCGCCCGTGGGCGGCGGCTTCGCGCCGATGCCGCCGCCCGGCTACGCGCTGCCCCGCCCGCCGCTCGACCCGTACGGCGGCCTCGCGATGGGCGGCATGGGCGGCGGCATGGGTGAGTCCTCTCGTGCATTCATTTCCCTGACGGTTTGCAGGGATGTTCGATCCGTCCGGCGGCGGCTTCGAGCCCGCCAACAAACGCGCCCGCCTCGAGGAGCAGCTGCTGCCCGAGGCCGACTGGCTGCAGCGAGTGCCCGGCCCCGTCCAGCTGCAGATCACGACGCCCGTGGCCGGCGAGTGGGCGCTCGACGGCCGCCCGTTCTTCCTCTCCGTCGACCTCCGCTCCACCGTAAGTGCATTGCGAGATTGCTCTCATTTCTTGCTGCAGGTGGCCGAGCTGAAGGCCCTCATCCAGGAGAAGACCACCGTCCCCGTCGGCAAGCAGAAGCTCTGCTACGAGGTGCGTCCATCAATGTCCTCGCTCTATTAATGCGGATTGCAGGGCATGTACCCAAAAGACACGAACACGCTCGCCTTCTACAACCTCAACAACGGCCACATCGTCCAGCTGCAGCTCAAGGAGCGCGGCGGTCGCAAGAAGTGAGCGGATTGCTCGGACATCTTCTTCCTTTGTTGCATTGCGTTGTGTCTTATTTAACTGAAGTAATTGAATAGAGTGGTGTGTTAACGAATAGTATAAGAAGTAAACAGCGGGAGCACAACACACGCATCGGAGCTTTTTGTCGGTTGAACAAGCACTTCTGTGTTTCCCTCGTCTGTTCGTTCCACTTTCGACCGCCGCTTGCTGTCGTTGGTGTTGGATTCAAATGAACGGCGAGAGTTTTCGTTGGATCTCGACGGAACGCTCGGCTTTATCGTCGCTGTTTGCTCAGCTGCCGCCGTTCGTCGTTCGTGCGAGAAGTCACCGCCCTGCCGCCCCGCTTTCCAATTACTCACAAACGGAAGAACGGGCGGAAGGACCGGCAAACAAAAGCCGACGGACTTCTGCTCACTGAAAGCAAGCGAATTCAAGGGCGTATTTGAAGCGAACTTTTCCGCATTTACCCCATTTGGATCGAAATGCGCGCTTCATAGCTGCGTCCTGCTCGTCCTCGTTGCGGCCGCTTTCGTCGTCGATGCGCGCCGCTTGTTTCCTCGTGGAGTTGGCCAAGGCGACGGTGCACAAGCTCTCGCATTGTGAGTCTTTCCGCTTTTTCCTCCGCTCACTTCCGTTTGGTTGAAGTGAACAAGAATGCGGCCAGTTGGATCCAACTGAACCAAAAGCACGCGATTGCGAAGTGGGGCGAAGATTTCGGCTTCGACGGCAGCGCAGGAGAAGGCGACGTCGCCGCGGAGTCGTGGTTCGGGCCCGGACGAAACGCCGACCGCTCGAGGCGGCGTCCGGATTTCAACGGAGAGCCCGCGTACGAAGACGGCGACTTCGGAGAGCCGCAGCCGGTCGGACCGCCGCCCGGCGTGCCGCCGGTCGCCGGGCGCGGGCTTCGGATTGGGCGGCGCGTTCCAAATCCTGTGGATGGCCATCGCGTCGATCGTCGGCATTATTTCGGCAACATTTTCATCGGCCTCACGGGCCTTTTCGCGCAACTCTTGGGCGTCGACATAAGCTGGATTTGGGGCGTGAGTACGGACGAAAGATTTCGTTGAGCTCACGAGATTGCAGGCTCTCCTCCCCGCTCAAACCGGCTACCAGCAGTCCGTTCACCACTTCCGCCAACTCCCGCACGCCCAACAGAAGGCGATCGGCGGCCTCTTCGTGCACACGATCACCGCTTTCGACACCTCGCTTCAACGTTAGTCTTCGACTACTTCTTTTGCTCAATCAATTCTTTTTGTTGCAGAAACCCTGATGAAACTGCACGGCCACGAAGCGGCCATCAAGAGCGAATTGCAGCACGTGGAGCGCCTCGTGCAGCAGTCGCACGCCAACGGCGACCAATTCGTCCAAAAACTCCGTCAGCAGGCGCCAAAGTTGAGCGCCGTCGTGACCACGAGCTTCAAACGAGCGGCCGCCGCCTATCGCCAGCGATTCGCCCGGTTGGATCAGGGCGCTAAGGCGGGAATCCATAAGGTCCTTCCTCACTTTCGTCGTTCATTCGTTGAAGAACGGGAGTTCAGATCACGACGAGCTTGAAGACCGCCCAGACACGTACGGCGAGCGTTTTGAACGCCGTCCCGAAAGCCCGCAAGGCGGCCTTGAAGCAAGCGTACCACCTGATGAAGAACGCGCACACTCGTGAGTTCCCCCTCAGATTCGGTTGATTCTTTCGTACTTTTAGTCACTCACGCCCTGATTTGATGCAGAGCGAACAGAAGAAGACGATCGAAGATTGCTTCTAACCGCTGTGATTCTAATGAGAAATAAACGAATTCTTTTGCACGCACAGCGTTGACCCTTTTGTTCACCTTTGACTTCTGCCCACTCCGCGCACTCGGCGTCACGTTGCGCAAACAAATGGACGGAAGGAGAGCGAAAGGTCAAAACTCACGCGTCTCGCCTCGCGCGACGACCTCCGACTTCTTCCGTCCGCCTGTCCGTCCGTCCGGCCGCCTGTTTGTTTTCGTTTCTTCCGGTCGAAGAGGCCGCCGGGCGTGTTTGCGCGACCACCCACCCGGTCGGCCGGCCGCTTTAAAAGGCGGCGGACGATCGTGATGCAATATTTGCCCGTTTCGTCCAGCATTCCGTCGTTTGCCACACGGAAGAGTCTTCAGTTGTTCCTTGTCAAAGGAGAAGGATGCTGCCGATGATCAAGCTGCGACTAACGTAAGTTCTTCTCTTTATTTGGTGCCTTTATTAATCGTTCTCTGGTTTAGCGCGTACTACCTGGTGCTTCTTGTTCTGCCTGTTCGTCGCCATCTACGCCGCTTCGGACTCGTCGGACAGCAGCTCGTCGTCGAGCAGCAGCGAGAGCAAATCCAAAGAGTCGAACGCGAAGCGGAAGAAGTGGTGGCACATCGTTGGATAGCCGACGTTTACGATCGAATGCCGACCGCCCACCTACTTGCAAATGATCATCACTTGTGTATTTATTAAACTGTTGGCTTGCTCATTCGTCCAATCAATAAAGTCGTCGTAAACTAAAAACTCGTTTGGCTGATTGTGAAGAAAAAAAGGCAAAAGAACAGATAGAAGAGAGGATTTTGAAGGGAAACGATATGTCGCTGTGCAGTTCGGAAAGGATCCGGGAGAGCGGAGTACGTTGGACTAGGCGCTGATGAACGTTTCAAACAGAGCATGATTTGCGTCAAACGACAAACCCGGCCGTCCACTCCGCTGTAAGTTCTAGAACGCACCAGATCTGCCAATGCCCGACCGCGGATGCTCTAAGCTGTTTGCGTTAGCCATTTGTCGCGTGATGCGGCTGCAAACTACGTGCAAACAGAACGCGTGATCATCGCAAACATACGCTGCCAGTCAGTCCTACTACTGTATTGACCCCACATGACCACGAACGAGTGTTTGTATGCTCGTCGAATGTTCAGGTCACGCGCTAATAACCCGCAGTTGGCCGCGCGAACACGATCGTCAGGCTGCTTCTCGCTTTCATCAAAAGAAGAAAGTGAGCAAAGTCGCCGGTGTGGAAAGAGGTTCATGAATCGCGTGTGGCTGCACTTGATGTGAGTTATTTATGCTTTGCCAATTGGACTTACTGGGCTGCTTAGACGTGCTTTCACCTCTTCTAACTCCACTATTCGTTTGCAGAGTCGTCCTCGTGGTTCTCGTGATCACCAGTCGTCGAAATCGAAGCCCAATGCGGATGTGGAGGAGGCTGCGGTTCGTTCCCCACAATTCTTTCTCTAATCAACTCGAATTTTAGGCGGTGGCTGCGGAGGCGGGTGTAATAACTGCGGTGGCGGCTGTGGTTCGTTCCATCGCCCGAATGCTCGAATTTTTGCGTTTTCAGGCGGCGGGTGTTGCAACAACGACTGCTGCTGCTGCAATCACTGCAACAAGAACAAATCGAGAAGAGGCGCAAGGGCAAGCATCGAACGATGTGCTGCACGGTTCGTTCCAATCTCCTCTTGCTCTCGCTCATCCCTCCTTTCGTTTAGCATCACCACTACCATCACATCTGCTTGCCAGCAACAGAACAACAACAACAATTGTTGCTGCAACAACAACTGCAACAACTGCTGCAATTGCTGCGGTGGAGGCGGCGGCGGCGGCAACTGCTGCGTGTGTCAGCCGGCGAACACCTGCGTCTGCGTTCCCCAACAACAACCCGCCTGCTCGTACGTGCCCGTCCAAAACTACTGCGTTTGTGCGTGTGCGCCGCGACCGCAGAACAACGGCTGCTGTTGCTGTCGGATCGGCCGGCGGAGGAGGCGGATGATCGTCCTCGAGCGGCTGCTGATCATTTGAATACATTTGCTGTTCGTTTCTTGTGCTCGTCGGCTACGTGGCCATGCGAATAAAGCGGTTTACTCAATGAACCGAGAGCAAGACGGTAACAGAAGGAACGATTTTCTGGGCGCCTAGTGAACGGAGAGGTCAACCATCAAAATAATGCAAGCGTGTTCCCCGACAACCCCATTGCAGCAGCACTGATGCCCGAGTGGTTAAGGGGATTGACTAGAAATCAATTGGTTTCGGCCGCGTAGGTTCGAATCCTACTCAGTGCGAACCCTTTTGCCCTTGGTTCTTTTTTTGCTCCGTGAACATAAGAAAGCTGAAGGTGGAAGGGCAGAATCATTTCGTTATTGATTAACTAAAAGCCAACTGAACATAAATGCCCGCTGTTCTTCCCAGAGGTCAATGACGAAAGAACGTGGGTTGATTTCGAGGGAGAACGTTGCGCGCGCGAATGACCGGGTGGGTCAACATGCGGCCGCATTCGCGTGATCGTCGCGAACAAACACGCGAGGACGAGGTTGGTCATCGCTGACCGCTCCGATCGCGGGCGGTTGTTTGCGCGGGTTGCGCGCGATGCAGGCAAGAATATAAAACGCCTGGAGCGCATGGGGGTCTTCCGTTTCGCTTTGATGAGTCGAGTGAACGAACGCTGAAGCCCCGACAATGAAACGACATTTCTTGTGAGTTCCGCACCGTTCTTTCGTTCAATTCCACTTGCTTGCAGCCTTCCTGTTCTTCATCGTTCTCCTCTGCTGCCTGCCCGATCGACGCGAAAAAGAAGAAAGGGAAGGTGTTCAAGCACAAGACGAAGTACATCCACCACTACGGACCGCCGCCCGGCTCTGCGGCCGGGCTGTTGCGGTGGCCAGGGCGGATGCTGCGGCGGGCAGGGATGTTGCGGTCACGGCGGTGGAGGTGGCGGCTGCTGCTACGGCGGAGGTTGTTGCCCTGGTTTGCCTTTTTCCTTCTTTCCTTTCAACTTCCATTCGTTCAGGATGTTGCGGCGACGGCTGCTGTTGTGGAGGCGGCCACTGCGGCTACGGGTGCGGCTCGAACTGTGGCTGGTGCTGCGAGGGCGGCGGGCCGGGCGGACGAGCCGGTCGGTACATGGGCGGCGGCGGCGGGAGCGACGGCTGCTACATGGGAGGCGGGGCGGCGGCTGCCAGTCGGGACCGTCGCGCGGAGGCGGCGGCAGCTCCGGAGGCGGAGGCGAGCGCTCGTCCAGCCGCAAGTCGAAGAAGAAGAGCAAGAAGAGCAGCGGCGAGTACTCGTTCGATCGGAAGTGATCCCTCGTCTTCTTTCAACCCACCACTCTCTTCGTTCTCTTCGCTTGTGAGCCGCGTGTTCACGTACGGGTGTTCCCCTCTTCCTGATCGATCCACGGACCTTCTCCGTTTGTTCGCATCTCACCGCTTGTATTTATTGCGTCAATAAATAAACTGGAAGTTATTCGTCAGTTAAGGTGTAATGCGAAAAGGTGGAGGGCCTACAACAAGTGGCTTGCTAGCCGGTCGTTGGAGGTTGGAAGAGCTGATGGACGTTGCACAAACAAATTTCGGGTATGAGAACAGTAACTAACGCGGATTCCTGTTTGTTTTTTGTCGGTCAGTTCCGAAAACCCCCGCCGTGGTCCTTTGGCACTTACGTTCTGTTGTTGCCGAGGCGGTAATCCACTACCCTTCAGTTTGGTGTGAACGAACAGAATAACATGGGAGATGCGCCGAGCAACTCGAGAAAGCAATCTTCCGCTTCATTGTTGCGCTAAGTCTCTCAAAAATGTGAGCAGCTGAACACAATATCAAGACCAACAGTCGCCAACAGTAAACAATAAAGCGGTTGCTGTTTGAATGTTCCAACAAATTAGTGCTTATGTTCGCGTGGTGTGAAGAGTTTGGCGTTTACGCAGTGCTTCCCCTCTTCAGCGCACATCCTTTCCGAGCTTTGACTTTTGCTGCCTAAGAAATCAAGCAAGACTGCGTCCTTGTACAAACGACCGGTTTCGTGCAGACGAAAGGTCATCAACCAGATCGCACTCGACCACTCGACCTTCCGGTCAACCGGCGGGAACAATCGAGGCGAAAAACCGACGATCGTTCGTCCACTCGGTCGGCCGATCGCACGTTGCGCAAACAGCGCGCGCCTTCCGGTCATCAATCGAACAGCGGAGGGGAACAAGGAGGCGTGAGAAAAAAGTGGCGGAAGGTCGGCCGGAACGAAAGAAGGCGGCCGTATAAAAGTGCAGGGTTTCCGGTGGAAATCCATCGAGAATCTTCCGCTCTTCGCCTTCCATCTGATCAGGAAGCGATTGAGTGAGGACGAGATGAAAGTCGAACGAAAGTTTCTGTAAGTGCCTCATCCTTCCGCTTTCTCCTTCAATGCTTGCTCGTTTGCAGCCTCCTGTTCGTCGCAGCGGCCGCCCTCGTCCTGCTCGCCGCGGCCGAACGCCGCCGCCCGGCCCTTCGTTGCTGCTCGGCGCCGATGCACTCGCTGAAGCCGCCGCGCAACGCGACGCTCCAGCTCGTGAGCACGACGGAGATCCGCAACGAAACCGTCACCTTCGGCGAGCAAATCTTTCGCATGGTCTTCAAACGGAGTGCCAAGAAGGCGGGCGGCGAGAAGAAGGTCGAACGTTCGTTCAATCCATTGTCTTCCTTTCGAATCTAACGGATTTCTCGTGGTTCAGATCCGAAGAAGGCCGAAGAGTCGACGACCACCGCCGCTTCAACACGGCGGACGGGAAGGACGGGAAAAAGCACCACCACAAGAGCGGCCACAAGAAGCACAAACACAAGCACCATCACCACACGAAGGACAACAACGGAACGGACGTCGATTGGCACTCAATCGGGTGAACTGGGCCGTTTAGTTTGTTGAAATAAATTATTCCGGTCTGTGTCTATTGGGTGTGAAGCGAGAGAACACTTTCCTTCGTGTCTGAGACGGGCAAGATGATTGAGTCAACCGGACTCGAAGGCGGACAGGCAAATCGCTTGAAAGGAGGGACGAACCTGTCGGCCGTCCAGTTGAATCCACTTTTTGTCTGCTCATCTCTTCCGAAACACGTATTTGAGAAAGTATATTTGACATGGCGTTACACTGGTAATTCAAAAGACGGGCGTGGAGGCGAAATGGCGATTAGAAGAAGACGATCGCTCGTCAAAACGAAAGGAACCGCCTGAAAAAAGAACCCATTTGTTCAGCCAGTGAGATCCAATCGATTCCTGACAACCAACCAGCGACGAGCTCAACGCAAGAGGTGGGCGGCAAGCAGTCCGAAGAGTCCCGAAGAAGGCGGCCGAACCGCGAGTGGCCGCCGACTTCGCGGTCGTCGTCGAAGTGGAGGTCTTCGTTGTGATGTAAGGAGTGCTGCTAAGAACGGGAAAACGGTGTTGGCGGCAAAGGGAGGTTAGTGAGATGGAAGATCCTTGACCGAAGCGATGCTGGCAGCGATCGAAGTCGTGCGGGCTGAAAGAAGCGATGCTCGAGGGAGTGGAGTCGGTGTGTGCAGAACGCGAGGCCGCCGCTCGGCCTGTCGGCCATCGCGAAGGAAGATTTTGACGTGGAACACGGTTGTAGAAGTGATCGTGGAACTTGCAAGCTCGGCCAGTTCCTCGGCCATCGTTTCGTTTTAGGTCGGCCACGCAGCGACCAGCGCCGACGAGAGAAGGAGAACGGCGATGAAGAGGAACGAGCCGGAGTTCATGATCGAAACAGAACGACCGGAGAGGACGACCGACTCGGTGGATTCGAGTGAGCAGAATGCAGACGACCGGACGATTCCAGAAGACGTGTGGTTGGTTCAATCGAACAATCTCGCAGCGTTCTTCCGAGTTCAAGCCGCCGCCTTCCGCCCGCTGATTCACGTCTCCATTCTTTCGTCTTCTTTTCTTCTGCCGCCCGTCCATTGTCCGAATGAAGCGGCCGGCATTCGGCCCCAAAACAAACTTTTCCGCTTCGAATCCACGACCTCGTGAATCAGCCGGCCGGACGACGCGTGACCGCCGGAAGGGCAACAGGCGGGCGGCCTCCAACAATCGATTTGTCACCAGTGGCGGCTTCCTATTGTTCTCCACTTGCTAAGCCGGAGCCACCAAATGCGAAGGTTGACGTCCAAGAAACGAAAGTTAGACGACCAGGTTCAAAGGCTCACTGTGGAAGATTGCCTGGTCGTATGTGCAAGAAGAACTGCTCTTTTAACTGTGTTTCGTCTACGCATTAGAGCGGCATTTCGATGGCAAGACGCTTTGTTTGGTAGTCAAGGAAAGTGCAGTTTCGCGGAAAAGAAGCATTAGTCTTGCGGTAATACGGACTTTAAGCCCTTTTTACGTTTCCTTACTTGTCTTCTTCTCAAAAACGATCGACCATTTCTACTGACTTTTGCGGCCTTCTACTCCACCCAAGACCCCCTTGCTCTTCTTCGGGTCGCCTGTTTTCGCGAACTTTCCGTCCGCACGCGCGCGCACTCCAAACACGACGGCGGTCGGCCGGGCAGCCGCATTGAACGCCGCAACGTTGCAACTCGTGCACGCAGCAAACGAAGACGAGGAGTACGAGGAGGTGGTGGAGGAGGAGGAGGAGGAATGACCGTTGAACTCACCGCTTCGTCCTCTCGGGGGTCATTCGGTCCGGCGACCCGCCGCGGGCGGCTGTTTGCGCGCGAGGTTCACGAACGGGGCGGCCGCGTATAAAAACGCGATCTGCGGGAGCCGCACGGACTTTCGTGCTGCGAGGAGCAAAATCGCGCGAGAAGAAGCGGCCGCAAGGATGCGAACTCACGAGCAGCCCCCCCGAATGTGAGTGCTCGCTTCAATCCTCCTCCAGATTCTGCTCGTTCACACGTGATTTCAGCTACACTTGCTGCTCCTTTCCGTCTTCGTGCTCCAGCTGCTCGCATCGATCGCTCCAGCCGCCGCTCAAGATCGGATTCGAGGGCCCTCCTTTGCGCCGTGGATTCCGCCGAACGGCCGACCTGACGAACATGATCGTTGCCGAGAAGACGCCCCGCCGGTTCCGCTGTGCCTACCGCAAACGAGCGAAGACGAGCACCGAATCTCCCGTTGAAGATCTTCCGCCCTTCCCGTCAGCGGCGGCAAACGACGCGCCCGACCTGAAGATCACGATGCACGAGCAGTCGAAGCGACACGAAAAGGAGCACCACCATCGAAGGCATCACCACAAGAACCGGGCGAATGCCGACTAATCCTCTTCCTAATTTATCTCCCTTGTTCATAACCTCAACGACAATAAACGCTTCTCAATTATTCGCTTCGAAATGTGAGATCGGGTCGTCAATTTACGGATGCAGAGTTTAACGGCTAACGCTAATAAAGAAGTCAGCGATTGTTTAACGGCCCTACTCTAAGTGTTGTTCGCCGCCGTATTGGGCCAAACATAAATCCTAAAATCCATAGAAGGAGTAAAAAAGAGCACAAGAGCTTTGCTTTTACTGGCTCTCACATTCGATTCTTCCGAGCTGGATACAAAATGATAGATACGCTAGGAACTACTATGCCCCTGTACACGAATCGCGTGACATCCTTTTGAAGCCCCAACTATCGCCCCAGCTTGTGCCCCGGTTAACTTGAAGCTTGCAACTGCACCGGTACCGCGCTGTGTTGACCTTCGACCGGCCACTCATCCCACTCATTAGCCGCTTCCACCGACATCAAAGTTCGGAGGTCACCGACAAGAGGCGCGTGGAGTGGCCGAACGAACAACACGCGGCGTTTGTTCTCGTCGTTCTGTTGGTCGAGCAAACACGCACGGCCGTCGCATGTGGCCGGCCAGTCGGGTCTGTCGGTATAAAAGCGGGTGCGTGTGTGATCGAGCGGAATGTTCGGGAGTTGCGTGAGTCTTCCGCCTGCCCTTCGATTCGACCGCTTGACCCCCGAAGGATGAAGACGTGAGTGTCCTTTCATTTTATTCCATCGATCTCAATTCGTTCGTTCGCTTTCAGCTTGCTTTTCGCTTCGTGTGTCGTCGCCGCCGTGCTGCTCGCCGCCCAATGCGAGGCGAAAAAGAGCGTGCAGCTGACGGAGGAAGACGTCGGCTACTGCACGAAGTCGAAGCGCGGCGAGGCGCACATCACCGAGTGGCGCAACACGACCGTCGACATCAACTACGGCGCGGACGTCAAAGTGGTGCCCGGCCGAAGCGAGTCGTTTGCGCGAGGGCACCCGGCAGGCGGTCGAACGCTTCAAGCGCTCCAACGCGAAGGCCGAGAAGCGGAAGCACAAGAAGCGGAAGAACAAGAAGGCGCCGCAAGGAGAAGAAGGACAAACAGAAGGCCGCCGCCGCCTCCCGTCGTCCACCACCGCCGCCCGCCGGCTCGTCGTCGTTGACCCGCGAGCCTTCAGTCATACCCGTCGTTTGTAGCCGTCCTACTCTCTCACAATCCGAATTGTAATCTCACGTGTTGCTGACCGGTAGTTTCGATGCGAATAAACGGAAAGAATTCAATTTATTTGCGAGGATTCAATCGATTGTGGAAAGCTAGGGAAGGAAGGCGACTTGATGATAGAGCGCGTACTGAATCAAACGCTTGAATTATCGGGAAGCGGTAAGAAGAAATGAATGCAAGCAGCACAGGTGGCCAGTTTTTACGCTCGCCAGGTTTTATCAAACTGCTAATTTCGGCACAAATCACAAACACGACAAGGGATTAAGCAAAAAGAACCAAAAACACAGTGGCTGGTTCGAAGGCCAAGGTTCCGCCATGCTACACCAGCAAACGAATAAAGGCGCAGCCCAAGTAGAAAACACGTTATTTTGGCTTTCTTCAAGAGCATGACTTTGTTTCATACCGTTTCGTTTGCTACTTTTGGCCGTTGCCGATGGTTTGAACCCAGAGCCCCTTCTCCAGCAGTCCCCAGCGTCTCCACGTTTACACTCACGAGTGTAAGTGAAGAGCGACTCAAAGGTCACTTTTTGTTCGCACACACGGCCGAGTGGCGGTCATGTTTGCGCGCGGTTTCTCAATTCCCACACGTGCGCGCGTGTTTGAGGAAGACCGGCGGTGTTCGCGGGCGGCCGAGAAGCGAGGCGGTCACGCACAAAGCTGCAGGTCGTGGGTTGAACGAACGCGGAGTGACCACTCGCTCTTCGTTCCCTCTCCCGTTTTCTCCTTCCGATCCGAACGGATGCACCGGACGGGACGCACGTGGCCCAATGCAGCTGTGGAGCGGTAAACCGAATGTGAGTTCCCTTCTACCCCCTTCAATTCATCCACTGTATACTTCTGTAGATTGCTGGCCACGTTCTGGATCCATCTGTTCATTGCCCACTTTTTGCCGACGGATGGGCGGCGTCACGCCTCGTCGCGCCACTCGCGTCGCCGTCGGCCGTACGCCCGACGGCAGCCGTTAGGATCCGATTTTCGGCGGTTTCGACCGGACGTTCGCCGCCGACTGGTTGGGTTCGCAGAGCGATCCGGCCAACCACCGGCCGCTCCTCCACCAGCTGCTCGTCCAGAACGCGATGGCTGGCGGCGGCGGAGGCGGTGGATGGGCGCGATGGACGGGATGATGGGCGCGGGCGGCGGTGGCGGCTTGTCGACGAGCGGCCTCGCCCAGCTGCTCGCCCTCCTGCCGCTCCGTTCGCGCCTCAGCCCCTACGAGAGGCGTCCGTCTGAAGAAGCGGCGGCGGAAGCTTGCGCAGACGGAAGGGCCAACGGGACAAATTCGAGCAGGCCGTCTGGAAGGGCGGCGTCGGATAGCTATTGCTTAGATCCTTTTGTCTGTTATTCTGTTTGTCGAGTAGGTGGTGATGCCATGAATAAACGTTTCATTCAAACCAGTTTCAAAGAGTGATTGGGAGGAGAAGGCGAACTGTGAGTTCTGACGGTAAATTCATCGAGGCATTAACGAATCAGTTGAACAAGCGATTCATTCCGTCAATCAAATCTCGAACCTTTCCAGACTAACTGGATAGACCAAAGAATGACGAGAACACGCGTACTCGTCGACTCGCACGGTGAGATTTCGATACTCGACCGTCCATCGACGACGAGGTCACGTCCACACCGTTGCTGAGAGTCGTTTGTTTGTCCAACAGAACGACACGTGTGCTGGAGGTTGTTTTGTTTGTCGAGTGGACAGCACAATGTGCGCGTGTTTGCCGTGGCTAACATCACCCCTCTTACGGTTAGCTGACGACCTCACGGCCGACTGTTGACAAAACAGAAGCGATGAGCAACGGCGAGAAGAAAGTGGCGGGTATAAAAAGCGGTCAAGCGGTTTCTTTTCGCTCGTTGGCTAATCACTTCGACTACTCCAGGATGAACGTCTTCTCGCTTCGTTGCTTGTAAGTTCATTGAGGTCTTGTGCTTTCGAATGGATTCACCGGAGAGTGACCACTGATTGGTTGATTTCCTTCGTTTAGCCTCCTGCTCGCTCTGTGCGTTGTTCCTGATGGTGCACGAGGCCGACGGAAAGCGAAGAAAACACGTGCATTGCCACAAGCACTGCCATTGTACGTACTTAATTGAACATTGTTCTTAACTTATTGTTTTTACTTTGTTTCAGGTCACATAAGCACTGTGATGTCCCCCCTTCTTCTTTAGCTCTCCTCAACCCATTCGTACTTACGCATCCTGTTTTGTTTAGGTCATTGCTGTAAGTTCTCGGCAGTTCTCCAGAAGAATGAGTAATCCCCTTTGTTAGGTTGTTGCGGATGCGGTTGCTGCGGGTGCGGGTGTCGGCGACGGCGGTCCGGGTTGTTCGCGACGGTCGGCGGTTTCGGTCGGTGGACGTCCTGCCGCCCGTCCGCTCTGTCCTCCGCGAACTTCGGTCGGCGTCACTTTTTGTTGAACGCGTAAAGCGGGAAGAGGTCGGCTGAATCGATTGGATAAGAACGGGCGAGCTGCTCAAACGGCTTGTCCTCTGAATTCCGTTGGTTATCTCAACGCTTGGTTTCTCTGCCTGTTGATGACCTCAAGCTTCCTTGCTAGGACTTGAATAAACAGGTTACATTCATTATTCGCTGTTTGTGACCAACGTTTGCAGAATGCTTCGTCTCGTCAGTCCATCCACAAAAAGAAGACATCAGTTAAGTCCTCAGCCTCTTCCAAGCGAGTGCAAACAACCACAACCTTCTTTTGACAGCCAACCCGTAAGGTCAAACATTAAGCAAACCAACACACACGTCCGCTGACCCTTGGCCGCCCAGCCGTCTGCTTTCGGTTCGTCGTCGCCCCACAAACACCGTCGATGACCGCCGACCGTGCGGGGTTGTTTGTCCGCAACGCACTCGTTTAAAAGCGCCCCATTGTCGGGCTTCTGGTTCAGTCGTGATCAATCCACGTGTCCCGAGCGGCGAACATCGACGGAATGTCCTCCAAATTTCTGTAGCCACTTCCATCATCTTTCTTTTCTTGATCCGCTTCGCTTCCAGCTGCATTTTGCTTTTGAGCGCGTTGATCCTGGTACCGATCGTCGAAGCGAAGGGAAAGCGGAAACATTGCCATTGTGAGTCCGCCTTGTTCATGATTCTTCCATTCATTCCCGTCAATTGCAGGCCACAAACACTGTAAGTTGCTTGGTCAACCGGCTGATTGACTCAAAGCTGGTTTTTCTTACTTATTTGTTTCGTTTCAGGTCACTGTAAGTTTCCAGTTCCGTTCTGGTCAAACAGCTCGCTAATTCCTCTTTTTTTCTGCCGTCTTCTAGGTCACAAACACTGTAAGTTCAATTGAATCATTCTTTTAACGACACTCGGTGATTGCAGGCCATTGCAAATGTGAGCTGGCAGCGAAGTCGGCGGGGGAGACCAAGTCAATCTGTGTTTAGGTTGTTGTTGTCAATGCTGCTGCTGTGGATGCGGTAGGTCGTAGGATTCTAATCAATCCCCTCAGCATTTCGTTTGCAGGCGGTGGAGGCCGCCGGAAGCGGGCGCTCTCGCTGCCGCCGAAGTTCCGCGGAGCCGCCGCCGCCGCCTTTGCCCGCCGCACTGCGCGCCGGCTCCGCTCGCCGTCCCGCGCTCGCCGGCCCAGCCGCCCGCCCAGCCGGCCGCACGCCGGCAGCTCCGCTCTTCCCGCTCCGTCGACTTCCGCAGCAGCAGCAGCCCGCAGCCTCAACAGGCGTCGAGGACCCCGCCCGTGCAACGGAGGGGTTGAGCTGGAGCTCTTCGAGCACCCCAAACATTATTTCGTTCTTCTCTGGATACTCCCGTGATTGATCTTGCGCATCCAATAAAGGCATCTCCATTTACTCAATCGATTAGCAACAGAAACAAACTACGAGTGAGCAAGCGAACCTCTACGAAGCTTCCAGCCGCTCAGCAATCGCACTCGCACGAATTCTTCCGGCCGCTTCTTCTTTCGCTTCCGCTTGCCGCCGCTCGACTGATCGCAGCCACAACCGCAGCCACAATCGCAGCAACAATCCGACGAGTGATGGCCGCGGTTCTTCTTTCCCTTCTTCCCGTGATGTCCCGTGCGAGTGGCCCGAACAGCAGCAGCAGCAATCGCAACAGCCGCAGCAACAACACGAATGGCCGTGATGGTGGTGCGAGTGTTTGTGCTTCTTGTGGTGCCCGCGCGAATGGTGGCCGCAGCAGAGTCACAATCGAAGTCGCACTCGCAGCTGCCCGAATGCTTCGCCTCGAGCAGGTCGGGCAGGAAGTCCAGCAGCAGCAGGAGGAGGAAGCTGAAAGCAGGCAGAAGAGGCTGATTAGAGGAATCTTATGAACTTACACGCTCCGTCGACCCAGAAAATTCATTCCGCATCAAGACGAACGGGAGGACTGCCGCATGCATAACAAATAAGAAGGACGGAAAAGACGAGGGAACTCCTTTTATATCCGCCAATTAGTCTGTCTCCTAATGAATGAGACAACGAGGGCAAACATTCTTCCTTCCTTCTTCTTTTGGCTCCCTTCTGTCCGGGCGGAGTAAGAGGAAGCGAGTGGCGGAGGAAAAGGCTTGTTTGCGGCAAACAAACGAGCGGCCCGAAGCGGCGTGCAAATCGGGACGTTCGGTTGCGCACGTCGCGTCTTCCGGCCGCCGCGAGCGGCGGGCTTTTGGTCGTGCAACGAAAAAGATCGGGAGAAGACGATCGAAGTCGCCCGAAAAGGGCGCCTTGGGGGCGATCGCGCGCAAAACGGAAGGCGGGCGGAACGAAGCGAAAAGCGCCGCCGGACGCCATCGATCTTCGTCAAAAATGAACAAAGCGGAGACAAACGGACGAGAGAAAAGACGGCGGAAGACGTCGTGCCGGTGGTAAACGGGAAATCTTTTCGCGCTTTCCGTCAAAGATTGTTCTTCTGATGCGATTCGTGGAAGCTGCTTTTGTTTGATGGAAAAAATGCGAAGCCGTTTGTGGACCGAAGAAATCGCGTTCAAAAACGATTACTTTTTTCGATAACCGCCAGGACGGAAACCGTTCTGCACGGCGTCAGTGACATCGACCTTCAAGGCGGGAACGCGATTCTAATCTTCCATTTCTTCTCGAAACGGAACGCGTGCGCAGTTTTGTTTTCAAGGCGAAAACGACCCAAAATGCTTTTTCTTTCAAAAGGCCTTGAACAAGGGATCATCTGCGTGGACGTTCGGTTCGTGAAAACGACGAGCTACTCCCGCTTGTTCGCAGTCTTTTTCATACAAAAACCGTTTGATTCGAACGCTCTCGTCTGCCTATCCTTTTGTTTCGCGCAGTTCGAGGTTTCGTTTCTCGCAATCCGTTTTTCGAGCGCGTTGATCCGCTCGCCCGGCTTTTGCGCGGCGGTTCGTTTTGATCAAGCGTCGCTAATCGAAAGGCTTTCGGGCCTCTCGGGCTGACCGCGCGGGACGAACGAAGCGCCTCGTGTTGTTGTTTCGATCGAGTCCTCGCGCGGCCTGTTCGTGGCTTCCGGCTTTCACTCGCTTCATTCGAGGAGGCCTCGTCCGCTCGTTTGTTTTTCGAAGTCGCGCACTCGACCGAAAAAAAATCGAGAACGAAGTGCGCGCGCGAAAGGCGGAATTGATCCAACGGCGCAGCGTGTCGCGCGGTGGCGATGAGCTCATCCCTTTTTCCTCTCCGTTCTCGCTTCTCGCTGGCCTTTTGCACTTCGCCGCGGTGGGCCTTCGACGAAGCGCGGATTTTTGCGAACACGCGGATTGCGCGTTCACTTCCGCGCGCGGGCGACGTTTTCGACGTGACAGCGAGCTTCGGATGCTTCTGCTCCTCCTTTTCTGTGGGATGCAGAGGGCCTTTGCTTTCCATCGACGTGGTCAAGCAAACACGACCGTCCCGGCCATCGTGTTTCGTTAACATCGAGCAAACAAGCCTGAGGCGATCGGCGAGGTCAAGGAACACAGACTGCTCTCGGCTGTTTGCCTCCACTGTTAGCAAAGTAGAAATGGCTTCATCTGCTGTAACGAATTTGATCGACTATCCGAACGAATTTTCCTTGCTTCTTCCATCCTCCCTCGTTTTGCAAACGGAAAAATTCCTTGCTGTTTTCGACTGCCGGCTGTTTGGCGAACGCCGCGCGCGTCACGATCGGAAGCGAACTGTACTACTAGCAAGACAATCAATTCGATTCTCCTTAGATTATTGTGTTTGAAACAAACCCACGAGCAACCCCGAGAGAAGATCTGCTTGGCCGAGCAGATCATTTTCTGTCCAGACAGTTGCTCGTCTGCCTCCCAGAACTTCCTGCTGTTCCCTTGCCCTTCCCATCCTCCCACCTCTTCCCAACAAAAAGGCATCAATGTTCTTCGTTGACGTCCCGTCGATTTGCGTGCGATCTCCCGCCGTCTTCGCGCTCTCGACGTGAACTCCCGTCCGTTCGGGGGCCGCTCGCGTGTCGCCGCCGCTTTGATCGATTGCCGTCCAAACGGCCGGCCGGCGACGCGCGGAATTCCGTTCGGTGCGGGCGGCGCGGGCGTTTTCGAACAATAACCGTTGATTTGTTGCTGATCAAACCGCTCTCTCTCTTTCAGCCCCTCGTTTTGAAGCTCGCAGAACGATGGGCACGACAGCGGAATGTCGGGAACAGCTGGAGAAGCACCTGCAGAAGTTCCGCGAGGTGGCCGACGAACGGATGCGCGAGAAGGCGAGTTCTCCTCATCCTCTTCTCCTTCACCTCCTCGCTTCCAGATGGCCAAATGGGCGTGCTACATCCCCGCAATGGTCTCCGCAACGATCCTGATCAGCCAGCTCGTGAACACCGTCATTTTTGCTTCTTTTGCCTTCAATTTCGGCCAGTTGTACCTCCTGTTGGAGCAGTACATGCACGACACGGCCGCCTTGAACCTGACGATCCCCAACTCGACGAATCCCGGCCAAACGTACAAGTTCGAGGGCACGAATGCGCAGCGAATCAACGAGATCGATTTGGTTCGTCCACTCGGTACCATTCAGCTGAGAATTCTTCTCTGTTGCAGTACCACGACCAACTGTGGACGTTGTGCGTTGGCGGAAGTGATCGAATTGGTCTTCCCGATGATCAACCTCTTCATGTTCGCGTGGATCATTCAGGACAAGGCCAGACATCACCTACCCACACGCGTTCAGATCATCTACCTGGTTCTTCCCCCCTCTTCCTTCCACTTTATGTTTGCTTTAGTTGTGCCCCGCACTGGCTCTGGTGTTGAGCATCGCCCAGGCGTGCACGATCTACGTGTCGCTCTCCGAATCGCTGTACACGATCCGCTTCCTGCTCTCCAAACTGCTGGGCGTTCTGCTCGAAATCAACAAGCCGGGCCGCCTGCCCATCGAGGCCTTCTTCGAGTGCGAGTTCTACAACGACGACGGTTCGTTCCTCTCCGGATTCCATTGATGCCTCCTGCTTGTAGACATCGTGAAGCCGCCGTGTGCGGGGACGATCCACGACCAGGTGGTTTCGAAGACGACCGTCAATCTCGTGATCGCCATCCACATGATCCCCGTGGTGTTCTGCATTTACATCTTCCTGAACAACCTGAAGACGGACCGCACCGACCATCTTTTTTTGTACATCGAAACCGTTGATCCGGCGGTCTTTGCGCAGCACAAAAACACGTTCGTTCAATCGATTTAAAGCTGGTTTATTACGGGGGTTCTGCAGCAACGGCCTTCGTGGACCCGCACCAGAAGCGAACGTTAAAAGAAACGGTGAAGGAGTTGGTAAACGGTTGGAACGTGAAGTTCGTCCCGAAACGGTGGGCACACACGAACGATCGCTGTTGACTAGTGGGAGGTTGCAGGTTGTTCGATTGGCAAATGGGAATTCCAGCCCGCACCGCAGCGAACCTTTTCGACGAAATCGTGGAGTGAAGAGCGCAACCAGCGGCTTCCCGAGACGACCCTGTGATTCCGCAGGCTGCAAACAAGCGAACGATCATTTGGACGAGCTTTAATCCCCGCATTCTTCCTCGTATTTCTCTTTCACTTGCCTTTTCGATCACTTGAGTGCAATCCTCCATCCATTCGTTCAATTCCGCACGCCCGCACTCGACGAAATCCAGTAAACGAGCAGGACGGCGGCGAATCCCGCCAGCGACAAGCCGGCGAGCGTCCAATTCGGATGGCAACACCACGCCGGCCATCGCCCGAATTCGCCCGTCCTCCTTCTTTTCTCGTTCCGTTCGGCAGGCAGCGGGTTGTGTCCCTCGTCTTTGGAGGGCCTAAACAACAGTCATTAACTCTTTTCCGTTGACTAAAGAATTTTGGAGCATCTAAACGGGTACCTTCTTACATTTAACCGAAAGATATATAATTCTCTCCAATAAAGAAACCCTTGAATAAACTCACTCCTCTACGGGCTCCAACGATCGTCCTTGTCATGTTCCAAACGAATGAAGAGGAAAGAGAAATAAGCGGCCGTTTATTCCCGCATTTCGAGGGAAACCGCCGAACGGACGACTCGAAACAAACCGGCGACCAAAGCGGGCGCGGGCGAGAACTCGCGGCCGGGCGCACTCAACCGAAATAAGCCGCGATCACGCCAGACGGGGACCGCGTCGGCGGTCGGGACTCGGGAGTTACACGCAACGAACGTTAAAAGTTCAGAAAGCCCTTCCTGGGAGTGGGGAAGCGGACAAACAAGGGAAGGTAGGGCAGACATCAAGTGATCTCGAACGGGCTACAGACAAATTCGCCAAAGCAAACGGTTATCATGTTGCGATTCTCCCGCCTATCCAAACGTTCGTATTAACTTCCCTTTCCCCCGTGCACAAACCACACGGCCGCCCGCCTTTCCCCCAATAAAAGGACTGCAATCAGTGATCAGTTGGCGTGCTCATTTTCTGCAGTCTGAACTTCCGCACTTCCGCTCGCTCATCAAAGGTGTTTGGACCGCCGAAATGAAAGGTGGAAGACGCCCGATTAGGCGATGGAACGCGTGAAGCCGTCTGCTTTAAAACGAGCGATCGGAAGAAAGTTGGCGTCATACCTTGGTACAAGCAGAAAAAAGTAAAGGCTAGAACAGGATGCTCTTACCTTTTCTTATTTCTTTTCTGCTGCCTCCTTTCTAACGAACGGCTACAAAATTCTGGTGTACTCGCCGTCGGTGTCGACCTCCCACCTGTATTCGAACGCTCGAGTGGCCGACGTGTTGGCCAAGGACGGGCACAACGTTGTAAGGAACAGGAGGTTAACTAACCACTATATATTTCTTGTTTAAAGACCCTCCTGCAAGTGGACTATCCGGGCGCCGACTACCGACTTCAAACGGCGAAGTTCGCTCGCGTGTGGTCGGCGAGCTTCGAGTGGCCGCGCCGTGCGGTCGCCTACGACTGGGCGGTGTTCGGAGCGGCCATGTTCTCCACGCAGAACGTCTTCGCGGACTACTGGCAGTGGCTGGGATGGCAGGACGAGGATTTGGAGGCCTGCGAGAGTTCGTTTCCTTCTGTTCAATCCCAATCAATCCCTTTGCTTTAGACCTCCTTCGAATCCAAAGTCGCTGCTTAACCAGAATACGCGCGCAGGAATTCGACGTTTTCATCGGCGAGCAGCTCGACTCGTGCGGCAGTGGGTTGAGCCGAGCGGTCGGGATTCCCGTTCACGTTCTGCTGCATTCGTTTGTTCACTCCTTTCTTTCTTTAAATCAATTTAATCGATTGCAGCTGCCCGTTGATGCAACATTCGATCTCCTTCCTCGGCCTGCCGATGCCCTCGAGCCACGTGCCGACGGTCGAGGCGTCCGGCGAGCATTCCGGGCGGCCGCATGAGCGCAGCAGCGAGAGGGCCTCGAATCTCCTCTACGCAACACTCGAATGGGCGTACTACACGTACGGAGTGCATCGAACCACGCGGTTATTTCGGAAACACATCGAGTTCGTCTTCCCATTTCTTCCCTTCTACTTTCTTTTCGTTTCAGCCCCGAGTTCCCGTGGATCGGCTCGACTGTCGCCGACTCGCCGCTCGTCCTAGTTGCCGTGGACGAGCTGGTCGCGATGCCCCGCCCCCCTTCCACAACGTCCTCTACATCGGCGGGCTGGAGGGCGAAACGACGAAAAGCGAGCCGTTGGGCGAATTCGAGGCGGAGATGCGGAAGGGCGCCAGCGGAGTGATTTTCGTTTCGTTCGGCTCGTTGGCGCCGACCGCCTTCTTTCCCACCCAGCTAGTCGCGAATCTCGTCGACAGCTTCCGCAACCTCCCCAACTTCCATTTCATCTTCAAAGTGGACAGAGGAGGAGAAGGCAGGAAGCAGTGGGGGAACGAAAGAAACAAGGGAGAAGGTTGCAGAAGATCCACGAAGCGGTGCGCGGTCTTCCAAATGTCCGGTTGGTGAATTGGGCGCCGCAGACAGCGATCTTGAGTGCGTCCTTCTATTCACACTAATCACATTGCTCACTCTTCAGAACACCCCCGGTTGAAGCTGTTCCTCACGCACGGTGGCTACAACTCTTTGATCGAGTCGGCTCGTTGCGGCGTGCCTCTTGTCCTCATCGGTTCGTCCCTCCCATTCAACCACCCATCCTCACAATCCTTGCCATTCTAACTTGCAGGCTTCTTCGGCGACCAGGCATCAAATGCGGCGATGGTGGAGCGAAACGGCTGGGGTCTGCAGGTGGCCCAAAGCCAAACTGGTGGCCGCGCCGACGCGCGTGCTGGAGAAGAAAATTCGGCGCGTTCTCGGCGATCCCGCTTTCAAGGCGGCCGCCCAGCGAACTCAACGGCTTGCTCGAAACGAAGCCCTTCAAGGCGGAGGAGCGGCTGACCGACTACTTTCGCTTTCTGGAGGCAACGGCGGCCGTCTGCCCGAATTGCAGTCGGCGGGTCGCCATTTGACGGCGGTCGAGTTCTACAACCTCGATTTGTGGCTTCTCGCATTGCTGATCGTCATCTTTTTGGTTCCTTCCATCTGCTGCGATTTACGGATTACTGCGAGTTTCTCGTTTTTTCCGTCTTCAACGGGCGAAAGCTCAAAGCCCAATGATTCCCTCGCATCGAATTGACCCTTCAAGTTTATGTGCACTGCGTTGAGCAAAAGGATAAATTAGCCGACAGAAATCGACTGCAATCACGAAACAAAAGAAAGAGCAACCAGATCAACCGGCCGCTCACATCGATCGCTGGAAGAGCGGACATTGCCGCCCGCACTCCTCGACGCAACGAGCGGCGCAAATCTGGCCCGTTGTCGTCGACGAAATCGCGATGTTTGGCGCACGCCCGCGAGCACACGTGGTTGCACGAATCGCGGCAATCTTCGCCGTCCGAGCGGCCCGCCGGTCGGTTGAAGCGGCCGGTGCCCGTCGAGGGCGGCGGCGGCGGAGGCGGTCGGCGAGCGCGCGGAGGCGGGAGCGGCTGCAATCAAACAGAGGATTGAATTGAAATGATCGATTGGAAACTTACAGTCGTGGTCGCCTCCATCGGTCTTCCTTTGGGGCCCACGTAGTCGGCCGCCTTAGCGTCCATGAGGAGCGGCAAGCCCGCCCCTGCAGCTTCTCGTCGGCCGTTCGCGTCGTTTTCGGCGGCGCGAATTGAATTCGATTTTGCGCCAACGGATCGCCGCTGTCCGTCTTCTTCGCGCCTTCGTTCTTCGTCGTTGCCGGGCGGAGTTTCGCGAAACGTTGCCGGAAGAAATGGCGCGCGTCCGACGCTCCCGCTCGCCCGCCGTCGGCGCCGTTCGGCTTGACCCGAGCTGTTCGAACAGCCGGCGAATCGGCGGCCATCTGTCGGGGATCCCACTGCGCAGTGGCGGCGGCGTCTCGTTGCGCCGCGTTCGACGAGCCGAACGGCTGCTGCCACGGCGAGTAGGCGGGAGCGGCCGCAGCGGCGGGCATTCCGTAGGTTAGCAAAGGCGTCTGCTGTGGCCGAACGGACAGCTGCGGGGGAGCGAAATATTGATGAGCGGAGGCCGACGGCTGGTACGAGTTCTGGTACAAAGCCGGAGGCGGAGGCGACGCGTAGAGCTTGCTGCTGTTGGCTCGGCTGCGGAGGCGGCAAGTTGGAGGCGGCCGGGCGGGATTTCTGCTCATCACTCGGCGATCCCGACTGCTCTTTCGGGGGCGGAGGAGTCGAGGGCTCGGTCGGGCTTCGAGAACTCCACGAGCTGCTGCTGTTGTTGTTGAGCAGGAGGCGGCGGGAGCGGATTCTGACCGCCCGAGACCTCTCCGCGGTGTTTGCCGCGAATTGCCGCTGCTCGTTGAAGGCGGGCGGCTGCGAGTTGGACAGCCGTTGAGCGGGTGCGAACTGCGAGCTCATCGGTTGTTGCTGTTGCTGAGGTATGCGAAGGCGGCGACGGATAGCTCAGCTGAGCGAACTGCCCATTCGATTGGAACTGAATGGTCGGTTGGGCGAACTGCTGGGGAGCTTCTTGCTGCCGCTGTTGCTGCTGCTGGGGTCGTTGCATCGGAACCAACGACTGTCCGTTGCTCTGCGGGTAGAACGGAGCGGAAGAAGCGGCGGGATCGTTGGTGAAGACGCCAGTCGGCTGTTGAAAGCCGGTGAACTGCTGGGCGGCGATGAGCTGCCGCTGTTCGGCGGCCGAAAGGAACGAAGAGGGCGGCGAACTCTGCGGTTGTTGTCCCACGTGTTGACTCGCTTGTTGCGGCGGCTGCTGCTCGTTGATGACGGTGGCGTCCACCTGGTAGCGAGGCGCGTTCATCGCCGCTTGCTGCTGCTGCGCTCCCAACGAGCGGCTGCTGCGCGCTCCAGCCGGTGGCCGTCGGGACGCCGCGCATCTTCGCTTCGTCTCCGCCGCTCCGCTCGGCTTCCTTCTGGCCGGCTTCCGGCGGGTGGATTTCGGCGGTCGTCTCGCCAGACTTCAAGTACTGCGTGGTTCGATTGGACGCGAAGGACGGCGAGAAGAGGGCCTGCCAGGGAACGGGGAGCCTCTTGTTGCTTCGGCGCGCCCGGCGGGTAGTAGAGGGCGTACGGCGGGACCAGCGGCGACGAGTTGGGCGGCACTTCGAACACGCGCGTCCCCGCCGCCTTTCCCTTCCGATTGCTGCTGCTGCGGTTGATCTCCGACCTGTTGCTCCGGATTGTTGATCGGAGTTCTTCGCATCGCTCTGCTTCGAATTCGAATCGGCGGAAGAGGAGGAGGGAGGCGGGCGGAACGCCGAAGAGGGCAGCGTGATCGGAATGATGATGTCCTTGTTCGTCCCGTCCAACGGAATGAAGTACTCGGTTTCGAACAACGTCGTGCCGCCCATTCGACGACTCTTTCGGCTGCGGCGGGCGACGCAAAGAAGGCGGGCGGCTGCAACGAACAACGGTGCGTCCAATCCTCTCCTTTACAGCCAACTCACATCGGCCATGAAGGCGCTGGAAGCGGTCCCCCGGTTGCCCACTTGCGCGAGGACGTAGTTCGACGAAGAGGGCTCCACGAACTGCTGCACGCACGCGGGACCGCAACCCAGCGGCGGCGGCGCGTCGAAGAAGTGCGGAGGCGGCGGTCCCGGCCTGATTCACGTGGCAATTCGATTGGCACATGGAAACACACGCGGGCTGGCACTGTTGCACGAGAAGGATCGGCTGTTGGGCGCCCGTCTGACTCGGGAGTTTCGTGCACGCGCGTTGACAAGAGGGTTCGCAGCGTTGGGCGCAGTCGACCACGTCCTGCTGCAGCGAAAGGGGAGTGGGCGGCGGTCCGGGCAGCCGTTGATTGCAGGCCGCCTGGCAGCCGTAGGTGCACGTTTGGGCGCACTGGCCGGGCGAATTCGGACATTGCTTCATGCACTGCTCCGTGCAGACGGGCAAACATTGCTGCGCGTTCTGGACGGAGTTCAGCGGAACGCCCGGAACGAAGACGGGCGGCGGCGAGCCGGGCGGCGCCTGCGGGATCGCATAGACGATCGGCACCTGGCCGTGCGGCGGCGGAGGAGGCGGCGCGGGAGCTGCCGGGAGCGGGATCGGCGCGTTCGGCGAAAGCGGCTGCAACGTCGCGTAGATGGGCGCCGGCGGAGCGCCGTTCGTTGCGGGCGGGGGCGGAAGTGCTTGGCAGGCCCTCTGGCAGATCATTTGGCACGGTGGTTGGCACTGGGGCACCGATTGCTGCTGCGCAACACACGATTGGATGCATTGTTGCTGCAATCACCATCGATGGATTCCAGTTCCTTGATCGATCGAAGCGACTCACCTGACAGACCGGGAAAGCACAACGTCGAAGCGGACGGCGCGCACGAACACTGCGGCGAGACGGTCGCTCGATCGCAGCTGCAATTCGCCGAAGAGATCAGCGGAAATTCGTGGGCGGGACTCACCGACACGCCAAATCGTTCGAGTTGTTCGGGTCGGCCTGCGTGCACTTGCAGTTGACGGGCGTGTACTGCGACAAACACGCGCATTGCCGCTTGTGCCGATTGAGGACCGCCGCGTAGTCGTCGTCAAACGCGGTCGAATTCTCGGACTGGAAGCGAGAAGTCAACGGAAATCAACGGTCGTTTAATCACCCACCTTTTCGTCGTTGTTGCTCGTCAGTTTAGCGTTTCATTCTACGTGGCCAGCCGAGGAAGAAAAGGAGGTGGGAAGTGAAGAATGACCAGAAGGAGGAAAGCCTTGAACTCGTTCATGACTACAAACGATCAGGCAGCAGATGAATCAGAAGACGATAGGAGAGTCGGGAAATGGAGGAGACGTTCGCTTTCGTTCCTTCGAATTCAACTGCGGTCGGTCGGTGTGATCAACGGAATGAACGACCGATGGATGAAGGACGAGAGGGAAAGGAGGATCGATGAAACGGACGAGAAGTAGGCGGATATCCGAGCTCCTCCTCCTTCCGGCGATCCTCCGAGTGGGCCGCTCGAAATCGATCGCCCGGTTTACGTGGCGATTCGCAGGCCGGCTGGTAGACGGCTTGACGCGTCCATTCGGGCCGCTCGTGGACGACGCGCAACGTAAAGCGGTCCGTCGAATCCGCCGATCGACGGCCGGCGGAGGCGCGAATCGGATCGAGTGTTTCGGCCGCTCGAATTCGATCCCGCATCGTTCGCTTCGGTTCGTTCGCCCGCGTGTCCACTCGACGAGGCGCGCGCGCGCGGATCATGCTCGCTTGTTTTGATTTCCGATCCGATCGGCCGGCCGAGCGAGCGGCGCGCCCGGAAACGAAAAGTGATCCTCTTCAGGCTTCAGGCGGGCGGTGGGCGAACTTCGAAGCCCCGAATGCAAAAACTCCTCCCGCCTTCCCGTTTACTCGACGCGACGTCCACTCGGTCGGCGTCACGTTCGACGTGCTCCGAACACCTCATCAGAACGAGACGAAACGGGCAACTTCTTTCATTGTTAAGTGAGACCAATACGAACCGAAAGTGAACAATTGGGTGGAAAGAGCTGTGGAAATTACTTCTGTTAGTCTTTTAAAAACTAGTCGTCGTAAACTGAGAAAGGCCAATACTCACGCTTGCTATCCAATCGCTTTTCGGCACAAACCTGTTCTTGCTCGTCTGTGCGGAAATACCGATTACTTAACACGTGGTCTTCGTTAACAAAACCGGTTACAAAAACCGGTTCTCGCTAAAGAAGGATACTTGGACATTCCTTTGCGCAAAATGACGAATTTATTTGTCACTTACCTATTCATGATTATATCCAAGTATGCCACAGTCGACTCCGTCCCAACCACGAGTGTTTTCGCAATGCATAACATCATTATCCGTTGTGTACTGGCACGAAGAGGCACGAATGCCCGATGGGCGTGCCATTGTGATGCATAACCCCATGCTTTCCCCTGTTAGTCCCCTCGGGGATTAGCCCGTCCATGGCCAATCGCAAGTCGTGCCTCCCCTTGCTGGCAGCACGAGCGGTGCTGGCTAGTGGAAGGTGGCACGAAGAGGATTCTGTCGTGCGTTGTGGAGCGAAGTCCACCGTGCGTACGATTATGTCTGGTGCGTAGGTGCTCCGCCAAAGTTTTACGGGTCGCGCGCGGATGTCGAGCAGGTAGAGTCAAGCGAGCACGCTGCAAACGAGGGCGCGCCTCCAGCAAAAGAGGCGCGTGAGCGGCGTTTACGACCGCGAAAACCGGAGCATCCCCCGAAACAAAGGGGCGTGACGGCAGGCGGTTGTACACGAAGACGAGTGGCGTGTATAAAAACGGAGTAGCGCTTCTTGCTTTGTTTCATTCCGACTTCCACTCACCAGTCAGCATCCGACCGCTCCTCCACACCCACAACTTCAACGATGAACTCCACAGCCCGACAACGCCGCCCGCCTTCAACAACAAGGTGCCGCTTTTCGTGTCGCGGTCACTCGTCTGGTCGAGCTCTACAGCGCGCCCTTCGAATCGACCGAAGCTTCTCTCGACATCGAGCGGCATGCGCAGTTGACCGCCGACCTCGACGATGCCATTCGCCAGCTGTCACTCACTCGAGCTTCCATCATTCGCTCGGCGATCATCGACAACCGCCAGAAGGCCCGCGCGAAACTGTTGGCCCGCGAAAGAGCCCGCGCGGCCGCTCGTCGTTTCGCGATGCTCCAGCGGATGCACGACACAGGGAACTCGCACCCATTTCTGAACGAGGAACGCCTTGTCCCACCGGCGTTGGTGCACCGTGAAAGTGCGGCGTTACTGTCGGCCAACCCCTGGCCGTTGGCGCGGCCCACTTCGCCCGTTCAACACCAAGCCGACTGCCCATTCAACGGAGCCCAGCCCCCACTCCACGGAGGCCTTTGGCAAATGATTGGTGCAATGGCCAGAGCCGCCGACAAACCAGCGTAACGATCGAGGAAGTGCCCGACGACTTCGTGGTCTGTGCTATGCCGCCCGCCCGGAGAGGCGCCCGAACACGTGGAAGAAGAAGCCGACGCCGAGGAGTTCAATTCTCTTCGGGCGGCGGCGGTTATTAATCCGCACGTTCTGTTTATCCCACTGTGTCGTTCCTTCCTTTCTACTTAGATTCTTTCCTTTACCGTGAGCCTCTATAACCCGATCTTGTGGGAAAACCCAAAAAAAAACGGAAAGAATTGCGAAAATCCAAAAAGCTACCTCATCCTCTAGTTTATTTCATTTTACCACTTGCCTCTAATAAATCGCTGGTGCATTGTTTAATGCTTTCTTCTGTGCGTAGTCGTAGCGGCCAATCCACCTGGCCGGTTGGGTACAGCAGGAACAACTCTCCAGCGTTCAGTCCTCTCCTCTCATTGGCATTTCTCCATCGTCCTTATCCATCGCTTGTACCCAATAGTTGATGCAGAATAATAAACACTACGACGACCAACGAGCTCAATTGGTTCGTTTGGACGGGGGGCTCGAAAGAGCGAATTAATCAGTGCAGGAGGAGGAATTCGAAGAAGAAAGCAAAAGACCGGGTTGTTCGAATCAAAAACAAAAGAATCCAATTTGGCGTGTGTTGTGAATTTCGTGGATTTCTTTCCCCGTTCCGCTCTCCTCCTGACCGCTCTGCTCGAAGCAAGAAGCTGACGGAAAGCGGGAAGAAAGCGAGTTGTCGGCAAAGCGGAGCGAGACACGGCTCCACATGTTGAAATCCTGCGGAAGACTCGACACGCCGCCCATCGTGCTCGCCGCCGCCCGCTTTCCCAACTTCGCGTCGATTTCGGAGGATTCCGCTCGACGAAATGCGCGCCCTTCCGCTGCTCGTCGTCCGACGCCTAAATTCGCGACTTCTGCGGGCGAATGGCGCCGTTTCGCTCCGATTTTTCGCCGCCGCGGCCGGCGGTTCGGGCGACGGGAAGGGCGGCGGAAAGCGGCCGCCGTCGCTGGAGGACGAGCTGAAGGTCGATTTGGACGAGCTCACGAAGAAGCTGGACGAAAATCTGCAGAAGAAGCCGGAAGAGAGCGAGCTGGAGCTGGACAAAAAGTTCATGAACTTCAAACGACTCCAGGAGGTTCGTTTCCTTTGATTTCTCTCGAATTCTTCCTGATTTCTCGCGAATTCCTTTGATTTCATGACTAGGCGGACCACGAGCGGAGTTTCATTTTCGGCTGGAAGTCGGTGGTCGCGACGCTTGTCGTCCTGGGCACGGGCGTTTCGGTTCTGTTGTACATGCGGAAACGAGTGAGTTCTTCCGCCTTCCGAATTGATTCTTCCGAATTTCCTCGCCGATTTCAGCGCCTCGAGCAGGAAGCGAAGAATCGGAAGCTGATGGCGGGCAAGGCGCGAATCGGCGGCGAGTGGGAGCTGGTGGACGTGGACGGGAAGCTCGGCGGCTCCAAAGACCACTTGGGTTCGTCCTTCCCTGTTCCTCCAATTTATTCTTCCGCTCGTTTTAGGCAAATGGGTGCTGATGTACTTCGGCTTTACGAACTGCCCGGACATTTGCCCGGACGAGATCGAAAAGATGGTCGACATCGTGGACAACCTCGACCGCGACGAGCAACCGATCCCCGTGGTCCCCGTCTTCATCACCGTCGACCCGGAGCGCGACACGCCGGCTCGCGTTCGGAAGTACTGCGCCGAGTTCTCGCCGAAGATCCGCGGCTACACGGGCACCAAGGAGCAGGTGGAGCGCGTGTTGAAGACGTTCCGCATCTACCACTCGCAAGGCCCCTCCACCTCGGCCGACGACGACTACATCGTCGACCACACCGTGATGATGTACCTGATCGATCCGGAGGGCAACTTCTACGACTACTACGGCCAAAATCGGCGAGCGGCCGAGATCGCGACGGTCATCCGCACCAAAGTGTTGACCTATCAGTTGAATCAACGCAAAGGATTCTTCTGATCTTCGATTGCAATTAGGATTCCCTTCTGTATTCGTTCGATTGTTAGCTTGTTTGTTTGTTACTCCCCCATTGGTTAAACAGAACACGAAGCTCTCGTGTCGCTCCGGGTGCTCGAAGGTCGTTCGATCCATCCGCTCCGGATTTTTTTCTTTCTTTTGTTCGCAGAGGAAGGATCTTTGACTCGAGTTTAGACCGCCGACTGCTCGTCCGAAATGTCCGCTCCTCCGCCCGCCGCTGCTGCCGCCGCCGTGAAGCCGAAGGCCGAGCATCCCGAGTACAAGGTGGTGGTCCCGGCGTGAGTCCCTCTTCTTCCATTCTTCCTTCTTGCATTTCCGTTGTGTTTGCAGGAGCAAGGGCGTGAAAAAGTACTCGATTCTGCAGTTCAACGGGCCGCTCAAGGTGGACCCGGGCACGTGGACGCGGCAGGTGATCCAAATGGCGCGCGAAGACAATCGAGCTCATGTTCGTCCCCCTCCGCTTCTTTCTTCCGTTGACCGCCCGTTTGTAGACCGTTGGGCCGACGGAAATCAAGCAGGACTTCGGGCAGGGCTCGGAGTACGGGCGGGCGGCGTGCGAGGAGCAACGCCGCAAGAAGTACGGCCGTCAAGCCCGCACGTACCACCACGACCGGCAGCCCTGGCAGCTGACGATCCGCGAGCCGAAAGCCGAAGCCGAAGGCGGCGGCTCATCGACGGCGACCACCGACCGCGTCTTTCGTTCGGTCTGCGAGGGCGGCGCGGGCGAACACTCGGACTATTGGGTCTTCCTCAAGGTACACAAACATTCTAATTGCTATCGACGATCACTCCTTTTGTTCGCTGTAGGCGGGCAACAACTTCCACGCGCATAAAGTGGACGACTGGTATCGCTTCATGCCGATGCCGCGCCACCGCACGCTGGACATCGACCAGGCGGAGGAGGAGTTCCAGCACCGCAACAAAGTCCTCAATCAGTTCGCCCTGAAGGCGCAAATCCAGCAGAAGCTGAAGGACGCGGACGAGGACGGCGGCCGCGTGTCCAAGCCGGTCGCTTTGGTTCGTCCCTCCCACTCATTCGTCCCATCCATTGTTTGTTTGTTTGCAGAAGATCAAAGACGAGGGGCAGCGACGAGGACGGCGAGGAGGACGAAACCTCGAAGATCGGCGACGCCAACGCCGACCCGAACGCCGCCGGCAAGAAGGGCGCCAAGGGCAAGAAGAAGGCCAACGGGCGCGAAGCGAAGGAAAAGCGGCAGCGTGTGCAGAACGGGGACGAGGTGGCCGGTGAGTTCCTCCCGATCATCTCCTCTCTCATGCTTCTCGCTGCTTCCAGCTTACGAATCGGAAGACGGCGAGGACGAGGGCCGCGAGTACGACTACATTTCGGATTCGGGCTCCGACACCAGGTTCGTTCCATCTTCTTTGCATCGATTCGTTCCATTCATTAACCACACGCGATAACAAATAATTCGAACGGTGAGAAGAGTCCAATGATAAGCTTCGAGTGGATGAGCGGAGGGGAGGGGCGAGGGGGCGTGTACCTCGTAGAAGGAGAGGGCCAATGGTGCACGAGAGGTGTGTGGGGTGAGTGCAGACGACGGAAGAGGGTGAGTGGAGTCTAACGAGTGCTATTAGTGTGCGAGAGACGAGTGCAAGAATGAAGTGCGATGTGCGCGGATTTATTCGCTGTGCAAATCCGAGTGGTCAGTTGAGCGAAGTGGACGAGAAAGCGAGAGGAAGTGGGGAGATTCACTCGTTGCCGCGAAGATTCGTCCGGTCGGAGAGGTGCGACGAATCGCCGAGCAGGACGGGCTTGAACTGGAACTTGTCCGTAAGGACCATGAAGTCGCGCGCCGCGTCGCGGATCTCCTGCTCATTTTCGCGGTTCTCCGCTTTGTTTTTGGCGCCGTCGTGCATGTGGTACTTGCTGATGGTGCACTGGCCTGAAGCGGGCGGCGGGATGAGCGGAACGTCCACGAGTTCGTCGGAACTCACCGACATAAACCGACTTGCCGGACAGCGCGATGTGGCAGGCGGCGAATGGGCGAGCCGTGGCTCACGATCAGGATGTTTCCTGCAGCGGGACGAGTCGAAAGGGATGAAATGAACGGAGTTCTTACCGCTGTACTTGTTCAGCACGTGCTCCAGCGTGTCGGTGATGCGCCGCTGGCAGCACATGGACGTCGTCTCGGCGTAGTGTTTGATGTGGAAGTGCGTGTACGTGGGATCGATGCGCTTGTATTGGCGGCTGCAAAGGGTGGAGTAGAGGGGAAGAACCAGAGGGACGAACCTCAACTCCTCCACCGCCAAATAGCCGGGAATCGGTTGGCACACGTGCAGCGACTCGCAGAAGCCCGGCTCCACGAAGATGGGCGGCAGACCGGTGCGAACGTAGGCGGGCGCGTTCGACTGCTCGATGGCGTCCAGGATGCCGGTGGCCGTCTGGATGGTGCGCGTGAACGGCGAGACGAACACGTGGTCGATGCGCTCGTTCTCGCGTGCCAACTGGAGGCCCACTTCGCGCGCTTGCTGGTGGCCGCGCTCACTGAAGCCGAACGGAGTTCGAAATGAAGGGAAAAGTGGGGCGAACTCACGTCAAAATCGGATCGTCCCAGGCGCCGCGCGGCGCACTCAGGCGCCAGCGCGGGTCGACGTTGTCCACGCGCTCGCCGTGCCGCACGATCCAAATCGAGCGCATCCCGGCGTCTTCGCAGCCGACGTGGGGGCGGTGGACATCGCGGCGGAGAGAGCGGAGCGAAGCGAACCGCCGAGCCGAGTGGTCAGTCGCGGAAGCGGCGTTGCTCGTCGAGTCGAACCGACCGCACCGAACGAAAAGCGGCGAGCTCGTCTGCAATGAGCGCGCGGGGCGATCAGTCGGGGCGAACGGGAGCACGCGCGCAACGCGGACGCGAGTTGCATTCGATGCGAATTGGAGCGAAGAGCGGTCGTTTGATTGACTGACTGATGGAATCGCAGAGGAGATGATTGCGTTCGGGCCGGTGGGAATTCCCGTCGGGGGGCAAAAAGAATCTCGGTATTCAATCGAGGGCGAAAGGGAGCGGTCAAGTGGATTCGCGAGAGTTCGGGCAGATAATCCGGAGATCCCGCGAGATCCCAAGAGAGCGCATTCCTCGGAACTGCAAGGGCAACGGCGCGTAAACAAAAACCAGCAAAAAGCGAGCGAAAGGCGACGCAAAGCAGTCAAGATCCTCGGGCTTCCCGAACTCTCACTTGGATATTGCTTGTAAACGAGCGCTTCCGACTGGACGAAAGCGGGTAGTCAATTCGCTTAATAGAATCCACCGAAGAGATGAGTTTGGCAGCGAGTAATAGGGAAACGTCATTCGGGCGATGGAAAGTGGGGATGTCTCAATGACAAGCCGGTGGGACCACACACGCGCAGACAGACCGCGAGGCAATTTCCTGCAAAGAGCTCCCCACCGAATAAAAGTCGATTCGATGCGCGCCAGCCGTCTGCAAGTGGAGCGAATTCGAGACAAACAAACAGAACGCGCGGGGGGCTTCCCGGCCGGAACGGCGAAGCGTCCGCCGGAGGCGGCAGACGGCCGTTCGCCTTCGGGTGGCGCGAGCGGGGCGGGCGGCCGGCGGGTTTTGCTCTTCGAACGCGTTCTTTGGAGGCTCGCCGCTCCGCTTCGGCTGGACGGCCGCGATTTTCACGCCTCTCTTTTCGCGGTCGGGCGTCGCGAACCGAGTGGACCGCAAAATACACGCCGAGTTCGCGCCGGCTTTTCGGTCTCGAGCGCCCCGCGGTCGGGCCGAACGAGCGGCGGGCGGGCGGAACGACGCGGCAGACGCGGAGACGGCGGTGGAAGATTCCAGACGCCCTTCTCGCCGAGAGCACTCGGCCACCGCCCCGCTTTTTTCTTTTCGCCGCCTAATGGCCGGCTCGTCCTTTCGATCGCCCACGTGCCGCCGCGTCGACCTTTGGGATTATTCGAAGCGATGAAAGCCGAGCGAGCGGAAAAGAACACCAAAAACCAACGCGTTCGGTCGACTGGAAGTGGGCGGCTAATCGGACGAAAGCGCAGACGAGCCGTCCGCGGAAGCCGCTTCTCGCAAATGAATTGGCCGACCGAAGTGGAGTGGAAGAAAGCGGCGACATTACAATTTTTGAGACGTCGAAGAGAACTTCCGCCTTCCTCCGAAAAGACAATCGCGCGTTGAACCCGGCGGTCAAACGGACAAAACGGCGGAAATCGAGCGAACATTTCAACGAATTTCGGTGAGCTTCGGGCGTCTCCATGGCGACAAAAGCGAACGAGTGGAACGGGACGGCGAGGGAACAGCGGAGCGAAAACAAAGACGGAGTGGAGGGGAAGCGATCACAAGTCAAGTGGTTCGAAAGCAGCATCCTTTTGAACTCTTGATCGTGAAGGCTGCGGTGAGACGCAAGAGAAGTCAAAAGGAAAATGAACGAAACGGATCCGAAAAATTCCGTCTGCTTCCTGCTTTTTGTCGGCCCGCCTTTCAAAACGTTCGCCCGCCGCCGCCCCGCCAAATGACGCACGGCGGCGAGCTCCCGACGGCAAAAAATGACATGCGAGCGTAGCGGCGGGCGCTTGACGGGCGGATCGACGTGTGGGCACAAACGTCCACCTGTTCTTCCCGGCGGCTCACTTCTATTCGCCCGCGATCAACCGCAAGGCGAAGTCAACCGCACAAAGAAACGGCCAAGCGCAGCGAGCAGAAGTAAAAATGAGCGCGGTTTCGTAACTTTACGGTCTTTTTCGAAATCCTTTCGGTTTCATTGCGGCTTTGCAAAATCCGCTCGGCCTCCGTCCTTTCATCGTGAGCCGACGGAAACAACGAGCACCGAATGTTTTCTGGTTCGCTTCTTTTCGACTGCAAAAAGCTTTCGAGTTGACGGACGCGAGAAGTCAAGCGCGTCGCTCGACCCCCAAACGGCCACTTTCGGTTTATTTTCGGAAGTTTTCGTTTTGATTCCGACCAACGACGTCGAATCGCGTCATTGTTTGGGACGAAAATGGACGATAAACAGAAACTTTTGAAGTTTTGGAGTCAACGCGCTCGAAATCAACAGAAAACAAACCGCACGCACTTCTCGAAAGTTTCCGCCGCTCTTCCATTTTTATCGCACGCAATTCCCCGTCGAAAAGCCACGATTGGACTCGCCGTTGTCACGCACACGCGTTGCGCCGCTCCTTTTGTTGATGTTTTCGCGTCTGCTCGCCGACACGCTCGAAAACAATCGGCGGGCGTCAAAAGGCCGACGAGAACGGGAGTGGTTGTGAGTGGGCGACGACCGGTGGTGGCCGTGGGCGTTCAACGATTTTTGGTCGAACAGCATGCGCGGGGTCGCACTGACGATGAAAAGTGTAAAGACGGGACGATCGGCCGTCCCGTTCTCCGATGGAAGCCCCCTTTGTTGACTTTTGACCGCACAAAGCAGACCGGGTCGACTTCCAGCAATCGACCGCCGCGTGACTTCGCCCGTCTTATCGCTCGCCCGCCGCCGTCGGCAAATGGGGGCGAAGATCGACGAGCGGGCGGGCGGGCGGAAGGTGGAAGTTGCGAGCGAGCGAACCGAAACCCGAACCCGTTGCCGGGCGCGGATCAAAGTCCAGCGCCTCGCTCTAAATCCAAACGAATCGAATCGAAGGATCGGCGGCGGTCTGATGCAATCGGCGGGCGGGTTGACGCGGGCGGCGGGATGAGTGCGTGAGAATCCGCATCGTTGCGTGGGCGATTCGACAGGCGACTACTGATTGTGAGCAGGAAGAAATGAGTGGACGACAAGCGGATTGAAGCGAATTGATGGTTGAAAGCAATTAGAACAAAACAACACGGCACACACAACAAATGAATCATTCCCTCCACACAACCATCCAACCGCCCGCTTGCAGCCGGGAGGACATGAAGGACGAGGAGAAAATGGACCGCGACCTCGTGGCGGTCGGCGACGAGACCGGAATGCGCGACGAGTCCGAAGATTCGGAGGAGGAGAACTCGAACGACGCGAAGGACGAGGACGCGAACGGGAAGCGGAAGCTGCGTGAGTTCTCCCTTTCATCTCCTCCAATCAATCCCCTCGTTCAGTGAAACGCCTGAAGCAGGCCGAGCAGGAGGCGGACGGCGAGGAGGGCGACGACGCGAAGAAGACGGCGCGCGCGGCCGATGGGGCCGACGAGAAGGACTCCAGCGGCTCCGATTCGGACGATCCGGACAGTCCGAAGGGCAAGACGTCCGTTCTGTTCATGCAGGCAAGCTTCTTCCGCCGATCACTCTTCTCATCCCCCTGTTGTTTGCAGTTGAAAGACCGGAAGCGGCAGCTCATGGACGAGGCGGCAGCCGAGGGGAGTGACGCAAAGAGGGCCAAATCGTCGTGAGTTCCGCCTTCTTTCCACCCACTCCAACCAATCGATTGCAGTCGAGAGGCCACGCCCGCTGGAGGCGCCGCTGGGGGCGCTGGAGGCGGCGGATCGCGCGCAACGTCGCCGGCCGCCGCCGCGGAGCCGCAGGAGGACCGTTTGGATCACGCCACCGTTCGCCGCTTCCTCTCGCGCCGCCCGCACACCACCAAGGAGCTGATCACGAAACTCCGCCCGTTCTGCCAGGACATCGGCCGCTCGGAGATCGTCGCCCGCCTCGCCGACATCCTCCGCGACATCAACCCGCACCAATTCCGGCAGCACGTGCGCGGCAAGGAGGTCCTCTTCTTTTCGATGAACCCGGCCACTTAAATCCTCTTTTAATTGGGCATTCTCGACGATAACCACTCCCAGTCTGTTTTTACTAGTCCCTAACCGAAAGCCCTCTTCTCCGATGCTGTAACCTCGTTTCAACGATCGCTTTTCTGGATGAGTAAACAACCGAGCGGTTTGTGTGGACACATCTGAGGGGTGGTCCTTTGCAATGACTGAGGAATGAGGATCGTTTGTGATGTCACGGATTGCAAGTAGGCCGCCAGGTTGACACAAGAAATCATTGTTTATTCGCAGAAGACGATAGGAACCCAAGCTGTCAGGTGATGTGCGAGACGTCGACGGCGGTCTTCTTCTTCGAGTACAAAACGGAAGGTTGTGCGCGAGTGGCCGCATTTTGAGTGGATACCACGCAGTTGGGCGGATGGACGCCTAAGCGGAGCTGAAGGCGCCAACTCCACTTCGTTTCGACGAGCAGGACGCGGCGGATCGTCTTGTTAGAGGAGAGGTAGATGATCGACGGGGTGCCCTCGATGATCACCCACGCGAGGTGGGAGAGGGCGATGAACTTGTCGGGCAACTGCACGTACTGCATCACCGTGTAGCCGAGGGCCGCCGCGACGATTGTGAGGTTCACAAGCAGGGCTTGGACGAACAGCTGCAAGAATGGGTTCACGGGCTTTTCTATCGTCTGCTGCTTACGGCCTTCTCGCGGCGCGGAATCCGCAGCGGCTGGCGCGAACGAGCGACCGCGTAGCGCCAAATGAACGCCGCGTAGATGGCCGGCTGGGCGATGCAAAAGAAGATGTTGTTCCAGAGCTGGATTTTGCTGCTGTACTGAAACAAAAAGATTAGAAGGAGCTTTAAACGGCGGTGCTAACTTTTCCGCTCGTGTCCGTGTGATAACCCAGGTGTGGATCTAAGCAACGGTAAACAGAAGCGGTCGACGAGGACAAACCAAAGAAGAAAGCGCCGTAAACCGAGTTGTAAAGCCCGGAGTCGCCGAACGCGACGATCAAGAGGGCGCACACGACCGGAAAGCCCAGCCAAACGAATCGTTTGCGCCCGTCGAAGATGTCCGCGTACGACGTGAACAGGAGGCAGCGATTGAGCGTCAGGATGATCGAAGTGCTCGTGTACGGAACCCAGGTCGCTGCAAAGCATAAGGATTAAGCGATGGAATAGAAGGAGTACCGAGTAGAGCAGTCCCAGCAAAATAAGAGAGCGTGGGCGACGAGCAGAACATCCAACCGTTGATCGAAAACCAGCCGGGCAACAGCGTGGTCAACGGCAGCGAGCACACGTCGAAGATGCTCATCAGCAGCATGATTTCGTAGCAGACGGACGACTCGCGGACGTGCTTGCGGGAGAGCGCGTAGATGCACGGAATGTAGAGGAGCTGAACGAGGAGTGAACTGTGGGATTCAAGGGAGGCTACCTCGTAGATGACGCCAAGGACCAGCAGCAGCACTCCGAAACCAAAATGCCGCCGACGTTCGATCGGAATCTCGTCTACCGAGTAGAAAGAACAATTGTAATCCCGCAGGTACTCCTCGTGGCGGAAGAAGTAGTAGAAGACGCCCATCACTTCCGTTAGGCTTTGAATTACAGACGACAGCAAGAGATTTGAAGAGATTGAATGCAGGTAGGCGAGAAACGGCGTTGTCTTGCTCAGCTTCTTGCTTCTATCGTTCAAGAAAGTTCGTAGTGGCCGACCAGATTCAAAGCGCACAATCAAATGCCATTCGTAATCGCCCCCTCCACCAAATGGCAACATTCATCCAACGGGTAGAGTGCAGCTGTTTTTTCACGTTCACTTCTCGTCGGTCACTAATTGGCCGATTCAAAGCGAACTCGTCACGCGGCCGGGCGGGCAAAAAACGACTGCGGAAATTGTTCCCATTTGCCTCACGCTCGTCCCATGGGCCGACGGCGGGAGTTCGAATCAAAAGTTCGACGCCAACGCAAATTGCGGAGTGAATGCAGCAGCTGATTGCAGGTTGTGGGTAGAAAGGTGTTTTTGAGCAGGATCGTCGTGAATCAGCGAGAGAAGTTGGCAGATCTTTGAAGGGAACACGGATGCTCGATTCAAATTCGGTTGTGCTGCTCGGCCAACCCCAAATGACGGACGATTTGTAGTGAGCCACGCGTTTATTTACATCAAACAAACAACAGAATACCGGACGAACAATGCACATTAAATTTAACGGACTGCCTCCAACACCTCCACGTCGCAGCGAATGGTCTTTGGGTAGACGGGCCAGCGCGGATCCGATCCGAAGAGAACGTACTCGTCGGGCAGACAGCTCACATTCTTTACGCGCTGCCAGCCCACCTCTTTGCCCTCGGTGAAATGCTCCATCTCTGCAATTCCAAGGAGCGAAATAAATGGATGGTGTTCGAATGCCTTCACTGCCCGTCCACTTCCGTCCGCCCTCGCCGACGACGAAGATATGGAACTGAAGTCGCACCGAAGAGAAGTAGCCGAGTTTGGAGCACTTGAGCCCGACGAAGGCAACGTTCTCGTCCGCTCTGCCTTTGGGGTAGTAGACGAGCAAAACCTTCGCATCGCTGAGCTCCACGAGATCGGCGGACGGGCCTGCCCATTTGCTCCCACGTCGAACGGACTTCAAGCGCTGCTGCACGTTGCGGAGGTCCCACTTGACCGAATTCACAGGCATTTGTACTGACGAGTTGAACTGAAATCAACGGAGAAATGGAAGGAACTGAATGCAGGAGAGTGCGCAAAAGGTCGTGAAAGCAAGCAAACCAGTCGCAAGAAGATGGAAATAACGAGAGGAACGCGACTCGTCCGCAGGTTGATGAGCAACTTTCGCACGAAAAACGCTTGCGAGCGTCAAGCGAACGCAACCTTCAACTCAAAACGCTCCGAGAAACACCAAGCGGAACGAAGCCGGTCGCTGGTGCACGCACAACAAACACCTGCGAACAAACAAGACGAAAAAGAGAGGAAGGAAAAGCCCGTGGTCCGCACTCTACGGCTTTCGCTTCTTTGCGCCTTTCCCACGCGCATCGCGGGAAGAACACGGGCGGACAAAAGGCGACGATTGAAATGCTAATCTTGCGCCCGCCGCTTCGCCGGTGCAAGAGATCAGCTCGTCGGTCGCTAACGACCTTCCCGCCAGAGAACCTTCCGGAATCCGGCGCACTGAACGCTTGTGACTGAACGGCGATGACCATTGAACCTGGTTGAAGTATAACAGTTGAAGCACGTGTAAAAAGGCATGAAACATCGAAATCTAGGTCATAAAGAAGAATTTTTTAACTCTCGCCGGCGCCCCAAAATTGCGTTCGTTTGAACATGGCCACGCTGTCTGGAGTTTTCAAAAGCTCCAAAAAAGCGCTTTTTCGGTTGTTCATTAAGAGTGAAGTCCGCTTAATCCATGCGCTTCCGCTGGCCACTCATTACTCTCCGCTCTTCCCGCTTGTCCATTCTGCTGCTTTTATGAAGAAAAGGTCGCGAAGTTCCACTCGCTACGAACGGCGGAAATTTTGTTCTTCTGCCAATAGATTTCTGTCAATGGATGGCATCACTCACAACGATTGAAAACGTTTGGGGCTGCCGAAACCCCGATTCGTCATTTTTTAACCCACTCTCCGCTAACCGACTGCTTTTTTCGGTTTCTCCGATTGCTGATGATTCCTTTTGCACCTGCTCGCCGCCGTCGGGCAACGCAAAGGTCGCGGAGTTCAGCTGGCGGACGGCCGTTTCGATTCGAAGCGAGGTCTCACATCATTCAAAGGGTTGTCACTCCTTCGCTTCTGCTGCGCCCGTTTCTTGTCTTACGGAATCGCACTTCTTTCGTTCGTTTTAATCAATCGTGGATTGACTCATCAACTCCAACTGTGTTTCCTTTTGCTCCTTTCGTTGCCGCCGTGCAGAATTGCCGTCAATTAGTGCACGCGCGAGTGGACCACACGGATCGATAATCACCGCCAACCACTTCCTTCTTCCATTGATCGAACAGAGTGAACGGCGTTTGATCAAAGAACGACAAGCCGCCACGCAAAGTTCACTTCATTCGTTCGATTTCGTGCTCTCCGCCCGCCGTTCGCCCGCCACTCGCCCGACTTTGCGGCCGATCGGCGGCCGATTGGAGTGTACGAGTTGTGGTTTCTAGTCGGGGCGGGCAGCGTGCGGGTACACTTTGCGTGCGCTTCGCCCGCTTGCCTTTTGATTGCGATCGGAATCGGCAGAACGCGGAAGAGCGGGAAGCGATCGAATGTATTCGAATCAGAACGAGTGAATCGCACACTTCACCTGAATCTCTCCAAGCTAATGACTTGGCCATGAGAAAGATATTTACGGCGTTTTACCCATTTATTCGATCGTTAGCGGTCACCTCGTTTGTCCGTCTGATTGATCGAATCGGTTTTGATTGCAGCCGCTCGTCGTTCAGTTCGAATCACGTACTTTCGTTCGTTAATTCGATTTCGCTAACTTCCTGCTCTTCTTCTCGCTATCCGTTTCGTTCTTGGAAGTTTCGTCCCCTTGCGGGCGGGTTTAAATCGAGACGGCAAGTTTCGAGCAGACCGCCGCCGCCGTCGATCGAAACGTTAAGGAGCGGAGTGATAAGACGAGAGACCTTCTCCCCATTCCTTCCTCATTCTCATCGTTCCTGGAAGTCATTCTCGTGCACGTGAACCCCTGCATTCTTTGCGATTCCATCGTGCACTTTCCTTCTTCTTCACAACCCCGTTTAGCCGAAGGGATCAACGGAAAATGCCGACCGAATTCCACCGCCGCTGCGAGCTCACGGACCACGCGGACGCGAACGCCGCCGAACTGCTGGGCGCGTCGATCGAATTCCCGACCGCCGGCCGAACGGCCCAAAATCGCTTTTTCAAGGTCCGTTCATCTCTCTTAATCCCCTTGAATCCACTCGCACATTGCAGTCCGCCCTGAGCGAGCAGATGGCGACGTTCACGCCTGACGACCTGAAAACCCACGGGATTCCCACGGACATTCTCGTCAACCTGTACGAAAAGTGGGGTCACGGGAAGTTCGGTTCGTTCCCTTCTGTCCAGTCCAAATCAAACGAAGAGTTTAGGAGTGATCCTCACCGGAAACGTGATCATCGACCATCGGCATCTCGAAGCGCCAGGCAACGTGATCATCAGCGCGGAGACCGATTCGGTGGAGAAGCGCAAGAAGCTGGCCGAGTTGGCCGAAGCGATGAAGGCGGACGGCGCGCTCGCGGTCGTCCAACTCGGGCACGCCGGTCGGCAGACGCCCGCCACCGTTCGTCCTCCTCCTCCCATCCAAATGACGTCATCCCGGCGTTCAGATCAACCCCACGCCCTTCTCGTCGGTGGACGTGGGCATTCGACCCGTGCGGACGGCCTACGGGAAGCCCCAACCGCTGACCGTTGCGCAAATTCAAACCGAAGTCATCGACCGGTTCGTGTTCGCCGCCAAGGCGTGCTTCAAAGCCGGCAAGCTGCCCTCCTTCTGCTCACTCATCAACCGGCTTTTGTCTTCAGGCTTCGACGGGATCCAATTGCACGGCGCTCACGGTACTTCCACCTGATTCACTGCTCTATTGTGCACTCGGCTGTTTTAGGCTACTTGCTGACTCAATTCTTGTCGGCGAAGATCAACACGCGGAAGGACGAGTACGGCGGGCCGGTGGAGAACCGAAGTCGACTCGTCGAGGAGGTCTACTCGGCCATTCGGTTCGTTTCTCCCCCGCTTTGCGATTGAACGAAGAATTCAGGCGGGAGTTGCCGCCGGAGACCGGCTTCGTCATCGGCATCAAAATGAACTCGGCGGACGCGGAGATGGGCAAACTGGACGACGTTCTCTACTTGGCGCGTCGCTTTGACGTTCGTCCTTCTCTTCGATTCCTCTAACTCGCTTGTTTGCAGGAGATGGGCTTCGATTTCATCGAGATGAGCGGCGGGAGCTACGAGAACTTCCAGGCACCCGAGTTCCTCCTCTTCCTTCCAATCACTCCCGTTCTTTCAGTTGATCCACAAGCGGGAGTCGACGAAACAACGCGAGGCGTTCTTCCTCGAATGCTCGGCGGCAATCAAGCCCGAATTGAAGCGGACGGTCTTGTTTCTCACAGGCAAGCGGTCAATCCTCTCGACTAACCGACCCTCTTCGTTGAAGGCGGCTTCCGCACCCTGCCCGCAATGTGGAAGGCGCTGGAGCGGAACGAAGTGGACGGCATCGGGATCGGTCGACCGGCAGCCGCCGAACCCGACCTGCCGGCGAAAATCCTCGACGGACGCGTGCGGAGCTGCGTGTACAACCACTTCGACCAGGATTTCGGCACGTCGATGCTCCAGGGTTCGTCCAAATGAGAAGAAGCGAGAAATGCGGGAGCTTCCAGGCCAAACCCAAATGCGGCAGATGGGCGCCACTAAATGGGCAGAGTGCAACGACGATCCCTGCTTCGGGATCTCCGATTTCAGTCGACTGAAGGAGGCCGAGAACTTCGAGAGCGGCGTGATGCTCCACAGTTCGTTCGATCGACTGATCCTCTCACGCATCCTTTCCGTCGTTTAGTGTTGAGTGCGATCAAATCGGAGCTCATCTTCCGCACGCCCTTCGATCAACACTTCGACTACGACCCCAACAAGAAGTACGACTCGTGGCTGGCCCGCTTCACAAAGTACGTGGTCGGCGCCTTCTCCAAATTCAACGGATTCAAAGTCTGAGCACGCGGCTTGGAGTTCACCTCTCAAGCAACCACCATCCTGTTCCAATGTCCTCTTCTAATGCATCCTGTTTTGCTCTGTATCAAAATAAAAACATCAAACAGGATCAGACGAACACAACAGGAAGTTTCTTATCTGGCTTTAATCAAATGCAACATTCGATTGACGCTCGAAACTGCAACTTGCCTTATTCGTTAATGACATTGAACTCCATTCCATTACTCCAGTTAAATAAACAAAAGACATTCAACACAACTGCAGAGAAAAAAGGCCATCCATCGAGGCGCGCTCACTTCTTGCGGCCGCCGCGCTCCTTGAGCTGCAACTGGACGATGTGGCCGTTGTTGAGGTTGTAGAAGGCGAGCGTGTTCGTGTCCTTCGGGTACATGCCCTGCAATCCGCATTGAATGGAGCAAGCAATCGATGGACCCACCTCGTAGCAGAGCTTCTGCTTGCCGACGGGGACGGTGGTCTTCTCCTGGATGAGGGCCTTCAGCTCGGCCACCTGCAACAAGAAATGAGAGCAATCTCGCAATGCACTTACGGTGGAGCGGAGATCGACGGAGAGGAAGAACGGGCGGCCGTCGAGCGCCCACTCGCCGGCGACGGGCGTCGTGATCTGCAGCTGGACGGGGCCGGGCACGCGCTGCAGCCAGTCGGCCTCGGGCAGCAGCTGCTCCTCGAGGCGGGCGCGCTTGTTGGCGGGCTCGAAGCCGCCTGCGGACGGGTCGAACATCCCTGCAACACGCGAGAAAACTTCAGAGAAATGAATGCACGAGAGAACTCACCCATTCCGCCGCCCATGCCGCCGCCCATGCCGCCCATCGCGAGGCCGCCGTACGGGTCGAGTGGGGGGCGGGGCAGCGCGTAGCCGGGCGGCGGCATCGGCGCGAAGCCGCCGCCCACGGGCGCGCCCTGCAGCAGGACGCCGCCGAGCGTGCCGGACGCGCGCGGGGGCATCAGCGGGGCGGCGGCCGGCGCGCGCGGGACGGGCGGCTGCGCGGCGGGCGGCGGCGCGGCCACGGGCGGCGCGGAGGTCGTGGCGGCGGCGGCGGACGCGGCGATCCGCTCGGCGACCGCCTGCTGCTGCGCGTAGCGCGTGGTCGCGTCGATGGTGGACGCCTGCCCGTCCCAAACGGTGCGCGCGTCCCGCGGCGGCCCGTCCGCCTCCTCGCCCAGCTTCTTCCCGATGGCCGCCTGCTCGCCGCCCTGCGCCCCCACGCCGAAGATGTCCGAGCGGCGCTCCGCCAGCCGCGCGATGTTCCGCGAGATTTCCGTCCCGCTCGACGACATCAGCGACGCGTCGTCCTGCTCCACCGTTTGGTCCCTGCAACCACGAATTATGGTGAGTGGTCAACGGAAGAGAGGAGATGCACGAAGAGTATGTTCCAACCCAGAGATTGTAAGTGATCGACAAAAGAAGAAAAGACTCCCACCAAGAGCCTCTTCTAGCGGCAGGATTCCCCCAACACCCTTCGGCCCCACCGCTCCCCACCGAGCCCCCGAAACGCACCGATTGCGCTGCTCCTTGTACTTCGGGTCGAAGGTGGAGTAGCGCACGTGGTCCTGCAGCTTGTCGGCGGCGATGCGCTCGTTGGTGAGCGGCGAGATGAGGAACTTCTCCTGGTTGGGGCGGCGGAGTTCGCGCACGCGGTCCTTGCGCGGGTCGTAGTCGCGGACGAGGGCCGAGTCGACGTTCGGCGGCACGGGCGTGGGCTGGACGGCGTCGTGGGCGGGGCGGCCGGGCGCCTCCTGCTCCGCCTGCTTCCCATCGGGTTGTTCCTGGTCGGAGTCGCTGTCCACGTCCATCTCGACGCTCTCGGCGGCCGCCTTCGCCGCTTCCGTTCGCTGCTGCATGAGGACGCGCGAGCCCACGTCCCGGGGCGTGCACAGCGGCGGCAGGTTGAGCGTCTCCGAGGGCTGGAAGTCGACCGTCTGCACGACCACGAAGTCGTGCCAGTCGATGGCGTTGTAGGCGAGCCGCTCCTGCTCCACGGCGCGCGTCTCGCGCTCCCGCGACGCGCGCTGGTGCCGCTCCCAGGCGACGCGGTAGCGCACGTCGCCCAGCACGAGCTCGTAGTTGAGGCTGCGCGCCAACTCCTCCACCACCGTGTGCGAGGGGATCAGCACCTAGACGACAAGCAGGGGCATTCACCATACAGCCGGGAGAACGCACCTTGGTGTACTGCTCGACCAGCTTCGTGAAGTAGGGGAAATTGGAGTGCGCGGGCTTCAGGAAGTCGAACTGGTGGTTGCGGTGCTCGCGCTGCATCAAATTGGTCATGAACGAGCGCCCGTTGCGCGCCACGAACATGGCCGTCATCCGCATCAGGTCCCTAAAGGAGGGGGCATTCACTAGACGAATGGAAGAAGTGGAGAACTCACAGGTCAAAGGCGTTGAGGGTGGCGGGGTCGGCGGTGAACTCGAAGGCGGGCGGCGGGTGTTTGGGTGCCGCTTCCGCCTGCTGCACGTGCTCGCGGACGGCTGCAACGAGGGATTGGTGAGGAGAAATCGGTTCAATGCGCACCTTCCGGCAGCTGAACGCGCGGCGCCCCTTCGGCCACGGCGCCCGACTCGAAGGCCGCCACCTTCTGGCGGTAGAACGCGTGGTACGGATCGGTGGGCGACAGAAAGCCGAAGCGCGGGTTCGCCGCCTCCTTCTCCTTGATTTTGTTCTCGAAGTCGATCCCGTTGCGCGCCACGAACTGCGCCGTCTTCTCCACGATCGCTGCAAACGGTCGACGGGTTAGCGGGAGGTGTACGGAGAGGTTTGGGATCGGTCTAGTTGATTCGGGTGAATTTTTGTGAATTTATTGTGGAATGTTTCGCGCAAAAACGCGTTGGAATTCTACGATTTCCGCTCGAATTCGATGAGTTGTCGGAAATCTGCGGAAACTGACGGAAAATCAAGGATGTGTCGAGAAATGAGCTTCTGTTTGAACTAACAGCGGCATACAAATTCTATCCTGCTTTCTGTACATTAATCAAGCAAAAGCTCCCCGACTGCCGGCCGGAATCCAGAAATTATCGGAAATCAGCGGAAACTGGCGAAAAGTGAGAGATTTCTGATGGTTAGAGGCAAAATAACTGGCCAACCAGCTTCGAATCAACTCACAGCCGCTCCCCACTCAATCAACAACCGAAATATTCACAGAATTCACGAAACGAAAGGGAACTCACCGCGGATGTCGGGCGGCGGGATGATGACGCCGACGATCGTGCGGCCGCTCATCGACGCCTCGTTGTTCATGCGGTCCTCCTCGCGGTTCGACACGCGCATCACGTCCGCGGCGGCCATCTTCGGGAATTCGGTAGAGGATTGGGAGGAACGGGGAGGATTCGAGGAGATCGGGCAGGAATTTCGACACGCCGGCCGGCCGGAAAGCGAGCGAGCGACGGCGAGTGGGTGAGCGGAGTGTCCGGCAGTCGATTTTCCGTCAGCAAACGCCGCTCGCCGCTCGGTCGCTCGCTCGCTTGTTGTTGTTTTCGGCGGCGAGCGGGGCGGGCGGGAGGGAAGCGGCGGGCGGTGAGTGATGGCGAGTGCGAGTGGGAGGTCGGCGGGCGAAAACAAGGTCCGAAAATATTCGTGACGGCGCCGCGTGGTGTTGTTTTGCTCACAAATCTGTGTGGTCCTCTCGTCTATTCCCGTCGATTTCTTTTCGTTCGTCCCGATACTTGTATTCCTCTCGATTCTTTCTGTTCACACAATCTTCTCGAAGAGGCGTGGAGTTTGACGTCGATTGTGAGCACGCCTTGCAATTGCTCGCTCGGACGTGTTTCACACTGGCTTCTCCCGAACTCCACGATCCACTCGGTCATTTATTCCTACTCGGTCTTCCCGCTTTTTTTAATCGTTTCTGCACATTGCTTGTTCGTTTCGCTCGGGAAGGAAAGGTTTGAGCTTGCCGATGAGCGCGAAGCACTCGCTTAGACTGGACGAGTTTTCACTCGATCCTCTCGTCCATTCTCGTCTTCCTGTTTCCTACTTACATCCACTCCTCGCTCGCGATCCGTCGAACGATCAACGCGCCGTGTCCCCACTCCCAGTCATCCTCTCGCTCGTTCCAGCCCACCAAACCCCGAGCACCCAACGGATGCCGTCGGACGAGAAAGCGGAGGCGGAGGAGCGGGAGGTGCGCGCCCACTTCAAGGTGCGCTACCGCCTGCAGCAGGCCGAAGAGGATCGGCGGGCGGCCGGCGAGGAGGTGCGCGTGTGGGCGTACGAGACGCCGACCGGCTTCCACGGCGGGCGGCGCTTTTTCGCGGCGGGCGTCGAGCAATTCTTCGCCTTCTACGCGAAGACGCGCGCCGGCCGCCACTTCGACGAGCTGATCGCCGAGCGCACGCCCTGCCGGCCCTACTTCGACCTCGAGTTCTACCGCGTGCAGAACCCCGACGTGGACGGGCGCCAACTCGTTGCGGACTTCGTGGACACGTGCGCCTTCGTGTTCAAGGACGCGTGCGGACTGGACGTCGCCCCCAGCGACTTCCTCCTGCTCGACTCCAGCACCGCCGAGAAGTTCAGCGCCCACGTACGCCCCCTATCAATTAATTTAAAGCTCCTTCAATTCCTTTAGGCGATCGTGCACCTGCCGGACGGCCGCCTCTTTCCCGACAACCTCGCGCTGAAGCCGCTGCTGCAGGCGGTGTGCGCGGAGCTGGACGCGCGCGGCCGCTGCCTGGTGCGCAAGAAGAACGGCGTGCGCGGCTTCTTCGTCGACCACGTCATGTACACGCCGAACCGCCTGTTCCGCCTCGTGCTCTCCGCGAAGGCCCACTCGACGGCCGTCTTCCGCGTCGCCGACTATTGCCGCTTCTACGCCGACGGGCCGCCCGACCAGCGGCGCCTGTTCCTCGACGCGCTCGTCGTCCCCCACCGCTACTGGGAGCACCCCGTTCTCGACCTCGAGGAGCTGGAGCTCATCTAACTCATAGTTTGCTCGTTTCTTCCCTCTTGTACATTCCCTCCTCGTTCTCCTGTTCACATTGAACCTCGAATAAACGCAAGCTTTAAGTGGAGGAAGAGCGGCTTTGGGGGCAGGAAAGGGAAGCATTGGGAAGTCGTGGGCAGAAACCGTGGATCGAAAGGGGCTAAACCGTTTGGAAGTGGGGAATCAACGGTTGGCTTTCCGCTTCTTGCTGCTTTCGGCCGAGAGTTTGAGCCGTGACCACAGGCAACATTTCGTTCACTCCGCTCTTCACTCGACGGCAAGGTGGGCGTTCGGATTTGGGCGCCCGAACGCCGCCTGTCGCTCGTTGTCGGGCGTGTTTTCGTCTTCCGTTCACGCGCCGACTGCCCACTCCGTTTGGATCGACTGCCACGTGGAAGGAGGGCCGCGTGCGAAGAGGAGACGGCCGCCCGAAAAGTGGACGGGGTGAGAGGAAGGGCGCACTCGCTCCGTCCACCTCCCAATCGTACGCCCGCATGCCTCTCCTATCACCCGCTCGCCCACTCGCCCGCTGCCCAAAAAGACGGAGGAAGGCGCGTCCGGACCGCCCGCCTGCCAGACTGCCCGAAAAGACGCCGCAGACGAGCAGGCGGGCCGCCGCTTCCCTCCGATCGCCCCGCCGCATGCTTGTGCGTCCGCCTGCCCGCATGCTCGTCTTCCAGTCGGCCGCCCGCTGCCCGAAAAAGCCGGACGGCGCCCGTCTTCCCAGTCGGCCGCCTCTCCGACCGCCCAGCAAGCCGCCTGCCCAAAAGCGATCGGAGCGGCCGCCCGCACTCGCCGCTCTCCCGACCTCCGCGTTTCGCGTCCAGTCGCCCAATTTACTCCGTTTTTTTCGTTCGCACTTCCACCTCCCGCTTTCAGATCCCCGCTTTCCACTCCGCTCTCCGCTCTGCTCCAATATGGCGCCCACGAACAAGAAGCCGACCGCCGAGAAGACGACCGGCGAGTCGACCGGCGACACGCGGGACGCCCGTTCGAAGGCGGAGGCCGCCGAGCGGCAGACGGCGGCCGTTGTGCGCCGCGCCCGGCTGGAGGACGAGGAGTGGTACGTGGGCATGATGGGGCGCGACGGCATCGAGGTGAGTTTCCATTGATTCTTTTGGGTTGTCTCCTGCTTCCTCTCTTTTCTGGGGGCCGTCTCCTTCTTCTTCCGCCGCCTCCTTCCTCCCATTTCTGTCTCTCGTCTTCCGCTCACTTTCACTCCTCTCGCTCTCCCCACTCCGTTTCTCCGCTTCCCGCTCGCCTCTCCACTCGCCCCTGCGACCACTCACCGCCCGCCGCTTGCAGCCGTTCCTGACGACGGACGGCGAGTTCGCGGTGCGGGCGAGCGAGACGCGCGGCAAGTGCGAGCTGGTGCTGGTCGTCCGCGCGGGCGCCCGCATCCACCACGTGACCATCCGCTGGTGTCCGCGCAACGCCCACTGGACGGTGCTGTCGGGCGTGAGTCCCCGCCCTTCTCCGACCACCGCTCACTTCTTTCCGCTTGCAGCCCGACCCGAAGGGCTTCCAGTCGCTCGCGGAAATGGTCGCCTTCTACGCCACGAACGACCTGAAGCTCGAGGGCCGCAAGTTCCGCCTGCAGCGGCCGTGCGCGAAGCCCCGCTGGTGGGTCAGCCGGCGGGACATCGCGTACAGCACGCGGGACAAGCTCGGTACTCCCGCTCCTTCTTCCATCCTCCTCTTCATCCTTCTTTGTTGCAGGCGAGGGCAACTTCTGCGCCGTCTACCGCGGCCGCTGGAACCGCAAGGACGTGGCGGTGAAGGTGTGCCGCGACGCGGACGGCCGCAAGTCCGACGAGGACCGGCAGGTGGCCGCCGCCCGCGACACCCTGCTGCAGGAGGGCAAGCTGATGCTCGAGGTGCGGCACGTGAACGTCATCCAGGCGAGTCTTCCCTTGTGCACTCCTCTCTTCATCCCCCACTCGACCCTTCAGTTCTACGGGATGGCGTGCGAGCAGCCGCCCGTGATCGTCCTGCTGGAGCTGTGCCCGGGCGGCTCGCTGCTCTCGCTGCTCCGCCGCTGGGCGCCCGCCATCTCGACGCCCGAGCGCGTCAAGTTCGCCGTGGAGGCGGCCGAAGGGATGGTCTACCTGCACCAGAAGTGAGTCCCCTCCTCCACCGCTCAACACTCACTGCCTCGTTCGTTGCAGGGGGATCATCCACCGTGACCTGGCCGCCCGCAACTGCCTCATCGGACGGCACGGGGCGGTGAAGATCGCCGACTTCGGCCTCTCGCAGGTGATCAGCGAGGCGGTGCGGCGCGTGCAGAGCGGCGAGCAGATCCCCTGCCGCTGGATGGCGCCCGAGAGCCTGTACGCGCGCGCGGTGTTCTCGCTGAAGACGGACGTGTGGGCGTTCGGCGTCCTCCTCTACGAGATCTTCAACGACGGCGGCAAGCCGTGGCCCGACTGGCCCAACAAGAAGATCGCCACGTGGATCCGCAAGGGCCGCATGCCCGCGCTGCCCGCCCGCACGCCCGCCGCCGTCGCCGAGCTCGTCCAGCGCCGCTGTTGGGTGCTGGAGGCGGAGGCGCGCTCCACGATGATGCCCGTGAAGGAGGAGTTGGAGGCGATCCAGCTGGCGCACCCGTACGTGCTGGAGGAGGTGAGTGGGCGGCCGTTCTTCCCTCCGACTTCCGCCCGCCCGCTTGCAGCTCGCCGTCAACCGGATCCCCGGCGTGCGCGCGGTGTCGGCCGCGTTGATCCGCGCCGCGCAGGCCGAGTACGAGGACATCGAGCGCGACGTCCTCACCGCCGCCGCCGGCACGCCGAGCGCCCAGCCGACGGCCGCCGAGTCGCCCGCCGCTCCGCCGCCGGAGGGCCGCGAGCCGACCGTCGAGGCGCGCCGCCTGCTTTCTTCTCATTCATTCGTGTGGGTTGCAGGAGCCGACCGGCACGACGACGAACACGACCACCTGCCCGCCCTCCCGCCGCTCTCAACGCCGCTCGGCCCGCCGCTCGCGCACGGAGACCGGCCACTTGTGAGTCCTCCAACGGTTGTCTTCTTCTAACCGCTCGTTTGTTTGTTTCAGCGAAGAGGCCCCGCAGCCGACGACGAGCAAGGAGCCGCCCCAAACGAGCCGCAAGTCGCGCAAGGCTGCCCGCAGCGGCAAGTCGACCGCGCAGCCCGCCGCGAAGCCCCCGCAGGGGAACGAGAAGTGAGCAGTCGGCCCAGTGGAAGGCGCAAGAATTCCTTTGAATCGATTGGTGTGTTCGTTTGTTTGTTCTTGATGCACGAGTGCACGAGTGATTGATTTGTTGTTTCGTTTAAAGAATGAAGTTCTATCCGCTATTCTCTTCGCATCTCGGCTGGGGCCAAGGTTAACGGTTGAGCAGTTTGGGGCTCTTCCCCATGCTGCTGGTGGTATGCGGCCACTCGCCGGTCGTCGCCGTGGCCCAGTGAACGAAGGGACGAAAAGAAACGTCCAGTCGAGACGAGACACCGCCCCAATCGGGCGGCTTCTTCGGATCCAGCGATGGGATCAAAGCCAGGAGGGCGCATGTTTTTGACGGCCGACTGGTCCGATTGTTCTGCGGAACAATCGCTTGCTCGTCCAGCCTAAGAGACCTGTCCGCTTCAACTTCAGACGACTTTATTCCACTCGACTGCACAAAGAAACACGAATCCGATGAGCGTCCTCCATCACTGCGGCTCCTTGCTGGGCTCTTGGGTCTTGTCCGACTTGGTGGGCGTCGCCTGCTCTTGGGTCCCGTCGGTGCAGGGCTGCGAGTCCTGCGTGCGCTCGATTTTGGGCTGCTGCTTGAGCCACTCGTCGTAGGCGGCCTTGCGCTTCGCGTCGATGGCCTCCAGCTGGGGGACGAGGGGGTCCACCTGCAGCGAGCAAGACGGATTGTTGATCGACAGGCGGGCAACTCACGTGCGCGTCGATGATTTGCTGCCGCTTGGCCGCTTGCTGAAACGAGCCGAAGGGGCGTGATGCAACGAGTGTTTGCACGAACGTCCGCGGCGTCCACGGGCGGCGGCGGGCGGGGCGCCGCTTTCGCGTCGGCCGGCGGCTTCGCGTCCTTCCGCTCGGCCGCCTTCTTTTCGCTCCCGTCGGTCTTCTTGCGGCTGCTCGCCTTCGACTTCGACTTGGCGGACTTGACGCGAGCCGACTTGTGGGCGGCGATTGCCGGACGAGTGGCCGCCGCCGCCGCCGTCTTCGCTTTGCGCTTGCGGCAACAGGCGATGCCGGCCACGACCGCTGGCACTCCGCTCAGCAGGACAATGACGACGACCCCCGCCTTGCAACCATAACAGAGTGGTGAGGAAGAAGAGGTGGGAGGACTCACACAACAATGAGGGCGAGTTGCCAGGAAGCGAAGGCGCCGGCCGCCGTCTCGCTCGGATCGAAGCTCTTGGCGCCTTTCTGAAGCGGGCGTTTAGAACTGTCGAAGAGACGGAACTCACGAAGACGGCCGTCAGCTTGGGCAGCGCATTCTCCAGGTTGACGGAGAGCTTCAACACTTGCTGGTCGCCCTCGTTGGTGAAGGGTTTGCACGAGACGGGCGTTGGCGGGGCGCTTGAGGAGACATCAGAAGAGATCGTGACACCGTTTCCGTCTCCTTTGATCGCGAGCGGAAAGAAGTAGCCTTTGAGCGCCTCTGCAAAGCAGCGCGATAAGTATTACGAGAATTTAAAAACCGCACCGGTTTTGAACTCCGCGAAAGTCGAAGTGGCAGAAACGGTGCCCTTAATCGAACACGATCCAATGATGATTTCGATCCTGGACGAAGAGATAACACACCACACAAGCGGTTAATAACTCACGAAGAAATCGCGGCCGGATCCGTTTTGGGTTGGACCCACGTGGACTCGAAGGTTTTGGCCGAGAACACCAGCTCGGCCTTCGCTTCGGGCGCCGTTCCCGTGTACACGCTGAAACGATAGGAGTTAGTGGACGGAGAGAGGAAAGGGAACACACATGTCGCCGCCTTCTTTTTTGAAGCCGTCCGGCGGGTCCACGGCCTGAGAAACAAGGAGCATCGAGACGGCGACGAGCAGGACGAAGACGCCCGACTTCATCCTTGGAGCGAGCGGAGAGCGAAAGCCGAGGAGGTAGGGGAAGCATCGGAGAGGAGCCGACCGATTCGGGGAGCGAATGGGGAGAACGAGTGAACGCCTTCCGACTTCCGCCGCCTTCCTTCTCGACTTTCGCTCGAGCTGCAGGAATTTGCATCAAAGACAGTCGCGTAGGGGAACGTTGGCGGGGCCGGAGGACCTCGAACGACTTTTCCGCCTGCTGCTGCCGCTTCCGGCCACTCGCCGCTCGTTGCCGCCACCGACGAAACGAAGCGGTGGAAGAAGCGGGTGATCGCCTCCAATCGACCCGAGACATTGCCGCATTTCCCAAGGGGGGCGGCCGATCGACGACGCGTTCTTCCTTGCCCTCCAGCACGAACTGCTGCCTCGATTCTGCTCGCAAACGAACGCCGACGGAAAGAACTTCAAAAGAACAAGAAGCCGCTCACACTCTTCTCCCACAGTCGATCGGTTCTTGCCGGACAGACGACGTGAACGCGGTCTGAGGAAGACCGGACGAGTGGCAACCGACAGCAACGAAGTGCCACGAGTCGCCTTTCGATCACCCACTTTTTCTTGTGCACTTTCGCGAAACGACCGACTGCTTTCGACTGCGCAATGCCGACTAGCGGTGAAAGGAGCAGCGGACGAGCGGCCACTCGTCATTCGGTCCTTTCGCCTCCCTGCCGACCGCTCGCTCTCCTCCGCCTCCTCCCGCTCATTCCGCCGCTTCAGATTTTTCGCACTCGACCGGCCGCTCTGTTCGGCGAAATGCGCGCGCCGCCGTGGATCCTCGGCGTCCTCCTGCTGCTCGCGTTCGGGCCGTCGCTGGTGCGGGCGGAGTTCCTCTACAATCCGGCGACCTCGAAATTCGACTCGTGCGTGAAGGCACGGGGACACGCTTTGTGAGTTCTCGGCGTGTGTCCCGTTCATCTCTCTTCTTTACAGCGACCTGACGGATTGCTCCGAGACCACGTTGAAGGTGCAATGGGGATAGCAGGTGCAGCTCCAGTTGTGGGTCAACGGTCATTCGCAGTGGCAAATGTGAGTTCTGCTCGGTTCGCTCGCTCTCGCTCACCGCATCTTCCGTTTCCAGGGTCAAGTGGGCCTTCGGTGACGAGTGCACGATTTATCTGGAGGGCGCGTCGCAGTACAAACCGAAAGGCGTCACCATAGGTTTGATTTGTCTTCCCTTCTGTCCACCACCTGCTTTATGGCCACGATCAGATGGCGTATCGACGGACTGCTATTATTCCCTGCTGGAAATCAACTCGGACACCAAACTCGTCAACTTCTACGACGGCAGAAAGTTCTGCACCGGCGGGTCGTGGCGTAACAAGACCGCCGCGGGTCGTTGGTGGACGACCATCGGATTCAAGAAGGACATAGCCGTCTGGCGAGCCCTGATTCTCGCAAGTTCGTGTGCACGGGTCTTGATCGAAATCGAGGAAACCTTTACAGCCAAAGGATGACGGACAATCGGTGGATTTTGGCGAGTATCCGTTCGGGCCCGACCATCCGACGACGTCCACCACGAGCAGCACCAGCACTTTGTCGACGTCCACTTCCACGTCGACCACTGTAAGTCGTTTGAACTTACTCGACGGTCCCTTTTTAGACCACGTCCACGAGCACGACGCCGGTGCCCACGACGACCTCGACGTCTACAGCAAGTTGCCTCCCTTCTGCCCTCCTACTCGCTCCTGCTTCAGACCACGTCCACGAGCACGCCGGAGCCAACGACTACCGTAAGGCGTCCGTTCTTCCCGCGATGCCCTTTTTTCAGACCACTACCACTAAGACGAGCACGTCGACGTCTACGAGCACGACGAGCACGCTGGAGCCGACGACTTCGACCGTGCCGACCACCTCGACGAGCTCCGTGAGTCGCCTGCTTTCTTCCGTCCACTCACCCACCATCCACTCTAGACCACGACGCTTCCTACAACGACGAGCAGCAGCATCTCGACGTCCACGAGCACCGTTAGTCGTTTCACTTCTTTGCGCTTACTCCTCACGCTCACTCGTTCAGTCCACCTCGCCCACGACCACGGAATCGAGCACGACGCCCCTGCCCACGACCACGAGCACGACCTCGAGCACCTCAACGAGCACTCCGAGCACGACGCCGAGCACCCCGGGCAGCTCGAGCATCGCTGGGTCCTCCAGCTCGACGGTCGACCCGCTGGCCGCCGGTTTGCGCCGCCCGACCGCCGCTGGAGCGAACGGCCAGGCCGCCGCTTTAGAGGACTCGGAGGACGGCGGGATGAACGGCCTCATGATCGGACTGATCTCGTGAGTTCGCCCTCCATCCTTCTCGCTCATCCCCCGAATACAGCGGCTGCTTGGGCCTTCTGCTCCTCTTGCTGGGCATTGTCGCCTCGCTCGTCTACTTCCTGGTCATCCGCAAGAAGCGGGCGGCCAAGAAGACGGCGGCGGACAGGACGGGCGTCAAAACGAAGGACCTGACAAAGAGCGGCTACACGCGGACGGACGTGACCCAAGGCGCCGAAGAGCGCGGCCCGAAGAGGACAAAGTCGGGAGCCAAAGGACAGGCCTTCCGCGGGCAGGGCACCGGCGACGTGAGTTCCCGGCAGCTCCTCTCCTTCCTCCTTCCCCTTCCCGTTGCAGATCAACCGCCACGAGCTGATCTTGACGGGCGGCGGTGGCAAGAAGTGAGCGGACGAACGAAGCTCGTTCAAATTCGATCCAGTTAAAGTCCAATAGCGTCTCTTTCCTTTTCTGGTTGAATAAAATGCGGTAGTTGTTGTTCGTTCTGACTTTGTTTCCCATCGAGTCGTGCGACCTGATCGCGTGAATAATGAAAGTTCTCGGTCCTCTCTACGTCGCCGTTATAACAAACAGTTGGCCTCGCCACTCTCCGCTCGCTTTCTTCCTTCCGAGCAACGGATTTTGCCTGTGGCCACGCGAGCTGCTCGTGCATCAATCGGGCAGCCGCCTAAACGCCGCTGAAAGAAACGCGAAGAAAAAGCGGGCGGAAGACGACGAATTGTCTCCCGACTAACGTGGCCGCGTTGAACGTTGTGTCTTCTTTGTGCCGTTGAATCGCAATCTGATGACACACTTCCCTACGGTTTGGGGGGCAAAGATCCCAACTAGCGAGTCATCTTTCGTCTTGTGATGTTGAATTAGGGGAGTGATAAGAAGCGTAGAAAAGAAACTAAATAAGGGCGGGATTGTGGGAGTGCACAAAACATTCACTCATTGTATTGATGATTGGGGGTGCGCCACCGTCCACTTTTTGTTGCATCGTTGGATTTAAGGCCGCCGGTGAGCAGCAGACCGCATTCTTCTGTGTTCCACGATGAAGTCACTCCTTCTCTTCGTTCTTCTCGTCGTTGTCGTGCAGGCGGCAATTCTCCCACCAAAATTCAATGGCTTCTCGTTGTCCGGCTAGCTGCACCGCCGAATGGCCGACGACCTCCGCGCCTTCCAGCAGCAACGACGAGCCGCCAAGCCGCACGAGAGCTTCCTGCCGGAGTATCCGTGTAGGCCCCTTTGGCCTCTCTTCATCGAGTAATCAACGGTCGTTTAGACGAACGACTGATCGCGAATGTTGCGATCGACAAGACCAGTACGCTTTTACCCCTGCTTTTTTTGTTTATCTAATTTCCTTTTGCAGACCAAACATTCGCGGTTTCGGTCGAAACCAACCCCGACCTGCTCTTCTTCCTCGATCCCACGTACCCGGCTCGGCAGCCCGGCCAGCCCACCTACAGCCCGAAGAATGCACAATAGTCGGGCGGTGGTGTTGTGGCTGTGAACTGGTCATGGCTTGTTCCTTGCATAAAAGTATTGAGCAACAAAAGCTGAGAGCAACAACCTGGCTTTAGACGACGAGTAAAACGACCCTTACGGCCTTTTCTAAACGTTTGAGTTGTTCAGCGCTTCCGGCGGCGTCGAAACGCCGGGTATTGTGCGAGAAGTTGGCGAAAACGACGTCTCCGGCCCATGCTACGCGGACGTTGTGAAGGTGGGCGGTGAAGAGAGCAGTTTATTAGTTAAAGGAATCGATTTAGCTTGTCGACGTCGGCGTGTGGAATCTATAGTTTGCCGCAATTGACAACTGTAACGGCTTCAAGAACACGCCGTTCGTGGGCTTCGACGGAGAGCTTGGATTGGCCTGGTAAGCGGGTAGTCAACAGATTAGTCATTCAGTTACCGTGTTTAGGAACCCGAGCCTCAAGGACGATGTAATCTGTTTGATATCTGCCCTCCTAATTCCACCCTTTAGACTCCGACGCCTTTCTCTACGCCGATTCTGAACATCTTCGGCACTCGACCGGGTTTGCCCTGTTCCTACAAGCGGCCGGGAATAGCCGTTCACAGGGCCAAAGTGAAGTAGCGGGAAGCACCGGCGTGCGCACTGCTCTTTTCCATTCCTTTCAACCAGACCGCTGCCCGTTCAGAACACCCGTCATCGGACTTCCGTACGCGGTCTACCTGGAGATCTTCGCGGTCATTCAGCCGGACGTCGACTTCGATCTCGGCGTGTACACGACCGCCTGCTCGAATGCGGGCAAATTCGACGACTTCGTGTTCACGATCGGCGGGAAGCAGCTGGCCGTCCCGTCCGCCAACTACATCGTCGACGTTCGCCCTCCTGTCCGTCCACTCACTTCTGTTCGTTCGCTTCTTTCAGCTCCAGCTGGGCGGCGGCCAGTGCGTGGTGGCGTTCGACGTTTCGGACCTCCCCCCGTACGTCCTGGGCACCCCTTTCCAATGGACTTTCTGCACGAAGTACGACGTGGACAACTCGGCGATTTTCTTCCACAGCCTTGTCAACTAGTCGCCTTCAATTCTCGTGAATAAACGAGCAAGCATGCGAAGAGTGGAGCGGTGAGTGATGCGGAGAAAGAAGTGCGTGGATTTCGTTCGTTTACGAGAGGATCACTCGTTTCGAGTGGACTTCGTCTCTCAACCGTTCCCGTGCAATTGTTTGGGCGAGTAGAACAAACGCCAATTTCGAGACCACTGGAAAGCGGCGAGTGTTTGGACGACGCATCTCGTCAGCTTGCGGTCGTCGTTCTTCCGTTTGTGATGGTCGTTGAATAAAACCGCAAACGTTTATTTTCCCACCAAATTGGACTTTTTTGTTCCCCCATCGCTTTTCCCCCACTTTTCACCGTTCCCGAGCGATGCTGCCCGCTCTTTCGCGTGATTAATGACCGTTTTGTTGCCATTTGGACAAACAGTTGGCCTCCCGTTCTGCCGCTCGCTTTCTTCGTGCTCCCGAGATGCTTCGTGGCCACGAGCCACTTGTTTCGAACGAACGACGGCTCCTCGCCGTTCGGAATGAATTTCTTGCGGGTCGCCCTCGTCTTCGTTCTTCTGCTCATCGTCTCGCCGGCTGTCGAAGAAAAATTCCTCTACGATGCGAACACCACAGCGTTCGACTCATGCGTGCGAACGAGCGAGGAGCTGGGCAATCATTTCTTGTACGTTCAAGGGAGCTTCCTCCACGTCGTTTTCCAGGCGTCTCTCCTTCTGCGACTCGGCATCGGTGGCCGTTCAATGGAGCCGCGAGACGGAGCTCCGATTCACCGCGCACACCACTCGGAGGGCCAAGTGGGTTCTTTTCCTCGTCCTCCTCCATTCTATTCGCCTGCTCGCGGCTTCGAAGTGACCATCAACGGGAACTGCACGGTGCAGGGCCGCATCGAGCGGCTCCGCGCGCAGATTGGTGGGTTCTCCTCGCTTTCCGCGTCCAATCGTCGTTGTTCAGACGGCCACACGTTCCGCCAACCGGTCGTGCGGCTGATCGTCGCAGAAGACGGGTGGCTCAACGCCACCGACACGCGAACCTCCGCGCTTCTTTGCGAGGGCGCATCGTTGCGCAACGAGGCCGACCAGCGGCACTGGTGGACGACGATCGCTTTCCGGATGATCGACGACGAGCGCTTCCAAGCGTGGATTCACGTAACGAACGCGAAAGGACCGTTCTGTCGTGAAACACACGCCTTCAGGTCCCGAACTCGACGCTTTTCGACTTCGGCGAGTACCGTCTTTGAGGTGAGTCCCCTGTCGTCCTCATTCTCTGCTCGCCTTTTCCGACGCTCCCGTCGTGCGAATCGTTGAGTCGTTGGAACGGTCGGAGGTACCTTCGGAACTCCACGACACCGTCTTCTGTTCATTGCCCGGTGGAATAAAAATCGTAGTGAATGCCGATTATTGACTGTCTTTGTACACACGCCTGCTCTCGTTGAAGTTCTTCCCAACAGTTTTCGACAAGCACGTGGACAGAGCACGCAAGAGTGGCAGTTGATCGCAACGAAACGACCCCGACAAGGTGAACTCGATCGCGCACTTGTCTCCGCAAACCTGCCGGCTGATTTCGATGGCGCCATGCCGACGAACAACGAGGCGAGTGACGAACGAATGGACGACCGCCATTTCAATTTCTGCTCGTCATTGTGTCGTCCGGGGCTGCACGACGCCCATCCGTCTCTTCTGTGTTCCTTTGCTCAGCCCTCTCGGTTGGCTTCGGTTAAGTTCGAATAAACTTCTTTGTGGATCTCTCTCGTCGGCCAACAGAAGGAACGAAAAGCGAGCAATGAATTGCGGCTTCTTGCCCACTCGTCCGTTCGTCTGGCTTCAGCGCGTCCTTGCGGTCGACGGCCTTCGGGCGGGCGATTGTCACTTCGGAGGGCGCTTTGATCGCCGTTGTCGGCTGTTCGTCCGCCGTCTTGCGGCTGCTGCGGCCATCGGGCGTGTGCCGTGTGAAGTTGAGCAGCCGCCCGGAAGTGCGGAGAACAAAAAACAAAAGAGCGAAGAACCGCCTTCCGACGAGCTTCTCGAAAGAAAAGCGAAACTCGCGAGTGCCCACAAAAGGAATTCAATAAAACGGATTTTAATCTCTCACGCATGAACACACGGACAAAAACAACCGAAAGAAAGGAACTCCAGGCTTCGAACGGCTTCAACTGGGAGTGGGCGGTTTGAAGATCCGCTTGCTGAGCACGAGGACGATCAAGAAGCCGCTCGCGACCGCACCGCCCGCCCCGATCGCCATCATTTGCGAGAACACGAGCGTTCCGACTGAAATGCGGGGGATGAGCGAGACGAACCGAAAGAGCGGAAACTCGCCTCGATCGCCGTCTCCAACGGCCGCCTTTTTTCCTTCGACACGCGCCTTCTCGCTCGTCGTGCTCTCCAAGGCCGTGGTCTTCCGCTCGGGCGTGGTGGTCGTCGTAGAGGTCGTTGAAGTGATCGTAGACGTAGACATGGACGTAGAACTGCTCGTACTGGTGCGTGTGCTCTTCGTGGTTGGAGTCGTCGGGGTGGTGGAAGTGGTGTAAGTCTGAAGAAATGGCGAGAGAGAACTGAGATCGAACCAAATGCGCGTCTTACGATCGTGGACGGCGTCGAAGTGCTGGGAGTCGTCGAGGTCGTCGTCGTCGTGCTCGTTGTGGTCTGAAGAAAGGCGGATGAAAGAAAGATGGCCGCTCACCGAGGTCGTTGTGCTGGTCGACGTCGTGGTGGAGCGCGTAGTGGTAGAGATCGTAGAGGACGTGGGCAAGTACTCGCCGAATTCTCCCTCCGAGTCGTACAGCTGAAAGCAGGGCAGAGAAGTGCAAAAACCAATAAGAAAAGATACCCCGACAAGAAGGTCGCCGAAGCCGCCGACGCGCGTTCCCCGGTACTCGACGGTCGTCCACGAATGCACGCCGTCGCCGACATCGTGCTGCACCGTCTTGCCCTTGCAGAACGGGCGCGAAGCCCATCCCTCGCATGACGCGGTAACTTTGCCGCCTCGAACATAAATCCGAGGTACACACTGCTTTCCGTCTAGAAGACAGGCACGTAGACAACAGACCGCCGCCCAAACAGACTCACTGATTGAACGCCAACCCGCGAGGTCACCGGGTTTGATTTTCAGCGTGCACTCGCCATTGAGGATCAGAGTGAAACTGCAAGGAACCAACATTAGCGAAAGAAAGACAAACCCACTCGTCGAGGTGACAGAAGGAGTCATCAAGCACCAGCGTTTTGTCCTTGCTCCACTGCACCTTGAGCGTGGTCGCCAAGCAGTTCTTTAGTCCACTAAAAACGGCCGTCGTTGCGCGGAAACCGAGCGGGGGGACTCACAAATGATCGACGAATGCGTGAGGGTTCACGCAGCTGTCGAGCTTCGTGTTCGCCGGATCGTAGAGGATCTTGAGGCCCGGCGAGGGCGACCGGCAGAGCACGAGGCCGAAGATCGCGGCGAAGATCCACGGCGGCGGGCGCATTTCGACGAAGCGAACGGCCGATCGAGCCGAAAATGAGCTGCAAGCCGAGGAATGAGCGGGGAGAGGGGAGAGCGACCGGCCGGGGCAAGGCGCTTGATTGGCGACTGGCCATCTCTTTGCCGCTTCCCTTCGTTTGGTCGGTCGAGACGAATTTACGTAGCCAAAGAGTGGACGTCGAATAATCGGGGAGCAGAACCCGCGTGATGAGTTTCCCTCGCTGCCGAAATATTGGAGTAAAACGGCGGTTGTTTGGGATCACTCAAAGGATTCGATGAGAACGATCGATCTTCGGCGATTTGCAAGTCGTGAAAGGGCAGGCCGCCGAGTGGACCCTAGAACGGACATTTTTCCTCCCCGTTCGCCGCGATCACTTGCTATTTAGTCGCTTCTGCGCTGTTAAGCGCCCCAACTGGACGAGATTCACAGTGATCAACGATTCTTTCCGCTCCTCTAATTCCCCGGCTGCACGCTTCTCGAACCACTCGTCGGTTTATTCGCAAAAGGAGTGAGTGGACGTCCGCGGCTTCATGACCAGCAGGCGGTCAGTAGGAGCACGAGGGCGAAAGCAGCGACGTGCGTCGAGAGCGCGGTGGCGGCCGCCGAGTCGCAGAGGTTCGTGTTGCACGCGCACTCCGAAAGGGTGTCGCCCGTGTGCGCGCACCCAAAAAAGCGGGTGGGCGAAGGCGGCACTCACTCGTCGTCCCCGAAGGTGCACGCGCGTTGGACGGCGCCCCCCGAAGAGCGTCCGCTTCGTGCACCACGCGCAGTCGTAAAGGACGCGGTCGGTCTCCGCGCCGCCCGCAAAGCACTTGATCGCCGCCGCTTGCTGCAGGAGGAGGGCGGCGAGCAGGACGAAGGCGAGTGAGTGGCGGGGCATCACGGACGGAGGAGAGCAGTGGTGAGGGGGATCGGCCGATCTTCCCGCTTCCCGCACGGGTAAAAACGAGCCGCTTTCCATGCACATTTCACGTCGCAACCCGTTAGTTTGCTCGAAGACGGTTGCTTTTTCCAAATCAACGCGTTTGGTTCGTTGAAGAAGCTGCTCGAAGTGAACGGCTGCTGTAATCGATTGTCGTTTCCTCCTCTCTTTTGCGCGGTAAACCCGAAACCACAAAGAAGTTTGTATCGAAGCTGAATCATGTCCGTGAATCCAAACGACAAGAGAAATCGAACGCCGACGGCGGACTACGGGCGGGCGGCGCTCGCTGAATCACTTCCGGTGGCGAGCGCCTTCTTTTTGAGAATGATTCGCGTTGTTGTGATGCCGGCGGGAACAATCGAACGAGCGGCAGAACAGTCCTTCTTTCCACTTCTCATCCGCTAACACAATGCGCTCTCCCTTCTTGATCGCCCTGCTGCTGCTCGAAGTGCGCCCGTCGTCGGCCGGGCGGTTCCTCTTCGATCGGCGCAACACAACGTTCGACTCGTGTGTTCGCGCGGACCGGGACCGCTTGTGAGTGCTCCACCTTCTTCTTTTAACCCCCTTTTTTGCAGCTACCTGGAGGGCTGCGAGGACACGACGATCGCCGTCCACTGGAGTCGGGAGGAGAATCTCCAGCTGTTCGCTCGAGCCCCGCCCAACAGCAGGCACGTCCTTTCTCTTTCCTCCTCTTCATTCTTTTTGCTTGCAGCTTCGAGTTGACACTCAACGGCGAGTGCTCGCTGCGGTGGGAGGTCCTCGCGAACGGGCGAACGCGAATCGGCGAGTTCTTTCGCCCTCCTCCTCGAATTCCTCCCGCTTGAAGGGGGCGTGCAGCTGGACGATCCCTCCGCATCGCTGGAGCTGTGGGCCGCGCGCGGCGTGTTGGACTGGGCGTTCCACGAGGAGGCGCGCTTCTGCGCGGGCAAATCTTTGCGGAATGAACGACAAACGGGCACTTCTGGACGACCGTGCGGTTCGCGCGGAGCGGCCCGGCGGACGTCTTCTTCGTTCACGTACGCCCCCACCGCTCGCTCGAATCAATGAGTGGAGTTTAGAGCGCGATCGGATGGAACCGGGAGTTCGGCGAGTACGCGGCCGAGATGCGAGCAAAGGGGACGACGAGGGCGAGCACTCCCGCCTCGACTTCAACGACGAGCGAGCGCATGTGGAAGAGGCGACTGGGAAGAGTTAGGAGTTGTTTTGTGCGTTCTTTCTTATCAGTTTCGCCGTCAAGTGGCTCGTTGCCGCCTGGCTGTTTTCGGTCGCTGGAACGGTCGCCTTCTTGTGAGCGCTGATCACTCTTTTTTGGAGTCGAACAGATCGGTCCTGAATGAATAAACTAGGACAAAAACAGTGGATCTTTTCCGAGTCGTCCGATCGGATCGATCGATTAACAGGAGTTCAGCAGCGCCCTCCTCTTCGCTGTCCGAACGAACAATTGGCTTCGGGGCAACACAGACCGTGTCCAGAACACGCAGCCAAAGAAGTACTGTTAGGAAAAGGAATCCATTGCATTGGAATGCGGAGAAGGCTAAGACGATTCTCGGCATTGCCACTCGCTTTCTTCCTGCACACCGGATCAGTCGGGGAGACGACCGGAACGCCGTCGAAACAAACGAGAACCAAGCGATTGCAAAAGGCGAGTCGTCTCTCGATTGCGCACCTCTCCTTCGCAAAACAACCGGCTGCTTTCGGGGGCGCAATGCCGAAGAGCGGCGAAAGAAGGAGCGGGCGAGTGGAAAGCCGCCATTTCGGTTTCTGTTCGCCCTCGAGACTCCCGCTCTCCTTCCGCTTGCTCCCCGGTCCGCCGATCGGTCGCTCCCGCCCGAGATGCTCGTTCGCTTCACGTTCCTCATCGCCGCCGGCCTGCTGCTGGGCTCGTCGGTGCTGGAGGCGGCGTGGCTCTACGATCCGGCGCACACGAAATTCGACTCGTGCGTGCGCCTGAGCGACTATAAGCCGAACACGTTGTAAGTGTTTCCTTTGCTTGTTCTAATCGATCACCTTCCTTTAGCGAGCTGGCCGACTGCGAGGCCACGACGATCAAAGTGCAATGGAGCACTCATTTGTCGAACCCGGACTTGGAGGATCTTCAGTTGACGATTCGTTTCGGCAGCGAGATTCCGACGTGAGTTCGTGTCTTCGTTTCTACTCTACGCCCTCTATCTGTAGTATCGAGCTGACCATCAACGACAAGTGCAAGTTGCCGATGAAAGTCGTCCGCGACAACAACGACCAATAAAGACGCAAATCGGTGAGTCGATCCTGGTGTAAACGAAGTCCTGCTCATTGTTCTGACAACGTCACTGTGAGCATCACTCCTCACCTGTACGTTCTGCCCGACTACGTGCTGTACAAGGAGGGCGGAGACGAACAACGTTTCTGCGAGGGACAGTCGCTGGTGCAAGACGCCGAGATCGCCATTATTGGACTTCGATTGGCATCAACCGGACAGGAGACATTAACCAATTGAATGTTCAGATCTGCTCACTGGTCTGTTCGCAAACCGGTGAAAATTTTCAGTCTCTTTACGGAACGCACACGTTGGATTTCGGCGAGTACCCCGCGCCTCCGCCCCCGACACGACGACCACCGAAACTCCGTCCACCACCGCTCGCGTGCCGAATACCGAGAAGAGTGAGTCCTTGCCCGCACTCATTCCCGCCTCTCCTTCAGCTTCCGCCGTCTTTTCGGCCATCACGTCGCCGTCCACCACCGCTGCGCCCGCCAAGACCGCCGCCAAGAGTGAGCCCTTGCCCACATCTCTATTCATTTCGGGCGCGCTCTTTAGATTCCGCTGTCAAGTCGCTGGTCGCCGCGTGGATCGTCGCGTTCGTCGGAGTGGCCGCCTTTTGGTGAGCGGCTGGCCGTTCGCTCGGGGCTGCAAGACGCCCATCCTTCTCTTCTCCTGTGTTCTGTGATCAGCCCATTCGGTTGACTTCGGTTAGATTCAATAAACTTCCTTGTGGACGCCTTGGTTGATGAACAGAAAGAACGAACGGTGAGCAATGAGTGGCGGCTTCTTGCTCACTCGTTACCACTCGTTCACGGCGTCAACCGACTCGACTGGTGGCTGGTCGCCTGCTTGTTGGCGGCGGACAAGAGCCGTGCGGACGAAGACGGCGCGCAGGTGGGCGGCGAGCAGGACGACCGGCTTCTGCTGCCCCACTCGCACAAAGCAAGGGCAGCTGAAAGTACAAGCGTCCGACTTCACGAGCGTCTCGTGGAACAGCGGCCGCTTCGAGTGGGCCCTTATCACGGCATACACTTCTCTTTTGTCGGGGAAAGAAGTAGCGGCGGACGGCTGGTCAGCACGCGACCAATACAAGAACGCCTCGTTTGCAGTGGTGTTCAGTCGAAGATGATGAGGGAAGCCATCAAGGCCGTCCATCTCACGGACAAACGAGCAGACGGTCAAAGCAACAACGAGCCCGCTTCCCGGCTGTTTATTCACCACACATCAAAGCAAACAAATGACAGACAGAGCGTGTTCATCTCATCGCAATCGGATCCCAAGTGGCTTCCAACGCGTCCCGCCTGCAAGATTAACGGTAAGTGAACAGGGACGAATGGAAGACGACAGACCGTTGGAGCGGGAGCTTGTCGTTGCCGTTCTTCAGCAGTCGCACATGAGCGGCGATCTCGTTCTCAACGACGCGAACCGTCGAGCTTCACCACGTGCACAACGTTCGGAGGGCTCGCAGCGTTCCAGCGAAAGGTCCTGCCGCTTTCGTGGCCGGCTGCTCGCACGCCGATCAACACGGAAAGGAGGCTGAAGGACGAAGGCGGTGAAGGGAGTGGTGAGTGGAGGACGCTCACCTGTTCTATTGCCTCAAAACAGCCTCCGCCGAATCCGAGAGCTTCCCGGCGAAACACGGCGTCTTGAGCTGAAAGAAGGAATGACGAATCGAAGTGAGAAGACGTACAGCGAGTGGACGGACAGCCCGCACGTCCTTTCGCGTTAGATTCCCTTCGGACGAGTCGGAGCGTGAAGAGACGGAGATCATCAGAACGACGGTGCAATTTCCGTTGATGCACAAGGACAACGGAAGTCGTTGCCGACCGACCGATTTGAAGAGGCGTCGGCCTGCAAACAACGTGTAAATGGGAGCTGATTGAGCGAAAGAACCGACCAGTGGGCTTGAGGACGACAAGGGTGTTCGCAAGACGATGGTCGCAAAGAAGCGACACACGGCTGAAGGCGAGACAGCGCGGACGCTCTTCTCCGTTGGTCCGATGGCGCTTGAATGTTCTCGCACTACGCCTTCACACGAATCGCGCATCCATCTTTCAGCGAGGTGGTCGTCGGCGTCCACAATCCCCAACTGAAATGAACGAGTAGATTAGGCGGGCAAAGGGAGGAAGCGAGAACTCACACAATGGACGAACATTTCAACGAACTTGAGGACGCCTTCTTCGCGGCTACACACCCCACAGAACGGCGACCGTCCACAAGAAGCGCCTCTGCCGAACAGCCGGCAGCGACCGCTCGTCTCGCAGTCGGGCGGCGAGAAAGAAGGAGAGCGATGAACGAGCCGACCGCTCGCGGCGAGCAGCGAAAGAAGGGCTGGCCGCCCGCCCCCGCTCGCTGGAAGTCGCCTGCGAGTTGCGTTCGGAGTTGCGCGACGACTCGCTTGCTGGCATTCGAAATGGACGCGGTTATTCCGCTGACAGATGAGTGTTCACCGTGGGGGATTGGTTGCTCCTACCGCAGTCTTCTCGTTCTTCCTTCCACTTTGAGCCCAACGACAAAGCAGAAGCCAACGAAACGGTTGCTTGCTGTATTCAAGCAAGTGTGGCCTTTTGATTCGAGTCCCCCTCATCACTTGCGGCAAGATCCTTGAGTTCTTTTTCGTAACGCCGCAGAGAACCGAGTCGCCCACTTCCACGGGCCGATAAGCGCGCTCTCCCGCCGCAACGAGCAAACACGAGCGGCGAGTGCGGGGGAGTGCGGGCGATCAGGCCGAAGGAGTGGCCGCCGGCGGGTTGGTGATAAGCGAGCGGGAGATTCTTGCCTTCCACTTCTTCGTCTCACTTTCTTCCTTTCGCTCTTTTGTTGGTTTGGTTCTGGTCGCGGCGTCGATCGAAACAGCGGTGAGTGAGTTGCCGTCGGGGATCTACAGTGGATTTCTGTTGGGAATGTTTGTGCTGTCTCGTTTCTGCTACTTTTCTCGTGTTTCATTTGCTTTCTTTTAGGCAGTTGGGCACTTTACGGCTGAATAAAGCAAATGGTGCACGGAATAAGCAGAAGACGTTGCGCACCAGTCAACGAGTGAATGATGCACGCTGGATCGAAAGGTTGGACGGCCGTTTGCTCGTTGCTCGAATGGAACGCTGGAAAAGGTGAGTCCCTCAAACCAAGCGGAAAATTGAAGACAGAGGGGTGGGAAACAGAAGGAGAGAAACGAACCCGGAATAACGAAAGAAGCGACGGAAATAATTGTGGCCCATTCATCGTTTTGTGAAACAAGCATTTACCGCGTGAACGTCAAGAAAAGTGTCGAGTGCCTGCAACCTAGTCGTACGAAACAACCATCGAGACTTCACTACCAACCTGCGACCTTATCGAAATGAGCGATCTTTTTCTACAAGCGGCTCTCGTCTTGACCAATAGTCATTTTGAACAACTGCCTTAATCTTGTTTGCTGGCAGCTAAAAGAAGAGAAAAATCGCGAAATGTGGTACCGCGCGGAATTTAAAATCCAACTGTTCGTGACGTTAAACCCATAAGTAAACGGGCTTCCGTTCGTCTCCTCCGGACATGTTCGAAACAACGTTGTCATAATTGAAGAGTGTCTATCTAATGCCAAAGACTTCTAATTTGTTGCTCGTTTCGGCGCAGATTCTGTCGACCTTCACTCTACATTTCAACCAGCAGTCGGCCGTTGTGGCGGTCGAGTTAAACGCTCCGCTCGCCGGTCAGGCGGTATCATTCCGAGCCAGATCGTTCACAAAAACTGCCCTTATTTTCACTCACCGTTTTTGAAGACATCATCTGTTCATCGGTCCTCTAACAAACGGCGGCCGCTGTTTGAAAGCCTCGCCTCCTCGTGGGCTCAACAAACGGAATTCGTTGTATGCTTCAAACTGAAGCCATGTGTATACGGCGAGAACGGAATAAACTATTAATCCAAAGAAAAACGACCTAAGAACGGAATAGCTCGTCTGGTTTTAATCAAAGACAACTTGTAACAAAGGTTTCATTTCTGAACGGGTACCGCGGTTTCACGTGTAGGGCTCGCATTTACGAGCTTTAAAAATCAAACCGATCGCAAGAACGGAATTCATTTACTTGTGCACGGAACCCAGAATAGCTAGACGCATGCTGCTTGCACAAAAAACCGAACGAAATGAAAAGCGAGGACGCGGCCCGCTCGTAACTAACGAATGGACGGAATAATCGACGAACGAGTGAACAAGCCGGCAGTAGGAGGGCGGTCCCCAATGAAATTAATCCGTTCACCCCGCGATAACTCGTGTTCCCCATCAAAACACTTCTGTTGCTTGGCATTAACCGAGCGTTTCTAATAACAGTAAGCAAAATCAACAACGAACGGGCTGTCTCAAAGTCCACAAGGAAACTCTTCGTCGTTACGGAATTTGACGACGACAACTAAAGAACCTGTGGAACGTCCTGCAGCCTTGCAAGAGCGTGACAGCCGATGAACCTCTAGACCCAAACGAAACTCGACAAGTGATTGAATCTGTGGAACAACACGCAATGGACGGTACTGCTCGGCCCCTTCTCGAAAGCAAGCACATTAAATGCATGTGGTGCGGAATTTATTTTGGCTTAAAGCCAAGTTTGACTTACTTTCCAGTTGTTCGAAAGAAACTGCGCGCAGAAAGTTGAAACACCACGCGAAACTACAAGAACTAGAGCCGGCATCCAGGTGCTTTGTATTCCCAGAAGACTAATTCCTTCCACCTGAAGCGGAATAAAAACTCGTTGAGTGTCCACTGGCAAAATTCAAGCCTGTTGGTCGCTCACATCGACTCTTCTCGCCCGTTTCTTACGAATGGTTGATCTTTAGAAGCTGCTTTGAAATGCTACACTTGAAGCGGAAATAAAAGCAGTGGCGGATTGATCAAACTAGCGTTACCAATTGACGTCTAAAAAGAACAACGAAAGTATCTCAACTCTCTTGCTCGTTAATTTCGTCTTTAACCAACGCGCAGACTTCTAGCAACGAGCCTCGACTTTGATCCAAATCGGCGATCCTTGCCGCTAGTTCGATCGAACAAACGGATTCTTCCTAGGAGTGTGGGCGAGGGCGGAATAATCGAACAGCAGCAAAGCGGTCACTCGAATTGCTTCTCGGGATCAAGCGCCAGCAATCTCGCACAAAACAATGCCCGATAGTACGCTTCCTTTATGAATCAAACGGCTGTCCGCGAATGCGTTATCGTTTGTGTCGATCAACCAAGTCATTCCAACAAAAAGTAGAAAGGAGTGAACAGAAAACACTAGGATTGCGACACGGAATTTTTCGATTGTCTCTCGGGTGCTTGCGATCCGAGAGGTGAACGAAGGCAACCTGCTATGACAGTGGGCAAAATAAGAAAATGAAAAACGGTCGCTTTGAACGTCAGAAACTAAAGGACGGCGAAATGATTGATCGCCGCTCGAAATAACTTCATCAGGGCAGCATACACCCACCAACAACAAATGATGAACGAAAAACGACGAAGATCTAAATCAGCTCTACGGAATTACCGAACAGCATTTTCTTCCACAAGTGCCGCTAAAAGAAGTCGTCACTATCGAGACGTGAAACAATTGCCCGTCATCACATTCGACCGCCATCTGTGCTGTTCCCGAAGCACGTCGCCTCAACAAAGTCGTCTTACATTTCGAATTGTTTTTCTGTTCGCCGCGGCTCCTACTTCAACGACCGACGACGGTTATCGGAATTGGCGTCCCGGTTTTGCCTCCTCCCAGCGGGAGAGCGGTAGACAGGCTTACGTGCCCAGGACCGCTTGCCTGCTTCAAATCTCGTCGCCATCCTCGAACCAACCGAAGCCCCAACCAACCGCTCAATCAAATACCGACCATAAGGTTCTTCTTTCGACCCCACCGCCCATTTCTCTCATCCGTCGAGTAAACGGAACAGTCGGCTGCGTTCTTCCGATGAGTCCCATCCCCTTCCGCCCACACACTCACGGCTTGCAGGAAGACGGGATGGCCGACAACTAGGAGCCGTTCTTCTCCGCACGCGCGACGCCCCTTCTGCCGCCTTTTCGACGGGAAAAGGAAAGATCGACCGGCCGACTTGCAGCAACCGCCGTCCGCCCGCTCGAACAGCACATCGGCCGGGCGACGGAGTTCGGCGGCGGCCAGTCGGCGTACGTGACGACGTTGCGGCCGCCCGCCGACGTCGCCGTCCCGCCGCGGAGCCCCGCCCCACGCGACGCTCCCGTGGGCAACGCCTGCTCGCCGGCGTGGCGGCGGGCGTGTTCGCGCTCGGCCGCCTGTTCGCCGTCGGGGGGCTCGCGGCGCGTTGCTCGGCTGGCATCGCTGATCGGTCGAAGGGCGGCGTTCGTTTCGCCAGTTGACGGCGGGAATAAACGCGAATTCTCTTGGACTGAGGGATCGATTAGGCCCAACGGAAAAAACCGGCGAGAACGTCCGGTAAACGGGGATCAACGCGGAAAACAAGACTTCGCCCGCCCGTTCAAATCGAGCGTTTCGGGCGATGATCGGCGCGAGTTTTCCGCTCGCATTCTTTTGAAGGAGTGGCGGCTACAAGCTGGCGGTAGACCGTGGGGCACACCGCCTCTGAACTCTCGAATGTCCCTCTTTTGTTGTGATTTGTCGATCAAAGCGTTGTTTTTTCTGTGAACAAAGAAATCGTCGAGTTTCCAGCGAAGTGGTCGGAATTCTGATCAATCCATTCGTACTCCACTCCACTGCATCAAACTATTCCCTTTTTGTTCTTGCCCGCAAGCCGAGCCGCAGCTGCTCGTAGTCCAGCAGCAGGCAGTGACTATCGAAACAGGAGGACGACAGCTCGTTTACGAGCTTGTCGACTCCTTGCCAATCCTAATCCGATGTCTACCGCGCCAGCGAGTTACGACGATCGGAATGCGTTAAGGTGTTGAGTCCAAACACCAGCGAACGGACGAGTCGCCATCAGACGAGCACTTGCTGCTCAGCGCGTAGAGATGCAGTGGACACATGACAGGCGAATGAATTCAAACTACGCCCAGCCGTTTTCCGCGTTTTGTTCGCCTCTTCTGGTGTGCGGGAGACGTTTCTTGGCAGGAGCATTTCTTTTCCGTTAAAAATTAAACGCAATCGGACAGACGAGAGGACACGCAAGCAGCGGCAGGGGCTGTCCGCCATCGAACTTCCGCACTCGCCGAGCGATTCGCCAACAAAGCCTAGACGATCAACAACATTCGTGAACAGCGTCGATTGCCGCCAAGCCGTCGTGTTCGTTGTGGAATGAACGAAACGGTGGAGCAAGCGATTTCTTTCGCCTATCGACAGGTCGACTTCATTCCGCTAAAGTTTCTCGTCTAATGCGAGTGTTTCCAAGCAGTCAACAGTTGCTGTTCTCTGTTCCTGTACGCCTCCTTGGTGCATGCCGTTGTGTACCACTCGCCGAAAGAAATGCCCGCTTTCCGCTGGTACATCCTGTGGAATGCGACGCACGGAATGGCGGTCAGTTTGTTGCTCCTGCTTTGTGCGCCGCACCAAACCTTGTTGCCCTACCCGATTTTGATCTATCGAGGTGTCTTCGACTGGATCGACGCTGTAAGTAACGTCTGACATTCGAGTACACCGCCCGCTCATTCGGATTGGCCGCGTTTTACGGTCCGAATGAACGCGATTGCGGTGGTTGGATCGTTGGCGGGCACGGTGTTCACCACGTGCATGCTGTTCATTTATCGCTTTGCCCAGACCACTCGCTCGCCGTATGTCGCTTTCCTCTCGAACATGCGGTTCTACACGTTGATGTACGTCCTCTTCAACTTCGTGTGTTTGGCGTCGATCTACGGCTGTCTTCACCCCGCACTCATGGAGCGGACGCAGTTGTTGGCGGCTCTGAAACCCGTGGACCAGCGGGCGTTTGATCGTTTGAGCGGACATCCGGTGGTCATCGGGTTGAGCGTAAACGGAGGTCGCTAATTGCGTTCACTCCTCGTTTTGCAGCTGAACGCGGGCGCTCGGTGGGTGTGGTGGGCGTGCGCGAGTGCGGCGGTGCGGTTCTCGCTGATGGCGGCGATCACGATTCTGTGCAGCCTGACCACCTCGCGTTCTCTCTTCCAATCTCGGCATCGATTGCACAGACGAACGGCCGAGTTGTACTCTCGGCTAGCCACAATGCTACTGCTGGACCTTGCTGCAGCTTTTTTCCTCGTCGCCATTCCCGTCTTCTTTCTCTTCATCGGCGTGCTGTTGGGTTCGAAAGCGCTGACTGCCGGCATCGCTTTGACGCTGTGCATCGGCGACCTCTACCCGCTTGCCGCCAATTTGTTGATTTTCGTCTACGTTGACGCCTACAGACGGCGTTTGTTCACGTGGGCGCCACCGTGCGGTTGCTTGGCTCGATTCCAGCCCAAACAACAACAACACGTCACGTTCTTCTCGCTCAGGGACACGCCAAGCCTTCGATTATCTAGCCGGAAACAAACGCAACAAGAACGAATGTGTACTGGCAGTTTTAATCAAAGTGTTGCTAGTAAATAAACGTCTATTGACCACAAATGATGACTTGTGAACGCTCGGCACGCTGAAAACCGCCTTTAAGGCGACTGCCCTCAAGAACTCACCGTTCGAGCGAAAAGACAACCACGCGGTCTGCCGCCTCGTCCAGCAGCGAGCGCACGAACGAGCGGGAGCCATCGGCCAGCCGCACCCACAAAAAATCACACGAGCTGCTGCTTGACGACTTCCGCTGAAAGTACACGCCGCCGTCTTCGATCTGACGGCGAGATTGAAGGGAACAGAAGACGGCTGCTAACGATCACGTCCCCCCACCTCTTCCCGTTAAAAGAAGGCCGCACACTCGCACGGAAGAAAGGCGGGGATGAAGAGAACACGAGTAGACAAACCAGAGGTTGTACGATGCGTTGCTCGGCGCGCCCCGTCTCGCATGATCGAGCGAGAAGGCGAGAAGAGTGAATGAGGAAAATGCTCTTGTTCGCGCACGAAGCGTCCCGACGCTCATCTTCACGAGTTTCCCTTGCCCGTGAAGAGCCGATCGAATCCGACGGTATTCGAGAGGGCGGCCAAAGAGAGCAGGACGAGGAGAACGAAGAGGGCTGTTGGCTCATTTTTGCGTGTGGTTCTCCTCCCACTGCCCCCTTCTTGAGTGAAAAGCGGGGCGGGGCCAATTGTTCGCCGAGTTCTACCGAACGGAAGACGTCCACCGCTAGTTACTCACTTTTTCTTTCGCAACCGCTCGTTTTGTAGCCGCTGCTCCGATGTCAACACCCGCACGCTCGAAATGTAACCGGCCAGGCGCCGGGCACCTCCGCCACTCAATGGATTGCAGAACGTCGTCTCTCGGCTTTCTTCCTGCATTCGAATGCTCTCCAAACTTCGTGTCTTCGGCAAGAGCGAAACGGTTGTGGGCGCTCCCGAATGTTCGCGAAAAGCCTTCTGAATGCGAGGTCAAACGACTCGTAGCTGCCCGCCACTCATCCGAAATTCGTACGAAACGGAGCGAATATTCTCGCCTTTAGCCCGAAAGAAGCAAACACTCTCCCACTTCTTCACTCCGCAAATTGAACAGGATGTCGGCCGACTCGCCGCCGCGCGCGCTGGCGTCCACGCGACCGTCTGCCTACTCACGCTCGCCGGTCTCCGCGCGTTCGTGCGGACGCCGTTCGTGCGGCGCGTGCTGAGGTTCGTGAGCGGCGAGACGAATGGATTCAACTGATCGATCGATCGCCCGTTGAGGAGCTGGTCTGGAGCGCGGGCTTCGCGTACTGCCTGCTCGGAATCGTCTTCCAGTTGTCGCTAACCGGCTATCGAATTGTGGGCCCTCATTTCTTTTCTGAGAGCTTCCAATCGCCGCTTTCAGGTCACGTACGCCTTCGACTTGTCCGCCTGCTCGTACGTTCGGATCACGTCCCGCATTTAAGCGATCGAGCCGTCAGTCTTCTCACGAACGAACAGAAGTGTGCTCAATGAATCGAATTTATTATCACACATTCTAAAGGAAAAGAACCCGTTCACTCGAAAGAGAACGGAACAGAAGACACGGGCCTGGAGCGGCACACAGACCGCCTGCTCACTTCTTGCCGCCGCCGCCGCCCGTCAAGATCAGCTCGTGGCGGTTGATCTGCAGCGGAAAGGAATGAGAAGAGATGGGAGCTGCTGGGAACTCACGTCGCCGGTGCCCTGCCCGCGGAAGGCCTGTCCCTTCGCTCCCGGCTTCGTCTTCTTCGGGCCGCGCTCTTCGGCGCCTTGGGTCGCGTCCGCGTGTACGCGCTCTTCGTCTGCTCCTTCGTTTTGACGCCCGTTTTGTCCGCCGCCGTCTTCTTGGCCGCCCGCTTCTTCTTTTGGTTCTTGCGGATGACCAGGAAGTAGACGAGCGAGGCGACAATGAACAGCAGGAGGAGTAGAAGGGCGAGACAGCCGCTGAATTCGGGGGATGAACGAGAAGAATGGAGAGGGGACTCACCCGATCAGTCCGATCATCAGGCCGTTCATCCCGCCGTCCTCCGAGTCCTCCAGAGCGGCGGCCGTCGGGCGGCGCAGGCTGGCAGCCAGCGGGTCGACCGTCGAAGTCGAGGGCTCAGCGGAGGTCGGAACGGTCGAAGAGGTGCTCGGCGTGCTGCTCGAAGTCGTGGGCACGCGCGTTGACGTCGAGGTCGAGCTGCTGCTGGAGATCGTGCTGGACTCCGTGGTCGGCAGCAAGGTGGTCTGGGATCATGCAAGGAGTGAGCGGAGGTGAGTAAGAAGACAAACGGTGCTTGTGGAAGTCGAGGTGGACGTCGAGCTCGTCGTACTCGGAGTGGTCTAAAGAAGATTGTGAGAGAGATGAGTACGAGGAAGAAAAGCGACTCACCGAGCTCGTAGAGGTGGTCGACGCGGTCGAAGTCGTAAGCTCCAGCGTCGACGTGGAGCTAGAAGTAGGCGTGGAAGAGCTGCTGCTGCTCGAAGAACTGAAGGTGCTGGTCGACGGCGTTGTGGACGTCGTCTAAAAGAAAAGGGCATGGCGGGAAGAACGGACGCCTTACGGTAGTCGTTGGCTCCGGCGTGGTCGTGGAACTGGTCTGAAACAGGAGCGAGTAAGAGGGCAGGAGGCGGGCAACTTGCCGTAGACGTCGACGTGGTTGTCGTCGTGCTCGTGGACGTGGTCTAAAGACGGGCCGTGAAGTAAGTTCAAAGAAAACAAACGACTTACAGTGGTCGACGTGGAAGTCGTCGGATTGCCCGGCACGAACGGATACTCGCCGTAGTCAACCGGGCGTGCATCATTTTGCTTCTGAAAGTTCCTCGCTTCAAATTAAAACGCGTGAACATGAACTTGCGAATAACAGGACGCGTTTGACGGGCCCGTTCCGCTTGAATCCGATGCGCGTCCACCAACGGCCCTCAGCGGTCTTTTGGAGCCACGACCGCCCTTTGCAGAGCTCTGTGTCGTTGTAATTGTGGACGAGAGTGCCGTTCGGTGTGATTTGCAGCACGGCATAATGGAACCTGAACGTTACACCATCTGATTGGGCGCAAAAATTAGCTCGACAGGATGAAAAAACTCTTACTGAACACGGTGTCCATCGGTTTCGTATCCGGCACGCCTTGCACCTCAACCGTGCACTCGTCACCGACGCTCCATTCGACTCTGGAAACAAAAGACGCGCTGAAGCAGAAAGAGCGAACAGAGCAGAACTCACGTGTCCGACTCTTGCAGACCATCGACCCACAATCTGATGTCCAGTTTCGACGCCCATTGCACCTGCATCGTGGTTGCGGAGCAATTCGTCAGGTCGCTGAACAGGGAGAGATCAGTTGAATGAACGAAAACTCACAAAGCGGAGTACTCTTCCGTCTTCTTGACGCACGGGTCAAACTGCGAGGTGGCCGGATTGTAGAGGAACTTCGTCTGCGCGAGCTGCGCGAACGCGAACAGCAGGAGGCCGACGAAGATCCACGACGGCGCGCGCATTTCAGCGAGGCAAACGACCAATCGAGTGCAAGCAATCTGAAGCGACAGGAATGAGCGAGAAGAGGAAATGGAGAACGAGCGGTCGGTGGGAAGGCGGAAGAACCGAATGGCGAGTGGCCGCCCGCCGGCCGCCGCTTTTCGACTTGCCGCTCGTGTCGCGTTTGCGCAATCAAAGAAGGAAGACGAGCGATTGGTGGGCTAACGGTTCGTCTGAACGCTTCGTCGCTCGTCGCGTCACTCGCTCGTTGTCCACGGCCACTTGCCGAAGGGGTTTGAGCCGCAGAGTTCTCTGCAGCTGCAGCCAACGAGACGTCCTGCCCGCCTTTTCGTTCACGCGTGTTTGCTGCCCGCTTTCTCGCTCTGGCTGTCTGCACGTTCGATTCAACGACCACCTTGCGATGCAACAGTTGGTTTATTCCGCGACCGGTTATTCACGTTTCATCACCACGACTTTCGGCCGCTCCGCCGCTGATTTCTGCGAGTTTTCCGCCTGGCGGCCGCCTTCTTCTCCGATCCCCTCGGTTTCTTCGCCGCGTTCGATCGGCTCGATCCAGTTCTGGTCGTCTTTTTTGCGCCACTCGGCTGACCGCTTGAATTTCCACTCGTTCGGGCGGCCGTTTGTCCACTCGGCTTCCGCATTGTGTCATCCCAGCGTCCCTCGTGTATGGCCGCCTCTTCGAGCTGCTCTTGTAGCGACACGAAGTGCGGGCAATTGCCGACGATCTTCAACTTTTGGATGTCGCCTCTGGAAAGCTTCCAGTTGTCTGCAATCCTCCCATTGCCCAGAGAGATGAGTGAAGGGGCACCTTCTTCCGCTTCATGGTCGGCGAGACGCCGTCCTTGGAGAAAGCCGTGTCTTAAATAAATTAGTGGTTATGCTCAATACTTGCCCGCCCCTTCTACCCATCTTGGTAGTGCATAAAAGCAAAGCAAATTACAAAAAGATGTGCTTGCGGGAAGTTCAATCTCTTTCTCACGTCCCACCGCTCCAGCGCTCGAAGACCCTCAAAAGCTCACCGAATCCAAGTCGTACGGCGTGACGACGTCGTAGGGGTCGGCGCGATGGAGCTCGAACTGGGCTGCAGCAACCGAATTCAAGCCAACGGCCTGTTGCGGGAAGTTGGGAGCAGAGGAGAGCGCAACGGTTGTCGCCATTTGTAGTCAGAAGTCAGTACGAACAGGCACATCGTGAATAGGCGAGAGTTCTTTATTCCACCGTAATCAAGAGAGAGAAATGCAACCCGGCGGTCGCCGCGCGCTTACGCGCGCTAACGACTGACGGACGAGCGCGTCGGCGGACGAGCGCACAGGGCGGCAGTCCGCTTTCCGTACACACGTTGATCCGCCGGCGCCTCGCAAATACAAACTACAGGGTAGAGACACAAAAGATGGACGTCTGTCGGCTGGGTCGTGAATTGGCCGCAACAGGCCGCTGGATTGCTCACCTCTGTGTTTAATGTCGTTCTCCACGTTCTCCCAAACGACCGTTTGTGCTGATCTCTGCAGGGAAAAATGAGTGCGTTAGAAGGGATTTCTTGCCTGTCCGGTCGTTGATGCTCGTGCCCGATGGCTGCAAAGAGCAGTTGTTGGTGGGGGTTTGTTCCGAACGCTGGGATCTCTCGCCCGGGACAACTCAAGCGACAAATCTCATCGCTCCAAAGCAACCACCAATCATAAAAGAAACGAACCGATGGCGTGCATGAACTCGTGCTGCACAGCGGCTTCACTGAGCACGCAGTCGCGATGCAGCGACATCCCTTGGGCGCCGCCTGCAATCTCCGCTCTTCTGGGATCATCCGATCGAACGGACCTATCCGCCCCATTTTGGACGAGCAGACGTCCCCCTTGAACACTTCGATGTAGTCGGCGTTCGGCCGCTGCTCGTAGTCGACAAACTTGAAGCGGCTGTCCAACTCCGGGGGGTCCAACAAGGAGCGCTGCAAAGAGCGAGTAAGCGGAGAACGATGAGTGACTGCCCACTCGTGCTGGCCGGAGAGGCGGTAAAAGAGCGTGTTGTTCGCCCATTGCTTCAATTCCGCCGCTCCTTTGCGACGTCCATCGCTTTCCGGGGATCCCGCAGCGCTTCAGCCGGTTCTTCGAGCGTTGATTAGCGAGTGGAGCGAAGGCGGAGCGCAGGGATGTCACCGCCGAACAAATCGGCTCGTTTTTCGCTGATCGCCCGGAGGTTGATTTTGTGGATTGAGCGGGCGTTCGCCGCGGAGCAGTAGAGAACGGAGAAGAGCGTCCATTGGAGCAGGAGGGAGGTCTCCACCACTGCCAATGAGTGAGAAACTCCGGACCTTCCCCGCTGTTTCCGCAACTTCCGTACGTATTCGAGTGATGGAAACGTTTGTTTGCTCACCTGCCGCCAACTCGGCGGGCGGAAGGCGGGAGCACTTCCGTTCGTCACCGTTTTTCCACAGCGTTGTGTGGGAAAAAAAGGCGGTCGAAATGGCGAACGTAAGCGAGAGAACAGCCGGCCGACACACCAACTGGTGCCCGCGCCGAGTGGAAAGCAGCAGAAGGCGGTCTTTTCGTCCACCGCCGCCTTCTCTTCAACCTCCTCTCTAACGGCCGATCCGCAGTCTCAGACGGGAAACATCGATCAGTCGGCTCCAGTCGCCGCGCGTCCTCGCCGAAGTAACAAACCGGCGGGCGCGCTGTCTTCTGCTCGAGCGGCCGCTTCGTGTTCCCGACGGGCGGGCAGTCGGCTCGTTCGGCTGCCGGAAGGGTGGTCGGCTCTGCGAAGTCTAGCGGAGAGCGGCGGGAGTCGAACGGGAAGGCGGGGAGCTGAAGAGCGAAGCGGAAGCAGCCGCGCGGCAGCGCGAGGATCGACGACCACTCGCTCGTTTCTTTCGGGTGCCGTCGCCCTCGAACGGCCTGCAGCTCGCGTCGGCCGTCGGGCATGCTCGCCTGTTCGGCGGCCTTCTTCCCCAATTGCGGCCAATTGCCAGCAGTGTCAAACGAAAAGCGACCAAACGCGCTGCACTCCGGTGGATGAACGCAACTTCTAGCGGCTTCTCGTGTGCGTCCTCCAATTCGACCGACTGACCGACCGAACAGCCCGCAGCGGCCGGCGAACGACCCGAAAAGGCCGCTCGTTCGCGTCCTCTCAACGAATTAGAAATCGAAGGTGACCAAAAAGTGCAAACCCTAGCGTGCCTGCACCCATTCAGCCTCTTGGCGCCAGAGGAGCCCACGAAGTCTCCGCTGTTTCGGGTGTTCAGCCGACAAGGCGCGTCGAGCGGCGAACGAGTCAACCAAGTCCGCAGCAAGTTTAGTCGTCTTATGCTATGTTGAAGGGGATACGTACCGTCCAACGATCAATCGCTGTACGGCGCCGTGAACCCGAACACGACCCGACTTCACTTGATCAACAAAGCACATCGAACCCACTAACCGGCTCCGAACCCGCGACCCGCACCGCACCGCAATCCGCGCCCGCAACCACTCGGCTACGAGAACTTGTTGTTGGGGGACCGCAAGTTCGGGCTTTTCTGCCGCAGGCGGGCGAGCCGTGCGTTCTCTCGCTCGCTCGCTGCGAAATCAGAGGGGAGAAGCGACGAGTCCGAACGGTTCAGCAGTCGTACCGATCGTCAATACGAGTTAATTCCGACGATTCTTTCGAGTTCGAAGGAAGCCGCCGACTGTCGTTCGTTCATTCAAGACTGTGGACATCAACAACAACGAAAGATAGAAAGAGCTCATTGCATCATCTCGACGAGCTTCTCGTAGAGATCGGGCTCGCTGCGGACGAGCCGCTTGATCGGGGCGGCGGCGAGAAGCGCCAACTTCCCGCCGTTCGCCTCCGCCCACTCGAGCACGTGGGCGGCGAGTTCGCGGGCGTCATGGCGGGCGGCGAACACGAGGAGGTCGGCGGCGTTGTCTCCGGTGATCCCCGCCTTCAACACGCGCGTGCTCTCGGCCTGAACGGACAAACGGATTCAATGATCGAGTGGAGAGAACTCACCGTCAAAGCGGACCATTTGGAAGCGAGATCGGCGTTCTCGGCTTTCAGTTCCTCAACCTAAAGTGACCAAGCATGTGGAAAGAAGGAGAACGGGAGTTACTCACTTGTTGCTCCAAAGCGGGAACTCCAGCTGCTTCGCCCGCCACACACTGCAGCTCTCCGAGTTGCGCGCGGAGTTCGGCCAGTGCGGAAGAAGATTGACGCTCCTCTTTTTGCAGCTTCGTCTTCAGTTGTTCGTTCTGGAAGCACGGCGAGTTGATCGGTTGGTGGGGAAGAAACGAACCTCGTTGTCGAGCAGGGCGCATTCCTGCCGTTGCTCCTCGCATTTTGCCTCCAACGCGACCTTGTAGGACACGAATTCGGCGTTCTTCGACTCCAGGAGGCGAACCTGCAAACATCGGAATGAATCGGCTGTTAGACGCTTAAAGAACAAACTTTCTGCGCCTCCACGGCCAACTGCCCGTCCTTTTCGGCGAGTTTCTACTCCAGCTTTCGAATGTGCGCGCAGAGCTCAGCGTTGAGGGCGTCCGCGTACAGCCGCTCTTCCGCCAAGCAGTCCTGCAGTTCCTTGAGCTAAGCGAAGGTAGGATAGAAAAGGGGAAAAGAACGAACCTCCGCGGGGGCAGTCGGATGGACGAGAGTCAGCGCTGAAGCAAGTGCCTGGTCGATCGATTGGAGGCGCGTTGCAGGCGCGGAGACCGACTCCAGGTCGTGGGCGGCGGGAGCAAAGAGAGGGGTCTGCTCATTCACGGCCTCTTCCGCTTCTTGTGCGGTCTCGTCTTCAGAGTCGCTCAACGTGATCCCGTTCTCTTCCTCCGTGCTGGAGATCGACGACGATCGACGAGGACGCTTGGCGTGAGGATGATCGGTCAATGCGGCCCGCCGCTTCGTACCGCCGGCCGTCTCCTTCGGCTTCTGCCAGACAGAAACCGACGGACCGGACGGAATGTTGCTGGCGACCGCCGTTCGTTGGACCCCGCGGATGTTCGTGCCCACTTGGCGGAAGAGCTTTCGGTCCTCCTGAAAGACGGCAATGCGAGAGGAATCGAAGAGCGGACCCTCACGAAGAACACACGAATGGCTTCTTTGCGCCCTCGATCGCACGCGTGTCGTTGAAGTCTGTGCACTATGCGCTCGTGAGTGTTTCGGTTGTGTGCATCGATGCTGCTGATGCCGCACAACGAGCACTCGAAGCCGTCCGGCTGTTCGTGGCAACGAATGTGTGCTTCGCGGAGTTGCTGATTGCGGAATCCGTTCATTCCGCAAATCCCACACGTCGGCTAAACAAAAGAGATCACTTGCAGGCATGCGATTGAAACAAACTAGTGGCGGCGGGCGGTGGCGTTTGGCGTTCATGAGCTCGCGCAGTTCGGCCTCGGTCGCTTCTTCTTCCTGCGAATCCAAGCTGATGGCTGCCGAGGGTCGGGCGTTACCTTGTGTGTCCAGCAGCTTGAAGCCGACGTTGTAGAGAGCGGCCAGTTGGCTCTGAACACGCGGGATACACAGAAAAAATAGCAAACTAACCTTGAGAATCTTTACGGCATTCTTCTCGTTAACGTCGAGCGCGTGCCGCCGCAATCCGTGTGTGTCTTTTTCGTGCCTCGCTCGATCGCCACGCGTCTCGTAGCTCACGCAGCAAATCGCGCACGTCCACGGGTGACCGCGATCGTGGCCTTTCTCATGGCGCTCTCGGTTCTTTACGCTTGCCAGATCAATGCCGCACACGCCGCAAAAGTTCTGTGAAAAATATTGGGATCACGAGCGAAGAATAGTCGGAGAACTCACGTCCCGCGGTGTGCCGACCGCCTGCTCTCCGTCGGCTTCGATCTTCACGTCCTCCGCCGCCATTCGTCGGAGTGGAATCGAAAGAACAAGTCTAAAAGCAAACGGAACTATCAGCCGTTTGAACGGAAACAATGAAGCGCGCGAAGCAGCGAAAAATGCGCGGACGACCGCCCAAAACAACTGAAAAAAGAAAAAGTCAGCTAAGCACGTTCGTCAGATCCTTCGACAGCACGAGGCTGGTGTGATCGGAGCGCCGCGGTTCGACGAAAGCGGGCGTGTGCGATTGACAGCTGCATGCCGGCTGCCGCTGCGAAGCGACGAATCCACGCGGCAAATGCGGAGAGGTCGCCCGTGGGATTTCGGCATGTGATCGGCCAAACGCAATTGAAGGCGTGCTTTCGGAGCGGGTATTCCCACGCCCTCGATTGTGTGAAAGAGAGAAGTGACCTCCGCTCATCTCTTCGTCATGAACACGAACGCACGAAATTTGTGAGAATGCTGCCCGCAGTGCTCGGTACAGCTGGGAAATTCGAAAGGCTCACGAAACTCCGGACCGCTTGCGAAAAGACGGTAAAGTCGTCAGAGAGCAGCAAATCGCCTCTGGGGTCGAAATCAAACGCTGCTGTTTGCTTTCCCGCTCAAGGACCACGCCAGATTAGCACGTGTTCACCATTTTTCGTGACGCTCGAGCGATCAAACGGCTTGCCAATGAGATCCCGATTAAGACATTTCGTCTACAAAGCGAAACAACAACCACTTTATTCTTCCAACCAACACATTTATTCGATTGACGTTTAGCCGCTCTTGACGTAGAAGAAATTGCCGGCGTGCGGCTTGCCCAAATCGTAGCGGCGCGCAAAGTCGGTCACATTCCAGCCGTAGCGGTCGTCCAGGTCCTCGCGCTCCTTCACGTTGCCCAGCCGCTGCAGCTGTTTGTACACGAGCCACACGTAGCGGCGATCTCCATTGATTTGTGGCGGGAGGAGATGACGCGGCCCTTGCGCAACGCCTTCTTGCCCGTGTCCACCGAGTGCCCTGCAGTCGAACGGATGAGGGGATGTCCACAAGTGCTTGCCCGGAATGTTGATCACGAGGAAGTGGCGGAAGGGTCCGTTCTGCGGCGCGTCCGAATCCCCGGCCTCTCGCCCGGCGCGGACCACCAGTGGACGTCCTGCGGTTTATCGCCGACGGGACGCTTTTGACGAAGCGGGACGGCCGCAAAATTTTCTGCGCGAACAGACGGCTGCGCAACGACGCGTCGAACGGCCGCCATCTTCGGACGCGCGTCCAACTCGAAGCCACCGGCAAGCTGTGGGATTTCCTCCTCACGGTTCGCCCATTCCCTCGAATTTTCGTTGGATTGCCCGCAGATTACGGACAGCACGAAAGAGATTTAAGTCGATCTCCAAGCGAACTCCAGCTAGAGACTCGTTAAGTTCTTTCCGTACTCTTCCTTCCTTCCACTTATCATTCCTTTCTCTCCCCTCCATACTATGAGAAAGACGTCCAACGTCCCGTTCTTGCGGCTTGTTTATTCCATGTGTTCTCCGTCTTAAATACAAAAGGGCTAACTGGCCTGCGAGGAGAAGAGTGGAGCGAAGGCGGCTTTCCATCGACGCTCCCGCACAGGAGGCGGGCGTCTGCAACGCGGTGGACCACGTGCGACGCCTCCCCTTCTTCTACGACACACGTCATTTGAAAGTGTACGGCACGTATTTGCGGGCAAGTTTTTTCGTTCCAGCTACGATCGGTGGATGGCCAAACACTCGACTACGACGACTAGGAGTGTGAGCAGAACAGTCAATAAGACCACCGTTGGTTCGAATGAGTGAGAATAAAACGCGGTAATTCGTTTATAATAAAATATATCGATTAAACGGCGTAAAATGTGTGGCAAACACGGTAGCCAACTGCTGAAAGACAGGAGCTGTTTAGTGTCGTGGGCTTCTCAAGAGACACTCGACGGAGCCGCATCCGTCTTTGACTGGAAGGTTTGCCGAAAGGCAGTGCGGTAGTCTCGGCTAAAGCAGCGATTATCACTCGTTGTTCAAATCAAAGCTTGCCTGAACGTGAACAACCAGAGGGCATTCGAAGCACAAACGAGATTCACGCACATTCCACTGGCCACCACCGAATTGAAGAGTTGGGTGGGTCCCGCATGCAAGTTCAGGAGTACCACTTGCGAGATCGCCACGGTCACCCAGCCGAACAACAAGTTGGCCATAATCGCTTGCAAGGCCCGAAAGCTGCGTCGTGTTTTCCCCGACACTCGGCGAGACTTCAGTCCCATCCAAACGCTCAAGTAGCACAGGATCGCCACGCCGTTGATCACACCGCTGGAAATCATAAACTGGAGGGTGAAACGGGGGTTTGCAAGGATCGGGTCGGGCACCACGCACAACGTGAAGCTAAACAAACAAATATGTAGGCATCCGAGTAATAAATGGGCTTACGTGTCGCCGCGCTCACTCGTGAACAAAACGATCGACCAAACGACCCACAACGAGTAGCCGCCGCAAGCCACAAAGACGACGATCGTGTAGACGGTGGCACTCACTCGTTTGTGCCTAAAACGAATCTCGAGGGCGTGTTCTTCTCGGATTTCCATACCAGGAGGAAAAGAAGAAAGAACACAAACGATCGACGGAGATGAGCATCGGCAGCAACACACCGCAGAGAAGGCCGATGTCCGGGAGCAGCTCCCAGCGGACACACGAGCGCAGCGGGATGAAGTAATCGCCCGTAAACATCCGAAAGATGTACTGAAGATGGCCGAGTTGATGAACGAAATCGCTGAAGCACAAGGCGGCAAGAAGGTAGTTGCACGAATTCTTCAGCTTCCTGCAGCGAACGCTCAACTGTGCAAAGGATTGAAAGCAACGTACGGACTGCAATAGGTGATCCAAACGATGCCCAGATTGCCCACAGTACCGAACGTGATGATCACGGCGAGAACGGCAGCCAAAAAGATGGCCGGCTTGATGACCGTTGGGTTTTGCACGTAAGCGCCATAGAGCTAAACAATTCGATAGGTGGGTGGGGTCGAGTGAATGGCGTACCGTGTCGCTGTCAAACAGCGAAACGTTTTGATTCATTGTGATCCCTTTCGTCTTGAATGCACGTCAACCACGCAGCAGATTGACCCAGTGCACGACTATCACGTTTTGAGAAAGCTCAACGATCCTCAAGGAACAAAAACAAAATAAAAGGCCTTGAGCGGGCGATAAAACGTGGTCCCGAGAACCCCACTTTTTTTATCGCACTACAGTCTTCTTGCGCAACCACCTGAGTCAAGTACAACACGCGAATGACCACAAAACACGCGTGAGCACGCGAATTGGAGGCTGCTGAAATCCGAACTACAAATCGAGCTCCTTTTCGGCTTCTTGCTGGTCTCCAATTCGCTCGAGATCTCCGATCTCCGAACCGATTTTTTAAAGAACACTCTACTGCTAGACGGCGAATATTTCAAACGGCAAGAAGGTGAACAAGAACACTCCAGACTCTCGCAATCGATTCGAATGCAACCGTCGAGCAGGCCGCGGCAACTGCGGTCGTACGTACGCGAGGAAGGCGGCGAGCAGAAGGAGACGAGCGGAGAGCGGGGATTCCGACCGTCTTTTATTCCCGAACGGCCGGCAGGTGGTCAAACAGGCGAGAAATCTTCGAGGTTCCGACTGCTTTATCTGATCGTCGGGACGAGCAAGAGTGGAAGTGCAGGGCCCGACGGTTTCTTTTCATATGCACTCTGATCGTTCGGATGTTGCGACCGCTGAATTCGCAGTGCTTCTTGCACGGTACGCTTGTTAGAAGGCCATTCGATTCTAGGCCACGAGCAATGCTATCGCCTTTTTTACGTTTGTTTATTGCAAAGAATTCAACAGCAAATAGACAATCAGTTGTTGGACAATAGAAAAGGCAACGCATATTTTTATTCCGCTTTTTGCAACGCGTTCATGACCGCTTTGTACAGCTCTAGATTCTCCGTGAGCAGTCCAGCTATTGGCTCCTTGATCATCAAGGCCGTCTTGCCGCCGTTCCGCTCGGCGAACTCGACGGCCGGCGGCTGCATCCTTTGCGGGAGGAGTGCGTTTGGAGGGATGCGAGTGAACGGGGATTGTCACCCTGCTCTCGGCCTGCCCGCGCTCTGCCCGTTTGTACGCGGCTTCGAATTGGAGCATTCGGCGAACGACCGCAGATTGAAGTCGTTTTCTTCCTCTCAGTAGATGTCAGCGCTCGATGATTGGTAAAGAAAAAGCGGTATTCCGCAATGCGAAAGCATCAACGACCATAGGAGATGTCTGGACGGTGAGCAAAGCTGTATTTTCAAACAAGACTGTTGGCAGCAGTCGAACACGTGCGCACTGTTCCCTTGCACCCACTCGCGCGTTTGTGCACGCGTACCGCTCCGAAGAACAGCCCCGGACACTCGCTTTTATTTCCCGAGAAGCTCCTTGCATTCACTCCAACAGGCCTACCTTTCTGCCGCCCGCTTTCTCAAGTAACATCTGGAGAAGATGGCGGCAGTGAGCGCGCGACCTTTTTGCCCAAAGAAACGAGCGATTCGAATCGGCGTTGTTTTTTCGTCCTCCTCCTCCTTTTCGTTCATTCCGCGCGCTTCCCGTTACACTCTGATTGCCCGCCGTTTGGCGTAGGGGACTCGACACGCGCGTCTAAGGAGCTCGTTTTGAATGCGCGGATTGCAACGGAGCGAGCGGCCGGTCGTCGTTTAGGGCAGCAGTCATTTGACCGATGATCGCGCGTGCAGGCTCGTGCTCGATCGTTTCGTTCGTTCCGTCTCGGCGTCCGCTTTGCCATTCGATCGTCCCGCTCTTTCGGTTCCAATCTCATTTCAATGATCGCTTTATTTCGAAACCGACTTTCGTTTTCAAAGACACGAGCGAATTTCCGCCGCTTTTCGAGCAATCAACACAAGAATTCCGCCGATTCCTCCGAATGCCGTCGAGAATCGATTTCATTGCGAAATTCATTCTCTTCTTTTGCATTCCAGACGGGATGGCCTCCAATCCGAAGAAGTCGCGAATTGAAGAAGAACCGCACGACGAAGAGCAGGCCGCTCTTTCGCCGGCTGACGACTCGCTCGACGATCGCTCGTTCTTGACCGCCTTCTTGGACGTGGAGCCCGACGAAGCGGTGGCGATCACCATCGAGAGTGCGCACGAAATTCGCTTGGGAGATTCCGATCGCTGGCCCGCCCCCGTCGCGTACAACTTCACGGGGCTGGCCGGCCTTCTGCACTTTGCTCCGGACGTGACCACGATCGACATTGCGTGGTTCGTGCGTCCGAATGACGTCAACTCCCGTTTGCTGTTCGAGTGGATGCAAGTCGCCGTGGTGTTGCGCGGTGAGTCTTCTTCTCTCGTTGTCTCTTCACGTGTTTCCGCCGTTCCAGCTCTGCCGTCTTTGTCTTCGATCGAACTGACCTCCAGCGGGCTCGAGTACCCGCACGCCGACTTCTTCATCGCCTCGCTGCCCGATTGTGTGACGCGCTTGGACACCAACGCCCTACGCATTGCGACGTTGTTCCGAAAGCGAGCGAATCCTCTCGAATCGGTCACATTCGGGGAACTGCCCAACATCGACGAGGAAGACGAGACCTCCTGGCAGAATCAGTGTAAGCGGAAGAGCGGACATCAAACCTCCACTGACTTCTTTGCAGATCTCGTCGATGTCGTCCGCTTGAAGAGCCGTCGAATCGATCTCAGTCTTTGGACTTCTTCCAACTTCCTCGCGTACTATCCGTTGCGAATCTGCGGACCGCTCGATCGGAACGAGCATCTCGAGGAGCTCCACATCTACGTGGACATCGACGGAGACCACGAGCGAACAAATGAAGTGCCGCTGACCTTGCGGCGTCTGCGCACCCTCAACGACCACGTCGAACTCACGTGCCACTCGGAGTCGCGGGTCGAGTTCCTCGCAAGTTTCTCGAGTTGTGTGCATCCATCTGACTGTCCGCATTCATTAGGAACTCGGCGACTTGTGGCAGCTGGGGCGGATCGTGGAGCACGCGAAGACGTTGGTCGAGCAGAGGCGAGACGCGGGATTCGGATCGGAAGATGCCGAGTTGCGGGTGCTCATCAAAGACGAGGTCCGTTGCTTCTCGCATTCTTCTTTCATTCGTTTGTTTCAGAAAAAGTGGGAGAACGCGCCTCGAGACCCGCTGATCGACCTGCTGAAGTGGAAGAGTGAGGGGAAGATCCGGTGGCCCGGCCAGCAGGAACGCGTTCTTGCGGCTTCTCTCGCCCACGAAGGCTTCCGTATTCTTTTCGGCCTTTCGGAGTAGATGAATCCCATTCATCTTTTCTTTTCTGTTTGTTTTACTTTGTCTGAATGTCGGTGCTAATGGATAAACACACGCCCTCTTTTCCCACTGCTCACTTCGGATCGCAAGTGGATTGATTGAGCTGAAGAGTCGGGTACTCGGTGTCCCGCCGGAAAGGCGAGTTTGAGCCCGCCTCTACTGACACGCCGAACTGCTGTCCGGCAAACGAGCGGCCGGCACCCTCGTTCCCAACGGCCCTCGGTCACGGTCAGGAGTTCGTCTAAACGAAGCGACGACTTTCCGCCTTCCTTCAGCGACCGTTCGGCGGTGCAGTTTGCCGATCGATGAGAAGCTTTTGGCGTTCGGTGGGAAAACGGCGAGATGGCCGCAGTTGGACGAGAAGAACGAGGAGAAGGAGTGACTTCATCGTAGCCAAAGTCGAAGTAAAGACACGATTTGCTGCTTTCTGTCTGCCTTTTAATCGAACAGTTGAAAAAGCGGGCACGCTCTTACCGACGATCGACCGCTTGTTTCTTTTTGCCCTGCGACATTCCTCGGCTTATCGGCGCTCCCGCCGATAGTGGACGGTGGACTGCGCGGTGGGTCGAAACGAACGAAAACCGGCAGAATCGTGAGCGAGTTCCTTTAATAGAAACTTCCTTTATCGACGAGGACCGTTCACAAGTCAAACAAATGAGCACAACGAGCTCCAATCTCAAGAGGGAGCGGCATCACAGCGGGCTGTCCTGCAAGCAAGAAGCAAGTGAGTGAGGGAGTGAGGTGTGATCGGAGAGGAACACACGATGGTCGCCGCCGTCCGGCTCGTCTTCGATCGCGAGAGCTGGACGGACGGGAGCGCTTCCTTCGAGCGGCTGCCCTGTGCGACGAGGACGAGGCGCTCCGGAGTGGCAATCGGCGGCTGTTGGCGGGCGATAGCGGCCGGCTGCGGCGCGGGCACTCCGCCGACCTCCGCGGTCGCCGGTTGTCCGTTCCAGCAGCACTTCTTCGAGTGCTTGCAGAAGAAGACGAGGCCCACTCCCGCAAGGAACATGACGACGAGGAGAAGGATGAGGCTGGAAGAAGAGCGATTAGCGGCGGGCTGGTGAGCAGTTTACCTGACGACGGTCAAGACGACGGGCAGCTGCGAAGCGCTCGAATCCGGCACGTAGACGGCGGCGTCGTGCTGAACACACCGATGAGGTAAAAACAATCAAAGGGAACTCACGAAGACGAAGTTGACAAACGGATTCGGCCCAAAAAGAACAAAACGGAGGGGCAGCAGGTAGTGCGTCCGGTTCAGCTCCTCGAACGGACTGGAGTCGCACTCGATGGCTTCGGAGTTGGCCGAACGAAACTCTATTTGGGACCGAGTGAGCGTCGCCTCCACGGGGAAGTACAAGTAATACCCTGAATCCACTCCCAGTCAGAGGACACAAAAGAATCGGCCTACGGTGTACGGAGAAACGCTGCGGCGCGAATTCTCCCGACGGCCATCGAGACGGCGCATGCACGTTCGCGCTTCCTCGGCAAACCGTCCCGAACAGAAAGACGAAGCTGAAAACAGCAGAAATCAGTAAACAAAAGCAGCAAAAAACTTGCAAAGAAGAAGGGCCGTTTTCCTCGAGGTCGCCCGTCTTCCGAACGGTGAACCGCAGGAGTTGCTGCTCCACCACGAGCTTCACCTCGACGTCCGCGCAACGCCGGCTGTCCGGCTTCAAACGGCTGGAGAGAGCGGACGTTCGTGAAAGACCGGAAGGAGGAAAGGAACATACACGCTGTTGCCGAAGCTCTCGATGCACTCGTTCGCCATCGCCCGGCCGGCAACGAGGACGAGAAGGACGATCCCCAGCGAGCATCCGAGCCCTCCGCAGTCGACCATCCCGTCTGATCGCTCGAGCAAGAGAGGAAGGACAGCCGAACACAACGGAGAGCGATGAAATGAGTGAGCGCGGGCGCCTGTCGGCCGAATCGCGGCGGTCTGCCGAAAGCAGGGCACTCAATTCCGGAATGTAACTTCACTCGTCGACCCCACCGTCTCTGCGCATGAAATCGAGCGTGTTGGGGGAGGCGGCACCGTCTTCTGGCGCATCGAACAGCTCGGCTGCTTCATTTGCGCGGGGCGCGCGGGCCGTCGGGCCAAAACGGCGAGCAAGTAGGTGGAAGAGCGGGCGGACGAGCGGAAGCAAGCGGAGCAGCAGCAAGTGGGGAGGAACGAGAAAAAAACGAGGAATTGCTGTGGTTGACGAGCATGAAGTGAGAAGCAGCGAGAGCCTCGTATCCAATCGATCCTTTTTTCACCAGATGATCAGCGCGAATCGCCCGCCCCGCTCTTGATTTCGGGCGTCCAGCGGGCGGGCCTCGCGGCGATTCGGCGCGTGCTGGAGTTCGCCGAGCGTTCGGACGGCAACTGGCGGCTGATAGAAGCGGCGGCCATCGGCGCTCTTGCCCGCACGAATCCCGAGCTGTTTCTCTAAATCACCGAGTTGTTGCACTTGTGAACGTGCGCCGTCTGCTTCATTTTGCTCTTGTTTGTCGCCAAAGCGGCAGTGAAAAGCGGCTTTTATTCAGAGGAAGAAGTCGAATGGTTGACTGCTCACAATCCGGACGTGTTCCATTAATTCCCTGGTTTATTCGCACAACATCACTACGCAGAAAGCAAGGGAGGGATGAAACAAGGGTCTTGTGCACCCATTCGGACGTGCGGCACACGCGTCTTCATCACCGCTTCGCTGCAACGAGCGGAGCGAGTCGGCGAGAATCAAGCGGGAACAACTCACCAGAAAGCAGCGGTCGGTCGGATGGTCGAATCAGAGGCGTGCTGTTTCTCCGTCACGTTCGGCGCACTGCAGCTCCAGGATCACAGTGCAGGCGGTTCGCTTGTCGAAGCCGACGGTCATTTCGCACACGGCGATCGTTCGTTCAGAGCGGTCGGCAAGTAATCTGTAGTGAACGGAGCTTTCAATCGAATCATCCCACTTACCGAACGGAGTGGAGGGCACTTGACACGTCAGTGCAGAAGTCCGCACACGTTCGGGGCAACCGGCTTCTCGACGGAAGAGGGTTGCTCTTCACCACGGGCACAACGTTCGGGGGACTGCTCCAGTCGAGTCGCTTCCTTCCGGCAGGGCTTCTTGCAAGTGGAAGGTCTTCGGCTTCGCAAACCATTTGGATTAAAGGAGAGGCTGAAAAAAAGAAGACGTGAGCAGGTGGGGGAGTCGGGGAGTTCTCACGCCATCCCGTCGATCGCTCCTGCAAACAAGCAGTGGATTAACGGGCGAGGAGTGGTCGGAGCTCACCGCTGATCGAGGGGCTTGCGAGGGTGCGGTCTTTGCGGCCGCAACTCGTCGATGAGAGCGTCCGCAATCCTGATCGAAGTGGACAGAGGGAAGAAGCGGGAGGATCCTCTCCGTTGAGCACGTGTCTCCGGGCGTTGATCACAACAGCCGAAAGGGCGTACTGGGTTCGCCTCGTTCAGGACGGTCGCAGTCCTCACCATTCACCTGAAAGCAGTGACGAGATTAGACGAATGGGAAGAAGGAAAGAACTTCCACTTTCGAACTACGTCTTCGTAAACTTGCCGCTTCCTGCGGTCCGATTTCGCATCCCGAACAGAAGAGCGGACGGTCGTCGTCGAACGAAGGAAAGAACCGCAGGGAACGGAGGAGGAGAACGAGGAGAATTGCGGGAGAAGCGCCTCTGCCAAACAGCCGGCAGCGACCACTCGCCCCCCAGTCAAGAAGTAAAAGGAGAGCGGGAGAACGGGAGATGAGCCGACCGCTCGCGGCGAGCACGAAAAAGAGCGACTGGCCGCCGGCCGGTTCCTTGCTGATAGTCGGCTGCGAGTTGCGTTTGGAATTACGCAACGCTCTTTTCCCCTCATTCGTAGCGGACTCGCTTATTCCGCTGGCAGTTGAGTGGTCGGGAGATCGGTGTCGGATTTCGTGTTGAACGTCGGTTTGGGAAGGAAGCCGGAAGCTCGTAGACCAAGAGGAGAAATAAAAGAAGCGGGCGGCGGCGGTCGTCTTTCCTTTCGTTTTCTCGGAAGCCGCCTTCTCACAGCGAGCCCCGTGTTCTCCCTTGCCTCAAAACAGACTGTTCGGGTTATCGCCGCACATCCCATCAGTTCGTACCCACACCTTCTCAGGGAATCACGAGAGGACGGGGATGGGCGAGAAGTTGGAGTGGAGGGGCGGAAAACGGCGGTTGGCGGTTGGCGGCCGGGTGGGCGGCGAGCTGCGCGAAGGCGGCGGGGCGCGCCGTCCGGACGGCCTTCAGGGCGACGAGGGCGAGCGGGTCGGGCGTGCTGCAACCCGAAAGATTTGAATCGAACGCAGGAGGCACGAACCGGAACTTGAGGCGGTGGACCTCGAGCTTCGCCACGCGGCTGCAGAAGCGGCCGACGGCGAGCGGCAGGCGGAAGACGAGGGCGCGTGTCTTCATTTGGTCTCCGACCAATGCTAGCCGATTGCGGCGGAGAATGTTGTGGTTTCGAAACAAGCGCAAAGAAAAACAAGGTTTATTCCACTTCTTCCCACAAACAAAGCAGAGCATTCAAGGGAGATCACACGCCCGAATCGAAGACGTCGGCGCCCGTCCGCTGCGTCCCGCCCGTCTGCTCCGCTCGCTGCTGCACGCTCTGGCCGTAGCGGTAGCCGCGGCGGGTGTTCAGCATCCTGGAAACGAAGCGGTGAGCGAGTGGAGGGAGGGCGAAAAAAGAGCGGGACTCACTTGACGGCGACGATCACGACGACGATGGTTCCAACAACGATGGACAGCAGAATGCACGCTGTGATGATCAGCGGGATGAACGCCCAGAGAACGAGGAACGTCGTCCCTTTGGCTCCCGTCTTTGAGTAGTCACAGCAAGCAGCAGGGAGGGAGGCCACGAGTAAGTGAGCGGAAGGAAGGAGAGAACTCACTTGTTGTAGCTGGCGACCGTTTCGACTTCTCCGGCGACCGACGGGAGCGAAACGACGAGCAGGAGCGACGCCCAAACGGCGAGCATCACGACGAAACTGGGGAGCGGGCGGAGCAGTCGAGAAGGCCGAGTGAACGACGACTTCAGAACAGAACGACCCGCCGGCAGCTCGTCCAGAGCGTGAAAAGAAACAATAAGAGAACGCAAAAGTGACCTTCTGGCGGTCGAACGAAAATTCGGGTCGTTTCTTCGTCCTTTCGACTGCTGGTAGTGGTCGACTCAAAGAGAAGATCACAACGTTGTTCCGTAGAAGTCGGCGGCTTTTTTAGCGTCTTCACTTCTCCAATTTATTCGCGCGTAACGAGCCGCCACTAACAGTGGAGATCCTGAACGGCACGTGAACGAACGAGGGTCTGGATGGCAGACCGAAAGCTCGGCTTCTTGTCTCTAGCGCAAAAACGAGCGAACGCGGTTGTGAACGAAGCGAACGAAACCGATGGCGAACATGCGTTCTTCTTTTGCCCCGACAGTCGAAAGCTCTCCACAGTCTTCGTCTCGCCCGCCGAGAACTCCGCCGAACGGCTTCCAATGAGCGGGCCGCCGAATTTGCACGAATTTGCATCGCCGCTCGTCCCTTTCGATGCAAATCGGCGGCGTATAAAAGGCGCCGACCAGCAGCGCGGCGCTCAGTTGTTGCTCCAGTCCGCTCTCCTGACCTCCCGCTCTCTCCTCCTCCTCTTGGCCGTCGAATCCGAGGATGAAGTTGACGGTCGTCTTGCTCCTCGCGGTCGCCCTCCTGCTCGTCCGGTCGGAAGCCGCCGATCCGCCGTTGGGCTTCGAAACGAGTGGAAGCGACGTGTGAGTGTTCTATCCTACCCGTCCTCCGCTCACTCATCCCGTGCTCGTTGCAGGAAGTACACGGGCACGTCGCCGAGCGTGGAGGCCACCCTCGTGTTCCAAGGGCTGAAGTTCGAGTCGGTATGGGATCGTCCCAAGGAGGCGAACGGACGGAACGTTGGGTAAAGCCGAATGGTTCTCCATCGCCTCACTTCCTCCGTTGCAGCATCACGATCAAGGCGGGCACCTGCCTGATCAAGGGGACGGTCATGCCTACGGCCGAGTCCTCGGAGATCCGACTCGGTCAGTCCCCTTTCTCTTCATCCTCATTCACGGCTTGCAGGCGGCAACACGCACATCTTCTTCCCGATCTCGATCACGGGCACCGAGAGCACGCTCACGATGATCGGCGGCAACGGTCCGCAAGGCGCTGAGAGCGACACGCCCCCGCCGTTCTCGTGCAAGCCATTCGTCGAGAAGGCGGGGCAGCACGTGCTGAAGCTCTCCGTGCAGCTCGACCAAGCAGTCCCCGCGCTGACGGCCATCTTCGTGAGTTCCCCCGCTCCCTCCACTCCTCCCTTCTCACCCCCTTTCCGTTGCAGAAGAACGCTGTCTTTTTCGACCCGGACGCCAAGACGGACGCGGCGATGGCCTCGTGGATCATCGCGCTGATCATCGTGTACGTCCTCTCCTCACGCGTCTGCTCACTTCTCTTCGCGTTGCAGCGGATCGCTCGCCGTTGTCCTCCTGCTGAGCGGAGTGCCGGCCGCGATCGGCGGCGTCTTCTTCTGCCTCAAACGCAAGGCAAAGAAGGAGCCCAAGGGCAAGAAGGAGCCCAAGGACAAGAAGGACGTGCCGCACGCGGAGGGCGCAAAGGACGCCGCCGACCGCCCGCCCAGCGCCAAGTCCCGCGATCCGCAGCCCGACAGCGCGAAGAAGGCGCCCAGCCGCGAGCTCCCGAGCGGCAGCCGGAAGACGGCCGACGAGCGGGCGCCCGCCAAGAAGCCGTCCGCCGACGTCTCGACCGTGGAGGCGGCCCCCGTCGCCCCCGCCCCCACCGAAGCGGTCACGCGCGTCGCCCCGCAGCCGTCGGCGGCCGATTCGCGCATGTCGAAGTTGGCGCCCGCCCACCCCAAGCCGGCCACTTTGGAGTTGGCGCCCACTCAAGAAGCCGAAGTCGCCCCGTTGGATGCGGTGAGTTCTTCTCCAAGACCTTCTACGATCCCCGCCCGCTCGCCCGCTTGTTGCAGAAGAAGGCCGCCAAGGAGAAGGCGAAGCGCTACAAGCAGGACTATCCGCAGGCGAGTCCTCCGCCCACTCCCCCTCTCATCTTCTTCTTGCAGTACAACGACATCATTTCCGACTCCGACGACGAGGAGAAGCCCAAAAAGAAGGGCAACAAGTCGGTCGACGGCATCAAGACCGACAAGACGCAGGAGGCGACCCACGAGGAGTGAGGCGATCGAACGAGTGGAATTAAGAAGTCCCTTTTGTTCTCGTCCGTTTGTTCCTGCGCGGTGAATAAACTTTGTTGGAATCCGGCGGATTGTGGAGGGGCGGGTACGCGAGCGATCGTTCGCTCACTACAGAGCGGTCGTTTCCGTGAATCGAACGAGACTCGGCGTCGCATCCTTGCTGTTGTTCGTGGTGCGGTAGGTGCGATGGATGCTCGAATGCAAGAAATGATCTCTCCGCTCGAGCCGAACGCAAAACAACCGCGCTCGCTTCACGAATTTGCGGTCGAACATTCGGCCGGCCGCTTCAAAACGGGGGTCCGTTTGGAGTGTGTCGCGGGCAAGTAGCTGCAGGAATGAAACTAGCTCTGTCTTTTCTCCTTGTGTGGAGATGCGCCGTGTCGGTAGGTGCCACTAGAGAGCGCAGGAGGCGGCGAGAATCGAAGGACAGAAATCGAACGGTCCTCTTTTCAGTTCCACCGCTCGCCCACTGACGGGCGGCGCGGACGACGAGGCGGGCATAAAGCAGTGATCTCTTGCAAGTGCCCGACCTCCGCCCCTCTTCGCGCGTTCGCCCGCTCGTTTGACTCGTCGCTTGAAAGCGGAAATCCCGCCCGCCATGTCCCGTAGCTTCCAATGCGCCTTCTTTTGCTCGCAATCCATCTTCCTTCGGGCAAGAATTTGACCACTCACACCTTCTTGCTTCAAGAGGCAAGTCGGCTCTCTGTTGATCAACGAGTTTATTCTTGCTCCACGTGGATCGTGCAGTTCGCACAACAATACAAAGGGGAACAGAAGGAGGTTCATCTCTTCGCAATCGAATCCGAAAGGGAGCGGTCGGAGTGGCCTGAAAGCGGACGAGAGTGAGCAGAAGAGGACGGAGGAGAACGTACCTTGTTCTTCACGGGCACCTTCTCCTCCTTTCCGAGAAGCAAGCAGACGACTTCTTGATCGTAGACGGTCGTTTCAATCGCAGGAGACTTCAGCCGACGGAAAGGGCGGCTTGGGAATCGCGCGACGATCACGCCCAGCAGGCGGCGGTTCGCTGCGGCCGACCAAAGAATGCAGTGGAGCGTCTTGAAGGTCCTCGGTGGTTTCTGCCGCAGGTGGGTGATCCAAGCGGAGTGCCCGCCTTCGCTTCCGAGCTTCTTTCTGCTCGTCCGGGGAGTTCTGCAAAACGAATGAGCGGATAGATGAGAGGAGTGAACGTACCGTTTTGCCGTCGGATCAGAAGTGCGGATTGGGGATGGAGTCTTGGAACGCGCTGTAGACGTCGTTCGCACAAAAGATGCCCTCCCTGCAAAACGCGTCTTATTGTTTCGAGAAGAGAAAAGAACTCACTTCTTTGGCCGTGGTGTGGCCGAAGCGAGCGGAGCGTCTTGGTCGTGGCACGTGAAGCCGATCGCACTCCAACGAACGGCTTCCTTCCGTTCGCCGCCGTCTTCACCACGAGCACAACGTTTGGTGCTCGTCGGAAGTGTCGTGATCGTCGTGACAGGTTGTTCGCACAGAAATCGACAGCGGAGAGGGCGGAGCTGAAGCTGAAGAAAGAGAGGATGAGTGGAGGAAGAGAACGTGTGACTCACCTCCTGACAGGCGGCCAGTGGATTGCAGCCCATCTACATCGTGATCACCACCGTTTGCTGAAAGCAGTTGAGAGGAGCGGACGGGAGGAGGGGCTCACCGAAAGAAGTCCCACTTGTCCCGTCTCGAGTGAACGGAGGGCGGTGGACGTGCGGAAGGCGAAGAAGTCGCAGCGCAGGAGAATTCCGAAGCGATCATCCCCAGCTCGTTCGGTCGGTAGAAGATCTCGCGCGTTCTGCAAAGAGGGTTTATTAGATCGTCGTTGTGCTGATTGAAACCACCTACCGGCAGCCTTGAGCAGCGAGCACGTCGACAAAAGATGGCCGTTGCTTTCGGATTCCACAGTGGGCAGCGGAGAGGCCTCAAAGCTGGGAACGCTCTTGATGATGTCCGGATGGTTGAACCTCAACGGTAGGAATTCGCTGCTGACGGCACGCGTCGTCGTTCTTCTGCAACGAGGGGGCGGGTTAGACGAATGGGAAGAAGCGAGAACTCACGTGCAGTAGCAATCGTTCTGCTCTCACAGCCAACAGAACAGGCAAACGATCGTTGGCACTCGAGAAGCGCGTTTGCGAAACAACCGAACCGACCACTCGCCCGTTGCGGGAGAGAAATGAGCGGAGAGCGCATGAAGGGACCCGACCGCTCGGAGCGGGGAGCAAACGGAGCGACTGGCCGCTCGCCGCCTCTCCCGTCCCGAAGTCGACTTCAAGTTGCGTGTGCAGTTGCGCAACGAGAAAAGCGTTTGTTGAGAAGACGAGCGGTTATTCCGCGGATACGCGGTGAACGCAAGCCACATTCCGCAGTCCACTTCGTTCCCGCCGCTCATTCGATCGTGTGTTCGCTCTCCGAAATGGCGGCCGCTCGCTCTCTGCTCTTCGGTGTTCTGCTCGCGGCGACGGCGATGCTCGGAGTGGAGGGCAAAACGGGCTACTACCACCTCACGCAGCAGGTGCTCTGCGACGGTGCGCCGTACAACGAAGGAGTCAGATGAAGAGGCTCGCGTGCAATTATCTCTCGTTCGTTTCAGATGGTCGCCATCTACGAGGAGGACGGCATGGGTGAGTGCGTCAGCCGCTTCTCGCTCGTTCACTCCCCGCTTTCAGAAACCTACAATCGTGAGTGGCCGTCCAGCTCCCCTCCGCATCCCCGCGTTCAGCCTTCGGCGTCGACGACCTCTGCGACGTCACCACGACCAACAACGAGGGCTGGTGGTACGCGGAGGGCTCGGAGACGGAGCCGGGCTGGCCGAACGCCGTCAACATCGTCGTGTGAGTCCCACCTTTCCCCTTCAACCCGTCCGTCGTTCAGCAAACATCGCTGCGGGACGGGCGGCAAGTGGACGTGCGCCCGCGGCTATCGCTCGCGCGGAGAGACGTGGAATCCGGACCCGAACGGCCCGCTTCAAGTGCTGGAGCCGCTCGAGCTCTCCGACAAGGGCGCCTCCAATCGGGAGTGCAAAGAGCGCTGGAACCGCGACTCCGGCGACCCGTTCACCGTCAAGGACTACAGCGCGTGTCTGCGGAATTGAAGGGGTCCTTGGTGCGTGTTCTGTTCTTTGGTTTTTGAGTGTGCGCGAATAAAAATTGTTTTATAATTTGGCTTTTATTCATGAAAGAGAGCATAAGGCGGGACAAGCGGCAGTTGCGGAGTCACGCGTTCAACACAAGTCTGTTGAAACGAAGCGATCATTCTGGAAAGTCATACGTGCTCCTGGACACTCGTTTGTATTTGGCGTGATCGCTTTGCATTCGCTCCAACACGCTGTCCTGCCTACCGCATTCTCAAGGAACATCTGGCGAGTAGAGGCAGCGGTGAACGCGCAACCTTTTTGTCCTGAGAAGCGGTCGATTTGAATCGGCGTTGTTTTCAGTTCGCCCTCCTCGTCCTGCTCCGTCGTCCCGCGCGCGTCCCGTTTTTGTCCGATTGCCCGTCATTCGGCACCCGCCGCTCACCTCCTCCCGTTTGGCGGCCAACGACGAGCGTAGTCGGGTCGCACGTCCCGTCTAATGGGGTTGTTTTGGACGCGCGGATTGCAACGGGGCGAGCGGCCGTCCGCCCGATCGTGCGAATTCGAGCTCAAGTGGGAGGCTTGCGTTCCACTTCTTTCTACTTGCTTCTTTTTTTACCACTTGCTTTTGTTTCATTGTATGTTGTGATTGGACAGTCGGAGGGCACGATTCTTTTCATCACGTCCTCTTGGCAAGCAGGACGCTTCGCATGTTGAACAGTCCGTCTGCCGAGTTCCTTAGCAAAGGTTTTTAAAACTCATGTCACTTTTAGTAATCAAATGGGCGTGTAAAAAGTACTGGGCTTCTATTTTCTTCGAACCTTTACGTGGAATGCTCGCAAGACGTGAATGGCTGCATGTTCGCCCCTTTACGAATCTTTGCCGCATTTCAGGCGAATGGTCGCCATTCCGGACGACACGCGTGCCGAAGACGCGCTTCGCAAGAACGGCGATCCGCCCGTCGAAGAGCTCCGCCTCGAAGACGAGCCCAGCAGCGACCTGCCGCTCGTCCGCCCGCCGCCTCGCCTGCCACCAAAAGGCCGCTCGTGGCTCCAGTTCTTCATCGGCAAAAAACACCAGCGCGCGATGGATGAGGGCGTGGACTCCGACTCCGAGTGGCCTCTACCGCCGGCTTGCTCGGTGCTCATTAGCCGCGCATTTCTCAACACGTTCTTCGACTCGGAGCCGTTCGGAGCGGCGCGGATCTTTTTCGGTCGCGGGCGGACGACCTTGCACAAATTTCGTTGTAAAAGCGTTCGATTTGCCGACACGTTCGACAGCATTTCGGCTCTCTTCCGTCTTCACCGCGAGCTGACCGAAATCGGCGTCTTCTGGAGCGGCGACCCGACCGATGAGAACTTCGCCCGCATGCACGAGTGGATGCGAGTCGCGTCGCAGCTGCGGGGTGAGTTGCGCGTCGCTTTACTTTTCTTCCATCTTTCCGCTCGTTTCAGCCCTTCCGAACTTGACGGTGATCCGCTTGACCGCTCGCAATCTCGGCCACGCGTTCGCGCGCTTGCTCGTCGACACGCCGCTCGAGCGGCTGACTCACCTGAAGACCAACAATCTTCGAATTGCCACGTTGTTGCGCAAGCGGCAGACCTCGCTCGAATCAGTTGATTTCCCCATCGATGGCCGCCAGCATCCGTGTTAGTGGAAGACGCTGGCAATCGTTTTATTCGTCCCTTTTTATCTTTCAGACTTTGCGGACGTGCTTCGTTTGAAGTCCGCTCGCATCAAACTTTTGTGGAGACCGCAGGAAGCGTCGTCTGGCCACTACTTGCTGCACTGCTGCGGGCCGTTCGAGCGCAACGAGCAGTTGCAGGAACTCGACGTTCGGGCGGAGATTTGCGCAAAGAGCGGCATTCCGCAGGCTCTTCGCCACTTGCGTGCCGTCAACGACCGCTTCAAGCTCGCCTGCAACGAATTCTACGGTGTCCGCCTTGGGTTGAGTAAATTTGGCAATCGTTTAATCGGACACTGCCTTCAACAGGGACCTCCGGACTTGAAACGCATGGAGCGCATTGTGGAGCTAACAAAGGAATTCGCCGCGGCCATCAGACGGGCGGGCTTCACTTCGGCGGGCGGCGAGTTGCGGATCTACTGCAAGGACTCCGTTCGTTTCTTTTCTTTGTTCCGCGCTTATTTACTCATTTAGAAGAACTGGCAACACGTGAGCCGCGAGCAGGTTTTTGAGAGGCTCGGCTGGAAGCGCGAGGGCAAAATCCCGTGGCCCCAGCTGCCGTTGGCCGGGCTCCCCGACTCGCTGCCCACGTGCTCTCTCGACCACGAGGGCGTCCGCATTCTGCTCGGTCTGTGGTAGTTGATGCTTCGGTTTTATGCGCTTTTGTTTTTCTGTACTTTGTTGGACGTTATTGCCAGGGCTAAAGCATAAACACGTTTGTCCGCTACTTTCACGTCTTTCCTCTTGAAGATTGCCGAAAGTTTTGTCTCCTTAAAAGTTCAATCAGACAAGCATGTAAACCTGCGTTTGCACGAGCCGCTGAATGCAAGAAATAAAGAACGGGCGGGACGAAAAGGGCACGTCCAACCGCCGTCCCCGTCTGCAAGATCGAGCATTGACTTGATCGAGCGATGGCACGTCATGGACGTGCGGTAGGCGTCCGCGTTCTCCCGAGTGCGGCAGAAGGTTCTGAAATCTTTAAGGGATGCACTCGCGCGTCATCTCGCACAACAGCCACCACTTTGAGCACGCGGCGGGTGGAGGGCGGCGTCAAAAACAAATTGGAAGCTAGCCGCCATTTCGGTTGGTGGGCGGACATCGCGGGTGGGTGCTCGCCAGAACCGAGTGGTGAGCGCGGGCGGTGTGCGTCGAGAAAAGCGGCAGGCGGCAGGAACTCCACGAGGCGGTGGCCGGTGGGACGGGCGGACGTCTCAAGAGAGTAGAAGGTCTCGTGCACAGCGAGGAGCTCCTGCATCGAGCACCGCCGCATCGTCCGCCGCGTCGACTCGCTTCGGCGCGCAGCAGAGGAAGAAGAGCGACGAGGAAGGCGCCGACCACTCGCGCAGCGCAGCCCAGTAGTCGCGGGCACTCCAGCCGAACTGCCGGCCCGCTCGGAGCTCCTCAACCTTTCCTGCAATCGACCGTTGAACTCTGCTTCGTGCTTGAAAGAAACTCACGCAATTCGTGGCGCTTTCGGCCGTCCGCCCGCTGGGACCACAGCGTGCAGCGGAGGCCGAACGTCGTCGCGTCACCGCCGTTCTTGGGCGCAAAGACAAGCTGGAAGCGGGCGTCCGGCAGTCCGCCGACGCCGAACGCGGCGAGCTCCCAACGGTTCGACGTGGCGGCGGGCATCGGGTTGCAGCGAGAGAGTGGAGGAGGAAGCGGCGGGTGAGTGAGTGGTCAGCTGGACGGAGTGCCCGCTTTTATCCCTTCATTTTCGGTTACGTTCGGCGGAGGTCGAGAGCCTTCCGCCCGGTTCTCGTCGGCGCCCGATCAGCGAGAGCGTGTTGGAGTAATCGGCGGATTGCATCCTGCTCTGCTGATGTGAGGTGGACGAGAGTTTGCGGCTGCTTGCAGAGAACGATCGAAAGTTGGTGGACGAGTGGGTGAGTTTTGAATAAGGCCCTCGCTGGGCATTGGAAACGAAAGAAAACGGTCGCCACCAACGGCAGAAACCGAGTCGCAAGAATTGCGCGAGCATCCTGAGAAAATTACCGTTCGCTCTTCGACCAGCTTCTCCTCGGTCCTTCCCTCCGCCCACCACCAAGAAGAACCGTTCTTCGCCAAACTCCAGCCGATCCTCAATTTTTATTTGGTGAACGTACACGGAAAAGACGGGCGAAAAGAAACGGGGGCACTCCTCCCCAATGCCCGTCGATCGATCGGTGGGCTCACTTCGGCGGCGGCTGTTTGTTCACCTCGTCGAGGTTCACGTACTGCGGCTCCTTGGCGACGGGCGGCGGCGGCGGCGGGCCTCCGGGCTGGACGGTGGGCTGAGCGGGAACGGGCGCGCCGGGCGGGGGCGGCGGAACGTGGTCCGGCGCGTAGAGCGGCTCGTAGAGCGGGTTGCCGTCAGCGCCAAGGTCGCCCACCTGGATGGGGGCCGGCTGCGGGGCGGCGACGGCAACGGGTTTCGATTTCGGAACGGACGGCTTCTTGCGGCGCGGCATCCGACCGCTTGGCTCGTCCGTCTTCGCGCCCTTGGAGCGCGTCTTGCCGCCGCGCGTGGCGCCGCTCACTTCCTCGTGGTTCGTGCCGCGCTTCGGCGCGCTCGCCGCCTCCGCCGCCGTCTTCTTCTTCGCGCGGCACCAAAAGAAGACGCCGAGGCCGACGCCCACGGCGATGAGCACGAGCAGACTGCAAGCGGACGGAGAGGAGTGAGCGGAGAAGAAACAGAGGACTCACAGCGGGACGCCAACTCCAACGACGATCCACACCCACGACGGAGTGCCCGAGGCGCCCTCCTCCTTCCCGCCCTTTCCTTTGGCGCCTCCCTTCCCGCCTTTGCCGCCGGTCGCGCCGCCCGTCGCTTTCGTCGTCGTCGGCGGCACGTCGTCGTTCTTGAGCGTCGCCGTCTGCAAGAGGTGGAAAATGAGCCGAGAGCAAGCGGGAACTCACGAAGACGATCGAGAACGGTTCGACTACTTTCTCCAGAGTGATGGAGATTTTGGCGACCGAGTATTTGCCGGTGGGTGTCGTCTTCTTAAAGCTCAACGGGCATGTGTTGGGTTCCGGGTCTTCCGATCCAAAAGAGATGCCGGCCAACGTGCCCGTTCCGTCGAAAGGAAGCGAGACGACTGAAAATAGAAATTACAAAAGCAGATTAAGCGGCTCAGTACTCACAGCTCCGCTTGATTTTCAAGTTTTTGGACTGATCCGAGTCAATATAAACGACAGTGCCCGTGCGCGAACATTCATTGACTTCGAGTGTTAATCTGGAAATCCGGAGCAGTTGTGGAAACGAAAGCAGAACCCACCCAGAGCTGACGGTAGCTCCAGTCGCCTCGTAGTCGGACTTGAACTTGAGCTCACTGCCGGTGAAGTAGAGCGTCGTTCCGGCGTCTTTGCACGTGTCCGTTCCCGTGTACGTCCTGCAACAGCAAGGGGATTAGAAGCGATCGGAAGAGGATGGGAAGGACTCACACTGTGTCGCCGCTCTCGGTGAAGCACGGAGAGCCGTCGGCGAGAAGCCGCGAGGTGGCCGCCGAGTGGAGCGGGCCGACGAGCAGCAGGGCGGCCGCGAGAAGGACGACCGGGCGGCGCATCGGAGCGACGTGGGCGGCAGGAGGAGCGGGAGCAGGAAAGAGAGCGGGCGCACGAGCCGCTGACAAATCGGACGAGTGCGGCGGGCGGACGAGCGGGCGCCCGAAGTCGACTGCCGAATTTGCACGCCGCCAAACCCGACGCAACCCGCCGTCTAGAGCTGCCGGCTGCGAAACAAGCGGGCGGTCGGCGTTGCGCAACGACCGTTCTCGTTTCATTCGCTCTGCGGCCAGCCGTCGCGGATCGGCGGTCGCTTTCGTTTCCTCTTGGAGCGGCAGCGTTCTTTCTGCAGGGTTGACTTCCGCATTCTTCTGATCTCCTTGCTGTGTTGCCTTGACTACTCATCTGCTGATCAAACTGAACGCTTTTGTCTTCCGAAAGAAAGAGTAACTGTGGGGAACGACTCGTCCGGATCGAACACTCGCGACACAGCGAGGAAATTTCAGACGAAGAACGGACGGGAACCTGACTGCTTTCTTCGGCGCCGCAATCGTCTCGTCGACGTGAACCCACTTCGGCCGCAGCTGACGGAAATTTGCATCCCGCCCGCCCACTCGCTCTCAACCAGCCGCCCGTTCGTCCTTCCGAGCAGAAGGATGGGGAAGAAGTCGGGGACCAAGTCGAAGCACCCGACCAGCCGCAAGCCGGCGAAGGTGAGTGGGCGGTCGTGGATGCACTCCCCGATTGCAGAACGGGATGCCGGCGGCCGAGGGCGACCGGATGGCCGACTTCGTGGCGACCGTGACGCGCACGAGCGGCCCGACGGCGCGCGCCACACAGTTCGAGGCGGTGGCGGCGCCCGGTCGGCTGCAGTGCCGCCGCGTTCCTCCAGTTGCCGCCCGTATTTCTGAACGCCGCGTACGCCGACTGGAACCGCGAGGATCGCGTGCTCGCTCAAGCGCCCGCCCTCGACGAGCTGGAGCACTTCTGGCGGCTGCTGGGCGCCTTCCCCTTCCTTCTGCTCACTCCCGCTCGTCTCCTGCAACAACCAACGATCTTTTTTCTCTTGATCGCTCTTCCTGCCGCTCACAACGAGGAGGACGTGCGGTGAGTCGAACGTGCAGCGAGTCGGATGCCCGGGCTTTCTCCCACCTGCAGCAAGGGCATCGAAGGAGAGCAGAGGGGAAGAACGCACCCGCTCCGTCTGCAGCCCCATGTCTTCGAGCACGATGCGGGATTTTGGGTAGTGGGCAGGCAGCAAGCGGACCATGAGAAGTGGTTGCTGGAGGTCGCCGTTCGCCCGCACGTGGGTAGGCAGGGCGGTCGGCGAGTCGAATAGGAAACGAACGGCCGGCGGAGGTTCAGCCGCATGAACAAGGAATTAGTGGACAGAGGAACAAGGGAGCGTGTGTTGAAGGTGGAAGACGGCAACGATTCGCACCCAGCCGCCGGTCCAACCGCTTCGACCGCGCTGCCCACTTGATTTCGATCGTTGTCGAACAGCCGGCAAGGCGAAGGAGAAGCCGCTCCACTCGGAAGTTGCGCGTGACGACAACCGCCGAACGGAATTTCGGGCGCGCATCGTGAGCTTCGCGGACCCGAAGTCCGCCGTGTCGAAGAGCGCGTCCACGTGCCGCTGGTTGATGAGCGGGCGGCACGGGAACGGGGAACGAATCAGATCTTTTGGAACACTCGCTTCTGCCGTTCTTTTGTGTTCACTGCCCATTGAGAAGTGGAGCCGCCGGCAGGCGCTTTCCGACACGCAAAACAGAAGACGAGCGGGGTTCGGCTGCTTGGAGTGGAATACCCACCGTCAATGCGGGGGATCTCCGGCAGTTGAAAGAGGCATCTTGGCTCGAGACCAGAAGCAATCATTCAGGCCTCAGAAAGGAACAAACAGAACGAATAAGAAGGAAGCGGACGGACAGACGGCTGCCGGAACTCTCGTCGCGGAGACGCGAGCGGTCGCTTGGCGTTCCGCCCGACGGTGCCGCTCGCCGCCGCCGCGTATCGATTGGCCGCCGCTCGCCGCTTGCCGAGTCGGCTTGTTGATTTCGATCGGGATTCCCGTCAATTGAAGTGAGTTTCCTGCTTCCAACCACTAGGTGGAAATCGCTGATGCTTTTCGATTGCTGTTTGCTCGGCTCTGTGCGAAAAATTCACCGAAAATCCGCCCGTTTCCCCGAATTTCCTTCGAAAATCGATTTTATTTCGAAATTCGTCCAATTTCTCCCGCATTTCAGGCGCAATGGCGTCGGCTCCAAAGAAGCCCCGCACCGGAGACCCGCCCGCAGTGGACGAGCAGCCCGCCGCCGAAGAGAATCCGCAAGTCGACGGAAATCCGGCGATCGAGGAGCCCCGCTCCGAGGAGAAATCCAGCACGGACGTGCCGCTCGCCCCTCCGCCGCCCCGTCTGCGCATGAAGGCCTGCAAATGCGTCCAGCTCCACTCGGCCCGTGATGGCATGGACATGATCTTCGCGGACGAGGACGACAAACCGCCGGTCCGCGTCCTGCTCGTCAACCGCCGCTGGCTGCACTCGTTCTTCGACGTGGTGGACTTCGGAGCGGCGGAGATCGTCTTCGAGTTTGGGCAGCTGGAGCTGACCAAATCCGGTCGCTGGCCTTTTTACCTCGCCGAGTCGGTCGACGGCATCGCGGCTCTCCTTCGTCTCAACCGAGAAGTGACCGAGATGAACGTCACGTGGTACAGCAATCCGAGCGGTGAGTCGTTTGACGAAGTACACGCGTGGATGAAAATCGCTTCGTGTAAGAGACGGGCTCGTTGCTCTCTCTCTCTCTTCTCTTTGCTCCGCCCTTTCAGTCCGCATTTAAAAGCCGCTCGTCCCGATGAATAAAGAAGAGTCAAGCCGTCAGTCGTGAGCGAGCGAGCGGCCGGGCGGGGAGCGGGCGAGGGGGAAGACCGGCGGGCGAGGAAGCGAAAAGCTAGGAGTTTGTGGCACGAATGAGGAATCAACCTGGAATGACGGCTGGAAGAATGGGCAACCCCAGCCGATCATTTAACTGGTAGCAGCGAGTGAGGCACCACTCGATCCGGGCAGCTTAAAAGTGTCCAACTGCCCTTGTCCTCATTATTTTGCGCCCACATTCCCGCGGGACGACTCGTTCGTGATCGTGTCTTGTCGGCGCGTTTCGAGTACCTACACGTGTTTGCGTTTGATTTCTTTTCGAGTGCAAATGCAAGCCGTGAGCGCAGAGATCCCGCGGGAGGTGACGCTCTTTTCTCCGCAAGACGCCAAATCGCCTCCGTTCGCCGCTTGTTTTCGAAACGATCGACGCGCGAAGACTCTCACACTTTTGATCTCTGGGTTCCAAATACCTCTGCAAGCTTTTTTATCATCGGCTCGTTTTTAACCGTTTTTAGCACGCGAGTTCGTCGCGTCAGCAAGCAGCATGTACTCAAGCCGGTTTGCACAGACTGTCTGCAGCAGTCTCGCCGACATTTCTATTCTAGTCATCCGAGCAAGTAGTGGACTCCTCTCGTCCACTTGCTTCGTTTTGTACGCATGTCATGAGTAAATTCCAGCAACCCGCGCAAGACAAGTCAGGACTCGTGCTGACACAAGTTCGCAATCCGTCCGGCAGAAGAACATGCGCAAGCAAAATGCCGCGTAAAGCGCAAGCTTCATGCCTTCTATTTGCGGTTCGTTGCAAGTTGTGTCCGCATTCGACGACGTGCACGTTCGTGGTTTTCGATCGCTTGCCCGTCCGCTCCGTTTTGCGACGCCGCAGTGGCCGGCCGAGCGCGATTTGACCGCAGACGGATGATTCACGCCGCTTTGTTTTCGCTCGCAGAAAACGAAAAGCGGGGGACACGCAAGCCGTCGATTTTCGTCGCCCGAAATCCGCATTCCGCAAAGCAAGCCGAGCAGGACGGCGGCGTCGACGCGCCCGAAAGAAACGAAGCAAGCGATCGAGGATCGTTTGCCCGTCAATTCGTCCAATTTCATGCCGCAAGACGACGAAACAACGGATTTTCGTCGTGTTGGATGTCAAAACGCACGTAAACATGCGACCTTTAAAAGTTATGTCCAAGTAAGCACAATCGCCTCAACGAGCTCGACTGTTCACATGCAGCACAAAGGAACATGCTCAAGCATTGCAGGCAGCAGACAGCAAGAGAACGACAAGCAGCAGCAAGCAAAATGTTTTTACTTTTCCCTTTCACGCAAGGCATAAATTCCCAGCGGTAAGTCCAGGTAAGAAGCAGGAAATTCGTCCTTTTTTTCAAAAGCAAACGCGACCTAACTCAAACCCGCCGAGTATCTGAATTCTCGGCAGCAAGTTGTTCTCCAGCAGTTCGCTTCTTGCAAGCTCAAAAAAAAGGGTCACAAAACAGGGGAAAGGAGGAGCAGGTCGGATTCAACTCCAACATCACTAATTCGTTTGGTTTCAGCCACGACTCGCCCGTTGATGGAGAACAGCGAGGATCCAGCAGCTGACCAACGCAATGGCCAGCACGAGGAGCAGCACGCAAACATCCGCTCCCGCACGAGATCCCGCCGTCGATGGTCAAGAGCCCAACGAATCTCCGCTCCAGTCAAGCGTCATCCGAGCAAACCGGCGACTTCGAGAGCAATCAGATCAATTCGAATTCAATCAAGTCAACTCGATCACTTGTAATCTCCTCCTCATGTATGTAAACTGCTCTGCTTTCGTTAATCTCCGATGCAATGTATATTTTGTCCGCTCTTCTCACAGCTACTCCCACTCTCTCACAGCCTTTTAAACTTTGCTGCTCGTTTCATTGAACGTCTGTCCTTTTGATTTCGCCTGGAGATGCATGATTCTACTCAAGCCCCTTCAAACAGCAAACCGCAAGCTGCGTTCGAGCACAGTTGCTTCAAGTGAACGTATGGAGACGTCCATTGTGAGTGCGGTCCATTTGGACCCCCACCTTGTGCAGGCAGTCACAAGAAGATTCCATTTCAATGCCTTTTTCTCTTGAACTTTCGCTTCACAACAAGCGTTGAGCGAAGCAAGCAAGGCTGACCGCATTGCAAGTGTTTCTTTTGCTTGCCCTCCTCCATGCCTCTGCTCTCTTCTCATCTCTGTCCTCTTTGGTTCGAATCGAGGACGATTCTAATTCCAAAAGGGGAAGGTGTAAGAGACGGGCTCGTTGCTCTCTCTCTCTCTTCTCTTTGCTCCGCCCTTTCAGTCCGCATTTAAAAGCCGCTCGTCCCGATGAATAAAGAAGAGTCAAGCCGTCAGTCGTGAGCGAGCGAGCGGCCGGGCGGGGAGCGGGCGAGGGGGAAGACCGGCGGGCGAGGAAGCGAAAAGCTAGGAGTTTGTGGCACGAATGAGGAATCAACCTGGAATGACGGCTGGAAGAATGGGCAACCCCAGCCGATCATTTAACTTTCGGAGCTGCAAAGTGAGTCGCCCGCCGTTGGTTTCTTTTTTCATCCGCCTGCTCGTTTCAGCCCTGCCGAACTTGGCGGCCATCCGCTTGACCGCGGGGAGCCTCAAGCACTCGTTCGCGCACTTCCTGGTCGAGTCGCTGCCCGACCGGATCATCAGCGTGAAGACCGACAGTTTTGGGATCGCGACGATGCTGCGGAAGCGGCAGACTCCGCTCGAATCTGTCGAATTCTACAACGATGTTGGCCAGCATTCGTGTAAGTGAAAGATGTTTGAAATCGTTTCATTCATTCGATCCTTCTCTTTCAGACATTGCGGACGTCCTCCGATTGAAGTCGCATCGCATCGCAATTGCCTTTCGGACGCGGAACGAGTCCTCTCACTTCCATCCGCTGCACGACTGCGGACCGCTTTTGCGGAACGAGCACCTCCAGGAGCTCCACGTTCGGACCGAGAGTGACGCGGAATGTGGGACTCCGCAAGCTCTCCGCCACGTGCGTTCCATCAACGACTACTTCAAGCTCTTCTGCCACGAATCCTACGCTGTCCGTCTTGAGGTGAGTGAATTCGGTTATCGCTTAATCAGACGCTGCCTTGGACAGGGCACTTCGGTTTTGAAACGCATGGAGCGCATCGTGGAGAAAGCGAAAAAGTTCGCCGCGCCGATGGGACGGGCGGGCTTCACTTCGGGGAGCGGCGAGTTGCGGATCTTCTTCGAGGACTCCGTTCGTCTCTTTTTTTCGTTCCGCGCTCATTTGCTCATTTAGAAGAACTGGCAACACGTGAGCCGCGAGCAGGTGTTCGAGCGGCTCGGCTGGAAGCGCGAAGGCAAAATCCCGTGGCCCCTGTACTCAAAGTCGCCCCCCACGGGCTCGCTCGTCCACAATGGCGTCCGCATTCTGATCGGACTGGGGAGCGTTCAGTAGTCAATGTACTCGTCCTGACACTCTTGTTGTCATGTCCTATTTATTCGAGTTAGGGTTGAAGCATAAACACACGCTTTCTACTTCGACGTCTTTCTTTTGAGCCTCTTCGAACCGGTCGCGTGCTTGTGATGTGGTAAAAGAGCAGATAGACGTTTGTCTTTCTGAACTGCTGAACGCCGAGAAGTGAGGAGCGAGGGCGCCGAAAAGGGCGCGTCTGCGCCGCTATTCCCACTGCAAACGACGCGTCCAACCGTTCAGCTCAACACTCATCGACCATCGCCTCCTTCCAAATTCGTTTATTTAATACAACAACCAACAAACAGCCCGCTACTCCATCCACTCGACAATCGTTTCGTAAGTGTCCGGTTCGTTGCGGATGAGCGATTTGATCGGAGCGGCCGCCAGCAGTTTGTACTTGCCGCCGTTCGTCTCGGCGTATTCGAGGGCAAACTCGCCCAACACGCGGTCGACGTTGCGGGCGGACAACACGAGGATGTCGGCGACGTTCTCCGCCGAGAAGTCGGCCTTCAACACGCGCGCGCACATGGCCTGGACGAATGAATAAGAAGGAAGGGGGTGGACGGAACCCACGCTCAACGAAGCGATCTGGAAGCGGCGAGCGGCCACGTACAGTCCGCGGGCATCCGTCTCCATCCCTTCCAGTCGTCCACGATACACGAACTCGACCATTCGATTCAGGACCGCCGCTTCGATCCCGTCGACCACGTGCTCCGTCTTGCCCGGATTTGAGCGCAGCTCGGCCGCAAAGAAGTCACTTTTCGCAGCCAGAACGAGTTTGTGCACCTGCAACAAGCGAAGCGGAATGATTGCTTGTGTTAACGACTGCCCACTTTGATCTCCTCCTTGCTGACCAGCAAGCGGAAGTCCGTCAAGTGGCCCGCTTGTTGCATCGACCAGAACTCGGCCGGGAGGACCGACACGGCACTCTTGTTCGTCTTCTCGTTTTCGGCCACTTTCTGTTTCTGCTGGAAGGTGGAGAGCTTAGAGTTCAGCATTCCGTTCTCCTCTTTCAACTGCTTGCTCTAAAACGTGCAGTGAGATCATCAACAGTGATCCTTCGGACTTACGCGGAACTCGACCTTCAAAATCATTGTCTTCAAAACGTCCATCTCGTCGTCCTTCCGCTGCTGCTGGTCGAGTTGGCGCTGGAGATCGCGTTGGAGCGTGAAGACGCGCGTTCGCTCTTGCTTCAATTTCGAGTTCAACTCTTCGATCTAAACACAAAAGCAATCATTGGACGGAAAGGGAACCAACTTCATTGGCAAGAGCCGACTGTTCCCGGAGCATTGCCGCTTTCAGTGCGGCTGCTGCATCAAGTGCCGCCCGTTGCTCCTTGCACGTCGTTTCTAATGCGGTTGTCGTCCACTTCAAAGCATCGTTCTAAAGGACGAATCGAGTAACGTAGCGATCAAATTCACAAACTTTTCGCTCTAACGCCGATCGTTTCAGCTTCTCTTCAAACACTTGTTTCTCCACTCGACGAATGCGGAACCGAAGTTCCTCATCAACGGTGTCCGCTTGTGTCTGTCGTTCGGATGCGCGCTTCTCCGACTGATCGATCTAAAAAGCCATCAATACAGTAAAGCAAACTAAACACCGTAATTGCGACCTTCAAATTCGCAGGCTCATTTGCGCGCGGCCCGTTCTCCGCCGATTTTTTGGAGTCTTTCGTTTCCGTCGAGTTCTGTCGACATCTGCAGTTCGCGCGGTCCTCGCTCCAAATTCCGCAGCGAACGCGGCGAAGCGGAGACATCATGTAGATCGTGTTCGGCGCGCCCCACTTCACGTCCGTGCCTGCAATCAAACGAGTCAAACGGAAAGGTTTTCAAGCGACTAACGCAGACTAAACACATATCCCGTGTGGTCTTCGCCCCAAACGTTCGCCGTCAGACCCCGCACGTCGCCCTCCAACGAAACCGTGGCGTCCAGCGAGAACGAGCCCCTCAGCACACTTCAACGCGGCATTTCGTGTTCGGGCGGAAACTGAGCGGATGCGCCGCGCTCTTGCCGTCCTGACGTTGGACCAACGGAAGGGAAATGATAGCGAAATGGGCACAGGAGTTCATTTTCCGGTGGCTTTGCAGAAAAACGCGAAGCAAAAGGAATGAGCGATCCAAACGCACAGCCGCAGCGAGCCCATCGACTGAGCGGCAAGCGAGTGAAAAACGCCGCCTAACTCTCACTCGGCGCAATCGACGGCGTCTTACCGCGGGCATTCCCAAGCCGTCGCCCGTGTGCGAGGTAGGTGGATCGAAAGCCTCGCAGCTTTCCAACAGTCGGCCGTCTATCGGATGTTGCTCCGACTTTCGTTTGGGCGCGGACAGTAGTCCAACCAAAACAGCCGATGTGCAGCGACCGGTGAGCGTGCGAGCAGAAGGCGCCCGCGAAGGCCGCCAGTGGGAGCACGCTCGCCGAGCACCACTGGCGACCGCATGCTTTTGACTCGGATGGAAAACGAGTGAGCGGGCGGTCGCTTGGAATTGCTCTTGCTTCCGTCAGCGATCATCAGCGACCACTCCCGTCGACGAGCGGTTGTTCAGAACCGTTCGACTTGGTCGAGCGAGGTTTTTGGAGAGCAAACGACCGGCATCTTTCTTCGTTCCACAACGAAGGAAGTTCTTTACAATTTTTCGACCTTATCCGGCCCTCGCAGACCAACGGTACTGCAGGTTTATTCGGGGAACACAACCCAGCAAACAAATGCAGTAGTCAACACAAAAACGAGGAGATTTCGTAGACAATTCAATGCGTATTTCCAACGTTTCCGAGCGTATTGCCACGGTGGTGAGCCATGAGGATGTTGCCCTCCAGTTCCCAGGATTTGCTGCAAGCGTCGATGATTAGACCGAAAAAGAAACGAATGAACGCACTCTTTGTCGGCCTCCTTGTACTCGCGGTACATTTCGTCCAACTTCGACGAGTAGACGGCCATCTTCTTGTCCAAACTCTTCTTGACGACGTGCTGTTGGAGTTGCTGCAGCATCTGCTCTTTGTGGGCGCGTTGCTCGTCCATGAGGCGCTGCTTCTCGGCGGCCTCCGTGGCCGCCGCGATCTTCGCCACCAGCGCGCTGTCGTCGATCTGACGGGCGAACTCCGCTTCGACGAACTCGAAGCGCTCTTTCGCGTCCAAGGCCTCCAGTTTGTCCCGCAAGAAGGCGGCCATCGCGTCGTTCGGCTTGTTGAAGCGCTCGAAGGTCGCGTTCATCTCCTTGATCAACTGCTGGCGGGCCGCTTCTCGGTGCGCTTCCTCTCGCCACTTGGGCGCGTGATCGAAGCGGCGGAGGGCGTCGGCCGAGAGCGCGCGGAAGAGGGCGGCGAAGTCCGAGCGACCGGTGCACGCGGCCTCGAGCTTGCGGGGAACGTCCGTCCAGTTCACGCACGTACTCGCCGAAGACATGCTGTTGACCTGAAACGAGACGGAAATCAATGCTCGAAAAAGCTACTCGCTTGATGGACGTCGGCGCAATTGGGCACTTCGACAAGCGGATGGCCACCTGCAAAAAGCAAAGCGGTGAGCGGATCGACGTTTGCTTAGAGCTTGGAACACGACGGTGAAATACGCGCAAAGAGAAAAGACGTCAGCATCCGAAGATTTGATGGCGACAACGAACGAAAGGCGAGCGCGAATCGCCGCAATCTGCGGAAAGCATTCGCCGTCTAATGGACCGTCCGCAGCGGTGAACAACGACGAGCGGCGAAAATCGCTTTCGCTTTTTGCTCGAGCCGCTCGCAAACTGGACGGCCGATCGGGCGGGCAGTGGATGACGAGCGGCAAGAGGCGAAACAACACGTCTGTTCACTTTCTGGACGAAAATTCCGTGGCGCCCGGCAGTCCGCACTGGATCGAATGTGCGCACGGATCGCAGAACACTCGCATTGAAGCCGGCCGCAATCCTCGCGGAGCGAATTCTCATTCGAGCGGGACGCTGCAAAGCCGTTCGGAACACCTGCGCAACCGCCGAAAGAACGAGCCGGCAGTCCGGCGCATTTCTGCGATCCACTTGCCAGTTGATCGAATTAAAGGTCGATGGCAGGACGCTTTGCGCTGCTCTTCCTTCCAACGCAAAGTGCCAAAAGAACGAACAAACAAATGGGTTGACGTAGAGCAAGGCAACAATCCATCAAGAAGCCGATCTTCTCCTCCGATTGACCTTGAACACTCCGAATCGATTCACTAGCTTTTGTTTCCGCCGTAAATGGGCCAATCGGTGGACTTGGGCGTCGCGTCGGTTTGTCGCTGAAGAATAAAAGGCCGATCGCGTCGATGGACCGATCGCCGTAGTTGGCTCGAAGTTTCAACCGGCTGCGCACCGACCTTCACTCGGAGTCCCGCTTCGTTTCTACGCGATCGACTGCCGACTGGACGGGCGAACGAATCGCACTGAACGCGGCAGCGGCCGAGCAGCACGCGGTAGACGGGCGGCGGTGAAGAGCGCGTCCACGGCGACGGTCGCACTCACGCGCGGCATTCGCGGCAGGCGGGCGGCTGGTCGCGCGCGGGATGCTCCGCTCCGAACTCCAAATCGGCCGGCTGCCGCAGGGCGCGATGCCACGAGCGGCGGCCACCGCTTCGTTGTCGACGACCATCCACTCGCTCAAGAATTCCTCGTGTTTAGGGCGAAGCTGACGGTCGCGGACGCGAACTGCACGCTGGAGTTGAAGCGAGGGGGCCCCAACGTGTTCATCGGTTCGTCCTCTACTTCTTTCCACCCATCCGGTCCTTCTAGGCGCCAACAAGTTCCCGTACACAAACGAACTGTACCTCGGTCTGCTGCTTAACGGCCAACTGCAGGCGTGGAAGAGCGGGCAGGTGTTGTGCGGCGACGAGCGGCTGCGGACGGCCGTCGACGGGCGGATGGTGCGAACGAGCGTCCGCTTCGAGCACGACGGAGCGGTCGGTTTCTTCAACATTCGTGTGCGTCCGACAATCGAAGCACTTTTTTTCACCCACTTTTTTTCAGGCTTTCGGGGATTTCGGCGAGTACGCGGAGGTTGCACCAACCACATCTTCCTCTCCTTCTCCTCGTTCAGCTCTGCCGGTCGATCAACAACGAGAAATCGCCGTACAGCTGCTCGTCCTCATTGTCTTTCTCGTGGTTGGCGGCGTCGTTTGGGGCGAAAAATGCCGGCCGTTCGCCGACCGCCGCTCCTGCGGTCTTCGTCGTGCGGCCTGGCGGCATCGTCCGTGAGTTAGTCTTTTGTTGTTGAATAAATTAATGGTTATTGAAGTCTTTCTGACTTGTCGTTGAAACGGCTACAAGGTCTCGTCGGCTTCACCTCAAGATGCCAGCGGTTTGTCCACAATAGTGGCAAGCTAACGAGTGAGCAACCGTTGTCTCTAAAGTCCGTCGACTCGATCGATCGACTGTTCGGACAGTCAAACAGGATCTCCAAACGCTCCGGCATGTTTACAGGAAACAGAAGAAACCACATTCGTTCTTTTATTTGCAGTTCGCAACCAAGACCCTGGCTTTCACCTCGTTTTATGCGGCTAACGTACAACGGGAAGAAGGGAAAGGGGACAGAGAAATGGGGGACGGAAAAGAGAAGAAGGAAGGGAAGAATGGGACCATCGATCCGCTTGTCCGCTCGTCGTCACGCGGTCGGGTTCTGCGTGTTGTCCTCGGACGCCAGCTCGTTTTGGGTGCCCGCCTGCGTGGTGGCGGCCGGAATGTCCGCCGGCGTGGCGGCCGTGCCGTCGCCCTTCTTCGTGGTTGACTCCTGCTTCTTGGGGCGCTTGCTGGCGCCCTTCTTGTCGCCGTCCTTTTCCGAATTCCAGTCCGAGAGGACGTCGTCCATCTGCAAGGAACAAGGTGGGGATAAGGAGGTATGGAGAACGTTACCGTGGGATAGTCGCCCTTTTTCGCCTTAAGGTTTCCGTCGGCGATTTTCTGCTAAAACGAGCAAAAGGATGAGCGCGGGTGTGAGTGGGAAAACCCACCGCCTTCTTGGTCCACGGGATCTGGCGCGGCGTCAGCTTGACGGCGGAGGTCTTCGAGTCCGCCTGCGTGCCCTCGAGGGGCAACGGCGCCACGCCCACGCCCACGGGTTTCACCTCCACGGCCGGCTTCTGCTTCTGCTTGTTCTTGCGAGTGGGCGCGTCCGAGGTGGCCGCTTGGGCGGGCTCCGGCTTGTCCACGGACTTGGCGGCGGTCGCCGGCTTCTTTTCGCCTTCGCCCTTGTTCGCCACCGGCGTCTTGCTGCCGCCTTCGCCCTTGGTCTTCGAGGCGGCGCCCTCCTTGCGGCTCTTGCGGCTTTTGGTCTTCGCCTCGGCCGTCTTCAGCTGCTTGGAGGCGCCCGGCCGGCCGCCCTCCACGTCGCCAGCGCGCGGCGTCTGCCGGGCGGCGGCGCGCTTCCGGCGGATGCACACGAACGCCGCCGCCGCGCTGCTTCCGCTCAGCAGCAGGGCGAGGAGCGACCCACTGCAAGCGGACGGGGGATGAAGGGAAGAGAGGCGGGAGGGACGACTCACCCGACGATCACCGCGATCAGCCAGCCGGGGAAGCCCGCAGTGCCCGCCTTCTCCTCGTCCTTGTTGTAGATCTTGGCGCCGGTCTGCAAGCGAAAAGGGTGAGCAGAAAGGGATGGGAGGAACTCACGAAGGTGGCCGTCAGGTCGGGCAGCTCCTTGGTGAGAGTGATGGAGACGTCCACCACTTGCTGCTCGCCTTTCTCGGTGAAGGGCTTGCAGGTTGACTTCTCGGCATCGGTGCTTTCAGCACCGCTCGGACTCTTGCTGCCGGAGATCGTGACGTCGCTTTCGGTCGCTTTGATCGTGATCGGGAAGTAGTAGTGCTTGCTGCCGTCTTCTGTAAACCCATGATGAGTGAGGCAACAGACGGGGAACTTGCCGCTATCGATCTTGGCGTATTGGACTTTCAACGCAACGGAGCCTTTGATCTCGCAGTTGCCGAACTTCATCGCGAGGCTGAACCGACGGTTAGGAGTGAGAGACGGAGAGAACTTACTCGACGTCGTCTCCCGCACCAACGGGGTGATCCCACGTGGATGTGAAGGACTTGTCCGCGAACACCAACTCGGCCTTGTCTTGCTTCAAAGTTCCCGCGTACTTGCTGCAATCGAGGAGCGATTAGGAGACGGAACAACGAGATGGAAAGGACTCACACGTCAGCGCCGCTCGCGTGGAACGACGTCTGATTGGTGCCGTCGGGGCGGACGAGCGGCAACGTGCAGAGGAGCAAGACGACGGCCGGCAGCTTCATCTTCGAGACGGACGGACGGCAAGGAGCGAGAGGACGGGGCGGGAGGACGGAGGTGAGAGCGGAGCGCAGCGGGTGGCGGCCACGAGTGGGCGCTCGGGCGCTGCGGTCCGCCTTTTGTACCCGCGGATTTGCACACGACCGGTTCGAGTCGATGCAAATTCAGATTGCGTTCGCCTTCTCCCCGTCTTCCGCCTTCTCGACGGCTAAACAAGAACCGATCGTTGCGTTCACTCACGCAAATTACGATCGGAAGCGAGAAGTGGACGTGCACGAAGCTGCAGTTCCGTCTTCCACCTCATTCGCGGACGGCAGCCTGTTCCTTCCGCTTCCTGCCGCTCCGCTCCGATGGGCCGCTCGTGGCTGCCGCTCGGCCTGCTGCTCGCCGTCGTGTTCGGCCGTGCGGCAGCCGACTTTCCGGCGTGCGTGCAGAAGACGACGGGCAATCGGCAGCTCTTGTCAGTTCCTTTCGCTCTCTTCTGTTCACCTTCCGCTTCTTGCAGGCCCCTGCTCAAGTGGGCGAACACGAAGGGGAACGTGGAGTTCGACGAGAGCTCGGAGATCTTTGTCTACGTGCAGCCGAAGGTCAAATCGTCGTGGGTTCTCCCTGTTTCCTTCTGTTCACTTTTCTCGCAGGTTCACGGTGACGATCGGAACGTGCGAGATGCTCTTCTCTACGGAGGGGACGAGTACAAGTGGCACCTCTTCTTCAGTGAGTTCCCGCTTTCTCTCCGCTCCAATCGGCTGCTTGCAGAGAACGGGAACACGAAGGTGAACTTCTTCGATTGGGCGCTCTTCCGTCTGGACGACCACGGCAACTTCGTAGCGGGCGACAGCGAGCCTACGGATCCGAAGCTCAGCAACACGGACGCCACCTTCAAGTGGGCGGTGGACACGCCCGGGCACGTGAAGACGACCGTTGGGATGCGGGTCGACGGGCGAGACGCGCCCGTTTTTTTCGACGGCTACAGCGAAAAGACGGGCGCGTATTTCGGCGCCCAGCTGACCACAACGACCACCTCGACAAGCACGACGACTACGACGTCCAGGAGCACATCTACAACGACCTCTAAGACGCCTGAGCCAACGACTACGAGCGCTGTGCGGAATTCTCTTGTTTGCCGCCTGCTCAGCTCTTCTCCGTGTAGATCACTTCGACAGACACGAGCACCAGCATGTCGATCCTCTACGACCACTACCGTTTGTCTTCCTTCCGTTTCGCTTTTTTAAATGGCCGCTTCAGACTCTCGAACCGACGACGACCGCGTCCACATCTACGAGCACTACGACGACGATCACGACCAGGGTTTGAAGCAAGTCCAGAATTAAGTCCAAGTCCAAGTCCAAGTCCAAGTCCAAATGGACCTGGACTTGGACTTGGACTTCACTTTTGAGATTCGGTGGACTTGGACTTGGACTTGGACTCGGGTTTCCGGAGGGTCTGGACTTGGACTTGGACTTGGACTTGACATTTTTCGGCTTGGACTTGGACTTTTCAACCCAAGTCCAAAATTCACTTTTTTGCTTGCGATCTGACGACAAAAACGTCCAATTTCGCTCGCAAAATCGTCCATTCGTTTGTAACCACTGCGTTTCTCAATTCTAATCGTATTCAACAGCTTATTTACGGACCTTATAATCATTTTGAGCGATGCAACGATAGGCTTTAGACCGTCGAATCGACAAACAAAGTATTGAGACAGTTACTGCTGGCCTTATAAAATTAGTGCCGGTCACGTTCAACGAACAAAATGTAATCGAATACACGTTTAAAGGCTAGTTTTGTGTAATAAAGTCATCTGTATTTCTTTCAGTCACTCTCTGTGTAAAACAAACGAACTTTGGCGAAATTTTGAGCAAAAATCACCGTTTTTGCGATTTTTTCTGATGGTGGACTTGGACTTGGACTTGACCTCTGGACTTGGACTTGGACTTGGACTTCGGTTTTGAAAACCGGTGGACTTGGACTTGGACTTGGACTCGAGATTTTGGAAGGGCCGGACTTGGACCTGGACTTGGACTTGACGTGGGAAAAATTCTGGACTTGGACTTGGACTTGACTTTCGCCAAATTTCAAACCCTGATCACGACGCCTTCGACGTCAACGACCGCCGTGCCGGTGGTGCCACCGGAGGAACACAAAGAGGGCGGCTTGAGCGGCGTGTTGCTGGCATTGGTCATGTGAGTCCCGCGGCCTTTTCGCTCACTTCTCCTCTTTGCTCGTGGTGCTGGCGCGTGTGTTGTTGCTCGGCGTGAGCGCCCTGCTGTTCCGGATCGTCCGCAAGCGACGGACGAAGGCGTCGGCAAAGAAGCGGGCGGCGGCCACTTGCGCGTCCGTTCGGGCACCAGCCGCGACCGAGCCGCCGGCCGCCATCAGGAGCAGCGTGAACGCAAGGAAGCCCCCACTTTGCGGGTTGAATTCGAGCGGGCGCCAGAGGGCGAACATCCGTGACCAACAGCGAGGAGCACACGAGCAAGAGAGTGGAGGGCGGCTTTCGCTCGTTCGCTTGGTTCTTCCCGCATGCACCCACCGCCTTGCAGCACGCCCACCCACACAAAGCGGAAAATTCGGGCGTCTTTCGCTTTCTGCTGCGCTCGCCACACACGAGTTGCATCGTCCAGTTGGTGGACGAGCGAGAGAGTCGGCTCGTTCAAGTGGACGTTGAACCGAAGGAGCGATTGCGGCGGTCACTCGGCCGCTCCGTCCATTCGGGGCGGCCGCTTGGGAGCGCTCGCGGTCAGACGCTGCGGATTCCGCTGGCCGCACGGGGAGGTCGATGATCGACAGCGGCGACCACGCGGCGTCTTCGTCCACTCGCCGCGCGATCAATCCGCCAGCCGGTCGCTCTGCTTTCCGCTCGCCTGCAACCCGAAATGGTCGATTGTCCGCACGCCGCTCTGCTCTTCGTCGTCGAAGCCGGACAGGCGGACACTGTACGGTCCTTGTGTCTAATCTCTCGCTCCCGTCTCCCCGACTTCCACACTCTCTCGCCTCCGCTTGTAACCCGCCACGACTCTGGCATTCCGCCACCCTCTTGCCCGCCTGTCTGCCGCCTTGCCGCCAGTCAGTCGGCTTTCCCTACTCCCCGGCCTGCCGGCCGGCCCGCTCTCTTCCCGTCGATTCCTCCCTTCTACGTACCCCTGTGGACGGCCCCCAATAAACTCACTACCATCCACGACGAGCCGTCCACACAACCCGTACAGACACAACGGCCGAAAACGCGGAAGTCGAGCTTCCCTCCCGCCCGGCCATGCACTGCCGCCATCTGGTGGCGACGCGGCGGGGCTTGCGGCCGCCGTGTGGACCGCAGACGGCGGCGGGCGGAAGCTGAAAGAAAGCGAGTTCTCTTCGCCGAATACCTGTTTGCAGTGAGAAGCGCTTCCTTTTCACACGGCCGACGAATGGAGCGTCCAGTGTGCCGTCTGGAGCGACGCGTGCCCGCTGTGTGCCGAGGAGTGGGCGGCCGAGGAAGCGCCGGAAGAAGAGGACTCCGCTCTTCGCTGGGCGTTGAACGAAGTTGACTGTTTGTTTCAGGCGGTCGAAGAAACGAGCGGCTTGTCGGTCGAGCAGCCGGAAGCCGAAGCGGCCACCAAGAAGCGACAGTGGGCGGCGGTCGAGGAAGAGGTGAGCGGGTGCGTGCTTCCCTCCACTCATCCTCTCTTACAGAACCGCGAGCTCAAGGCGGCGGTGGAGCAACTCCGGCGGCAACACGCGGTAGCTGACGAGTAGTTCTGGCAGCTCAAAATGCGCAGGGCGGACTTCCGGCTGCTCGTCGAGGAGCAGGAGATCCCAGCGAACGGCCGGGGACGCTCCAACCCACTCTTCTCGTTGCAGGCGCACAAGTTCGTCCTCATCGCTCACTCCCGCTTCTTCTCGACGGACGAAACGAACAATACGGAGGACGCGTGGCCGTGAAGCGAATGGCCGATTTCCTGTACCGCGGGCACTTGGAGGCACTGGAAGACGATGCGGTGGAGGTGTACCGCGTCGCCTTCCGCTTCCAGATGGAGGAGTTGATGGTGAGTCCAGCCGCTCATCGCCGGACGTCCACTCGCGCGGCCTTTCGGTCGCTCGTTTGCTGCGGAGACGCGAGAGCGGCGGCAAGTTGGCGCTGCAGCTCAGCGGTCACGTTCACGCGCAATCGCTCCTGCCCGACGAGCTCGCCGCGTACGCGAAGATAGTCGACGGGGTGAAACGAAAGCAGACGGCCGCGCGGATGGCCGCGGGGCAGCAAGGACCAACCACCAACTCAAACGCGTTCCAAACGTTCACGCGAGAGGAGCGAAAGAAATTCGGCGGCCCCCAGTTTTCCACTTCTAACGCTTCATAAGCTTGAGGGCGTTCTTTTCATGTCCAAGTGTCTGTTGTCTTGCCCTCTGTTGAATAAAAGTTGTGTAATGGCGAGTATCGCCCAACTTTCAACTTGAAAGCGACCATTGCGTCCTTTCGTTCGTTCTTGTGACTGCTCCGTTACGGACCGAAAAGAATGAGCAGAAACTCCTTACGCAGAAAGGAGTGCCCAATGCAACGCGAAATGCTGCAGTCCACTTGGTTCGGTCGGCCGCCGCTCATTTTGATCATGTGTTTGCTCTTCGCAATGGCGGCCGCTCGCTGCCTGCTCGTCGGCGTTCTGTTCGCGGCGACGGCGATCGTTGCGGTGGAGGGCGCCCGCGGCTACGACCACCTCCAACAGCAAGTGCTTTGCGGAGGGCGGCCATACAATGACGGCGTTTGTTGTCTAACCACTCACCGCTCACCTCCCGCTCATTGGTTTCAGACGGTCGCCATCTACGAGTGGGACGACGGCAGGCCATCCGTTCGTCCTTTCGGCGCTCATCTCCTCGCTTTCAGACGGCTACGATGATGCCGACTTGTGCGACATCACCAAGACCTACAATCGGAGCAAAGAAGCGTGGTGGTACGCGGAGGGCTCCGAAGAGGACGGGCTGCCGCTGTCGAACAACTGGCCGGACGAGGTCCACATCGTCATGTTCGTTCCGCCCACCCGCCGTCCCCTCTCATCCTTCCGTTTAGCAAACACCGCTGCCAGACGGGCGACTACTGGTGGTGTGTGGAGCAAATGCGCGCCTCCGGCTCGGTGTGGAACGAGGACCCGAACGGCCCGCTCCAAACGCTCGAACCCATCGATTTGGCGAAGACGAGCAGTCAACGCTGCGAGAAGCGCGTGGACGAGGACATGGGCGGCGATCTGAAGATCCGCTACTTCGCCTCGTGTGAGCGACACTCCTGAGCGTGCTGTCTTCTTTTTGTTTGTGCATGAAATAAACAAGAATTTGTTCTCTTCGGTGTTAATCGCTCGAAGACGTGCTCGACGGGCGGTAGGTGTGCAGACAATGGAGGCCTGCAGAGACGGAGCTACGGCAAGGACAAGTCGAAACCGATCGCTAAAGACGAGACCATGTGTGTGCTGCAGAAATTGCGGCCGATTCTTTCACCGTCGGACTCCCGCGAGCTTCCGGTCGACACGAAGGTCGAGCACCGCTTGCCGATTGCTCGACAAACGAACAGCCAGGAGCCGAATACGGTCGATCGCCGAAAGGAGGAAGCCGCACTCGAATTTGCACGCCCACCGACTGTTGCGTCAGCATTGCGTTCGCTGCTGCAAAACAAGCGCCTTCTTTTCACGCAAATTCCGACCGATCCGGCGGGTATAAAAACGGCGGTCGGAAAGCGCGCGCCCGCCTTTCGGGGATCTCTCGCCTTTCCGCCGCCTCCCTGCTCTCCTCGCTCGGGCTGCTGCTCGACAGGATGCCCGCCCCGTCGTGGACCGCCGCCGTCCTGCTGGTCGCCTTCGCGCTCGTGCTGGGACCGTCGCCGTCGGACGCCAAGTTCCTCTACGAGAAGGCGACTTCGCAGCTCGATAACTGCGTGAAAGTCGACACGGACGACATCAGTTTGTAAGTCTCCCGCTTCTTATTCTACCGACGACCTTTGCTTTCAGCAATCTGGCGGACTGCGCGTCTACTACCGTCAACGTTCAGTGGGGCAAGAAACATGGGATGTACATCGAAACCGTTGTCCCGATTGGGTCGAGGTGAGACCGTCTCTGTTCTTTTATGTTCCTCTCACTGACTCCCCTTTTTTGCAGCTTTACGCTGGTCATCAACGGCGTGTGCACGCTCCGAGCCACTTCCGAGAAGGACGCTGACGGCGAGCAGATCCTCAAGATAGGTGAGCGCCTTCCCACGAGTGCCGCTGTCCTCTGATCTCTCGCTTTTTAGACGGCAAGACGGTTACCAATTACTTTCTCATTGGATGGGACGGCACCTTGAAGATGGACGACCTGAACGCGAAGAGCAAAACGGATCCCAAGGTCGAGCCCTGCAAAGGCAAATCGCTGCAAAACGAAGTCGGCGATGGCGCGCACTACTGGACGAGCCTCAAGTACACGGCCAGCGGCAACGTCAAAAGCTTTCGTGTGATGGCTAGTTTCTGCGCGACCGTCTGTTCGCTCTCAACTGCCGTCCTTTCAGCAAATCGTTATGCCCACCATGCCGCGGCCGGACGAACCGGAGTTCGGCGAGTACCACGTGCCGACGACCACCACGATCGAGGCGCCCACGACCTCTTCGCCCGCTTCCACCACCACTTCGAGCACGACGACGACCGCTGAGCCCACGACGACCACGTCCGTGCCGACGACCACCACGTCGACGAGCACGACCACCTCCACCGTTCGTGTTTCTCCCTTCTCGCTCTCTCGAATGTTCGCTTCAGACCACCATGTCCACGACGACGACCACCACGCCCGTGCCGACGAGCAAGACTGTGGAGAGCAAGACGAGCGAGAAGGCGCGCGTCGGAGGAAAGAAAACGGCCGGTGGAGGCGGGAACGGAGGTGAGTTCTCGCCCATCTGCTCGTCTCGCTCATCTTCCGCATTTCAGTCGGAACGGTCGTGTTCTCGGCGTTGGCGGCGGTCGGGGCGGTGGGAGCGACCGCGAGCGGAGTGTCGATCGTCCTCGTGCTCAGCAAGCGGATCTTCAAGCCGCTCACTCCGCCCGTTCGTCCGGCGGTCAAGTGAGGAAGCCGCAGAAGCCGTTCGAAGCAAGGAGTCGCTTTTTTTGTTTGTTCTTGTCGGTGTGTTCATGCGTGAGAGTATAAACTCCGTTTGCTTTGGTACATACTCTGAGAAATCCATCATGTTCGCTGTAATTCTACCTGTTGAAAACGCCCAACAGTCTTTCATCACCCAGCTGGAAGCGTAGGTAGTCGCCGAGAAATGAAAGTCGGCTGACGTTAATGAAGCAGTAAGAGGTTGCACATCTTCAACTCATTTAGCCTCTTCCTTTAGAACTCAAACTTAAAACTCCAGTGGAACGACTTGAGCAGCACCAAGCGGCAGCCTTGTCGGCGATGCGCGAGCGAGGCTTCCTGTGATTTCCGGCTGCTCGTCGACGAACGGAAGGTCCGTATGAGCAGCCACGGAGGCTCCAGCATTCACCCGTCTCCTTGCTAGAACGTCCTCACCGTCCACTCGGCCTTCTTCTCCGCGGAATTCGCCGCCGATTCCCGCAAAACGGAGTTCGCGTTGGAGGGCCTGCGGGTGGCGGCCGTCGAGCGGGCGGTCGGCGTTCTCTACTCCGTCCACTTGGAGGGACTGAAGGAAGCTGCCCGAGAGTTGTACCGCGTGGCCCGCCGCTTCCGAATGGCCGCCTTTGAGGTGAGTTCCTCGTGTTTGTTTGTTCTCTTCCTCGCTTCTTGTAGGCCGCTTGCATCGAAGTGATCCGAGCGGACGTCCGCGCGGAGAACGCGGCCGAACAGCTCGCGACGGCCGCCCGCAACGACGATCGCCAATCGGGCGAACACGCGATCGAATTCGCGGAGCGGGCGGGCGGTTGGGCCTCCTGCTCGCCGACCGTCCAGTCGCTCCTCCCCGCCGAGCTCGTCGCCTACAAGCGAATCGTCGAGTGGATGAAGCGGAATGGACTCGAAGAATCCACGGGCAGCAAAGCGGAGAAGCGCGTCGGCTTTTCAAGGCGAGAGCGTCGAGAGAATTCGGCGGCTTGACGCCTCTTTTTCATGTCTGCCTGCTTTCTGTGCTCACTGTTGCCATGAATAAATCTGTGTAATGACGGTTGGTGGGCGGAAGAGACGACCAGGCGTTGGTTGGTCGGAAACAGAAGGCACTGCTGATCGGGAAACGATTAAAACGGGTAGACGAAGAGTGGAGGCACGAGAAAGAGGGGCAGTGAACGGAATCAAAACAAGAAAATCGGTGTTTGCTGCCAATTTTTGTCGTTCCCGGGACGGATTCAAGCGATCAGTTCAAGCCCACCGTTCGTTGGACAGACGACAAGCAGAGGCTGCTTCTCCAGACAAGCGGATTTTCAACAAGATTTATTCAGTACAACAATTGAAAAGGCAAAACAATGGACAAGACCTGTGTTTACTTCATCCACTCCGTGATCTTTTTGTACGCGTCGAAGTTGCTTTGGGCCAGCGAGGTGACCGCCGGAGCCAACACAAGACGCAGCTTCTCGCCGTTCGCCTCCGCCCACTCGAGCACGTGGGCGGCGAGCTCGCGGGCGTTGTGGCGGGCGGCGAACACCAACAGCTCGGCGGCGTTCTCGTCGGACACGCCCGCTTTCCACAGCGCCGTGCAGTCGGCCTGCAAAAAGGGGAGTGAACGAAGTGGAGAGTGGAGGGACTCATCAGCAGGGCGGCCTTCTCCGAGGTGAGCTCTTGGATCTGAAGAAGCAGTTGAATGAAAAGAAGAGGAAGCGAAGTGAACTCGCCCGCTTCTCGAACTCCGCCGCCTTCCGCGTCCATTCGGCCGCCGTCTTCTCCAGTTCCTCCTGCTGCTCTCGGTTTTGGACTTCGAGTTTCTGAATCCTCGCTTCATCGCGGTCCTCCTGCTCCTTCAGCTTCGTCTTCAGCTTGTCCGTCTAAAGAAGCAGAAAGAAGTGGGTTGTAGAAGCGAGAACGAACCTTCCGCTTGAGCTCTTGGGCGGCCGCTTCCTCCGCTTCGCTCGACTTCTTCCGCAGCGCCTCGACTTCCGCCTTCAAACGGGTGATCGTTGACTCGAGCCCGTCGATCTTCTGGTGCAGCTCCTCGTTCTGCAAAGACGGCGAGTGATTCGGTAGGTGAAAGCGGACAAACCTCGTCGCAGATCTCAGCGCGTGCCCGCCGCTCCTCCCTGCATTTCGTCTCTAATTCGATGATCTTCGACTGCAGGGCGAGGACCTAAGACCAGCCGCAGATAGAAGCAAAATAGATGATCGAAGAACTCACTTTTTGTGCCTCCGCAGCCAACTTGCCGTCCTTCTCCCCGAGTTTGTCCTCCAGTTCTCGGATGTGCGCGTGAAGCACGGCTTGCACGCCGTCGGACACCGATTGGCCTGCTAACAGACGATCCTGCGGCTCCGTGAGCTGGAACAACTAGGCGAGTTGAGAAGAGAGAGCGGAGAACATACCTCCGTGCAGGCAGTCGGCTGGTCGGTCTTTTGGATGAGCGGCAATTGGACGGGCGTCACGGGCTCGGAGACCGACTGCACCTCGTGGCCGGCGGGCGACCCGTTGGCATCAGTCTGGTCGTCGCTATCCGCCTCTTCGGCCTCGTCTTCGTCCTGATCCCACGCAATTGTCTCGCGGTCAGTGTCCTCTTCGCCTTCGCTGCTCGAGGTCGACGGGGATCGACGCCGCCGTTTGGCGCGAGAGGAGGTGGACGAGCAGGCGGATCGCTTCTTCCTCTTGCAGTCTGTCTTCTTACAGAGCAAGGCCGGGACAGGACGCGAAGAATGGCTGGTCACCGCCGTCTGCTGAAGCCCCTTGATGTTCGTGCCGACCTGACGGAAAAGCTTCCAGTGCTTCTAAAGAACGAATGTGCAAACGGAAAATAGTGCGAGCCCTTACGGACAAGACCATGATGCCTTCCTTACGGTCCTCATCTTCTTCGTAACGTTCGAAGCCGTGCACTCTTCGCTCATGAAAGTTGCGCTGGCATGCGTACTTTCTGCTGACGCCGCACAGCGAACATTTAAAGCCGTCAGATCGTTCGTGGTAGTGGACGTGCGCCTCGCGTATTTGCGGATTGAGGAAGCCCGCCATTCCGCAGATCTCGCAGGGCGGCTAAAAAACGACGCTAAGCGTTGAGAATACAACGAAAAAACGAACAAGCTTAGACGACCGGTGGTCTTTTGTGCGCATGAGCTCCTCAAGGTCGGCGATCGACGCCTCTTCTTCCATCGAACTCGAATTGATGGCGGCCGAAGAGATCGCATAGGCCTGCGAGTCCACCAATTTGTTGCCAACGTTGAAGAGGGCCGCGAGTTGACTCTGAACAAAAGTGTAGACAAAGAGAACAACGAGCAGCCGCGAACCTTGAGCAGTTTGATCGGGTGCGGATTCTTGCAGTCCAACTCGTGCCGCCAGAAGCCGTGCGTCTTCTCTTCGTGTTGAGCTCGCTGCTTAGGCCACCTGCAGGGCACACGGCAAACGGCGCAAATCCAGCGCCAGTCGCGTCCGTGGCACTTCTCGTGCTGCTCCCGGTTTCTTGCGTTCTGCAGTTGAATGCCGCACACGCCGCAAATTCGCTACAAGCGGTGGAAATAAATGCAACAGAAAAAAGGGCTTACGTCAAGCGGAGTGCCGCTCGCCTGCTCTTCATCGGTTTCGACCTTCACTTCTCCCGCCGCCATTCGTAGCAGTGTTGAACAAAAGAACGTGTCTAAAATCAGACGCCGTAAGTACGAAGTGCAACGCGCGAACGAGAGCAAACCCCACGTGAACACTCGAGCCGCAGATAACTCCAGTTATTCACGGCGAGTTCAACGAAATGATCACGCGAAAATCAAAAAGCTGCGGGCGAATCAGTTGACAGCACAAAGCTGATTGTGAACGGAGGTGAGAAAAAGGTGGGCGGTGAGCGCGAATGGCTGCTGGAGATCAAACTGCCGCTGCGAACCGACTGACCCAAGCGGTGAGCGGGCGGAAGGTCGCCTGGCTCCCACCAATTGCGATCGGCGGAACGCAATCGGCGTTGACCGCAAGCATTCCCAAGCGGTCGGTCGTGTGGACGAGAAGTGGGGGATCGCGGCGAACTTCCGGATTTTCGTCAACTCAACGTTTGACTCCGCCCCGCACCTGCGCATGAGCGCCTTGACCGCACTCCTTTCCGCCCCCGAGCGGGGCGGCATCTTTGTTCCGCACTTCTTTAGTTCGATTGCTCCCTTAATAAGCGGCATAAAGCAGTCCTCATTTGGCTTCGATTCACCTAAAAGCAACTCACGAATCTCGCGCCGTCCGGTGGCCTCGACTGCCGTGGAGCGTGTGGCGAGTCTTCTCCGCGCCCAGGACCTTCCAGCCGACTTTTTTTCTCTCGTGCAAACGCTCTTTGACGACTTCCGCAAGCAAGCGACGAACGAAGAAACACTCGGCTGCATAGCGGTCATTCGTTTCCCTTGCTTCGTTGATTTCCGCACCATCCCGCTGACCGCAAGTCCCGACATCTTTCAAGCAACTCGAGCCGTTTGTCGTCTGCTGCAAACCTTCCGTCCACTCCATCACCAGCGAGCGACTACTTCATTCCACGAGTCACCCAAACGATCGAACCCACCACTTCGATGAAACGAATCCCTTTGGAGCGTGAAGACGCGATTTATTCGACCCGCTTTCGGCGATCAATCACCCGAACGATAGTGCAGCACGATTAGAACGTTTGAAACAGTTGGGACGTTTAGGAAGAGGAACAATCGAAGAGAGGACATCAGGGGCGGATGGAAGGGGTTCCTTTGGAATCGACAGACTCATGAGTCGAAATCGAGGCGGGCGCCGGTCGCGGGCTCGATGGGCGATTGGAAGGGGGCGGCGGAAGTTGACCGAGCGGGAGGCACGGAGTGCTGGTGACGGCGTGTCCAATGGGCCCACCCGCCATCGGGACGTCCGTGAGCATGCGGACGATCTTCTCGGAGACGCCCAGCCGGTAGCGAACGAGCGAGTAGACGGAGTTGGCGACCCGCTCCTTCTTCTCCCGAATGGACGGCTCGTCCTGAAACAAAGCAGGATTGGTGATGAGGCCAGTGTTCAATTGGGAGGAACTCACCTCTTCGACAGCCGCCCTCAGCTTTCGCTTGGGGTCCGCCGCTTCTTGCTCCAGCTGGTGGATGCGGGACTCCAGCGCGTTCTGCGTGTTCTCCGCGTCGAGTCGCTGCTCGGCCAAACGGCTCTCCGATTGCTCCAGCTGAAATAAGCAAGCTGATGATGAGAAGGCGAATGTGGACGGCAAACCTGAGAGCGGAGAAACTCCAACACCTTTTCGTGGTCCGCCTCCTTGCAGGACGAGCACTCGTCGGTCCACACGCAGCAGAACACGCGATCGTTGGGCGACAGAGCGGCGCGGTAGTTCGTGTTGAACTGCGCGTCCCAACCTGCAATCGAGACTCAATGAATGAGCGAATCAAGGACGAGGAAACTTGCGGGGAATCGAATTGCGTCCCTCTTGGTTCTCGATCCAAAGCGCGCCCTTCACGCCCTCGGCCGAGCCCTCGGCGCCGATCTTGACGTTCATCACGAGCGAATCCGGCGGTTTCGTCACGACGAGGCTGAACTTCGTGCCCGGGCTGAATGGGAGGTCGATCTCCTCGCTCTCGACGTCCACTCCGCGGTACTCGACGCTCTGGACGGTCAAGAGAAGAGCGGATTGGTTGCCCGCGGCCGCCATTTTCGGCCAGGGATCGCCGGCCAACTGAAAGCGGAGGAGATGAGCTGAGAGAAGCAGCGCGCGCGAAAGATGCGGAAAGATCGAAGCGGACGGGCGAGCAACCGGACGGTCGAGCGGTCGGACGGGCACCGAGCGGTTGAGAAATCGGGGCGCAAAAGCGTAAACAACGTCCGAGTGCACGCCGCCCGCTCCACGCCCGTCCGCGTCCGCTCGCCCATCGGCCGCCTGCAAGTCGAAAAGCGCGCTCAAGACGGGAAAGCGGGCGGGCGAGTGAAAGCCGACGGGACGCCAAACGGCCGCCGATTGCGGGCACGATCGTGGTCGAGGATTTCGGAACGGAGAAAAGTGCGGAACAAGGCTGTACATGCCCGCAATTTCCTCCAATTTGTGCCGAACGCTTGTTTCCGACGCTTCAAGCGAACATCCCCGATCAACACTCGTTCGAATCGAAATTAGGCAGTTTGAAAGAGAAACAGCAGGATCTGCGTGGGCGGCGATTAGACGGTCGTCGGATCCCTCTTACGTTTCCATTTTGGAGGCACAAAAGAAGAAAGACGACGAAATCCGCGGCAAACCGAGTGAAGCTGAGCGAGAGACGCCGGCCGCACGTCGGGCGAAGAAATCGAGTATTGATTTCTGCTGAGCTGGACGCAGCGTGAGCGGCTACTGACTACCGTCGACTACCCTTCCGTTATTCTCTTGCTTCCGTCGACTTCCATTCGGTGAAGGCGACTCGACCGGCTGATCTGAAGAACGGCCACTCGTTTCTCGTCGTCTCCTGCAGCCACCCATTTTGACGTCCTTCTGTTGCGTGCCGCCTCGCAGTTCGCCGGCAAATTCAACGAGGAGAATGAACGCGGCAGTCCTGTGCGGTGAGTGGGATCTCGCACAAGTTTGCTCCCCCTTCCTCCCGCAATTCCTCTCGTTCGCTGTGTCGAAACGCTTCACGAATGGCAGTCGGCTGTCTTCGGGAACAAGTCGAGTGGCTGCAGGGAAAGGGCGGTCGTGACCCTTCCGAATGAATTCGTTTGACTCGGACAACACGCAAGGAATTCTGCGGGCAGCTTCTTTTCGTGGCTCCTGACCGACCAGCGCTACCGCTAAACGAAAGGATTCGCCGTTTGCTCTTCCGTCTGCTGCGCCCATGCAAACGCGATTCGATCGAAGCAGGCATTCACCCTTTGCATCCTCTTTTTCTTTCGGTTCTTCCCGCTCTCATCTCCTGCTGCTCGAAGGGATGCCCACCCCACAGTGGATTGCCGTCGTCCTGCTCGACCTCGTGCTCCTGCCGCCGTCTAGCGGGAAACTGCTCTACGATCCGCAGAACAAACACGCGGCTCGAGGAGTGCGTGCGGGTGCACACGTGATTGTGAGTTCGCCGGCTCTCCGTCTCCAACCGCTCGCTTGTGCAGCGACCTGTGGAGTTGCGCGTCGACGAACGTGACGCGGCAGCGAAGTTGTGAGGTGCCGCTCGAGTTGTGGGCAGCGTTGCGGCGCCCGTCAAGTGAGTTCCCGCCGGGCTCTCCTCCCCTCTGTTCGCAAGAAGAGTCAACGGCGAGTGCACGCTCCAAATCAAGGGCGGCGAGGAGGCGGTCGGCGCACTCTTCAACACGATCGAGCCGGCAGTCTCCGTTGACTGAAGCGGCCGGGTTTTCTTCCTCAGTCGGTTGCGGGGGATCCGGCTGCCCGTTAGTTCGGTGGTTGGAACACGAGAGGCTCGAATTGGACGTCGGTTTATTGGTTTTTGACCTCAACAGCTAGGGGAGGAGAGCGGCCTTTCATTCGCTCGCCCGCGGATCTCCGCTTCTCGCCCGTCCATCTGTTGTTCCCCCTCACACACAACACGGCCGCTTGCAGTTGGGCGTCGATGGTACGGCTTCCTTTGGCTCCTCGCCGACGGGACGCTCTCGACGAAACGCGACGGCGGCGGCGGCGCGGAGTTCTGCGCGGACCGGCGGTTGCGCAACGACGCGCCGGATGGCCGCCACTTCTGGACGCGCGTGGAGCTTGAAGCTGCCGGAAAGCTGTGGGATTTCCTCGTCACTGCAAGCCGTATCGTAATGCTGATTGAATTCTGATCGGCCCGCCGCAGATCGCCGGCAGCACGGAAGAGGAAGACTTCGGCGAGTTTCCCCTTCCGCCGCCCGGCGAGGAGCGAGCGGCCGATAGCTCGGAGATCAACGGCGAGTCTCCTCTCCGCTCGTTCTTCTCACTCTTTCCGTCTTTTTGCAGGCGTTTAAGTCGCGATGCTCGTTGCGGTGGCCGCCTGTTGGCTTCGTAGGCGGCAAGTGTCCATTCTTTGTTTGATTGTTGCGAGGATCCTCTGTTCGAGTGAAATTTGATTCGAGCTTCCCCAAATGTTGTGGTTCGCTTTCCGCGTTCACCAAAAGACGATGGAAGTTGCGCACTTCCGCCGCTCAAACTCCGCTGCGTAGACTGCAAAAACAACTGAACACGCGTGTTCATTCCCTCCAACCCTCCACTTAGGGTTCTTCTAACAAAAGAGCATTCACTGTTCGAACAGCTTTATTCGATCAACAACTTCAAGAACAACGTGAGATGGGCATCAATCAACGGAAACAAGCGGGAGCTCATTGCATCCACTCAGAGATTTTCTGGAGCATTTGGCCCTCGTTCGCGAGCAGCGCCTGGATCGCGGGGGCGGCGAGCAGCCGAAATTTGCCGTCATTCCGCTCGGCGTAGTCGATCGCAAAGGCGGCGAGTTCTCGCGCATCGTAGCGGGCGGCGAAGACGAGCACGTCGGCCGCGTTGTCCGCGGAGATGTCCGCCCGCATCGCCTCCGCGCACTCGGCCTGCAAAAGAAAGAAATGAAAAGGAAGCGATGGAAGGAACTCACGATCAGAGTGGACCGCGAAGAAGACAGGACGGCGTTCTCCGCCTTCATTTCTTCGATCTATAGCGGACGCTTAGAAGAAACGAGAAGGTTGTCGTGAACTCGCCTGCTTCTCGAGCTCCACCGCTCGCTGCTTCCACTCGGCCACCAGTGGGTCCTCAGCCTCCTTCTCGTGCTCCTCCCGTTTGGCGGCGAGTTCGGCGAGCAACGAGGACGAGCGGCTCTCCTGCTCCAGCATCTTCGTCACCAGCTCCTCCTAAAGCCGCAAACGGGATGAAGCAGGAGGGGTGAGGGAGAACTCACTTCGTTGGTGATCGCAGCAGATTTTTGCTTTTCGGCGGCCACTTCCGCCTCCAACTGCCGAATGCGCGCGTGGAGTTTCTCTTGGGCCGCGCGGAATTGTTGCTCCGACCAGCCGTTCAGCAGCTTCTTGATCTGAGCGAAAAGGTTGTTGGCTAAAAGCGTTGCGGAGAACAAACCTTCGAGTGGGCAGTCGGCTGCACGGCGGTTGAATTCGAGGTGGCCGGTGCGGGAGGCGGCAGATCGATCGCTAGGGCGGGCGGCAGCTGGACTGCGGGCGGCCGTTCGGGCACTACTTGCTGATCGGAAGCGGTGGGAGTGGGCGGGTCGGCGATGTCCTCTTGCTCGACCTCCTCGGTTTCGTCGTCGGAGTCGCTCAACGTGATCCCGTTCTCTTCGGCCCAGTCGCTGGAGTCCGAGTCCGGCGAAGAGAAACGGCGACGTTTGGCGCTGCACGAACCGACTGATCGGGCGCGCTTCTTCTTGCTCTCGCAGGACGGCTTCTTCCAGACGAGGGCCGGGATTGGCTTCGAAGAGTCGCTGGGCACTGCTGTTCGCAGGATCTCCCGCATGTTTGTGCCCACTTGGCGGAAGAGTTTCTGGTCCTCCTGAACAGCAGATGGGTTGATAGAAATAAAAGCGGTCACTCACCGACAGAATCCGGATGGCCTCCTTTCGGCCGCGATCCTCATTGTGTCGTTTCATCACGTGCGACATGCGTTCGTGTCGATTTCGTTCATCGCAATCCAATTTGTAAATGCCGCAGAGGGAACACTTGAAGCCGTTGATCGCTTCGTGCAAGCGCACGTAATCGTCGCGGACTTTCGCGTAGGGGAAGCTCTTCAATCCGCAGATGTCGCACGGCGCCTGAACTACGAAGGATTAGTTGCAAGAATTCGATTGAAACGAACGCATCGCGGCGGCCGGTGCGGCTTGGTGCGCATCAATTCTTCCAAGTCGGCAACGGTCGCCTCTTCCTCGTGCGGATTCGAGCGGGCGGCTGCCGACGGCCGAGCGGCGGCCTGCGTGTCCAGCAGCTTCGTCCCGACATTGAAGACGGCGGAAAGTTGACTCTAAGCAAACTGTGAAATGAACAAGAGGACGAGCAGCAACGCACCTTGAGGATTCGCACGGCATTCTTCTCGCTGGTGTCCGACACGTGCCGCCGATAGCCGTGAGCGTTCTCCTCGTGCGTCGCTCGGTCAAAAGACGATCTGCATGGCACGCGGCAAACAGAGCAAATCCACTGGTGGCCTTTTCGATGGCACTCCTCGTGACGGGCGCGATACGAGCGGCTTCCGACGTCGATGCCGCACACGCCGCAGATTCGCTGGAATCGGCCAGAATTAAGATCGAAGCAAAAACGTGACTCACGTCTGGGGCGATGTGCGAAGAAGCGTCGAGGAAGCCGTGCGCGGGCTGCTCGACCTCCGCCTCCCGTTTCGGTTCGATCTTCGCGTCTGCCGCTGCCATCCCTCGGCGACGAACGAGCAGCGATCCTAAAGTAGACCGACAATCGGAAGCCCGAATGAACAAATGATGCCCGCGAAACACGTGCGGAAAGCGAGCGGCGGCCGCTCGCCCGCGAGGACGCCGACATCTTGCCCAGCTTGCCAACGCGGAAACAATCGCGGTGTGTTCCAAACACAGCGGTCTGCAGACTTCCAGTCATCGACCATCCTTCTCATCTATTGGGCGTCAATTAGTGAATACGTGTGAATTTTATCGTTCTTTCCTCTGTAAGTTAGCAACAAAAAGCGGAGGGCGACGACCGCTTGCGTTTCGACCGCCATCCAAGCTAGTTACTGGCCGCCCGTTCGGCTGTCCGCTGTGATTAGAAAGAAGAGAAAGCTCGCGTTCTAACGTTCGAGTGGCTCGGCGTGCAATAGAGCGTACTCGATCGACTCCTTCCACGTTGGCACGAGCCCTTCCTTGAACTACAGAGCGTCCGACTCGTTCGTAGGAAGACCTCGTTTATTCGCCTTCAACTGACAACGAAAAGAAGAACAAACGAGGATAACTGGAAAGAGATCTCATTGCACAAGCTTCATGATCGTTTGGAAGAGCTCGACGTTGCTCGGCAGCAGGCCGGCAATCGGCGCCTCGAACAACAGCGCCGCCTTTCCGCCATTTCGCTCGGCGAACTCCAGCACGTGGGCGGTTAGCTCGCCGATGTTCTTGCGGACGGCGAACACGAGGAGTTCGGCCGCGTTGTCCGCGGAGATGCCCGCCCGCATCGCGTCCGCGCACTCGGCCTGAACGAAGCGATTGGATGGAAGGCGTGCGGGGGCAAATGGACTCACAATCAGAGCGGAATGCGACGAGGAGAGCGCGACGTTCTCCGCCTTCAATTCTTCGATCTAAAGCGCATGGTTAGAAAGCAAGAAGAGATGGTCGTGAACTCACCCGCTTCTCGAACTCCGCCGCCTTTTGCGTCCACTCTTCCGCCGTCTTCTCCGCCTCCGCCTGCTGCTCGCGGTTCTGCTTCTCGAGTTTTTGGATTCTCGACTCATCGCGATCTTCCTGCTCCTTCAGCCTCGCCTTGAGTTTGTCCGTCTAAAGAGCGGCAAAAGGTTTTGTGTTGAGAGGAAAACGCACCTTTTTCTTGAGCTTCGCGACAGCCGCTCGACGCGCGTCCTCTGCGTCGCTCGTCTTCTTCCGCAACACCTCGATTTCCGCCTCCAAGCGGTCGATTGTGGACTCCAGCTCCTCCTTCTTCTCGTGCAGCTCCTCAATCTTCAAAGACGGCGAGTGATTCCGCGGACGGAAAGGGGGACGAACCTCGTCGCAGACCACAGCGCGTGCCCGCCGCTCCTCTTTGCATTTTGCCTCCAACTGGGCGACTTTCGAATGGAGAGCGAGGACCTGAACCATGAGCCCGATGAAGCAGAAAAGATGGCCGGAGAACTCGCCTTCTGCGCCCCCACGGCCGCCTGCTCGTTCTTGTCGGCGAGCTCGTCTTCCAGCGACTGAATGCGCGCGTGGAGCTTCGCTTGGACGGCTTTCGGCTCCGATTGGCGCGCGGGCAAACGGTCCTGCGGTTCCGTGGTCTGTAACGAGGAACTGGGTGTGGTTGAGAAAGTAGAACAAACCTCCGAGCGAGCAGTCGGCTGGGCGGTGGGGCAGTTCGAAGTCGACTGGGCGGAAGGCGCCTCGGCGGTCGCCTGGACAAGCGGCAGCTGGGCGGGCGTCGCGTGCGCGGAGGCCGACTGCAGGTCGTGGACGGCGCGAGTGGGCAGCTCCGCGATCTCCGCTTCGCCCGTTTCGGCCGCCGTTTCGGCCGCCTCTTCGAGGTCGCTCAATGCGAAGACGTCCACGTCCGCCGCGTCGCTGGAGCTCGAGTGCGGCGAAGCGCGACGGCGGCGTTTGGCGGGAGTCGCGTCGGCCGAACGGGGGCGCTTCTTCTGCGCGTTGGACGGCTTCTTCTTGCGGCCCTCCACATCCAGCGGCTTCTCCGGCTTCTTCCACACGAAGGCCGGCGGATGGCGCGCAAAGCGGGTCGCCTGGGCCGCCTTTTGGACGGCCTTGATGTTCGTGCCAATCTGACGGAAGAGTTTCCGGTCTTCCTGGAAGCAGCGAGTGCGAGGAGGAGGGCGCGGAAGGCGGGCGCTCACCGACAGAATGCGAAGGGCCTCCTTGCGGCCGCAATCCTCCGCGCGGCGCTCCATCGCATGCGACTGGCGTTCGTGTTCGTTGCGCGAGCGGGCGTCGGGTTTGCGGATGCCGCACAACGAGCAGGTGTAGTCGTGGACCGGCTGGTGCGAATTCACGTGCTTGTCGCGAGTCGGCACGGTCGTGAACCCGTTCAGTCCGCACAGCTCGCACGGCGGCTGCAAACAACGAGACGATTCAAAATTGGTGGAAAGGAGACGAACGAGCGGAGGCGGCCGGTGCGGTTTGGTGCGCATGAGCTCCTCGAGATCGGCGGTCGTCGCCTCCTCCTCCGGCGACCCATCGAAGAGGGCGGCCGAGCGGACGGCCGCCGCCTGCGTGTCGAGCAGTTTCGTCCCGACGTTGAAGACGCCCTCGAGTTGGCTCTAAACCGGCGGGACGAAAGAAGATGAACGGAACGGACGAGCAGGAGCGAACCTTGAGGATCCGCACGGCCTCCTTGCGGTTCGCGTCCAGCGCGTGCCGCCGCAAGCCGTGCGTGAGCACTTCGTGTTCCTCGCGGTACGCGTGCTCGTCGTACGACACGCAGCAAACGGAGCACTTCCACGCGTAATCGCGATCGTGGCACTTCACGTGGCGCGCTCGGTTCCGGGCGTTCCGCAAATCGATGCCGCAAACGCCGCAGATTTGCTGCAAGCGAGCAGAAAAGCGGTTGAACACGAGTGAAAAGAACCTACGTCGAGTCGAATGTGCGAAGACGAGTCGAGGAAGCCGTGCGCCGGCTGTTCGGCCTCCGCCTCGCGCTTCGGTTCGACCATCACGTCCGCTGCGGCCATCCCTCCGCGATCCTGGAAGCAGGAGGGACGATCGGAAGTTCGAGAAGCATGAAGAGCACGTGCAAAACACGAGAAAGCGGGCAACAACGGAAGCAAGAGGCGACCGATGCACGAACCGAGTGCAGGGCCGAGAATGAGCGAAGCGCAAGACTGACCGCTTCCGCGTAAGGACCGACTGACGAGTGAGAGGGCGAGCGCAAGACGTGACGAGCCGAACGGCGATCTCGGTGGGACCTCCGCAAAAGTCGGCCGCTCGCCATGACGGAAAGAATCGCAGCGGGCTTTGCGAGGCAAACGGCCGCAGTCTTCAGCCGCTTTGCCATCGAATGGACGGCAATCAATCGGGATACATGTCGGAGTATCGTTTCCTTCTCTGCGGGTCGACGACAAAAAGGGAGGGTCGACGAAAGCCTGCCGCAAGCAGCACTTACAGACAACAGCAGAACATGTGAGAAGGTCGGCATTTCGTAGCCGACCACTCGCTGCGTGTCGACCGCCATTCAAACGAGTTCCCGGCCGTCCCGTTCGGCTCTGCGTTGTGATCACGCAGGAGGAAGGTTGCATGTTTCTGGTCGTCAAATGGATCCACTCGCAACAGAGTGCAGTCACTTGATTCTTTCGGTACAGACACGAATCGGCGATTCCTTTCGATTTTCGTTGAACTGCAGAGCGTCCGACTGGATCGTAAGAAAGAATTCGTTTATTCCGAGCAACAAACAAGCAAGCAACAATCAACGAGAGGGGCTTCATTGCATCGCTTCCATGATCGCCTTGTACAGTTCGACGTTGCTCGAGAGCAGGGCGGCGATCGGCGGCTGGAGCAGGAGGGCCGACTTGCCGCCGTTGCGGTCGGCGTGCTCGAGGACGCGGGCGGCGAGCTCGCGGGCGCCGTGGCGGACGGCGAAAACGAGCCGCTCGGCGGCATTCTCCGCCGTGATGTCCGCCGCCATCCACTGAACGCACTCGGCCTGCAACGCGAGGATTCGGGGGAAAAGTGGAGGGAACTCACGATCAAGCCGGCGTTCTCGGCGCTCAGCCGCTCGTTTCGCTCCGTCAGGCGCGTGATCTGAACGCGAGCAAACGATTGAGCGCTCCATTGACCGGAAACTCGTCTCCTCGTCGGCGCCCGTCGAGCGGCGCTTCCGCTCGTCCAACTTCCGCGCCAAGTCGTTCGTCTCGCGCCGCTGCTCGCCGTTCTCCTTCTCCAGCTTCGCGACGAGCGCCGCCGAGCGGCTCGCCTGGACGTGCAGCTGGGCGGCCATTTCTTCCACCTGAACGAAAGGAACCGCGGAGGATGAGCAAAAAGAATGTGAGAAAGCCTCGCCTTCGCGTGGCGCAGAGCGCGCTCCCGGACGAGTTTCGCCCGCACACCGTCGGCTTTCGCTTCGGCAGCGGCGACGTTCGCGGCAAGGGCGGCGTTCTGCGCCTTCAGCTCGTCCACCTGAAGCGAACCGGCGGGTGAACGAAAGAAGGCGCCGGGAACTCACGAGTTTCTCCGCGGCGTCGGCTCGCCGCTTCGCTTCGGCCGCCTCGTTCGCCCGCTTCCGCTCGTCGTCGCCGTGCGCTCGGAGCTCCGCGTGCTGGGAAGATGGCGAGTGAGTGGCGGGAAGAAAACGAACCCCCGCGGTGATCCGCGCGCCTTCCGTCCGCAACTCGGCGCACTTCTTCTCCCATCCGGTGGCGGTCGACGCGAGGGCGGCGTTCTGAAGGCGGCAGAAGAAGCGAGTGAGCGGCGATCGGCGAAACGCACCTCTTGGACGGCGGCGGTCAACCGGTGCTCCCGCTCGCCGACTTTCGCCTCCAGCTCGCAAATGCGCGCTTGAAGCGCTTCGCGGTCGTGCAGCACGTGGACGTGTTGTTCGCGCAACAGTGCGAGCTGAAACAAACCTCGTTGTTGAGAAGAAAGCGATCGAAAAGACGAACCTCCGAGTGGATCGGCGACTGGACAGCGGCGTTCGTTTGAACGCGCGGCTGGTGGATCGCCTGCGGCAAGGCGGCGGCCGCTTGCTGCGGGTGAGCGAACGAAACGGACGGAGCGGGTGGAGCGGCGGGAGGCGGGAGCCACTCCTCGTCATCGCCGCCGGCGTCGTCGTCGTCGTCGCTGGACTCGCCGGACGAGCTTTCCGCTTCGCTCTCGCTCTCGCTCGCCGCGTTCTCGTCGGCCTCGTCGCTCGAAGCGGCGGCCGTCGCGGACGCCCGGCGGCTTCGTTTGGTCGGCGGCGGTCGGGCGCGCTGCTTGCCGCCATTCACGATCAGCGACGTCTTCTTCCACACGACGACCGGCGGCACGCGCCTCGACGCGCTCGCGACGGCCGCCCGCTGGACGCTCTCGACGTTCGCGCCCACTTGGCGGAAGAGCGAACGGAACGCCTGAAAAGAAGGAAGTATGCAGAAGCGGGCGGAAGACGGCCGCTTACGGGCGCGATGCGGATGGCTTCTCTTCGCTCGGCGTCCGTCGGCCGCCGCTCCAGCCCGTGCACGTCCCGTTCGTGGTTTCGCCGCGCCGTGCGCTTCGGCCAGCCGGCTCCGCAGAGCGAGCAAGTAAAGGCGCCTTGCCGATGGTGGGCGGCGAGATGCTGAGCGCGAATCGCCTCGGATTTGAAGCCGGTCTTCCTGCAAACGCTGCACGGCTTCTGAACGAGAAGACGGACTGAACTTCAGACGAAACGAAACGAACGATTTTAAGACGGCGAGTCGGCGCCAGCCTTGTTCGCAGTTTGCTACCCGGCGCTTCCCGTTCTCGAGGTTGGTGGCCGGTGCTCACTCGCGCGTTGACCGCTCTCGAGGACGGCGTAAAGTCGTTCGCCGGGATCAGCCCAAGCCGCGATGACTCTTTATTGCTTTCAGTCGGACAGAACCAAAACGAGGACTTGCTCTTGTTGTCGTTTATTCGAACCAAACCAAAGAGAGACGAACGGAGCAGCCGTTCGGGAGAAAGCGGTTGGAAGCAAGTGAGAAAAGCGAGGCCGCGCGGGCGGCGGGCCGAGCGGGGAGGAGGCGGGGCCAAAAGGGTCGAACTTCGCCGCGAATCGGCGACAGGCGGCCGGTCGACGCTGAACGAAAACAATGAACGCGCGAGTGTTCGTCGGACGGCCGCAAACACGAGCCAAAGGCGAGGGAGCAGGGAAGTTGGACGAGAGTCCAAAAAGAGGCAAAGGGACGAGTGTAACCGCCCGCTGTTGTAACTCGTTGGTCTTCTCCGCCACTCGCCGTGAATGCGAACGAATTCTTCGCTCGTTCCCGGCCACTTGCAGAAGGACGAGACGGCAAAACAACAGGGAATGCGAGTGAAAGAACGGAATGATCGGTCGCTGGTTGTGACCCACCGGCGGCTTCGGGCAGCACAAAAGCGGAAAGGAGGGCTCGGGGCAAAGACGGTGGTCGTTCGGAAGCCGTTCGCTCGTTGTTGACGACGCCCGCCGATCAACCGGTCGGAGATGCCGGCAGCGCACGAGTCGTGAAAGCGGGCGAGCGGCCGGGCGGCGTTCGGCGTCGCGCGCGCCGCCCATTTGCATTCCGCGGCGTCACTCGGGCCGCGCACTCCGAAAGACGGGCACGCGGACGGGCGAGCGAGCGAGCGGCCCCGAATGGCCCTTGTTTGTTGTCGCCGTCCGCAATTGCCGCGCCGCGCCGCGAATTCCCATTCGATCGCGAACGGGACGCCCGCCAAAGCCATTCGGCAACACGTGCGCCGCCGCTCGAACGGACCGGCGAGTGCACTCCTGCTTTCAAATGTCACGACTCGAAAAGCGGGGCGCTGTTTTCGCTTTCGTTCCTCAACCGACCAGCAAACACTGCGGATTGCAACAGGAGCGGGCGGAAACTTTCGAAAGATCGCAGCAATCCCGCCTATTTCCGACTTCTTCTTTGTCCCGCGAACCGATGAGTTTGAAGCGAGGTCGGCGGTGGGAACGACGAACGACTGCTGTACGGGCGATCGGCTGAAAGGCCGCTCTCGTCCCACCGGCATTCGGGGCCAGGAACCAATGAAACGACGTCCAATCCGAGTCGCTTGAGCGTGATCTTCTCGAAACAACCGGCGGCCGAGTTACCCGAACTCATTCAAACAACTTCAAAACGAGAAGCCGGAGTGGAATCAATTGTTTTCTATTTTTCGAACACCAACGAACGCAAACGAAACGAAGATGCTCCTCTTGGTCGCTTCCAGTCCCAACATCCGTTCATTGTTCGTCGTTTCTCTCAAGCGGTCAGCAGTCATCGCTTCGTGACGGCCGGAATATTCGGGAGTAGGCGGAAGGCGTGGCTCTTCGCGGCGCCGTGTCGCGTCATGCAGCCGAACGTCGTGCACTCTGAACCCACGAGTTGAACGACGAATGTAGTCGATTCACTCGTTCGTCGTTTCGGGAAGCGGCAGCTCCAGCGCGTGAATCCCGACGTGAGCCACAAGACCGGCGGCGAGCATCACGACGGCGGAAAGGAAAACGAAGCGGCCGCGCGATCGTGTCCGTCCGGTCGAGCAACAAACAGGCGACCGAAACGGAGAGCATCGACGACCAATAGCAGGAATTAACGCTCAACCCGGAGCGGCTTGTAACCCACTGCAACAGAGGGAAGACGTAGATATGGACTGTTAAGGAGGAGATGTAAGGTTCTTTTCGTATCTGCAATGCATTTACTTGTCTGTCCGCTGCTTTTACTCGCCGAATGGGTAAACGGGCGGAACACCTCGAGCAAACAGCCAGCAGCCATCAGTAAAGACAGTTGGAGAAGCAAACAAAACCCGTAGTCCCGCACCCACTTCCAATCCACCCGTCGCTCCCGCCATCACCTTCCAATCGGCCCATCACCAGCTGACGTAGCCGAAGCCGCCCGCCGATCGTTCGTCTTTTCCATCCGTCCGCGATTCCCATGGACAGCCGATCAGATGCACACGTTCATTGCAATCCAACGGCCCGGAGACCCGCACAACAAACGAATTCGAAAGGAAGAAAGCGATTCTGTCCACTCGAGCAGGAAACAGCACGATCGTTCGAAAGAAAGAACACAAGGCGAGTCTGAAACCAACGAAGGATTCGATGACATCAACGCAAACGAACCACGACTTTGCGCACTCCGGCCGCTTCACGGGCGCCGCAACGTCCGATCGGAGGCCTTCGGCGGCACAGAGAACTCGCCGAACGCGGGCGGGCAGCGGAAACACGTGAGTGAGCGGAAGAAGTGGTGGGAGGAACGACCGGTGACGATCAGACCGCCCGGATCGCCGCCCACTTTCTTCACGTGAATGCGAGCGACGGCAAGGAAGCGGACGTTCGGGTGGGTCGCGTGCAGCGGTCGGCAGCGGCAGTGCTCCGCGAGGTGCTCGTCGCGCGGCCCGCCGTCCAGCCGCAGGCGCGTCTTGTGCGCGAGCGAGTGGTTGCCTGCAGCAAGGAGTTGGTGAGTGGATTGGGCGCCTTCTTGCTTCAAGTCAGAGTTCTTTGAACGAACCCAAAGAGAATTATAGTGAGTATATCAAACGTTGCTTGTTCCTTTCGTCCTCTTCTTCCCAACGACCTCCTCCTTGAACGCACCCAACTGCAGGCTCCGCGTGCCGTTGTCGTTCACGTTCTCCACCTCGAACTGGCACTCGCCGATCTCCACCGACCATCTGCAGCAAGTGGAAGAAGCAAGCATTGAGCAATTCCCCCTTCAACCCCAGGAGAACTCGCTTGGCGCCCGCCTGCTTCCTGCCGTTAAAGTGGAAGCGGAGCGCGTACATTCTTTCGAACTGCACGTGGATGGTCGTCTCGTTGCAGACGCCCAGGTTGCTGCAATCACTCGCCCATTCATTGCAGCCTTTAGTCACGGGGCGAACGAACAAGTGGGCCTCCTGCCCCCAGAACTGCTTGGCGCCCGTGACGCACGCGTCGAAGCTCGTGTTCTTCGGGTCGAACTTCCACACAAAATCGGGCTCGGGATCGTGCCCGGGGACGGCCGAAACGAACACCAGAAGGAATACGATGGAGAAGGCGAAACGGCAGGAGAGCATCCTGAACGGGAGCAACCGAGCGGGCAGTCGAGCGAGTGGTTCAACGAAAGAAATGGACGATGAGGCGTTGACTGCCACACTTTTGATCAAGAACAACTCCGTGACTGCTTCTTCTTCGCTTGTTTCACCTCTGGATCGAGACGATGAACATTGGGCGGTGATTCCCTGCAACTAGTCACTCCATTGTGTTCGAACCAGCAGAAGCAGCTATTTCCGTTCCTTCCTCCCGCTCGTCTGTTGTTCACTCAGTCCTTCGACAAGCACTCGAATACGCGCGAGTTCTTCGGGCCGCTAAGGTTTAGGCAGTAAGTTGTAAAGCACGTCGTTTGATCTGAAATTCACAACAACAACGCGACGATCGTTCATTTGCTACGATGGGATGCGCATTCATTGCGGAATTGCCTCTCTCCTTTGACCCAACGATTTCAGCGGCAATCAAGGTTTACGGCCGCTACTATTTGCATCTAAACGGTGTTAGACGAAAGGATAAAAACGGCAGACGACGCCCACTGCACGTCCACACGATGCGCTCCCTTCTGTTGGTCTCGTTGTTCGTCGCTGGAGTCGCCGCCTATCGCATCCCGAACGATGACGAGTTCCTTGCGTAGCGCTATGAAGAATTGAACGTCGATCCGTACGAAAGAGCGTTTGAGAGAGCGTTCGAGAGGCTTTACGGGAGACGCTCGGTCGGAAAACTGCCGGTTGGTTATCAGGCCGATAAATTCTGCTGCGAGGAGTGCGGAGTGCAAAGCGATACTGGAGAAAGTGCGGCAGATCGTCCCCGACATCTCCGGTCTCACGGCTTCCATTCTCAAGAGGGCGTTCGAGGTGAGTGGAAGGAAGAACGAGCGAACTTATGGGAACTGCAGACCGCCTGTTTCACTGCAATCGAAGAGCCGCCGTTCGCTCTCGCGTGCAAGTTTTTGGTCGACTTTGGGGTCGCGCGCCTGCTTCCACTGATCAGGCAGCTCGGCCATATCGACCCCGAATCCATCTGCATTTTCATTCATTCCTGCTAGACGCTGACTGATTGTCCGCAACGAAGAGGATAAAAACTACCGTGCCCTTTTTCGCTGCCGTCCATCGGGAACAGAGGCCCGCCGTCCGCCCCTTTGATCCCGTCGGCCTTCACGAGCTGCACGATTCGCTCCAGCTGCTCGAACGGCGCTGCGACGATCCGCACGTTCGTCATCCCAGCGAACGGAAGAGCATGGAAGCTAATTTTCTCCACTCAAACCGGGCGAGTGCAGTCCAGAAACAACTGAACACTCGTGTTCACTTCTTCCATCCTCTACTCAAAGAGCGTCTGAACGAGAGCACCGATCTCCAGTTAATAAGAGCTTTATTCGATCAACACAAAGGGATAACAACGTGAGTCGAGCACCAATCAAAAGAATCATCAGACAACAGTTCATCGCATCCACTCGGGGATCGTCTGAAACATTCGGGCCTCGTTCGCGAGCAGCGCTTGGATTGCGGGAGCGGCGAGCAGCCGGAATTTTCCCGCCGTTCGCGTCGGCGAAGGCGATCGCGGCGGCGGCCAACTCGCGCGCGTCCTGGCGGGCGGCGAAGACGAGCACGTCCGCCACGTTCTCCGCCGAGATCCCCGACTGCAGCAGTTTCGAGCAGTCGGCCTAAACGAATCGATTGGAAGCGAGGAACGAGTGGAAGAACTCACGATCAAAGCGGAACGCGACGCGGAGAGCACGGCGTTCTCGGACTCCAACTCGGCGACCTGGAAGAAGCGAGCGGTTGAAAGCAAGAAGAAGCAGAAGGGAACTCACCCGCTTCTCCAATTCCTCCGTTTTGTGCTTCCAGTCGGCCGCCCGCGGGTCCTCCGCCTTCTTTTCGCTTCCGGACGGGAGTTCGGCGAGCGACGAGGGCGACGTGGCGGAGGGGCCCTCCAGCTCCTCCAGCTTGGTCTTCAACTCCTCATTCTTTGCGAACAAAATGAAAAGAAACAAACAAGGGGGAACTCACCTCCTGGACGGCGGCGGTCAACTTCTCGTCCTTCTCGCCGACTTCCGCCTCCAACTGCCGAATGCGCGCGTGGAGTTTCTCTTGGGCTGCGCGGAATTGCTGCTCCGACCAGCCGTTCAGCAGCTTCTTGATCTGAACGCCGGTGAGAAGCGAGTGGAATGCGGAGAACGAACCTCCGAGTAGGCAGTCGGCTGGACGGTGGTGGAGTTCGAGGTCGACGGCGTGGGAAGCGGTTGATCGGCCGGTTGGACGATCGGTTCGGCGGACGGCTGCTGGACGGGCGTCGCGGATTCGGAAGTCGACTGCAGGTCGTGGGCGGCGGTGGAGTTCGAGGTCGAGGGCACGAGAGGCGTTTGATCGATCGTTTGGACGGGCGTTGCCGGCTCGGAGTCCGACTGCAGCGCCTCGTAGGCGGCGGAAGTGGACGGCTCATCCACGTTCCCTCCAGCGGTTGCTTCTGCCGCCTCGACCACGGCCTCGTCCTTGCGGCGCCTCGACGCGACCCCGTTCTCTTCGGCCCAGTCGCTGGAGCTCGACGCCGACGAAGAGCGACGGCGGCGGCGTTTGGTGCGCGACGGGCCGGACGATCGAGCGCGCTTCTTCCGCTCGCTGGCCGGCTTCTCCCAGAGCGCCACCGGCGGGTAGCGCCCCGACCAGCTCGCCTCGGCCGCCTTCTGGACGGCCTTGATGTTCGTCCCGACTTGCCGAAAGTTCTTCCAGTTCTCCTGAACGAAAGAAGGAATGAAAGACGATTACGTGTACTTGCCGACAGAATGCGGATGGCCGCCCGGCGTCCGCGATCCTGCTCGTAGCGCTCCATTCCGTGGCTCTCGCATTCGTGCTCGTTTCGCGCGTCTTTGTCGGGAGCGCGGATGCCGCACAGCGAACACGTGAAGCCGTCCGTCGCTTCGTGCAAGCGGGCGTGCTGGTCGCGGGCTTTCGGCGTCGTGAAGCTCTCCATTCCGCAGGTGGGGCACGACTGAACGAAGCGACGATCAACGGCGAGAACACGGGCGGAAACGAACGTATCGCGGCGGTCGGTGGGGCTTCAAGCGCTGGAGTTCCTCGAGGTCGGCAGCAGTCGCCTCCTCTTCCTCCGTTGAATTCGAGGAGAGGGCGGCCGAGGACTCCGCAGCGGTTTGCGTGTCGAGCAGCTTGGTGCCCACATTCGACACGTCGTTCAGTTGACTCTAAACGAACAAAACGAAGTGGATGGAAAGAAGCAGAAGCAGAAGGGAACCTTTAGGAGTTTGACGCCGTTCGGCGTGTTCGCATCGAGCGCGTGCCGCCGCAATCCGTGCGTCTGGTCTTCGTGTTGGCCTCGCTGTCTTTGCGACGCGTAGCGCACGTCGCAAATCGCGCACCTCCACGCGAGCTCCCGCCCGTGGCACTTCTCGTGGCGCGCGCGGCCCACGTTGCTCCCCAGCTCGATCCCGCACACGCCGCAGAGGTGCTGCAACCGGAAGCATGAAGGAAGAAGTAAGAAAAAGGACTCACGTCGATTGGAACGGGCGAAGAAGCGGCGGAATTGAAATCCGGCAGCTCGTCCTCCGCCTCCCGCTTTGGTTCGTCTTCCACGTCCGTCGCGGCCATTCCTCAACGAAACGAGCAAGCGGTTGAAAGCAAGCGAAGTAATGAGAAACCGAAATAAACAAACGAATAAAACGCGCGAATCACGTGCGATAGTGATCGCCGAAAAGCACGCGCGTCGTTTTGCCCCGACCGCCAACGCGGAAACAATCGCGGCGGGTCACGCGGCCCCAACGCCCGCAGTGGCCGGCCGCCATTGGTCGGGATGCGTGTGGGAATCGTCGGTGTTCTCTCTGCTGGTCAGGTCAGCAGAAAAAATAGATGAAGTGGCGGCGGACAAAAGCCCGGCGCCGTCACTCACCCAACAAAAACGTAAACCTTGAAAGGATGTCAGGATGTGCAGCCCATTGCTCGTTCGTTGGAACTCTTTCAGCGGATGAGTCATTGCTCAGCCCCTTTGTTCGACACTACAAAGAACCAGGATGAATCAAATGGGCAGTAAGAAGTGCAAGTGTTTTCCGCTTGTGGCCGTCAGTCGAACTTCCTTTGCTTCATGCACGGCCTGTTCACGTGGATTTTGATGCTTAAGGTTAGACAATCGTGCCCTTCTATTCGTCTACCGTACGCCACATCATTTCGAATCGGGTCGATAAAGCAACAGACGGCTAATTTCTCGCATCCGTTTTGTGCATCCGGCTTCTCGTTTGATCGACTTGCTTCGAGAAACCGGGCGGATTTCCACCGGATCTCCACGGAACACAAATGTTTGCGTTGCTCCTTCCGCTCCGCTCGTCCGTCGCCCTTAATTTACGGGCGCCTAATTCAAATCAGGCGCCGTCTGCCGTCCGGCGCGGTCAGCGGCTGATTAACCACTCGCCTTCGCCTCGCACTTTCCGTTTCGTTCGCTCGCTTGTGGTGAAGCCGGACATCCGTTTCGTTGAGACGAAAGTGGATGGGGTTAATCTGAAAGAATGCTTTGGTTAATTGGATTAGCTAGCGGGTAGCAGCATCGATGCGATACGGTAACTAAGCAGCAGTCTGCAGCGTGAAAGCAAGGGCAGATGCTGGATTAGCAAGCAGCTGTACAAAAGAAGACGTCAGTAAACGTGTACAAATCGTAGGCCACCACGTCAAACTTTGCCAAAGAAAACCACCAAAAAACTCGCAAGTAAAAAACCAAGGTGCTTGACAGCAACTCGCACGCATCCCAACAAGCAAATACGCGCCCATTTTCTTTCTTCTCAATTGTCGAAAGTTTCTACTTAGTCTCGCTTTAAGAAACCAGTGAACGATAGAACTCGTCTGCCGTTTAATCGAATTCCCGCACTGTCGCTTCCATCGGGCACGTTCTTTGTGTTTGGCTCACGTTTCCACCGTTTTTCGCTCGTTCGTTTGGCGGCTGATGCTTTTCCCCTTTCTTTTAACATCGAAAACGCGACGCAATAGTTGCTCGGCGAATGAAGGCTTGAACAAGATGTACTTTTCGATTCTTTTGGGGGTGCTTGAATCCTCACCATGGCTTACCGAATTAGATGATTAGAAGTTTGTCGATTTTTAGTGCACATTCTTTCAATTCACTTCGCTCCATTTCGGGCAGCTGTTCGCCAAGTGCTCTTTCAATCACTCTCTAATGTCTCCTTTCTTCGTAGCTCAACGTAAATATTTTCGTTTCGTTCGAGTGGACTTAATTAATTCCGCCGCCGTCTCGTTTCGTTTCGGGTCGTCGAATTCGGTCGTCGCGATTTGCAAACCGGCGGCCGCGCCCGAATCGCCGCCACTTAGCCGACGGCACGCGATTAGTCGCGCGGAGAAGCCGGCGGACGAAAACGAAAGCGGAAATCCCGTCCGACGGCTAATCGAATTGGCGCCCGCGACGACATCCGGGATTACCGTAAAGCGACGAAATCTGGCTCAGAAAGAGGAATACGGTAGTTTTCAAAAGTATTCATTAATTTTTGCTGTTCGCTTGTCCTGTTTGACTCCAGAGCGCTGTCTGTTGTCAGCCTGCATCTCTGCTCTACTGCCTCTCTAAATCGTGTGAACGGATGGACCACCCAGATTCGCTCTCTGGGATTGGTCAAAGCGGGATGAACTTGTTCGAGCATTCATTCCATAGTTAGCGTCATCTAACGGGATAAATGGAAGTTCGGCCGGCATTCCACTTTTCGCTCAATTGCCCATGCTCACGCGATTGGTCTGCAAAAAGTCGATTAGCCGAGTAAAAAAGAAGGCAGCAAACCTGAACGATCCCGATGATCATTCCGAAGAGGCCGATAGCCGAGGCAAAGATTTCGATCACGAGAATCTTCACGAACAGGGCGGGATTCGCGGCGTCGGCCAGCGCCGCCCCGCTTCCCACGATCCCTGCGCAAAATTCAGTTGAAGAAGTTCTAAGGTTCTCTTACCGACGGCAATGCCGCACACCAAATTCGAAAAGCCGACCGTCAGTCCGGCTCCGAAGATCATGAAGCCGGAGGCAATGTTCGCCGAAAGCTTGGCGCGTCCCGCCTCCGTCGTCAAATCCAGCAGCGAGCGGTCGAAGTCGCGTCGTTTGCCGATCAGCACAAAGGCCATGATGACGCCGAAAATGGCGACCGCCTCGCAGAAAATGATCGAAACCAAATTCTTCGTGCGAATGCGCGGCGCCTTCACGCCGCCGCCCAAAATCGACGAGCCCGTCGTGAAGATGCCCCTGCAAACGGGAGATAATGGAATGGTTTGAGTTTGCGGTAGTTGAGTGAGGATTGAAGAGATATCAGAATGAGCCAAAGAACCCCAACAACTCCCTTTTATTCCTTGCGGAACTCACCATCCCGCCCCAACAACGGACAGCGAGAGCGCGAAGCCGATGCCCAGCCCGCTCCACATCGCCGGGTGCGTCTCGGTGAGCAGCCAGCCGATGTCAAACGACGAGCCTTGGCCGGTAAGCATGTAGAACAGGGCTGCAACACGGCAATTACTTTATTCACCACTCCCGCAGCAAGATATCAATCACACAAATTTACAGGTAAAATTAAGACAATTCTTAACCCCAGCCTTACCAGTTCCAATGAAAACCGCCCATGACAAAGCGACAAGGACATAGAACGTGTACACCAATGGACCTGCCATCCCTTGCGTGCGTTCGGCCTGCAAATGAACTCTCGAATGAGCCGTGCGGGTGTTCGCGGCCAGTGCCCGGTCGTTCGCAGCAATGAGTCACCCCGATTCGCTAACAAACCAATAGAAAACAACGAGTGCACGCGGGTGGGAGCACGGGGTGAATTGCTCTCGGAATTCATGTGCTTCTCGTTCCTCCCCTCTAGTTTCTTCCTTCCGTGCGGCCGATAACGAGGGAGAATTCAGTAACGGAAACCCCCAACCACTCCGTTCAGCACGCTCTTATCGTTCCGCGCTAACTGCAGACTCTTTGTGTCAATTAAAAGACGTGAATGACGATGCAAGCGAGCATTCGAACAGCTCCTAGCCACTCGAAACCAAATCGTTTGGGCACACGTCTTCGATCACTCCGACCGCAAGCCTACGATTCATTGCCTCGATCGCTGACTAACACGATTCTCGTTTATGCATCGATCGATGAAACACGATGAACACAGAAGGGAACAGTTGGAAGGCCGGAGGGGAGAAGGAGGAGGAGGGAAGCAGCAGCATTAGCAACAACACAGACAACAACCGGCGTTAATAATTATCGTTAGAACGAGGGGAGTAGGTTACAAGGAGGCAAAGAAGAACGATTGATTGGTTGGTTGGTTTGAGGGGAAGAGTTGGATGTGCGGGCGAGGGATTGAATCAAAGGAAGGGAAACGACTGGACGAAAGCCACGGAAGAGGACTCAGTTGGCGGCCTCGACGAAGTCGAACAGCGCGTAGGGCCGATCGGGGACGCTCTTGTCCAGCACGTCTTCGGGCAGCTCGGTGGAGTTGGGGTCGACGTCGACGAACTCCAGCTCCGGCACATCGAGCGCCGTCACGAGATAGTCGCGCAACTCCTCGAGGATCTGCCGCTGATCCACGGTGCACGAGTTGCGGAGGGCGGCCGCTCCGCGCGCGGCGTAGTCCTCCTTGAGCGCCTGCACGAAAGCCATCACTTTCTTGCCGAATTTCTTCATCGCGTTCGTCGACTTCAGCTTCTCGGCGAGCGGACGCGCTTCCGGCCACTTAGGGTCGTCCTGCAAGCAAACGACGAGGAAATTCACGAGAAAAATCGAAGGGGAACTCACGACGACGATTTGATTCAAGCGCTCCACCACTTCGGCCTGCCAGTTGGGGAACGTTTGGGCGATGTAGATGACGCCGCGGGTGGCCTTCGGGTTCTTCATCGGCTGCTTCTTGCGCGTCTGCTTTGAGCGTTGGTCCTGAACCAAACGAATCAATCAAACGAAAGGAAAGAAGGGGACGAACCTCGAGGCGCACGCGGAGCTCCTTGATGGTCGCCAGGATGAAGTCGATCTCTTTGAGGAGCTCCGGATCGATCGGTTCCAGGACGGGCCAGCGCTCGTTGACCACGAGCGTCCGCTTGCCCAACAGCTGCCAAATGTGCTCGGCCGTGTGCGGGCAGATGGGCGCCATGATCAGCGTTTGGGTCTCGTTGTACAAGTCCACAAGATCGACGTGCATCTGCTCCTCGGTGCCGCCGCACAGCTGGCGGTACGCGTCCCTCATCAACTGGAAGCAAATGGGAATTAATGGGAGGATAAAAGCGGGGGAACTCACTTGGAACTCGTAGAGGGCGAACTTCAACGCCTGCTTGTACTCGGTCTTCTCGTACGCCTCGAACGCGATGTTCGCCGTCTCGTGGAACTTGGAGACAAAGTAGTGGTCGATGCGCGTGCGCGCGCCGGTGCGATAGCCGCCCTCCGCCTTGCGCTTCAGCCAATCCTTCACGTTCTCCACGAGCAGATGGAGGCGAAGGAGGCCGCGGTCGGCCGTGGCGTACGAGAAGTTCGCGTCCTCGATCCCGTCGCCCGCATCGGCCAACGCCAACCGCATCCCGTCGGCGGAGAACTGCCCCACGGCTTCGGAGAGGGTGAGGAAGTTGCCCGTCGACTTGGACATCTTCTCGTTGTTCAGCATCAGGTGGCCGTTGGCGCGGATGCCCTTCGGCCATTTGGCCTCGTTGTTGCCGAAGATGGCGACGTGGTTGAAGACGTAGAAGGTCAGGTGGTTGGGGATGAGGTCCTTCCCGCTGACGCGCACATCGGGCGCTCGCCAGAAGTTGAACTCGCGGCGGCAGCGTTCGGCGATCTCGCGCGGCACGCGGACGGCCGCCTCGTCGAACGGGACGTCGTCCAGGAGCACAAAGTCCCAGAAGGCGTCGTTCAGCTGCTCCGGCCTGCAAATCGAATTCGATGCAAGAACAAAAGGGATGAAAGACCCACTTGACGTCCTGCTTGCCGTGCTTCGTGTCCTTCCCGTCCAGCGAGCCCTTCTGCAGGATGTGGGCGACCGAGTAGTAGCAGGTGTAGATCGTCGAGTCGGACAACGACTCGATCATCCACCGCTCGTCCCACGGCAGTTTCGTGCCTGAACACAACGATTAGACGCCTGAATTGACCGATGGAGTGGACGAACCCAATCCGAAGAGCCTCGAGCACGCGTACTCGTGCAGCCAGTCGATCGTGTTGTTCAGGTGTTTGCGCACGTCGTCGCCGAAGGTCTCCATCTTCTCGACGACCATGTGCGCCTTCTCCTTCCAGTTCGGGTTGTTGTAGTCGAGGTACCTGCGCGAACGAGTGAACAAACAGACTGCAAGAAATAAAACGAACCATTGATCGCAGAGAGCGACCACGCACTCGTCACCCGACCGGGACATGACCGGCTTCTCGGGCTCCTCGTACTTGGCCGCCTCGCCCGACTCGATCAGCTCCTGCTGGATGAGTTTCTTCACCTCCTCCGTCTTCTTGCCCTTGTGCTTCCCGACCAGAAGTTCCTGAACACAACCAATCAATAAAATCCAGTTAATAGACAGAACTTACACCCGAGTAGAAGCCCTTCAAGTAGACCTCCTTCTTCGCCTCCTCCAGCTTCAGCTTGTCGTTCGGCGACTGAATTTTCATTTGTTCGACGACCTTGACGGCGCTGAGGTTGCCCAGCTCCTTGATCTCGATGATGGGCAGCGGCTCGAACGGGAGGACCATCTCGTCGGTGAGGCCGTGCTTCTCGCGCCACAACGGCTTCTTCTTCAGCTCGAGGAGCGTCACGTAGTCGTCGGGCGCATCCGAGGGCACGCTCGTGACGACGCCCGTTCCCTTGTCCTCCTTGATGCCCATCATCGGCAGGGCGTAGACGTGCTCGTAGGAGGTGAGCGGCGCCTTCAGTTTGGCGCCGATGAAGACGGAGCCTTTGATTTGCTCGCAGTTCTCCACGTACACCACCTTGCCGGTCTCGCGCGTGAAGCCCTGCAAACGACGAACAATCAAACGAAGTGAGGATCGAATGGTTGCTTACCTGGTAGCTCATGTTGCGGGCGGCACGTTTCGTCGCGACGAAGATCTCTTCGTTGTTCGCGCCAACGTAGAAGGCGGCGTACGAGAGGTCGGGGTGGAGGAAGCAGTTCGTCTGCCCGTACATGGTCTCCGGCCGGAGGGTGGCGGCGACGAGGAAGACGGGCCGCTTCGTCTCCTCTAGTTCGCGGGGGAGCGGCGAGAGCACGCGGATTTTGATGAGCGTGTACTCCTGCGGCCCGACGCCCTCGCCCGAGGCGCGGTCGTGGTCCATGCACGGTTGGCCGTCCTTCGGCGAGTAGATCGTGTACCTGCAACCATTCAATAGAGGAAGCATTGGAGGATTAGACGAACCTTTTGCCAAAGTCGATCAAATTCAGCGCCTTCAGCTTGCGGAACTGCCAGCGGACCTGAAGCGATGGAATGAGCGGAAGGAGGGAGTGCGGGGACGAACGAAGGAATCGAAGTACAGATTCCGCTCGGTGGTCATGAACGAACGGCGGAAATCGGCCTTCAAGCCCATGCTCTGCAAGTCCTTGATGCACCAGTCGGGGAAGTAGTCCAGCCAGTAGTTCTCGTTGGCGAACTTCGGGATCTCCGCGTCGCTCAGCCCCAACGACTTCATGATGTTCCACTGGTACTTCGAGGAGCCGGACTTGGCGACCGCTTTGGACTAAACGAGAGAGGATTGAAGGAGAGGAGGAGGAAGAACGAACCTTCTTGCTCTTCTGCTTGTTGGCCATCGCCTCGGCCGCCGACTGTTGGGCGGCGGCGGGCGCCTCGTCCTCCCCCTCGTCGGGGAACTGCGGCGGATTGCCGAACCGCTCGATCTCCGCCTTCAGCTTGTCCGCACACGCCTTGATCGGCATGCCGGTGGCGTGGAAGCCGAACGGGAAGAGCGCCCGCTTGCCGCGCATCCGCTCGAACCCGACGGCAAACTCGGCCTTTGACAGCGAGAACGTGTGCCCCACGTGCAGGCGGCCGTTCATGTACCTGCGGATCCAAGCGATCAATCAAAAGGAACATGTTGGAAAAGAACTCACGGGAACGGGAACGTCACGAGGAACTTGGCCTCCGTCGAGCTGAAAGCAGCGGAATCAACGAAAGGATCAAAAGAAATCCACTTGCTTTTTGTCGGCCGGCGCGTCCACCTCGAACGGCTTCTGCTTCGCCCACAGCTTCTGCACCTCGGCCTCGATTTCGAGCACCTCGTTCAGCTTCCTGCGTTCCTTTGCGTCCGCCATGCCGTTCGATGCGACGAGTGTTGAATTTAACCTGCAAACACACAAGAATGGATGGAAATCGACGATTAGGAGCGAATTCCACGTCCAAACGTCAATCAAACGCGATGCGGACGGAAACGAGCGGAAATCATCGTTCTACGGGCGGAATTGAGCGAATTTCGGCGGAGAACTCGCGAACAACTTCGAAAACATCAACAGAAGCGATCCACGTGTGGAACGCGAAGCCGAAGAGCGAAAGCCGCCCGCAACCGGCCGCCGCGTCGCCCCGATTAGGCCGCCCGTCCGCCCGGCTGACGCAATCCGCCGGCTGTCGAGAGTGAGCGGGGCGGAGTGCCCCCGCATTGATTCGAGTGGGCCGTCTGGCCGCCTCGATTGACGCCTTGCTTTCGACCGGCATTTCGTTGGATTTCATCACTCCTTCCGATCAAGTCGATCCCTCGAGTTTATTCCGCCGCAAACGAGACGAAACGGAGACAACGGGGGAGAAATCAGTAGAGGAGAACATCCGACCGACCAGGCGGCCGGCCGGCTCAACGCTTCTGCTTCGACGATCCGCCGAGTTTGTGACGATTGCGGCGCGAGGAAGCTTCATCGGAGTGGCGCCTTCCCGACTCGTTCGACTGGCGGAGGCTCGGGAACTTGCGGTTGCGATTCGCCGTCCCTTTCGGTCGCTTGGAGCGTTTGGAGCCGCGTTCCCGCGAGTTTCCGGGCGGGAGTTCGCGCACCTGGTCGGGCGAAATCAGCGGAACGTCCGGCTTGTTCGCCGTGGGAGGCGGGGGCGGCGGCGGCAATCCGTCGGCCGGGATGAAGATCTCGTAGTCTAAACAAAAAAATTCATTCACTGCTTCCTCTCTCGTTCGCCCACTGTTCCCGGGATCCTGCGGCGGCGGCACGGGGTTGGGCGAGAGCGGGTAGGCGGCGCCCGGAGTGAACGGCGAGGGCTGCAAGCAAGAAGTAGGGATCCGTCCTTCTATTCTGATGAACGAACAGTTCCGGGCGTGGTGGCCCCGGGCGTGGGGCTCGTGGTCGGGGGGAAGGGCGAGTGCGGAGTGCTGCCCGACGTGTGCGGCGTGGGCGTCCCGAACGGCGACTGTTGGCCCGGCGGCGGCGGAGTCGCGGCGGGCGTTGCGGGCGGAGGCGGTGGCGGCGGGATGGCGGCCATGTTCACCGGCTGAAGGCAGCCCGCTCATCCCCATTCAGTCCTCCGAACGAACCGTAAAGTTCTCGTAAAGATCCTCCGGTTTCTGCTGTGCGGGCGGTCGGTGCAGGTTGCCGAGCGGAGCGGGCGGGGGCGCGTTGTGGCCGCGAGCCGTGCCCTGCAACACGCTCAAGCGATCACCAGGAATCCCTCCAGTCGACTGACCTTCTTGTGCATCGGACGTCGCGAGCCCTGGTCGCGCGGCGAAGCCGACTGGTGGTGTTGCTGCTGCAATCGAGCATTGAGCACTCCCGTCCGCTCATTGGTGGACTCACGCGCGCCCGCCGACTGCTCTGGTCTTTGCTCTGCCCCAACGGCCGATTGGACGGGCGGTTCGCGTCCTCCGCGATCACATTCCGACTGTTCCTGCAACCGGTAGCGATCGATCGAGTGATGAGGAGGGAGAAGGCGGAGGAACGTACCGACGACTCGAATTGCGCGCGCTTTTGCGACCTGAACGGAAGGAACGGTGGTTAGAACGGGCGTGCGGACGAGGAACCCACTCATTTGATCAGCGGAGGCGTTTGGCTCCCGACCGCTCGCCGGCTGCACGTTGCGGAGTGAATGCGAGCGAGTGAACTGCGACCGCTTTCTTCGTTCTGTGTCTCCACTGGATGCAAATCATCCCTTCTGCTCATTTTGACACAGACAGAGGAGGCAAAACGCGCAAAATGGGTATCGAGGGAGCATAATTTGTTGGCTTTCTACTGGAATACAGTTTCGTAAAGTTTAAACGATTAAAAAATCCATTTGAGATGGGCGAGAGTCAGCGCAGGTTTTTTTGCTTTTCAGCTGCGCCACCGAGGCGCCGTTTGACTCACGCACTCGCCGCGTGTGGTCGCGAGTGGGCAGCAGGCTCCCGTCCACTAGCAAGCGGGCCGGCGAGTGACCGCTGGTGGCCGCCTTGTTTTGCGAATCGATCCGCGAAAACTCAGCTCGCTCGCCGGCCGGCGTTGCCGCTTTCCGTGGGGAAAATCCGCAAATTTCCTCGATTTCCACTTCTTCTTTGCTCCAAATCGTTCGAATCTCTTTGAATCTTCGCTCTTCCGATCAATGGCACCTTCAAAATCCGGTAAGCGACTCAATTTCCACGTGTCCCATCGCACTCACGTGTTTCTGCTGCGTTTTCAGCCGCCCCGACCGCCGCGAAACGAACGCCGACGGAGGAGAAGCGAGTGGTGAACGAGTGGATCGCCAAGTTCGAGGGCGACGTTCGTTCGCCTTCCTCCCTTCCACCCACCTCTTCTCGGTTGCTTTCAGCCGGAGAAACTGGACCATCGGATGGTGGACGAGTTCGTCAAGCGGCACATGGGCGACTTCGAGGCGCCCGAGTTGTTCGCCGGCTCGTTGCTGCGAATTCTGAAGGCGGGTGGGTTGGCGGCGATCCCCGCCTTCGAGGGCCTCCTCTTCCTCGTGCTGGGCAGAAATTTGTGAGTTCTCCGCTTTGATTTCTTTCGTTTATTCGCTCACTTGCAGCGCGTTGGACGATCTGTACCAGGAGGCGTACAATCTGCTGAAGCCGTCGATCTGCTTCTCGCCGCACGGCCAACAGCTGCTGGAGCTCGTGGATCGCGCGTTGAGCTCTCCGTTCGTCCTTTCTTCCTTTGATTCAATCCAATTGTTGTTCAGGTACATCCCGAAGTACATGCTGGCGGCGTTCGCCAAGCGTTTGGCTCGACTGCTCCTCTGGGCGCCCGCCGCCGCGCAGCAGACGATCTCCGTCGTCCTGAAAAACATGTTCGTCTCGCACGAAGGCGTCTTCGAGCCGCTGGTCAACCGAAAGGAGCCCTGTACGTCCTTCCGTTCATTTCTTTCTTTCAAGCGTGTTCAGCGACGATGGCGGCGGATCCCTTCGACAACGAGGCGAAGCTCGCGGACTGCCGGGCGGCCGACTCGTCGCTGTGGGAGCTCAAGGCGCTCGCCAACCATTGGCACATCGGAGTGGCCGACCGCTCCAAGTTCATCTTCGGCGGCAAGCCCGACCAGCGCGTCTCCGTGCGCGCCGTCGATCCGATCGCCGAAATCAAGCGGAAGGCCAAACTGGAGAAGTCGTCCATCAACACGACGCTCGTGAAGCGCCGACTCGCCGCCACCGCCGAGTTGATCGTCGATTGATCGTTTGGAGTTGTTGGATTGTTTTTGATGGTTGTTATTCCTTTCGTTGTTGTTCGTTTGTTTGTGCGTTTGTTGAAGTTGAATAAAAGAAGCTATGAGCAATCCTTTCCGCTCTGCAGCGAGGACTGCTTGCGTCAATCGACGCGTTCGTCTTCCGCATTCCCACGACTTCGTTTCGTTCGTTTGCAGCCGCCAATCACTCACTCACTCGTTTGCGAAGCGATTCGTGGGCGAGACGCCCCCTTTTGGCGGGCTTCCGGTCGTCGAATTTCTGCATTGTTTCTCGCTTGATCATTCACTCGTTCCTCCGATGCAAGCGAATCGGAAAGCCTTCCACTCGTCTGCCGGCCGCTTATCTCCTCCGCGTTGACGTAATCAACGAAAGAAATGCGGGCGGAGGTCGTCACAATGATGAGGCGAGGCGAGGCAGTGCAAGGGCGGAAAGCGGAGGGGATTATTTTGTTGCGTAAAGCGAAGAATGCGGATTTTTCGAATTCTTTTCGTTCGTTTCGTTCCGAACCTTCTGCTCGACGTTTCCGCCCGACATTTCCGCTTTGTTTCAACTCCCGCGTCATCGTTTCTGCAGACGAGCGCGAGCAAGTGGGCGTTTTGTTGTGATCTCCGTTTGTTCTCCGCGCGCAAACATCAAGGCGAAAGCGATGAGTTCGTTTGCTTGACTCGAGATCAATGGAGGTTCCCGTTCCCCTCTGACCTCCCAGCAATCTCCTCAGAGTAGTGAGTCACAAAAACGCTTGCTCGCCGCAAACGCGGTCAAATTCGGAGCAAACGAGCGAAAAAACAAGTGGAAGAGCAGAAGGCAAAGGACGGCGGCCCAATTTGTTCCCGTTTGATCTTTCGGCTCGCGGGTTGACGTCACGAACGCCAGTTTGCAGGCGGATGAGTGGGTGAAACCCGTCCGGTTTCTTCCGCGTTCTTCTCCCTCGTTTTGCGTCTCTTGTGCGTCATCCTCGCCGCAATTGAAGCCGCCCGACTGGCGTTTGGAACCTGCCGTTCCGAAAAGAAGTGACCTCGTAAACGAGCTGTGGGAATTGGGGCGAGCGATGAGTCAAAAGACGAGTTTGCCGGGCAACTTCAAATTGCATTGGTTTCGATTTGATCATTGCTCGAAAGATGCTTACGGTTGAGTCGAACAAAGCTGCTTTCGTTCTTCTCGTTCTCGCTCGCTCTGCCGACTTCCACGAACTTCTCGAAATTCCGACCGGAATCGCGAAATTGGAGCGCTCATCATGCGGCTTGTCAAGTTTCTTTTTCACCTCCCTCGGTCCGATAGAAACCGCGGCACGAGACGAGCGAGTGGGCCCACGTGTCCATCCGCCGTCCGAGTCGGGTGCCCGTCGCGATTAGCCGCCGCCCCCGACGTGAAGGCGGCAAATCCGACCGTTTTCCGACGAGAACAATCGTCAGTCGGGGTGCGGGCAGATTAGAGAACCGAATGCAACGCAGAAGAGTGGCACGAGGTGAGACAAACACGGGGATCGTCCACGGAAAATGGGGGATCAAGGTTGGATGACGGTGGAGGGATTTGCTCGCTCCATCTACTGTACGGCCTATCTTCCAGTCAGCGACGAGGAGGAAGGCGGAAGTAGCTCGTTCAATCCTTCTTCCATCAAACGAGACGGGATTTGTTGAGCCGAAAGTTCGCGTCGACCACGTGAGATCCAATTCATTGCTCGTCATTTCTCTTTGATTGGAAAGAAGACCTTGAAGCGCTGCTTCTTGTGTCCACTCGCTAATCACTTCGTTGTTTTCACATGGAACGAAAAGGGATTCACTGCGACCGTAATTGATTGAAAGCTGTGGGTCAATGACGTTCGTCTTCTGCTGCTCGCTGGATTAATCGGGGGACAGAACGAGAATTCTTAATTAAAAGTGTAGTTCGGCCAAGACAGGCTAATTGTTTGCCTTTTGGGTCCTCAAATCAACTCTTACGTCAATCATTCATTCATTTTTGTTGCATCAATGCTTATCGCGTTGATTCAAACCAACGCTCTAAATGAGATTCCTCGCATTCTTCTGTTGTGGGTGGAACTCACTGCTATTTCCGGACGCCTTCAGTCTGTTCGAAAACACGGTCGATCAATGTCGGACGGATGCTTCTGCTTTTCGCATTCCTTCGCGAGCATTCTGACGGCCACAAGCATCCGCGGAATGCCGCCAAATTCCGCTGGGTGCGGCCAAACTCGACGGCCGAAAATACTCGCCACCCTCCGCTTCCTCGCCGGTGCGGCTGTCCGCCCGCCCGCCCGCACGTTTTGGCTCACGATCCAGCCCACGAGAGGCGGCGGTTTCAATTATTTTCGCCGGCTTCTTGGCCGCTCGCACGCCGCTGATCGGCGGATTGATCGAAACCAATGGCCAAAGACGAGCGGGCGGGCGGCAGAAGAACAATTGTTGCCTTCTCTCTCCACCGCTTCATTTGGCTCGTGTGTGAGGGCGGATGCACGCGTGATCGAGTGGAATCTTCGTCGTTGATCTTCGCCGGGAATCTTTCGAAATTCTTCTCGTTCTTTCCGCCCGCCCGCCCGCAGCATTCCGATCCGCAATTAGCCCTCGATTGTGGCCGAATTCCACTGTACGCCTCCTCCCACCAATTCCTGCAATCATGTGCTGGTCTCCGATTAACCTCAAGCGGAAGGGCAACGCCCGAATCCGGACGGTCGGTTCAACAGTTCGCTTTAATTCGATCAACGGCGCAAAAAACGTCTGCTCTCCCTCGTCGATTAACACGCCGCAAATCAAGTGCACTCTTCGCTTCTCGTTGGGCAGAAGAAGCGGAGGGCGCTTCGGCAAACAGCTCCGTGTTTTGGCTCCTCGATGTACTGCAAGCAGTGGAAAACAACAACAAACAAGCGACAAATCAGGCAAATTCGATTGTGTGAACTCGTGTGAGTGCACGCGGGATTCGCAGACGATCACGTTCGTTCTTCGATCGATCGTTGCGTCGAGTGCGTGATCGGTCGAGTGCGCGAGTCTTCTGCCGCTACACGCGTGATTCTTGAACTTCAAGGCACGCGTCTGCCTTTCTGTTGACCTTCCAATGAATCTTTCGTTTGTGTAGTTCCTCGTCTCCTGGTTGTCACTTCCTCGTCTTCTCCTTGAGCTGTCTACTGATCATAGGTGTTTCGACTCCTACGCCCGCACCACCGCGATTGTTTGTTCTCGCCCGCTCGTCGGCTGATTCGCATCGCCTCCGCTTTCCAAGAAGCCCGCCCGCCGTCCGTCGCCCTTCTCGCGTTCTTCTTCAGTTGCCTCTTTTGCGCGACAGTAAGCACCCACACGCTCGTCCCGTCCAATGCGATGGAGACACACCCAAATGGTCGACGGGCGCAACGAACCGAACGCGAATCGATCGATCGATCGAATTAGCCGACCGACCGGCCGGCCGAAAGCAGAAGACGTGAAGCGATTCCCGCAATCGATTCCAATCGCTTCGAATCGATTCGAAACGTTCTCGTCGCTGTAATCAATAACAAACGAACCGACGGAGTCGTTGCGGCCTTGAGTGCTCGACTGTTCGATTGAAAGCGGTGGTTCCTGAATGATCCCTCCACACTGCGCTCGTTCGAACAAGCGATCCACGAGTCGACGCGCGGACGCGTGCGCCGAGCAGAGTACGTGAGATGCACGAAGAAGGGGGCAGACGGGCGATCGAGTCGATTAGAATTGGTTCCTTGTTCTCCCTTGCGCACGCTTTCTGTGTTCGATTCATCACGTAGCCGGTGGATCTATCGGAATGATCTAATCGAATCCCGTTCGGACACCCCGATCTATCCGCTTCGTTTGACTACAGACTGGTGACTTCTAGCGGTCACGTTCTTCGAATCGCCGCCAATCATTTCGCTCCGCCGACCCGCGAGAATCCTCTGCCGGCTGATGGGATTACGGCGGGCGTTCCGTTGATCCTCGCCTGCGCGCATTCTGAACCGAACCGTCGGCCGGCCGACCGCGTGAGTCGGCCGTCTGCAAACGCGGACGCCGCGCGGAGGCCGTCGGGAGGCCACTCGCTAATTTTCGGAACGTGCAGCCGGCGCGAGGAGAAAACAAATAAAGGGGCGGCCGCCGTCGACTCGCGCCACGTCGCGCGGCCGCCCGGCGTGTGACCGTAAAGCAACAAAAAACGGCTCCCAATTGATTCGATTTGCTTTTGGGCGTCGCCCCTCCCGCGCGCTGCACCGTTCTTTTGCACCCCCGCGTTTGCTCGGCCGTGCGCTCTGTAGCATAACGAGAGGTTTTTGTGAGGAAGTGACGAGGGGCTCCACAAATTTTGAGTCGGAATCGAACGCAATCAGCGGCCCACGCTCCCCGTTAATCTTTGCGTACGGTAACGGCCGAAAACAGAAACAAACAACACGAAAGGGGCCATTTTTGGTTTGTGATCTCTTGGACTTCCTCCGCTTTGGGCCCACCAGTCATCAAATCCCTTTTTTCTTCCTTCTCGCTCTCGCTTCCTTCCGCCCGCGGTGGACTTTGAAGCGGGCGCCGGAGTTCGAGGAGATCACTAACCAATAAAAACAAACAACAAAAATTTTCGTTCGCTTCCTCGTTTCAACGACCGCCCGCCGCCGCCGCAATGCGTCAAGTTGCGGGCGGATTTCCGATCTTTTCGGGCCATTTTTCCTCAAAAATAACTTTTTCCCGCATTCTCCCTCCTTGTGTTGTTTTCTGCTCAAAAAATTTCATTTTCGGCGAGCATTCGGGCACCAAACAACAAACGGAGCGGCCCGTCGGGTGCAAAACGCGTGCAAACGGGCGTTGGACGTCAAAAATCAACGAGAAGCGGGCGGACGGCGAGTTTTCCACACGCCGGGACGCCGTCTCGATTTTCTGCTGCTGTTTTCGTGAATTTTCGGTTCGTTCGAGTGCAAACGCGAGACGGCGCCCGGCGGGAGCAAGTGGGTCGCCGTAAACAAGAAAGAAAACACGTCGAACCAAACAGCAGCATGCTTTTGATGACCGTCAGAGGAACGCCCGAAGGGTTCGCAACCCCGCGCGCGATCAATCAACGCGAACGAGCGCGGGAATGCGTCGCACGAGATGAAAGACGATCGATCGAAGAGCGCCACGCCGTGCGGGGATTTCCACAGCGTTTTCCGCGCGTTCTGTTTTGTGCACTTGGGCGTTCCGCATGCGCTTTGACGTCGACGATCGGCGTCCTGTTTTTGGACACCGCGTTTCGAAACGGATTTCACAAAAATGAAACGGAGATGTTTTGTGCACTTGTGTGACGAGCTATCTAATACTTTTTTTTTGCAACAAACAATCGACGACACGAGAAATCGGCGGCGCGGTCAAATCGATCGCCTTTGATTAGCGTCGTCCGTGCGCCCGTCGCGAAAATTGTGCAAACTCGAGCCCCCCGTTTTCCACAAATCGCCCGTTCGGCGGCGGGGCGGCAGGCGGCGTCGTCTTTGGAGTTAATTTGCGCAATTCGATTCGATTAATTGCGCGCATTTATTTTTAGACGCCCGCGTTCACCCGCACGTCGTCGCTTCGGCTCGATTGCGCGAAGCGAACGCGCGTGTCGTCTTCCATCAGCGAGAGGGTTCGGCTGCGTCGAGTTGAGTGCAAAAAGAACTCGCGAGTCGCTTCGAATCGATTAGCGCGCTCGTGCGGTCGATCGCCTGATAGTCTGCTCTTCGTCCTCGTCCTCCTTTTCGTCGATGGACGAGGTGTACAGGCCTTAGCTGCATTGATCTTTCTTCTAATCAACCCGGTACATTTGCTCTGCTCTCGTGTGGTTTTTTGAGCACCGAATCGAGCTGACGGTCGTGTACCGTAGTCCGGATGATTTGGGTGTGGTCACCTGCGGCTGTCTGCCGTCGCCGTCCTTGTCGTTGTTTATTTTCGATTCACGCGTTTGACACGGACGGCGATCTCGAGCGGGCTAATCGAATCTGCTCGTCTTCTGTGCCGGTGGAAGGTCGAGGGCAAGTGAACGGCGCGATTTGTGCGGCTAGATGCGAGCTCAGACTACAGCGAGCGACTGGATCACGACCTTCAGAGATGTGTCCTTTGCCTCTTTCTTACAGTACTGTTCATTCTTCTTTCATCCGTGTTGTTCATTTTTGTGCCACCCCCGCCGCTCTCCCGTTTGGCCCAATCCGTCTCAAACCCTTACGGATGAGCGACGAATAACCCGGCGGAAGGAGGATTGCGAGGGCGGCAGGCTCGCAAAACTGAACCCGTGGACTCAAAAGACGCTCGCCTCCCCCGTCCACAGTTCGATTCGTTCCGGTTGGCCGCAGCTCGACCTTTGGACCACCAAAAGAAGGAGGCGAGAGGCCAACGCCCGTTCGTTTGCTCGTTCCACCGGAAAGGCGACGGAATTTGTCATCCGAACGCAAAGGAGGCGTGAGGGTGGATTCAAATGAACGGAAGCTAATTTGAGTGACAATGGACGCTTTCTTCTTTTGCGTTGTGCGAGATGACGTGCTGCTGCATTTTTCTAGCTTCTGCGGAGTTCGAACAAAGCGACGAGCATGGAAGTGATCGAAACGGGCGTGAGTTCCCGGAAGGTGCACTTTCGGCGGCTCCTTCGGCTTCCAGCAACTCCTTCTCGAGACCAAATGCGGAGCGGGGCGAAGTGACGTGCCCAAAGCAAGCGAGCGTAAAAGAAGTTTCCCGGAAATCCCCGCGTGTTTTTTGCGCTCTTTGATCCCCGAACGCGGCCGCTCGCTCGGCCGAGCACGCGGATTCGCAGAAGCCGGAATTCGCGAGCAGAATGGTGAAAGAATGAGGAGATTGTTGCCGTTTCTGTCCCCTCATCTCTTTCGGCACATCCGGTGGGCATCCGGTCGGAGAGTTGAACCAGAGGTCGCACGTGTTGTTGTTTGCTTCACCGAGTGGATTAAAGCGGGGTATTTCCGGACGAACGCACAATTGGGGATCGAACTCTCAATTTACCTCCCTCAATCCTAATCCAAACGATTAATGCGAGCAATTCATTCCAAGCGGCCAAACATTCCACCTCCCTCGCTCATTAACGCGAGCATTCAACAAGATTCAATGAGGACCAACTTGTGACCAATCAAACGGCATTCAACCGCCAAAATGAATGTTTTCATACTTGTTTTTGATGGATGCCTTAAAGTTCAATAGCCGGGCGAGAATTCCGGGTGTCTGGCCGTCCGAAACTCTTCGCCGAATGACGAATTCCGGCGAGATTTTGCTTCCGCGTTCGCTTTGAACTGGGTCTACGGTAGAACGAATGATTTCTCGTTCAATGGAGCGAACGGCGGATTTCCGTTGTGACCCACGCACTTCGTTTCCGCTTTCAGCCCACGGGCAACAAACACGATGCTCAATTCGTGGCCACCGCCCGCCCGAATTGACTAATGTACTTTCGGCCTCTCGCACCCACTCGCCGCCTTCTCGCCGCCTTCTTTGTTGTTCTTTGTGTTTATTTCGGGCACGGCGCGGCCGGAAATATCCTGACGGAATCCCGGAAAACAACACGCCGCTCTTTTGTTTTGATTCTTTCGACTCGTCACTTTGAACTCGACCGTAATCTTGGGCACGTCAACGAGGAACTTCCCCACTGGGATCTTCGGGGACTAAAATAGACGGCAATCTGTTCTTCGTTCTGCGTATCTCTCCATCACGACTGTTTTGTTCAATTTTTTTCGGCTTCTCTCTGTTCCATTGAACTCACGCCATTCGCTTCGGCTCGAGCTTCAGCCCTTCGTTGCGCACTTGAAACGAGCGATAAGACGAGCGAAAGAGGAACGAAAACAACTGAGAGTTGCCGCCATTCGATTTGGGAATTGGCGGACGGAAGTGGACGGCCGGCGGCTAATTTCCGCTTCGAGACAACTCCCCAGCTCCCAATTGGGCCGAATCGGTGCGTCTTTCGTTTGAGTTTGGGTTGACGTAACACGAAAGAAGCGGAATGATGTCTTCTGTTGTGAAAGGAGTACTGTAGAGTGCTCCGTAAACAATTCTTTACTCGACAAAGTGGTTCAAAGATTGTTAAAAGCTTTTGCTGCGCTACCGTAAGCTTGGCGACGTCACAGACCGCAAGCGCATTTCATTGATGTCTTGCTTCTTCTGGAAATTGGATCAATGCATTTTGAACACCCTAATGCATTCGTTTTGCTGGAAAACCTGCTCGAATTCCGCGAACTCCAGCGATGAGCTCATCGAAAAGCCAAAATTTTTACAAATCTGCACGAATTCGTTTGCAGAGCGGACGGATTTGTCCTCTTGGAAGTCCCGGAATATCCACTCGCATGCATAAACGCCTTTCGCTCTGCTTTGCCACGTCCTCGCCGCTCCTTTCGGCTCAAAAATCGAATTCGTTTGAGGTCATCAGCGCCCAAGGCCCGTCGGGATTTGCGGTCGTTTCGGGTGTTGCCGTTCGAGCGGCGTGCGGCGTGCAGGCGGATGACCTCAGCGGCCGACCGTTTCGATTTCGTTCCGCGAATCCCCGGTTGAAGGGAGCGGTGAGTGAGTGTGTGGGTGCCTTCGGGCGCTGCCGATCCCGACGAGCCGATCAGCGAGCACCCACCTTGTTTCGTTTCGAGTGCAGCCCGCACCGGAAATCCAGAGATGAGTGACTGGTGTTTCGACATTTTGCTGGCCGAGTCATCCGTCTGATGCTTCCGGCTTTCGTCTGGAGTGTTCGTGATGAAACCTGCAGCTTTCAAGCACTTCTTACTCTACCGTAACCTCTGGCTTTTTTCAACGCCGATTTCTCCTGCTTACGCAACCGATCCGCTTCTTCGGCTGCAGTCATTTTTTGCGGCCGGCGTGCGGATCACTTCCGCTCGGATTTCGGCGCCGTCGGCCGGCCGCTCGTCGTCGCTTGACGTCAAATCGAGCGGTCGGCCGTCGCGATTTGCGGTTTTCGGTTTCAAAAACTTCGAACTTTTGCGTCAGCCGGGCGGATCGGCGGGGCGGATCGGCTGGCCGTTCGGAGAAACGCCGGCGATTTCGAGAGCTTCCGCTCGTGTGAATGGACGGAGATCTGGAGAGATTTGTGGAAGGATTAAGCTGAACAAAACTCCTAAACCCAACTGTATGCAAAACAGCAGCATGGAGCGGAAACACCGAATGCACACGAGAAGAAGCCCTCAAGTTCACGAGAAACGACGAAATTTCGAGCAAGCACCCCGCATCGCAAGCAAATGCACACAAATTAGGAACCGAACGGAACACAAACAAGTCGACGATCATCGCGAACACACGACACACCCAAAACAGAACGCTTGTTTGTCACTTGAACACTCGATTTCACAACCGAAAGGAAGGAAGATTGTCTGCAGGGAATTGTAATCAGTTTAAGGCGACGTTGCACACAGTCGGTCGAGTGTCGAAATCCCCGGCGTCCACTCGAAATTTTCACAACGAACGGCGGGCGGTTATTTTTGTTTGTTCTCGGGAGTGCACTTGGAACTCGAAACCGCTCCCGGCTGACGCAAATCGTCGTCGTCGATCACTCGGCCGGTCGGTCGGTTCAAAGTCGAACGGCCACGAGCTGACGGCCGCGTACTCGGAACGAACGAGACGAATGGGAGAACACCGTACCCAGAACTGGCCGGATGACACGCGGGCGTGTTTGTTCGTTCGTTTGCAAACGACCGGCCGACAGCTCACTCTCGCTTGCGGCTCGAGCGATCAGCCCGCCGGTTCGAGAGGTCAACCGAACGCTCGGCCGGTCGAAAATACCCGCTGGAGAGTGCGGTCGGGCCACGTGTTCGCGGCGGCCGTTCGACTTCGAGCGTCAGTCGCCGGCCGCGATTCCGCGAACGAAATCCGCACCGTTCCGGCCGTTCTGAACTGCCGGCTGACCGCAGGCGTCAACAATCGAGTGGTTACTGTAGAACGGAAGAAGAAGGAGAAGATTGCGGGTGTTTGCTGTGCTCTTGCTCTTGGCCGAAGAGTTTAACAAGCCAGAGGCCGTTCTTTGAATCCACCCACACTCCCACTCGTCCGCAAGATGCCGCAAGGTCGAAAATATCCGCCGATTGTGGCCGAAGCGGAGAAAATAAACACATTTCAACGGGTTTTGCGTCACGCCCGTCGTTCAGACGCCCGACCGGGCCGATCGGCTGCAGCGGGCGGGCAGCGGCGATCGGATTTCCGGCCGGCCGACCGCGAGGTGTTCCCGGGATGCACCCACACGCCGAACGCGTTTCGGACGTCAGCAATCCGCTCTTTGGGATGATTTGACCGCCGTGATGCAAGCGGGAGGCGCCGCGACGTCTCGCCGCTTCGTTCTACCGTACATCCCGTGGTTGTGGGTTGGTTGTCCCGCCTTCTTCCCGCCTTCTTCCCCCGCCGAACGCTCTGCTCGTCTCGTTGGACCTCCTGATTGTTCGCGATGATTCAACCGAGCGGTGAGGGGGACGAATCGAACGAACTGTGCGCCGACCGCCCCGTTCGATTGACGCAAATCCGCCGGGCGGGACGCCGCCATTTCGCTCCGCCCCGCCCCGGCGGAATTTGGCCGCCGAACGCGAAGAATGCGGGCGGGAGGAGGCGCGAATTCGTCCTCTCGACGTCTGGCCGCTCCGCGGGGATTGTGGCCGAACTCGGCGATCCGCTTCTCTGATCCCCTCGCCGGCGCACGCGGCTTCTCGACCGACGAGAGCGGCCGTCGGGCGGGGCGTCCGTCGTTCGCGTTGTGGTCGCGGTTTGCCCCGCCCGAGCGACCGAACACGCCCGCCCGCCCGCCCGCAGGCGCCGCCCCCTTCGGAGTGGCTCGCCGCCCGCCCCGCTTTAAAAGCGACCGCCCGGGCGGAGGGCGGCAACTTTGCAAGCGCTTAGTTTCACTCGCTCGCTCGCCCACAAGCGACCGTCTTTGCCTTCGTGCTCCACGCACTTCGTGTTTACCGCTTGAGGACATCCGTTGGATCTTCCTCAACCGTTCGTTCCTTCTTTCGCTCGTCGTCCACTACCCACCCGTTCGTGAACGATGACCTGCCTTCCGCCGTGGCGCTTCGGAACCACCGACGACTGCGCGGATTTGTACTGAGCGGACTACCCACCTATTCTCTTCGCTACTCGACGCTCCGATGCTTCCGGACGCCGAGCCGCGTGTTCCGGCCGCCGACTGCTCGGCGGCGCCCGTGGACGTGCGGCCGCTTCACGCCCACCCGCCGATATTTCGGCTCGTCGACGCGCTCCGGTCGACTCGTCTCTCCGCTTCGCTACTCCAACAACAACACTTCTTGAAACACCCGCATCGGTGATCGTCCGCCCGGCCGCTTCCTGATCCAATCGATCGATCGACTCGTCGACCGCCCACGGATGGGCGCTGTGCACACGACCGTCTCCCGCAAAGGACGACCGCCGTTGGCCCACCCCGAGGTTCTTCTTTCTTTGCATCGATTAGCTTTCATGCACTCGACTTTAATCCCACCCGCCCGTCTGTTGTTCCCCCACCACCCACTTGTTGTTCTCAGCCGAAAGTCCAAACGATCTCCCCCGCAAACAAGCCGGTCTACTTTCTTCTTCGTTGGTTGTTTTCGATTCGAAACGTGTAGCCGCTTCTCCCGCCGACCAGTAGCCAAAGATGCTTGTTTGTCTCCAAGAACGACCCCCTCGATCCACAGCTTTAACTCCCGCTCTCGCCTATTTATTCCGCCCCGAATTGTAAAAAGCGTCCTCCCTGTTGTTTCGCGAACGATCTCAACGATTCCCCTCGCCGCTCTTCTTTGTTTCGAGTCGACCGAACAGAACGGAGAAATAAATGCGAATCATTCATTCGAGTTGACTTCCTTCGGAGTTCTCGGGGATCAAAGAAGACGGGGATGACGAAACGAACTCATGAAATCGGGGGCTAAAAATGGAAGGACCTCGTGGGAGTGAGTCGAAAGAAGAAGAGATCTTCGGAGTTCTGGTGTTTTCGGTCGATCGATCGCTCGAAGGCGGCGATGCACCCACTCGTCAACAACATTTTGGGTTCGCCGATGCCCCGAAGCGATGCGGGCGCGGACGTTCGCGATCGACGCGAATCGGCGCGCCCGCGCCCATGTGTTTGTTGTGGTCGTCGTGCGGAGGAATTCGGGTCGATGGAGCGCCCGGGCGCTGGTGATCATCGCCCACACGCACGCACGAAATGACGCCGATTGCGGGTGGATTCGCCCAATTTCATCACTCCAATCACGACTTTGTGGGGAGTGAGTAGGTGGGTGGACGTGTGGGCGGCGGTGGAAAGTGGGTGCGGTTCGGGTTTTCGTTCGGTTCTGATCTGAACCCGCCGCCCGCTCGTCCATCTCGCCCCGCTCCGCTTCGCTTTGCGGACGTCATTGCGGTCGCCCGAACGGCGACAGCGCGCGAAGACGAGAAGCCGATTGATTTGATTCGAATCGATCGATCGGTCGATCGACCGGACGGGCGGGTGTTTGCGCGCGAACGGCCGGTCGATCGATCGCACAACGCCCACACGATTCGTTCAACTCTCCGCTGACCGTTGCGCTCGTTGCTCGCCGCTCGCTTTTCGAAATCCGTTGATTCATTTCCGTGGGTTGATCGACCGACTGCTGGCGGCCGGTTGGGCGATCTTCGAAGATCGAAAGAACGACGAGCGAGCGGCGAGCTCGGCGAGGTTGTTCGCCTTCAATCCGGCGACGTCATCGGTCGTTGTGCGGCTATTTTCGACCTCCTTGGAGAGCAATCGGGGACTCCAAAGAGGAGATCGAGGGTGGTTCAACGATGAGAGATCACTTGCTTTCTGTGCGGTGATGCGATCAATCGTATTTGTGCTTTCGAGTGTTCTGCTTGTTACTCCTGTGTTCTGTGTGCTTTCTGTCTTTCTACTGTATGTTTTGCGTCGCTGTTGTTTGTTGACCACGAGTGCATTCGATGCTCGTCATCCTTCTTCTTTCTTACGGTACTCAACAAGAAAATTGCGCCTTTCGATCGAATTCGCCGCTCAATTTGGCCGCGGACGTCAGCCGGCCGGTTGGCGGCGCGGAAGCGCGTGCAGAAGTCAACAATCGGCAAATGAGAAAATTGACCGCTCTTCCTCGTCCACTTGCGCTTGCTTCCATTCGGTTTGGCGCGATTAGCCGCCCCAACGGGCACGATTCCCCCCAACCAAACGTCAACTCTGGGCAGCGGTTTGCAGTCGGGAGGAACGAAAAGGGAGCGAGCGTGAGCGTCGAGTTCAAGTGGCCGAAAGGGACAACAAGTGCAATCCTCCCTTTCCTTCAAGACCCCGGATGTTTCTTCTTTTTTGCTCCCACGCATTCGAAGCAAAACGGATTTCCGGCCGCCCTCTTTTCGATTTCCTTTATGCCCGTTCGAGCAAAGGAAGGTGGCCGAACGGAAAGCAAAAAGCCAAAGGTTCACCGCTTTCGCACGGCCGGTTGCACCCAAGCGTCCCGGTTTACCGACCGTAGCCGCAGGTGGGCGAGAGGGGAGGTTTGCAAGGAGAACGGCCGAATTTGTGGAATGAATGTCTCTTCGCAAGTTACAGCGCAAGCTCAAAACTTCTAGTGAGGATCAGAACGACAGCAGACCGCAGTTTACGCTCGTGGAAGCGGCGACCACCCACGCCGACCTCCACGTAACCTCAACATTTTACTCACTTTTCCGCTTGCGCTTCCTCACGCAATTCGGCGACGTCGCCGCCCGCCGATTGGAGGATCTCTGCACTTGACGGACGGACGGCGAAGAGGAGCGTGCGGAGTTTACAGCGGCGAACGACCGCGCATTTCGGCGAAACAGCCGTAAATCAAACCCTCAAAATTGAGGGACGAAAGCGAGGAAAACAAATTCGAGTAGCGGCGCGAACTGCAAACGCGTTTGATTGCGCGCGGATGTTTTTGGAGTTTAATTTTGAGGAATGCGCGCGCAGGCGGCGGCCGGAGGCTCGCGGAGGAAAGCGGAGGAATTCGATGAGGTTTTTGTGTGAGGTCAAAAATATTTTTGCTTTCAAGGCGCAGCGATTTGTTTTGCACCGAGTTTTTGTTTGGAAAGGGTTGACCGCACTGCATTTTTCGATCATCCGTTTTCATCCCAAACGCCCACGCACTCGTCGCATTGCGCACTCGACGCTGACGACGGCTGCGGCGCTATGAAGAGCACGAATCACGCGGGATCCCCAAACTCCAAAAACGCTTCGATTCGACGCCCTCGGCGCACCCGTCGCACAATCGCCGTCGGAATGCACGAGTGGCGTTGTTCGCGAACAGAATCCGCCTGCGCCAACGGCGATTTGCTTCGTTTTTGTTCGAAAACACCCGCGCACCCAACGCTGGGTTTACGTTGCACTCGACGGCCGGCGGCGGTTGGCGGTGGCGCGCAAACTCGTTCAACGGTCCGCAACGCCGCCAGCGCGTCGAGTTTGATCGCACCGAAGACAGCGCCGACGGCGATCGACGCGCGGACCACCCGCGCCCCACGATCAACGCCGAGCGACCGCAAGCGCGCCGAGTGCGGGCGTCGACGGCGGTCGGCGGGCTTGCACCAAAAGAAGACGAAAACAACGACGTCGTCGTCGTCGAGGAGCAAAAGAAGACAAAAATAGACGCGGCGGTGGGGGCGAGTGGAAGAATTTCGAGAAAACGAGCCGGTTTTTCGCTTCGTTTTGATTCGAAGTTTGACGCTCCCGCTCGTCGTCGTCATCATCGAATTCCTCGACCTTTGCGTGGAGGTACTCCAATGAGAGAACTTTGGATTGGACGGGCGCTCTGCAGAGAGAACAATGGACGAGCGAACGGAACGAAACGGAAGCGCGTATAGTCGCCCTTTTTACGATTAGCTCCCGAAATGACACGTTTGATTGCAAGGAGGAAGTGTTCGTGCAAGCAAACCGGGCTGTTTCGTTGAACAGCGCGAGAACAGCTCCTATACAAACGAACAGAATGACGTTCTCTGACCCCAGCAGCTCGTTATTTCGAGTCATCTCGTCACTTCAAAACTTCTTTCCTCATTTCGAGGCTCAAATTTCGCAAAGAAGCCGAGCGAGTGGCTCGATTAGGTTTGTTTTGACCGGTCGACAACTTCTTTCTTTAGCGTTCGTCATTCGAATGCAAGAGAGAAAGCGGGGAAGTGACCACCGACTTGAGAAGAAGAGCCGGGATAAGCGGCTGCGGGCGGGCCAAAAATATTGACTCAAACAAGGACCACAAGGTGACGTTTGCTCCGTTCCGAACACCAAGTCGTGGCTTGAAATTCGTAGGTGGAGGGCAACAATCCGTTTGGATTTCCCAACTGCCGCCTGGCAGGAAGGAGGCAGCAATCGGATGTCCAGCTGATTCCCCGTTCGCCTCTCGTCATTCCCGTTGCAAAACTCTTCGTCCTCCCGGTGCAAAGATTACGCGGCTTGTTGCGGCGCGCAGAGTCATCGCCGGCTTCGGGATTAATTTTGAGATGCAAACTGCAGCCCAAAAGACGCCCAAAAGAAGAACGGAAGCGGTAATCCGCCGTTCGTTCGGCCGCTGAATCCAAAGAACACTCCCGCTTTGAGGGGCTTCCCGCTCCCGTTCCAAAGTTCGCCGGAATGTTGCGAGAGTGAAGTGCACGTGCAAAGAGAAGGCACTTCATTGCATCGAAGACGTTTTGATTGCAGTAAAGAAGAGGAATGAAAGACCTTCGAATCAAACCGACACAATTGCTCGTCGGTAGGGCAGCTTCCACGAATGCGCCCCGTCCGTCCGCGCGCACTCGTTTTGATCTCAACGGGGCGACAAGCGGGCGACGACGGCGGCGTGCGACGAGCGACGAAAAACGGGGTTTGTGGCTTGCGAGCGGGTGCGTGAATAAAACAGCAATGATCGCTCCATTCCTTCGAATTCATCGCATGGAATCCACAAAAGTAACCAGAAATCACGAGCAAGATCCACGAGCAAGCGGGATCAACGATGAACTTTTCGAAAGCAAATTCCGCGCAAACAACGAAATTCGAGCAAACAACGCGGTTGGTCGTTCATTTTTCACCTTCGGCTTCCCGCTTCCCGCTTGGGCGCCACGCCTAACCGCGCCGCTCCCCGTCCGTCGAGCAGACGATCAGGAAGCGCGGCGGAGGTCGTCGATTACACTCTCCAGCCGGTGTTTCCTTCCGCACAGCCGCCTGTTTCGATCGAATGACCACGTCGCCGGTAGAAGGCGTGAATTTCAGCTGATCGCTTCGCTCCGTCGGTGGAAGCGGCGAGCAAGTGGTTCGAAAGATGTGAGGGGTTTTCAGCAAGCAAATGGAAACTTCACACTTCTTTCGTTCGTTTGCAAGAGCTCTCCGCTTCCCTGGATCGTCATCTCCACTGCGGGCAGCTCGAATTCGTAATTTGTTGTGGAAAACAGGAAAGGCGACGAAAAGCGCGGAACGAGTGGTCCAGCGGGCGGATTAGACGCTTTTCTCGCGTTCTTCGCTCCGTTTTACGATCTTTTCGCCCTTTGCATCCCCACTTGCCGCTTTCGCCACTTGCGGGTTGTCCAACAGCGATGCGCTGAACGAATGACGCGCAGCGAAACGAAAATGGTTGCTTTCGAACGAAAATACCCGCTGGCCGCCCTCTCCTATCGTTGAACGTCACCCGAAACGGCCCGTACAGTAGAAAGTACAACCTTCGAATGGAAAGAACGCCGTGTTCATGTGTTCGTCGACAGAAATAGAATGACGACGGAGTGCTACCGTAATCCGCTTGAAGCTCTTCCGTTTTGTGCTGGCGACCGGTTTGCGCGAACATTCATGCACTCTTTGTTTGATCGGAGTACGCGCGATGACTACCGTAAACCGACGAGCGGTTCGCAAGGGGAACGCCCAAATCGTTTGACTCATTCCACCCACTCTTGACCTCCTAATTGCGTGATAATTCCTTCCCACTTCCCGTTGTTCATGCAGGCAAACAACTCGCGCATTCTTCACGTTCACACGCACCAAACAAACCGCTCATCGTCGACGCGCCACGCCCAAAAGCGGCATGAAAACGGCGAGCGGCGCGCGCGGTTCAAAGAATCGAGATCGCCGCCGGCTAATTGATTAGCGTCCTCCATCGACGACGAGAAAAATGCGCGAGAGTACGGTAAGGAGTGAACAGAGAAGCGAGCATCCAACGCTACGGTCACACCCACAAAGAAGAAAGGGAACAATCGATGACTAATCTCTACAACGCCCTCGAAGGAGAAGAAGTTGTGTGCAAACGGCGGAGTGGACGGAGCGGTTGGCTAATCGAATCTGCGGTCTGTTTTCCCAGCGCGTCGCTAATTGAACGCTTCCAGCAACTAACGAGTGTGTTTCTTTACACTCCGCGCTGATTGTGAACTCGCAATCAAAATCCATTCGCTCGCGCCACGCCCAAATGTCGGCCTTCGCAGAGGCGACTCACTAAATGAGTAGGAGCCTGCATTTACCCTCCGTCTACTCTTGCGGTAGCTTCGTTTAGCGCATGTTACTCACCGATTGCACCCCTGCACTCGACGCCCATCCCAGTACAAACGAACAGCGAAGCGATCAAGCGTTGAGTGGAAGCGTTCTTTCAAAAACACGCCTCGATTTCTTCCACTCGGTCGATCGGTCGGCGTTCGCTCACGTGCACCCCGTTCCTCCATGCGGAGTGTAATCAACCCAACGCTTCTTCAAACTGCAGTGTAATTGAATGGCGTGGCCTTGATTGAACGGAGCGATGCACACGACCTCCTATTGAAGCAACGGAGTGATTGCATTCGTGTTTGGATCGACGATCGGCGCTTGTTTACGCGTGGATTGGAGTTTGAACTTCTTTGAGCTTCGGCGATCGTCGAGCAGCGGGCGGAGGGCCCGATGATCGCGGCGAATTTCGCAAATCGGCCTCAAGAACCGCCGCTCGTTCGCGATCGACGCTGAAGATCTGCGCGCCCTAGAGCGCGCCCTGGAGCGGGCGGACGAGCGAGCGGGAAGGAAAGGCGGAAAGAAATCGACGCCCCGGGCAGCATTGCTCCGCTATTTTTAAAAATCACTCGCGCGTCCGCCGAATCGACCGCACAACGGCGATGATCGATCGTTTTGGAGAAGTGGCGGGTATTTTTGGCTCCTTTCGGGTTATTTTGGACGGCGGACGGAAATCGTTGCGGGTTTCTTTCGGCAAACGGCGTGATCTCTCGCCTTGACCGCTCTGCACAACGTCCGCGTCCTTCCGTCGAGCGTTGACGAAAGAACGAGACCGCTGATGGTGAGCGGCAAGGAGAACGGGGGACCGGCTTGAATAATTGCGTTTAAAAGGAAGCAGAAGCATGTTGATCTCGATAGACAAGCCAAAAATAGGCATTCACCAGCAGACGTTCAAGTTCGACCGATTCCGATGGAATGCAATTCGAAAATAAACAAGAAGGAACGCGCGGAGCGACTCGATTGCAAAATTTGTAACGAAAATAGACCGCGTTCTCGTTACAGCAAAGGGAAGCAGTTTGTAGTCATTAGCACGACTGGTTGTTGATCAGCGCAGTGGGAACAAGGAACTGAATGCGAGCGGGCAGGCGGGCGTTGCAAATTACGTGCTTCCAGCTTGATCGGACAGCAAAAAACGTTTGGTTTGTTAATAAGTGGAGCGTGAGCCTCGTTTTTCTGTTTGCTGCACGAACGTTCGGTGTCGATCGACGAGCACGTGGCACAAGCAATAAAAATAGCTCGCATTCCTCCATTTTTGACCTGTTTACTCGTTCGTTTTTGTTTCCCAGCACCCGTAAGCAGCAGCTGGAGCTGCGAATATTGGAAGACGAGTTTTCTCCGCAAAAATGCGAGAGTACGCCAAATCAGAAATCGCTTTCAACGCTCCACCATCTGCAAGCAGTCAAGCAGCGTGGGGAGGAACAATGGAGAAACGCCCGCATTCCTTCGCAACGATGATCGACGGTTATTGTCCTTGCTTGCGCGTAATGCGTATTTTCCAATGAATCAAAGGAGCGACGGCCGTTGAGTAATCGAAACCAAAACAATTGTGGTCAAACGATACCTATAATAGAAGCCTTCCAGATATTGAGCGGTCAACGCCTGTTCGCTGCCTTTCAAAAGCAGATTGGATCCGACAAAACGGTCGCAAGTGACAAATTTCAGCCGAAATCACCTGCAGCGGCAAGAACGTAGGTGATAATTGAGTCCAAATGCGACCGACCGTGAATTTTAAGCAAACGACCAGAAGAATTGGAGCCGCCCGCTTTCCTCACACTCCAAACATCTCGCCCGCGCGTACGTGGTGGTCAACGAATTATCGCTTGAAATCCACCAGTCACCCCTCGATGTCCAAAGTACACTCGAACTCCAGACATCCTTGTCTACTTGCGTACTGTAATTGAACGAATGACGCAGACAATTCGCTTTCATTGCGGATGGTTCGGAGTTCCAAGCGGAACAATTTGGTTCGTGAATTTCGAATGAGAATTTAGGTGTTCCGAGTGTCCTTTCGGAGTGACGAGTGGCGGCAGTTGGGAAACTGAACGCTTCAACGAACAGAAGCGAACGGAACACATCACTTCGCCATTGCTTTTCTGTTGACTCAATTGAGCGTGCAGAAGGCCGAGAAAAAGAACCGTGCATGGAAGGTTGACGAATTCCGAGTCGAATCGGTAGCACACGCAAACGGAAGAAGGAAATCGCAACAATTTGGAGGTTTTTTGGCTCACATCCGCCTCAAAAAATAATTGATCGCGTGAGTTTAAAGCCGGAAAGAAGTGAACTTCCGTCACTAGCTGCTCCATTTAGCTCTTTTCCACAAAAGAAAGGAAGTGACAAATTTTTGCGAAGTGCTCGCAAAGAACGGCGTATAACTCTGAGAAGAAGTCGACTCTAAAGTTGGATGCACCCGCCGGATCCCCGCCACCAGCCGCTCGATCGATCAAACCGAAGAATGCGGATTCTCGGCGCATTCCGCGTGCAGACGCCGCGATCTCGTCGACGAGCGGCGATCTTGCGGCGTGGATGAAGCGAAGAATGGCGAGCGCAAGTGCACGAGAATAAATTCCATCAAAGCTTACTTTTACTTGCTTCTAGAACTGACAAGAATGAAGTCCACAGTACGGTGGACCGTCAACCATGTTTCGAAATCCCCGATCGATCGTTGAAGTGAGTTGCGCATGGCGATCAACAAACAGGTGGCTATTTTTGGCGACGGTTTACGAAATTCGCGACCACTTCTCGTCGTTTCATAAACGAAGAAACGTGAGAATCTTGAACCCGAAAGAATCGGGTGGAGTCACACAGAAATCAGGCGACTTCGTTCGACGTGTGCCTTCTGATCACAAGCGAGTCGCCTGGTTCGTCACGCTTGTCTCCAATCAGTTGATTAAAGAGATGTTTGAACGACACGTCGACATGTCGAATTAGACAGGAGTGCGCGTGTACCCGAAATGCACGCGACGAGTTGCGAAAACTCCCACAAATCAACCGAAATGATTCACTTGCCGCTTCTGCTCTCCTGTTTGCTCTCCAATCTTCGATCAGCAGTCGTCTGCTCACGCGAAATGTTGCAAAAGAAAAATGGCGCGATTTTGCGTCCAGCGCGCTCCGAATTCCTCCGCGATTCGCAGTGGCGTGAATCACTCGCGACAGCCGCCCGCATTCGCGATTGCGAATGATGATTTTTGCGCGAAATGCGGTCGGCGGATGACGTCCGTCGTTTGCACCCAGCGAGGAATTTCGGAGGAATGAGTGTGCGGTCGCATCATCTTCTTTGCAAGTCAAACGGAGAGAATGGAGTCGCGAGCCGTGAATCACTCAGATAATGAAGTGACTAAGGTAGTGCTTGGAACCATCCGAAAAATGTACTCGTAAAGCAATGGGTGAAACGAAATGCAGTACGGTAAGCATGCTTGGACGACCTTTGATTTCAGTAAACTGTTGACTCCCTCCCACACGCAAGAAGTACTTTTGTGGAATACGAAATCTGTGGACCGTTGGCACCTTCGAACTCATCCCGTATTCCTTACGCAAACATCTGCTTCCTGTTTACGTAATTTAAGAAATCGCATGGGCTTACTCGGGTACCGGCGCGTGTTTCTTCCGTCCTGCGGCCAGCAATCCACAGAGGACAAGAAACACGCGTCACCACGGCTCAAACGGTCGTCGGTCTTTGCAGAGAAAGAAAAGGGTTGCCCGACACTTGCGCTTTTACACTTGCGCCCCGACACTTGCGCCCCAACATTTGCGCCCCGACATTTGCGCCCGACACTTGCGCCCCGACAGTTGCGCCCCGACTTTTGCGCCCGACACTTGCGCCCCAAATTATCCAAGGACCAAAACGACGTAAAACTGCTTTAAACGCTTATACCTCCCAATTTAGCGGTTTTCAAATCGTAGGGGCGGTATGTAAAGGAGCAAAAGGGGTGTGGGTTGCTATAAACTTCTTATTTGTGACGTTTACAGCTTTTCTGTGCATGACATTTTGGGGCGCAAATGTCGGGCGCAAGTGTCGGGGCGCAAAAGTTGGGGCGCATGTGTCGGGCGCAAAAGTCGGGGCGCATCTGTCGGGGCGCAAGTGTCGGGGCGCAAGTGTAGAAGCGCAAATGTCGCATCACCAAAGAAAAGAAACGGATGAGGAAGGAAGAGCAGTGGTCGGATTCTTCAGGAAGAACTTCTTACTCAATCCGCTCACTCATTCAATTAGCCAGCTCCGATTGAACACGTCATTCCCTGTTGGACGAGCAACAAGGCCGGAAGTACGTGTTTTGGTCCTCTTTTCTTTCGGCCGCTTCTCTGCGGACGTCCAAGTAGTCAATCGAATTGAGCGGCGCGATTTCCCCAACGGCGACAGAAGGAAGGAAAGTAAACACTGGCTGCTCGTTAATGCTTGGAAAAAAGGCCGAGTAGACGGAAATAAACCCGGACGAATGAATGATTCAGGAAGGCCCGAAAAGAACCTATCGGTGCCATCGCCGATGCTGACGTTCTGTAGGTGTCATGCATTGTGCGTCTAATTAGAACAAGTAGATATCATATGTCCTCCATTTCGCTACATGAACGTCTCGTGCCATCAAGTGCCTTCGAATGGTATGCAAAAAGATTGGGCAAACAGACGAACAAGAGCGATGCAGACGAGTGACGCGTATCCTGAACAAGCCACAGATTGCGCGTGCAACGGATGAAATTACAGCCGGCGGATCGAAATCCATCCGAACGGCACTTTCGTTCCACTTTTGGCTCCTCTGTGAATCGTTGATTGAATTGGCGTAAGGAACGAAAAGCGACATCACGGCCGAGAAATCTGGTGCTACAACAGCCCACTCGCAAACAAATGCAATCAACGACTACCACTGATCGCACTCGTAAATTTCCACCCACGAACAACGCGAGTCAAATTGAATTTCACCTCAAAGAAGTGCTTTTTTGACATAGCGAGCTGGCTTGGCATCATCAATCGTATAGTCGAACACAACCGTCAGCTAAAAGCATGTTTTGTCACCGAAAGAACGCATGACTTCTGTTTTGGAGTCATAAGAATGACGCGAACTATTGCCAGCTTGTTAAGTTTGTGCTTTGGAGTGTGTTTGTGCCTGGTGATCTCCAGCTTTAACCACCGATTTCACTCGAAAACGAAAGAATTCCGTTGATCATCGAACGACGATTGATGACTCCAAACGGGCGAACGATCGTCAACAACAAGCCACCGTTAATCGGCTGTTTACACCCGCTTCTTCTTCTTTCTTTCCGCTTTGCGCCGGTCGCCAATCAACACGAGCAGCAACGGGCGGGTGCACTCGTGGGTGTGTGCAAAACGGGGACGAAAAGTCGGAGAAGTCAGCTGGCGGGTGGGAATCGAGTGCGCGCCGTCGGCGATCACCACTCGCAGCAAGCAGGCGATCGAGCGGACGTGCGGGCGAGCGGCAAGCACGGACGGCTAAAAATAAACCCGACGGAAAGGAATTCGTGCAGTTCGCGGCTGCTTGCACGATCACCCGAACGAGTGAATAAGCGGCGAATAGGTGGGTGAGTAGGCGGAAGAAAGAAGTGTAAGAATTCGTGCAATCTGGTTGCCAAAACCAGTGAGTGGCGAAAATTCGTAGCGATCGGTTCGTAAGCGATCGCACGAATCACGCCATGAATTTCTGGCTACAAACAACGATCAATCAGCAGTGGCTAGAATAGAGTTCAGTGAAGAAATGCTATTGGCTACCAACACGATGCACGTGCCAGTCAGCTGGATTCGGCCATTCAAATTTGTACTCCATCTCCAGTGCTTTAGAAAACGAACGAACGTGTGTAACGCGTATCATCCGCCAATCAAACCACCTCAACGTTCGTAGTCGAAATAACGCGTTCTTTGTTGTGATTTACGACGTTTCGCTTCGAAACGATGTTCATTTCGACGAATTCTCGTTGACGACATACGTCTCTTGCTCTCTACCGTTACAACAACCAGGAACTTTAAAGCTCAACTCGTTTTTGCGTGAACTCTCGGCGAGTACGGTGGACACAACTCTCTCTTTACGCACTCCCGAACACATCGGTCGATGGGTGCAGGAGCGACGAGCGGGCGCCTCTCCGCCGAACGCCCCCGCAATCCGCATTCTCGACCGCATTCCGCGGGGCGAAACCGCCCGCCGCCGTTCATCATAACCGCCCGCTTATGCTCGAAGCAACGGAGGGAACACGCCCGCGAACGAAACGGGGATGAAGAAACGAGTGAATGGCGGAAGATCCGCGCACAAACGAGCGGATTCGAAGCACAACGGCGTGTGTTTTCGATTCGAATCGGAGCAGGGCAGAAGATGAACGCTTGATGGTGTGGAGTGTGCGGAGAGTGTGGCGAATTTGTGCTTGCAGCAGATGAACAAAGTGACCACGAATTAACAATTGAAATCAAGGACAATCGATGTGCTTTCAACTGTAACCCACTGATCATTAGACAGCACAAACAAGAACGTTCCACCGCTGTCTGCAACGAGAAGATTCGCCCAATTCCCTTTCAACGGCTGCAGTTCGTAAGCGAAACGAGCACTCGTTCGTCACCAATCGATCTTTTGATAGACGACTGCGGGCGGCTGGAGTGCGGCGTGCACCGAAGCCGGGCGGATTTTGCGGCGTGTGTCGACGACAATCGCCGCACGCTCGTCGTCTCGTCGAATGTGACCGTTGGGATTTGATCTCCCGTCGCCACCGCTGATTGCATCGATTGGGTAGGAAATGTGGCGTGGAGTTTGGAGGGGATGAAACGAAGGCATTGTGTGGGACTCGGCTACCACAGCCACGTTCATCCCACACTTCTTCTGATTACATCATGTTCGTCGACACACGTCTTCCTCCTCCTAATCGACCGCATTCCACTCACTGCCACCCAGGCAGCCAGCTGCAGGAGGACGCGTGCTCGTGATCGGAACACGCGCGATGCAAACAGCCGGCCGTCCGTCCGCGCGGGTTCGTTGAATCGCCGCCCGCTCGCCGCCTAATCGAATCGCGAACGGCCGCGCGACGGACGCGTGACAAAAAAGAGAACGCTTGACTCGTTCGTGAAAACAAGAAGATCAACGGGAAGCCAACGGCGGCCGTTCGTTTTCTTCGCCCGCTTGTTTTTGCTTCACGTTCGAGCGGCGGGTTCGAACTGCACGCAGAGCGTCCGCACGGCGATCCGCGCAGCAAAACGCGGAGCGCAAACAAGCGTAGCGAAATCGATTTGAACGCGCGACGGCCGACGTGGCGGTGGAGCGGCGGCGACCGCGCCCAAATCGTCTCCTTGACCACGCGTGTTCATCGTTAGAGATTAGAGTGAACATTTTGTGTAGCGTGAGGGAGCAGAAGGTCCAGCAAGCATCTGGTCTGAGGATTCGTGTGGGTAGCAAACAATGAAATGATGCTTCTCGATAAGCAACAAATTTTCGATGGATGTGCCCCAGTCCTCGCCCGTTCGAGAACACCACGCAATAAACGTGCTCGCGTAAACAACACAACAGCCAGCAACCCTGTAGAGATCCTATTGATCCAACAACAAACAGAACGCTTCCTGCTCCGATTGGCCATCGTAAACAACCGGAAACACGCGACAGCTCATCGGAAGCGCGCGGAGATCAAAACCCCACGAGATCAAAACCCGAAGACGCAAATCGCGAATCCGCCGAGCCCGCCGGACGTTCGCCACCGTCGACTTCCGCCCGCCCGGCCGCCCCCACCGTTTCGGTCGCCCGTTGGTCGCCCGTGCGGACTTTAGAAGCGGAAGCGCCGTGAAACACGCGCAAAACAATGCGCGACAAGGAAGGAGAGACGTGTGGATCGCGACGTTCAAGCGCACAAGCGAACAGTGCGGTCGTGACGTCAAACGGTGGGTGTAACGAAGAAGGAGGGCAGCGTTTTGATCGATCGACGCCCATCGTTTGTTTGGGTCAAAAAAACAACCGGACGTCCGAATCGATTCGAATCAATAGGTGGATTTCGACGAAAGATTCGTTACTTCATCGGTTTGAAGCAATCCTTGCGATGTTCTTTGCACTTCGCTTCGGCCTCGCTTGCTGACTGCGTCGAAGCGGGGCATCGCAAACGAATACGGGACGAATGCCTCCGTCTGACCAAAAGAATGCAAGCCATCAATGACCAAACGCTTCGAATGCTCGTAGTCGCCCGTTCGGTGATTTTCCCCATTGTTCCTTTCGTAGTGCACCGAACACCAACGAGAGTGCAAGCTTCGTCCATCGAGCAACAGCAAACTACACAGAAGAATAGCTCAAGCAAGTGAAATAGTTTATTGCGAACATCACGATTTACAACAACAAAGAGACGAACGAGCGGTCAACCGGCGGAAAGCCCGCAAATCGCCGCCGTTCGACGAGCGCCGTCCACTCACTTCCGTCGACCGGAGCGCCGTCGAGGTCCGTCGGTCAAGGCCGCGTGAGCTCTTCGCTGAAAACCGTTGGGTTATTGCGGGCGACTCAACGTGTGAATCGGCGAGGCGTTCGTCGAATTTCGCCCAAAATAAAGACGGTAGTGGTCGAGAATCACGGAGCGGTCAGCTACCGTGTTTCCCACAAGAAAGAGGAAGAAAAGAACTGACCGGAGATCGTTGAAGAAAAAGTTCTCGTTCTCCTCGCGGTCCCAATCGTTCGGCCAGATCTCGACGTTCATCGCCGCCCGGTCGGCCGCCGTCTGCGGGCCCGCGGATGCCGGGGGTTGGGCGTCGACGTCCATCCGCTCGACGGCCGTCCGCTGCACGTACGCGTCGATCAGCCGCTCCACGCCGAACTCGCCCGAGAACTCAAACTTGTCCACCGGCATCTCTTGAGTCGATGGGGGCTCTGCAACAGACACGATTTGATTGCTGAATCGGAGCAGTAAATGTCGTGCTGGAGCGATGGGGAAGGCTTGCAAATGGGCACCGCTTTGTTTTGATTGGATGCGTGCGCCGAGCTACTCGTCAGTGCTTTTGGGGTGCATTCTCGCGTGATTTTCGAGAAGAATCGCCGCAAAATGGAAGCGATCGGCGACGAGGGACGGACGAAAAGCAGAAGGACGAAATCCCCGCAACGCATCCCAGCAGTCGGCTGTGGCGAGCGGCTATTTTTGGAGCGAAACCCCCACGAAGCCCCCGGCAGTCGTCCGTCGATGTCCGCAGTTCGCCCCCGCACACTCGTGATCGTCGCGGAATTCGCGCAGATCGACGGCGTGCGGATCACGAGCACCCGCTCGCCCGCCTGCTTCTCGACGATTCCGACGATTCGGGTGCAAAGCAACGAGAAACGCGCGATCGGGGGGTATTTGACGAGTTCAAGTGGAAAATAACCAAACGGTTTGTTCGAAACAAGTAGATCCTATGAACAACAATAGGAAGTACTCATTTATTCTCGCGGAATAACGAAGCCAATCGAAATACTCGCGAAATCCATTTACAGAAGAAAGAAACAAGGAGATTGAGGCAGTCGAGCGAGTGTTTACATTTTGGAATCCAACAGAAAAAAGGAAGGACTTCCGTGAGTGACTAGTCGGAAGAGAGGGAGAAAATACACATCAGGGAGAACCGAAGGAATGATCACACAATCAATAAAACGAACAATCAATTGAACAACGAAGAACTCAATAAAAGAAACCTCAGGCATCGTAGTCCTCCTCCTCGCCGGCGGCACTCGCGGTGGACGTGAACGTGGAGGCGACGTGCGCGTTGGCGGCGACTTGCGGCGGGAATCCGAGCGGATGGAACGGCGGTTGGTGCGGCGCGGCAAAGAAGGGGAGCGGCTGGCCGGGCTGCGGGTTGGGCGGCGGCGGCATCAAGCCGGCGGCCGAGCTCGACGGTCCGGGCAGGAAGCCGGGCGGCGGCGTGAAGATCCCCGCTTGCCCGGGGTCCGTCTGCTGGGCGGCCTGCTTTTCGGCCTCCTCGCGGCGCGCCTTGGCGATTAGTTCCTGAAATCAAGCACACAATAGAACGAATGGATGGAATCGATCGTGAAATTGGCGAGAATACAACAATTGAGCAAAGACATCGAAGGGAACTCACCTGCTGCATCAAATACAACTCCTCTTCGGGGATGCCGCATTTGTCGAGGCGCGAGTTCTTCCGCTTTAGCCGCTTCTCCGCCGCGATTTTGCACTCGTTGAGGACGGAGTTGGCGGCCTCCGTGTACTCGGCGGGAAAACCAAGGTTCTGGAGCGCCTTCTGGACGTGCTCGTGGTAGATCGTCTTGCGCTGGTCCATCGCGGAAATGCGCTGGGCTTCGCGCGCCACGTGCTTCACGAACTCGACGCAGCACTGGTTGAGGAGCTCGCGCGACTCGTTGGCGATCCGCACGTCCGGCAGCACGTCCTTGATGATTTGGTTGAGGCCCTTCTGCGGCAGTCCCACTTCCTCGTCGTCGGCCATCGTCAACGAGCGAAATCGAAGGAAGTCGGAGGGATTCTCGAGGAATTTCCGTTGTTTTCAGCCGCCGTCGAGCGGATTTCTTTCGCGTGTGAACGAAGCTCAAATCGAATCGATTTAGGCGACGACGGGCGGAGTGCGAGCGGCCGAAAATTCGCGTTCGAATGCGCGCCGCCGCTTGGCGTCTTTCCCAACCGACGCCAAGGCGACCGGCAAGGCGAGGCGGCGGGCAGCACGCGCCGAGGAGGCAGGCGGGCGGGCGGGCGGGAAAGCGAGGCCGTTCGGCGCGTTTCGTTCGCGGCGACCTCGCCGCGGCCGCCGCGTCTCGGCAGTGCGCCCTTCTCGCTTCGTTCTTTGTTCGCATTCCCACGACCACCGAGCGGTGCGCACCACCACGGACTCGCTTCGCCCGCCCGCCGTGTCTGCCCGTCCGCTTTCCTCCGCCGCCGCCGAGCCCCCCATTTTGTCCCTACTGCCCGCCCGGTCGGTCGGTCCGTCTGCTCGCCGCCCGGCTTTCTGCCGTCCGCCACTCGTTCCCGCACATTCCAACGGATTTCCGTCGATCTTTCGAATCACGCCGACGATCCTCCAGACGCTCCCCACTTTCGCTCCAAATTCGCAGACGAACGGCGGCAGTTTGCTTTCGAAAGCGTTGCGAAATGCGGGCGACGTGGCGGTCGGTCGGCGCGATTTCGTCGTCCCGTCGATCGTTTCCCCGGGCTTTCCGTTGGTGCTCCCGCTCGAGAACCTCCTGCCTTCCTCCACGATACCCACGCGTTCATGACCGAGTGCCCCGACTTCGTGAATCCTCGCCATTCGCTCCGATGTTCACGTGTTGTTCGTTTGCAGAAGAAATCTCAACTCACCGATTTCGTCATGAGCTCCCGAGTCTACTGCGGGTAAGTCCCCTGCTTTCTTTCTTCCTTTCATTAACACGAATGTTTGCAGACACTTGCCGTACGAGGCGCGCGAGCGGGACGTGGAGCGCTTCTTCAAGGGCTACGGGAAGATTCGCGACATTCTGCTGAAGCGCGGCTACTGCTTCGTGGAGTTCTCCGACGCGCGGGATGCTGACGTGAGTTGCCGCTTGCTTTCCTTTGTTCTATTGATTGATTCGCCGTGTTTAGGACGCCATCCACGACCTGAACGGACGCTCGATGATGGGAATGCGGTAAGCTTTGTCTTTTTTTTCATTCTATTGATTCGCTCGAATTGCAGAGTCGTGGTCGAGCTGGCCAAGGACGGCCGCGCTCCGGCTTCAGCGACCGGTACGGCGGCGGCAGTCGGCGCCGATCGCGCAGCCGCTCCCCGCGCCACTCGCGTCGCCGCTCGGACTCGCGGTCGCCCCGTCGCTCCCGTTCGCCGCGTCGCTCGCGCTCGGCCTCGCCGCCGGCCAAGCGCTCGCGCAGCCGCTCGGCGTCGCCGGTGGACGATCGCCGCCGCTCCGGTTCGCCGCCGCCGCCCCGCAAGGACTCCCGCTCGCCTCGTCGCACCCGCTCGCCGTCGCCCGCCAACGGAGCGTCGCCGCCGGCCCGCAACGGGAACGGCAACGGGAAGGACGTCTCGCGTTCGCCCCGCCGCTCCCGCACGCCCGAGGAACGCCGCAGCCGCTCCCGATCCGCCCGCTCGCCGTCCGGCTCGCCGCGCGACTGAGCCCCCCGCCGGCCGACCGGACGCCGCCGAAGAAGCGCGAATGGAATGGACGTCGTTGGATTCATCTGTGGCCCCCTGTCTCCTACCATCACCATCTTCTCCTCTCCTTCTCCCCGCCTCCTTCTTTTGTGCGCCCGCCGTCGTCGTCGTCGTCGTCGATCGCCGCGGTAAGTGGTTTGGGTCGAATAAAATTGTTTGCCGAATTCAGGAGTCATTTCTCTCTCTCTTATTTCAAAATCTCGTCTCAGCCGCCCCCTCCTCTTCCTTTCTCTTGTTATTTTGACCCAACCGGAGTCCATTCTCTTAATATTGGCAGTTGTAGTCTCTCCTCCTAACCGCCCACCCACCAGTCAGTCCATTCCCTTCCTACCGCCGCCTCCAACAACATCTAACGACAACACTCGTATTTATTCTGTTTTGTTCATGGCGATCGTCACAAAATTGGTCTTCGCATTTCGTTCGCGCCCCTCCGTTCGCTGGGATCCAACGTTCTTTCTCCTCCACCTCCTCGATTGTCTTTTCCACTCCAATTTATTCGCCTCGATTTGCTGTTCGTCGAATAATCGTTGGTGTTTCTTTGAAGGACGTCCCCTGCCCGTGAGCAATGGCCGAATGAATGTGATGATCAAGCTGAGCAGTCCCCCTTCCATCCAGTCGATCGATCCAGTCCTCTGCACGAGTCCAGTACAAGCCCCAGACCAGACCAAGACCAGAACAAACGAGTCCCGGGCCCGCTCGCACATCGGCCAGTCATCGTGCCCCGCTGATCTCTCGATTCCGCGACCCATAGTGGCAGCCGAGCGGGCGCGCGAACAAGTGGACCACTCATGTGCCCAGGGACCGCTCGATCCAATCCATGCTCGCTCATCGAATGGAAAGACCCGAACGGTGGTCGAGTGCGCGGGACGAGCCTTAACAGCAGTTCAAGGGACGAGCACACGCACGCGGGGTTCCAGTGGTCTCGATCAATCGGCTCGGTGGTCAAGAACATGCTCTACCCGTCCTGTCCCAGTCAAGCAAACGAGATCATCTCCGTGCTCAAGTCTTCTCGCTGCCCATTCGGTTCCAACGCCCGCTCGAGCTCCCACAGGCCAGAGGTGTCCAGTGCAGTCCGAACACAAGCGAGAGCTCCGGGAGACGAAACGTACAGCCCAGAACAAGCCCTCTCTCCATCTCGCCGCAAACAAACCGGTCTCGCTCGTCCAAGTCCCGTCCATCGAGTTCAATCGACGAGGTCGTTGGGGAGGTTCGTTTGCGGAAGTCGGCGACTGCGGTCAATTCGTTTCGGTCCAAAACTCGTCTCCTTTCTGGTTTATGATTGCAACCGCTTGCCCAGCTAATCGAGGTCGGCGGTTTGTTTTAGTTGATTGTTCGTTCCATCGCGAGAGTCCATTCAAACAGCCGAGCATTCCGTTCCATCCGTACCCCCTGTTCGCTTGATGTTCGCTCCCTGTGCCTGTGATCGATCGTCGGAGGGGGCGGAAACGTCGAGGGCAATCGCACAAACAAGCACAAAACAGAGCAGATCAGAGGAAGCAGTTGAAAAACCCATAAGAAACATGAATCGGACAGATCAATAGAGAGATCACGTGGAGGCCATGCGGGTGCGTTGTTGCTGTGCGCTCATCTTCCATGGTCAACGATCGATCCGAAGGAGTCGAGTAGAGGAGAGCTTCGCTTGCCGCAGTCCGCTGAAGGGCCTTTAGATACGGAAGATTGAGGCCGTGGTCGGTTCGTCATTTATTCCTCGGATGTCGCGTCCCCTACTCGTAGCAAAGCACAAACATGCAATCACAAACGTGCAATCACACACAAACAGCCACAAGCGCTGAAGGGAAGACTACACCGATTACTGCCCCGCACACTCGTTCGTTCGAACTACGAAGCGCGTAGCGTTAAACCGACGGGCCGAAACGAGCGGAAGGCAACGCGGCGAACTCCCCACTTTTCCGGTCGAAGACGAGCGGAAAGGCGGCGGTTTTATCGATCGGAGCGGCGAGAAGACGGACGAATTCGAAGCGAAAATTCGCGTCTTCGTGGGTGGTCCGCCCGTTCGGCCACTTCTTCCTGCCGTCCGTTCGTTTCCAGCAATAAACGAGCGGCTATCGATCGTCTGTCTTCGATTCGGTCGGCGGTTTGCACTTTTGGCTGATGGTTCCACCATTCTGAAGGAAGAAGAGTGTGTGCTGCGAACGTTTCGTGCTGGCAAGAAGAATTCGTGTGATGCCTCGGAGCTAAAGTAGCGGATTCCCCTTTGTTCCCTTCTGTTCTTACGTTTACAGTCTTTTTGCCCGAAAGTCCGTCGGTCGACTTCCTTTCTTCGTTGCCGCGTTCGTTCGAGAAAGTTGCGAATTCACTTACCGGCCGACGAAGGGCGGGAATTCGAGCGGAAATTCGCTCGCTCGCTAATCGACGGAACGGTCGGTCGCGTTTTGCGCCAACGCGAGCATTCGCTCACTCGCCGCTCTTTCAGTTCAATCGACCACTCAATCGAACCAAGAGGATGTCGTTCAAGTACAACGCGCATCGTCTGGAAGACCGCGTGGCGGTGATCACGGCCGGGACTCAAGGGTTCGTTTCAATTCGCTCTCCTCTCACCCCTCCTGCTTCAGAATTGGCCTCGCAATTGCCGAACGCTTGGGCCACGAGGGCGCCAAAGTGGTGGTGAGTTCGCGGAAGCAGCAGAACGTCGACGAGGCGGTGGAGCACCTCGTCAAGTCGGGCCTCTCGAAGCAGAAGGTCGCCGGCATCACGTGTCACATCGGGAAGGACGAAGATCGGGACAAGCTGCTCCAGTTCGCGCTGGACAAGTTCCACCGCATCGACATTCTCATCAACAATGCGGGCATCAACCCCTACTACGGCGACCTCATGGACATCAGCGAGGAGGCGTGGGACAAGACGTTCGATCTGAACTGCAAGGCGGCCTTCCTGCTGACTCAAAAGGTCGCCCCGATCATGGCCAAGACCGGGTTCGTTCTCCTCGTTGTTTCGTCCGCTAATTCTCGTTGTTTAGCGGCGGGAACATCATTTTCAACGCCTCCATCGGCGCCTACAAGCCGCACCCGAAACTCGCCGTCTACGGCGTCACGAAAACCGTCCTCCTCGCGATGACCAAAGCTTTTGCCCAGGGATTGGCCCCGATGAACATTCGGTTCGTTCCGAGCAGATTGCTCATTCATTCCGTTCTTCTTGTTTGCAGCGTGAACTGCGTGGCGCCCGGCGTAATCAAAACGAAGTTCAGCCAGGCGGTTTGTCCACTCCCTCATCCTTCTGGTGATTCGATCGTTCGTTTAGATCCGCGAGCCGAAGCAGAACGCCAACTTTACGCTCGAAGCCAAGAACGACATGGGACGCTACGGAACGCCGCAGGAAGTCGCTTCGGCGGTCGCCTACCTCGTTTCCGATGACGCGAGCTACGTGACCGGCGAGCCGCACGTGGTGAGCGGCGGAGTTGGGGCTCGATTGTGAACGTAGAAGCCGTGCGGATTGTGGAGTGCTGTAGTGGACAGAAGAGTTGTCAGGCGTAATAAACGGCTCTTATTGATGGGTTCGGCGGCATTCTTTGCTTCTTTTACTTGGATTCCTTGCTGTTGTTCGTTTGTGCGTGAATTGGCTGCTTTCTAATCAACTCCAGACATTCTCTTGTCCATTCAACACTCAATATCACTTTGTTTCGTCATTTTCGGCTGTCGACCTCCCGCGTCGCCGAACAAACGACTTCGCGCCGCGCCCCGTTCGGCTCGACCGGCGAATTCATCAAACGAACACCCGCCCGACGTCTTCGTGCCGGTCGCCCTGCATCGGCGGATAAACATTCGCACTTCTTTTCGCTTCGATTCGGCGGACCACACACGCGGGCGGGTGTTCGTTTGATGGACGGCCTCTCGCCCTCCTTTTGGGGGAACGAACAAAAAACGGCTGTCGGGAAATGCGCGAGAGTTCGAGACGAACGAGAAGAAAGTAAACGAGTAACCGGGGGATTTAATTAGTCCGTCGATCCGGAAACGACGCCACTTTCTTCTGCATCCACAGGGCGAACCGCTCGTTCGCTTAATGGCGACGCAAATCGCGGTTTATGCCGACCGGCAGCCGCGTTTCGCACTTCCCGCCCGCCATTAGCCGCCGCCCGCTCGGACTGACCGACCGACCGGACGGAGAGCGATTTGGATCAGACGAACGGTCTTTACGAGTCCCCTGCTCCATAAGGAAGTGCAAGGGATATATGGTCAACCTCGAGGAACCGAGAGGGTGTTAACGAAAGCGTTTCGACAAGCAATCCAATCACAAAGGAGTTGACGAGTCAAAGATTGACCGGTAAAGACATCTTTCTAATGGGACCGCAAGCACTTGTTTTCGCTGGACGGCGTTTGAGTGAGCAGAAAAACAAGCGCTTGAACGGTTAGAGAAGTTTTTTGACGGTAACTTGTGGACCTCTTGCCCGTTGGGACGCCCTCTTGCATCAGCCGAGGCATGCAATCGAGGCACTTACGGATGAGCTACCTCTTTCTTCAACAACGAGCAATGCTTGCAGTCGCCTGTCTTTCTTGCAACCAATGGAAGTCTTGTTTGTTTTCTTTCGTTTTCATCTTCGATGCCAACAAACGAGTGGCGTTGATTGATGATCTTCTACGGATATCAAACCGAAAGGCGGCGATCGATCCGCAGCAATAAAACAAAGCTTTTCGGAAGCCGGGAGGGATCTCCTCACTCATTAGCGGTCTTCGAAGAGTGCAATGTCATTTGTTCACCGAGGTGTTCTTTATGGCGTTCCTTTCGCAATTTATTGCGAACACGATCGCCGATCCCCAGGGTTCACTTTCACTCTCGCTATCATTTGTTTCGCTTCCTCGCCGCCGTTTCGAGCGGCACGAAACAAGTCGGCGCGCGGCTTCCGATTTCGATCGTTTCGCGCTTCGGCGGCGGCGTCGCCCCGGCCGTTAGTTTCGCTAATCAGCCGGCAGTCGAGAGAAATGGCGGCGGTGTTGAAAAACGCCAAACGGGAGTCGCCGGACGCCCGCCGCTTTCTGCCGGCTTGCCGCCCGCCGTGTCGAATGTTGCGTTCTTTCACGCCCGCCGCCGGCCGCCATCCATCCGCCAGCCGACAGGCGTATCCACGGCGAACGCCCACGGCATCGAACTTCCTTTTTGAATGAACAATGAAAGTGACAAGAAGCACTTGCAAAAGAGTTTGTTCGAGTGGGCATCGAAACGAAACAAGCAGTGGAAGGAATACAACGATCAATCGGACAACACGTTTGGCCATCCACTCGCTCGTCCGTCGGAAGCCCTGCAAAAACGTCAATGTTAACGCCTCAAACCAAGAATTGAAAGCGGTTGGAAGCGACACGAAAAGCACGACGCGATCAGCACGAACCTCTGCAAGAGCATTCTCTGCAAACGATCAAGCGCAAATCAGAAGCGATAGAGTCGCGATCTCGAATCGGATGAATCAAAGTGCAAACGAAATGACGAACGAAAGAAATGGAACGAGCGTATCAAGCAGCGGCATGACGTGAGTGAGCCGCTCGCCGGCGTTCAAAAAACGAAGGAAGACGGCGAGCAAGCGGATTCGTTGGGAGCAGCTCGCGGAATGAGCGGATTAGCTGCAAAGGCGGAGGTCAAGTGTACAAAAAGCCGAGAGGCGGACAGAAAAACTTCAATTAGCTCTAATTCGATCGGGGCGGACTGGCGGAACTGTTGAAAATTCGGCGACTCGACGAGTCGAGCAGCCGGATGGACGGACGGGGCGGAGAACGCGGAAGTCCTTCGGTCGCCGCCTTCGTGCACTCGCCGCCCCTGAGTGTCCCGTTGATTCGGAGATCACTCCGCTGACTCGTCGGCTTCTGTGCGCGAATCAACGGAAATCATTAGCCGCCCACCCTCGCTTTCAACATCCGCTCGACGACTCCGCCTTCGCCTGTCGAAACGAAAGCGAGAGCAGCCGGAAGGCGAGTGAGTGGGCAACGGTCAACCGAACGGAACTGTCCGCCCACATCCTCACGCACAGCACAAACAAACGAGCGGGACTCCGCCCCGATCGGCTCAACGGACGAGTTTTTCCACGAGCCCGAAGATGCACGAACGGGAGCGAACGAGGCGCGAAACACGTGGCTAATGATCGCTTCCGACTCGCCGGATCGTCCGCCCACCGCATTCGTCTGTTTTTTATGAACGGCGGTTGACCTTTGGGCTCCTTCCGCTTCTGAGTTGTTCGAAGACTCCGCTTGGATTTAAAAGCGACTCTCTACAGTCCGCTCCTTTCCCTGCTACACGCGAGCGTTCTGCTGCGATGCTGCCTTCAATTCGCTCCAATTGTTTGCGGCTACTCGCTTTCTTCTTTGTTGTTTGTCTCGTGCGGCCCAACGGAGCGGATCGCCTGGAGAACTACGAGGGGAATGCGCAGAAGGTGCTCGTCGGGGACAACGACGTCCTCAACATCTACCAGAAGTGGGTCGACACCGGCCTCTCGTCGCTGATGGCCGCGTTCGCCAATCGGAAGTGAGTTCTTCGGATTCGTGATTGAACAAGTGGTATGGAAGCGTGAGATGCTCATGCTTGTGCTCTCAACAATTCCCTCAACCAGCCGAGCCGATAATCATTCATCTTTGAGGCTGAAGAAGCACCGCTCCGTTGTGGCGACGAAGTTCGGGCGCTGCTCGAGCAAAGCGGATTCCGTGCCCAAACACGCCAAGTGCATTCGGAATTTGATTGAGAACAAGCAAGAAGGAAAAGAGAAGGTGAGTTCCTTCCGCGTACTTCCGTTTATTCCGCCCGTTTGCAGCCGATCGACCGGATGGCGCGCTACGGGCCGGCGGGCCGGCGGACTGCGGAGAAGCCGGCCGACGACCAGTGGGCCGGCGGCTTCCGCGTGGAGGGCCGACGGGAGAAACGGGCGGTGCGGACGGCCGACCGCTACGACATCCACTCGACCGGCGGCCGCATGACGCCGCTCGGCGGCATCGCAAAGCTTCTGATGACCTCCGTGCTGGAGCAGAAGAACAAGACGCGCACGCAACGGTTCGTCCTCCCTCCTTCCATTCGAATGCTCGCTGTAGGTGGCAAGAGACGGTGGAGCGCATCAAAGTGGCGGGCGAAAAGAAGCGCGCAATGCAGAAGCGAATCGACGAGGAGAGCGAGGAGTCGCTCGACCAGATGGCATTCCGCGGCATCCAGAAGCAGTTGGGCAAGGACGAGGGCAACATGGACGTTCGTTCCCTCCTCTCAATCACTAAAGAAAGAGAGATTGTAGGTGGAGATGCTGATGAAGGACCCGACGAAGCTGAACGAGTTCGTGAACAAAGCGAAGACCAAGAAGAACCGAAAGCCGCTCGAGAAGGTCATGCAGCTGCTGCGCGACGGGATCAAGCTCGGCTACTCGCTCAGCGGCCAGAACACCACCGATTTCGACACCCGCACGATGAAGCTCGTTTCGCCGCGTCTGCTCGGCGTCGTGCCGGAAGAGAAGAACGACGACGAGGTGCGTGCACTCGTCTTCCACCCGTTCAACCGTTGTTTCAGCTGAACCTCCTCTCGCCGTCCCTGTTCTCGCTGCACAACCAGGGCGAGGGGCTGGAGAACCTCACGAGCATGTCCACCCTGCTGAGCGGAATGCCCAGCCGCGACCAGCAGATGTGGTTGGATTTGATCATGGAGGCGTCCGGAGTGAACGACGAGCGGGAGAAGCTCGAGAAGGCGAGCGGTCGGGAGTAGCCGGTGGATTACTCGTTTCGTTTGAAGGAAGTGGACGAAGCGGAGCACCAACACGAGGAGCACAAGAACCACACGGGCTTCTTCGATCCGGGCAGCCTGAAGGACGAGCACGGCGTCCCGCTCTACTTCACAACAGAAAACGCAACAAAGATTGGGGGCGAGTTCGAGGCTCGCAAGGCCGCCACCTTCGAGCAGCTGCAGCAAATGTACACGAAAGAACAGGCGAGTCCCTTTGAAGCTGCAGATGACCGCTTTCTACTCGTTCAGCTCCGCGAATTGAACCACACGGGCTACGTGGAGCTCACGGAAAAGCAGCTCTTCCACCTCTACGGCCCCCACTCGCCGTACAACAACAGCGAGGCGCTCCAGCGCTTCACGCACAAGCGCAACTCGACGCTCACTGTCCACGACCACATCGAGACGGACGTGAAGACGCTCAGCGAGATGGAAAACTTCAAAATTCGGCAGAAGGACGTCGTCCTCTCGCCCGTACGCCTTTCATTTGAAGATTGTTCTAATGTGGGCTTTCAGATTCTGTTCACGAACTTGGTCCTCGTCCCGCAGGTCGCCTCTCAAGCCCTCATCCTCTCGCCGGTTCGTTCAATAAAGCCCGAAGACTGATTTAAACGAGTGGTTTAGATTCTGTTCTCTCCCGTAAGCCAGCCCACGAGTTCTTTAGCCATCTAACTATCATCCTTGCCCGTTTTGCAGCTAATTCTCAGTCCAGCTGTCTTTGGCGCCGGTAAGCCCCCAATCACATCGCCTAATCCCCACTTTTTGCAGTCATCCTATCGCCGTGGCTTTTCGTCCCGCTTGTGTTGAGTCCTCGGTAGCCATTTTGATCGAAAGCAATGAACGAATGGTGTTTGCAGAGTGTTGGGCGCGCTCGTCCTCTCGCCCTTCCTGTTTTCGCCGGTTTGCTGCCCAGATGAGAGGATTGCGCGCTAATTTGACCGCTTTAGATCATCCTCACGCCCGTACGCCCCCTCATCTCAACAGTCGGTAATGCTCTAGCGTTTAGCTCGCTCTCCATCCGGCCATCCTCTCGCCCGGCCTCTTCAATCCCCTCGTGCTCTCGCCTGTCGTCCTCGTGCCCTTCATCCTCTCGCCGCAGGCAACGCTCTCTAATGAGCACAAGGGTTGATCTCATGCATTCTTTAGGTCTTTACGCCCCTGATTCTCAGTCCGCTCGCCCTCAGGTTTGCTCCGGGCATTGAAATCCTCCTTCCACTCGATTCCTTGCAGTCCCATCATTTTGAATCCACTGGTCGGCTCGCCGCTCATCCTCTCGCCCGTCCGTTCGGCCTCCTGCTGAGCGAAATTCACTCGTTTTTGTTGCAGTTCGTCCTCTCGCCGATCATCGGCTCGCCGCAATTTCTGGGCGCCCTCATCCTCTCGCCGTATGCGCTGAGGTGAGCAAGATAATGGATTCGATCACCCCCGTTTGTTGGTTGCAGCCCCGTTCTGTTCTCGCCGCTCACCGCCTTCAGCGTCATCCTCTCGCCCTCGTGGCTCTCTTGAAGACTCTTGGAGCAGCGAGACGAAGAAGGAGAGAAGCGAGTAACGAGAAGAAATACGCGTGATCCCCCGCCAATCAACCCACAATCGAACATTCCCTCTGTTAATAAGTGTTGCTTTAATTCCCTGAATGCACGCACGTAATAAACACTCTTGTTAGTCAAAAAAGTAGTCGATCTATGCGCGGAAACGAAAGTCATCAAAATGGAGTGACATACGGTGGTTGGAGGTCAGCCAGCAAGCGCCGACAAGCGGCGAATGTTGCGAACCGTGATGGGATTACGCGGCGGCGCACAAACTCCACGCCGCACGCCGTGCAGCAGACGGGGGCAGGCGGTCGCTAAACGCGATCAGAAGGTCGTCGAGTTTGAACTCGCGGATCAGAACAAAGAAGAAAGAGAGCTCGGAGCAACGGAAAAGGCGTTTACGGTATGCAAAGAAGGAAAAACGAGTCGGCGTTGATCCCCACGACGCGCCGATAAAAACCGACACGCCCACAAAAAGCGGGCGGCTTTATGATCGCGAGAGCGGCGACGTTGTAAAAAAAAGCGAGTCGAGAGGATCAACCGGCGAGCAGGAGGGCGGAGAGCAAGAAGAAGCAACATTTCGAGGAGTTCCCGAGGATTTCCGGCGTCCAGTCCGCCCACTTCCGCCTTTTCGGCTCGACTCGACGTTCTTGCGAGCTTGGAGTCCCCGCCCGCTGGCCTCTTTCTGCGTCTGTTTTTGGAGCGCGGTTAATGAGCATGAAAAAAGGGTGGAGTGATCGCAAACGAGTGGACGGAGTGGGCGTGGACGAAACGAAACGGAGCCCCGATTGTTCTCGAGAGCCAACGAAGCGAATGGGCCCGCCCTCCCAGAAAACGGATAGCCGCAAGCCCCTTCCCAAGACGGAAGCCCTTCGCGCGTTCCAATCGTCACGCCCACTCCCGACATTTTTGCATAGACGCGATGCGACGCGCTCGAACGATAAAACCGGGCACGCAAATGAAGCGTGCTCGCATATCCGGCATCCATTCGGGAGTCGAATGATCGTGAAGCTCGACGTGCCGCGTAATGAACGGAGTGCAGAAAAAACGAAAGTGGGCGGCGGGCTTCCGATGCGGCGCGATCACTTTCGTTCGAGCGTGATTTCTTGCGCGGATCGGCGGCGATCGAAGACGCGTGCGTTCGGCGTGAAAATCGCAGCGCTATCAATTCGCCGCCCCTCTTGGTAGTCGTCGCGGTTTTTGCGCTCTATTTGATCAGCCACCCGCGCGCGCCGCTCGCGCCGATTGCCGTGTGCCGCAAAAGCGGCGAAAGTGATACACGACGCGCGACGACGCGCCGAAAAAACGGTCTCGATTCCGGAAAGCCGACGTGCGTGAACGTCCGCCCTCTTCGCTTCGTTTCGCCGGCTGGACGCGGGCGGACGCTCTCGGGATGACCGCCCACTGGAAACAAATGGGCGAAGGTGAAATCGAACCGCGACGACGCTGGAGACGTTGCGCGACGTCCACGCTTTCGATCGACCGTGAAATCCCGCCCTTCCGTTGGAACGTGCCGCCAAAAACGGGCGCGTAATTGATTCGATCGTCGAAAACCAAAATGTTTGGTTTCTGCTTCACGAATTTTCGGCTAATCCGCGCCGATCGGGCTTCGCCTTTCACTCTCGTTTTCTCCCCCTCGTTCATTCCACTTCGATCAGAAGCCGGCGTTTGATCGTCGTCGTGGTTTTTGCGAATTGAAACGCGTTGCGCCTCTTGCGTTCACGTTTTCATTCAAATTTTCGCCGCCGCCGCGATGTTCCGAACGGCCGCCGTGGCCGCGCTGCTCGTTTTCGTCGTCGCGCACCTCGCCGCGCCGCCCGTCGCCGCCCACCTGCCGGACGCCGACTGGAACGCGAAGCGCGTGGAGATGGGCGACGGCGAGGTGGTCGGCATGTACCAGAAGTGGGTCGACACCGGCCTCTCCTCCATCATGGCCGCCATCGCCAACAAGCGGTGAGTTCGGGACCGGAATTGGTGGTCGGCGGGATTTGGTTCAAAGCGGGTGTTCGTGTCCTACTTTGTTGCCTGCAGTAAATCCAACCGAATTGGTCATTAGAACTTTTCGCGAACGAAATGATTGCATGGCTTGGGATTAGTCACGGCTAAGCAAATTGCCTGCTTCTTTTTTGCGCGATCGAAAACTTGGCTCGAATTCACTTTTACGGCACGCACGAAGCAATCCTTTGACTGACCCGATTTTCGCGCGTAATCCCGCTCTTGCAGTCTAAAGAAGCACCGGACGGCGATCGCGGACAAGTTCGGCAAGTGCTCGGGCGACGCGGACACCGTCCCCAAGCAGGCCAAGTGCCTCTCGAAGCTGCTCAAGAACCAAATTGTGGACGAGACGACGCGAATCGAACGGTACCGGAAGGTGAGCGAGAGGAGAACGAACATTAAAAGGCTTGATCCTACCCGCTGCAGCATTTCTCGCGTCGAATGCAGCAATACGGACAGCGGGCGCGGGACACCGCCGGCTGGACGGGCGCCTTTCGCACGAAACACGCGCGCCGGAAGCGCGAAATCGACGCCCAACGGCCGCGCGCCGCCGCCACCTACGACCTTCACTCCGCTCAAGGCCGCATGACCCCGTTGGGCGGCGTCGCGAAGCTCATTTTGGAGTCCGTGCTGGCGAAGAAGAACAAAACGGAGGCGCCCAAGTACGTTCTTTCGGCGGTGATCGTTGCTCTTGTTTGTCACTCCTTTCACTTGATCCCTCCGGTTTGTTGCAGATGGCAAACGACGGTGCAGCGGCTGCGGGCGATTGGCGACAAGAAGAAGCAACTGCGGAAGGAGGTGGAGGAGAGCAGTCACGAATCGATGGATCAGATGGCGCTCCGCGGGATGCGGCGCGCGCTGAAGCAGGAGGACGGCGTGGACGTTCGTTTCAATCCTTCCTTTTTTCTGTTCATTCCATTCGATTAGGTGGAGGAGTTGGCGAACGATCCGAAGAAAATGGAGGAGTTCATCCGCGACTTCCGCCACAAGCCGAACAAGAAGCCGGTGGAGAAGGTGATGGACCTGCTGCGCGACGGCATGAAGCTGGGCTACACGCTGGCCGGCCAGAACACCACCGATTTCGACAAGAAGACGCTGAAGGTGGTCTCGCCGCGCTTCTTCGGCCTCGTTCCCGAAGAGAAGAAGGACGACGATGAGGCGAGTTCGCCGTGAAAGCAATGAATAGCCGCTTGTTTCTTTAGATCGATCTCCTCTCGCCATCGTTGTTCTCACTGCACAACGAAGGCAAAGGAACGGAGAACCTGACGAGTCTGCACAATCTCGTGCGCGGAATGCCGATGCGGGATCAGCAGGTGTGGCTCGACTTGGTGATGGAGGCGGCGGGGGTGAACGACCAGAGCGAGAAGCTGGAAAAGGCGAGTGATTACCGGGAGCTGGGGGACCAGTCGATCAACCCGATGCTTTAGGAGCTGGTGATCGAAGAGGACAAAAAGAAGAACCAGGCGTCGCTCACGACGCTGCCGATCATGGAGCCCGGCGGGATGCTCGACGACACGGGCGTTCCGCTCTACTTCACGAAAGAGAACGCAACGCACATCGGCGGCTCGTTCGAGGAGCGCAAGATCCAGACGTTCGAGACGCTGCAGCGGATGTACACACCCGAACAGGCAAGTCTTCGGATATCTACGGCAATCATTGCATTCTTTCGTTCCAGCTGCACGAGATGAACAGCACGGGACTTGCGTACCTCACGCCCGAGCAGGTCTACCATCTCTACGGCCCGCACTCGCCGTACAACAACACGGAGATGCTGGAGAAGTCGCGTCGTTTGAACCACTCGCGAATGCACGACTACGTGGAGGAGGACATTCACGCCATTTCGGAGGCCCAAAAGTGGAACATCCGGCAGAAGGACATTGTGTTGAGTCCGGTGAGTTGACGAAAGCCACGCACGGTCACCTCTTGCCGCTTGCAGATCACCTTCACGTGGCTCGCGTTGGTGCCCGCGCTGGCCAGCCAGCCGCTGGTTCTTTCGCCCGGTTAGAGCTTCTCCGTTGCTCTCTAACACCTTCTGATTTCTTCTAGTGATCTTCTCGCCGCTCATCCTCTCGCCCTCAGTTTACGGCTTCGTTATCCTCTCTCCTTGGGCGTTTGTGCCGCTCGGTAAGCAGTTTAGATCCAAGTAATTAGTCGAAGCTATTTGTTTCCAGTGCTGGCTCCTCGGTACGTTCTAAAAGCGACTGCTTTCTGATGAGAACAACGTGCAATGCCTGTTTTCAGTGTAATCGGCAGCTTGATTCTCTCGCCATTCATCTTCTCGCCGGTTTGTTTGCCCTCATTGTCTGCCTGCCGTTTAGTAATTTTGGTGTTTTAGATCATTTTGACGCCCGTATGCCCAATTTTTGTCGTCCTATTGGTTTAAGTTCAATTCTTCTAGCTCGCGCTGCATCCTGCCATTCTCTCTCCAGGTTCGGACACATTCATTCAGCTTCACCTGATTTCTTTAGGCGTCTTCAATCCGCTGATCCTTTCGCCCAGCGTTTTGACGCCTCGTAAGTCCTTCATTCGACCTTCTTTTCCTTAATTTGTGCTGTTTTAGTGATCCTGTCGCCGCAGGTTTGCTTCCTCTTACTTTTTGTTAATTACACTCATATCAATCGTTTAGGTCTTCACGCCCGTTTGTTCTTCTTCGTTCTTTTGATTCCTTTGAGTGCTTACCTGTATTGCAGATCATTCTTTCACCGCTTTGTCTCGATCCGATTCTCCTCAATCCGGTATTTCGCAAGATGGAAACAATAAGATGAGCTCTGATTTTAGCTGCTGGGCTCGCCGCTCATCCTCTCGCCGGTACACAGAAATTTCTTACCCACTCACTCGACTTCTATAATTGCAGTTCGTTCTGTCGCCCATCATCGGTAGTCCGCAGACACTCGGCGGTCTGATCCTCTCGCCGTACGCGCTGAGGCAAGTCGACAGCATTGAGTGCTTCCAATTTTTCTATTCGTTGCAGCCCCGTCCTGCTGTCCCCGCTCACGGCCTTCGCCGCGTAAATGCCCTTCTCATCATTTGTGTCTTATCATGCCCGCTGCAGCATACTGAGTCCGTCGTGGCTCTCCTGACCGACTGAACGAGCGGAGAGCCCAGAGATGGATTGTAACGAATCAAAAGCCCAAAGATCTTCAACTGCCGATGCATTTGATGCTGAACTGCGTAGTTTTACTCGTTTTTCTTGTCTGTATTTACTGTGTGCTGACTGTGCTGTTAATGAGCTAATAAATTCTTTCCGCTGTGTATTTTGACCCCAACGAATCTTTAAAGATAACACGATGACCTCCGGCGCCGTACTGTAAACCGAAAAATCATCACAACCGCAGACGGCGACCTTTTTCTGCATGATTCTAATTAACATTCGTTAGAGGCGACGAGTGGAGGAAAGTTGGTCAGCGCAGAAAAACTCCCGTCCATCTCGGGAGTCGCGGGCGGCAGCGAAATCGCGTTAGGCGGGCGGCTTTCCGGCGCGAGAAACGCGTGCGAACTGTTTGTCGAGTTTGTCGCGAGTTTTCTGACCGATCAGATCGCCATGATTAACCTCATTAACGACAACGGTAAATGAGAGGGGAGAAACGCACGTCGTCGAAGTCGGAGCAAGGGAAACCAAGTGCGCAAAAATCGAAAGTTACAGGCAAGCACAGACAAACAACGCATGCATTGATAAACGTACTAAACAACATCAATTGAATGGCCTGATTCACAGCCAACGGAAACCGACGTCAGTAACCGTTGATCAACGACTGTTCTCACGCATTCCGTTCAAGCTACCCGAACTCCCAACGATCACGAACAGCAAGCAAAAACCGGCGGCAGTGGGCGTGTTCCGTTCGCCGGGGACCACCCACGTCGAGGATTGACTTCCTTGCCGCGCCGCTGGATGGAAGGCGACGGATTAATAGATTGAAAAGAGATCTGTGATTAACGGCCGTCGCTTCCGTCTCGTGTGTGTTCACTTGTGTTCTTTCGGTTTGCACAGTGGGTGGAGACCGCCCCCGCTTTCAAAACAATGCTCAAAGATTAGTCCAAGCACTCTACGAATTCATTAGGAGTGGTCCGCCCACCATGAGTCGATGGGCGGGACTCGCAAGCGGAGGTCGAGGGTCACAAAGTCTTCTCTGATCACCACTTGCTTCTCCGGTTGCAACGCCCACTTTTCGTTGCAATTCGTGGTTGTTGCAGAACAGCGGAGCTGCACGTGCACGGCGGTGAGATCAAACGTGCGACCCAACGGTCCGCCCACTCACCCGCTCACTCACGAGACGAAACGAAACGAGCGGCGACTCGCGTACAAAAAAAACTTTCCACTTTCGCCGCGCCGAGCGGATGGGCGGGGCCGCGGCGGCGGTTTACGAGCGCCATCGTTCCGAACTCGTGAGAACACGGCGGCGGAATCACCTTCGGGCTGCCGGACGAGTGAGTGGGCGAAAGCGGAAGAGAAAATAAGCCAATCAGACGGGGTGGGTGAGAGTGAACGACGCCCATTCATCACTCAGAAGGCGGCACTCTCGACGTGCCTGCGGACACTCACGAACTGACCGCGGAGGGCGGTCGTTCCGCGCAATCCGCTCACCACTTTTCAACAGCCACGAGTTTCTTTGCGGCTGCTTTGAGTTTTTCCCGCTTGTTCGTCTTTGAGTCCTTGGGTTTTCAAGTCGCCCAATCGCTTGCTTCGAGCTGGGGGGTCTTTGATTCGATTGAGTCGATTTGGGAGTCAGTTGAGAGCTGCGTGTTCATAAGCGTGCGGGGAGCTTTGAATCGCCGGTTCCGTTCATTTGCTGCGATCGTGAGGGATCTTTTGACGTGTCTGCTGACTCGCTCTTTCTTATACCCGTCCCGCTCTCTATTCACTCATTTTTCTCTCCTGAAATCCAGGCCATGATCCTGCGGTTACTCGCGGCGCTCCTGCTCGGCGTCCTCTCGCTGGCGCTCGCCGAGATCCACGGCGACCTTCCGCCGCCGTCGCCGCGCGCCGAGGACGGGAAGGCGAGGCGGGTGGCCGTCTCGGACTCGTCGACCATCGAAATCTACCAGAAGTGGGTGGACACCGGTCTTTCCTCTTTGATGGCTGCGGTCGCCAACAAACGGTAAGGATTGGAGTCGCTAGATGACTCCTGTCGATTCTCCAACTGCTCATTCGTTCGTTCGTTGCAGACTGAAACGCCACCGCCGGGCGGTGATCACGAAGTTCGGCGAGTGTTCGCGAGTGGCCGACTCGGTGCCTCTCCAGGCGCGTTGTGTCTCTCGTCTGCTGAAGAACGAGATCCACAGCGATGCGGAGGACACGAAGAATCAAGTGCGTTCTCCCGCCCATTCGTTCATCCCTCTTCTTCCTTGCAGGTCCAACGCCTCACGCGCTATGGCAAGAAGAACCCAAAGGAGTGGACGGGCGCCTTCCGGATGCGCGCGAAACGCCAATCGCCGGCCGTCAAGAAGACCTACGATCTGCACTCCACGCAGCAGATGATCTCCCCGCTCGGAGGCGTCGCCAAGATGCTGATGGAGTCGGTGCTTGCGGCCAAGAACAAGACGAAGACCGTTCCGTACGTTCCTCCCATTAATCTGCTTTTCGTTCATTCCTTTCGTTGTTTGAAGGTGGCAACAGACGGTCTCGAAGCTGCGGATGAACGGCGAAAAGAAGCGCCAAATGCGGAAAGACCTCGAGGACGAGAGCGAGGAATCGAACGATCAGATGGCCTTCCGCGGCCTCAAGAAGCATCTGATGAAGCAGGAGCAGGGCGACATTGATGTGCGCAACTACTGGCTGCTTCGTCGTTCAACTCACTCGATTGCAGGCAGACGAGCTGTTCGAGTCGCCCGAGAAGATCAAGGCGATGATCAACCGAGTGGCGAAGAAGAAGAACAAGAAGCCGGTGGAAAAGCTGCTGCAATTGGTGCGCGACGGCGTGAAGCTCGGCTACTCGCTCACCGGCCAGAACACGACCGACTTTGAGAACAAAACGATGAAGTTGATCTCGCCGCGCTTTCTCGGCGTCGTCCCGGAGGAGAAGAACGAGGACGAGGTCTGTCATTTGGTTAGAACCGATTGGTTCAATGCAATCGCTGCTTGCAGTTGGACTTCCTCTCGCCGTCCCTGTTCTCGTTGCACGCCGAGGGTGCGGGACTGGAGAACTTGACGAGTCTGCCCAACTTGCTCCGAGGAATGACCCTCCGCGACCAGCAGCACTGGCTCGATTTGATCATGGAGGCGGCGGGCGTGAACGAGGAGAGCGAGAAGCTCGAAAAGGCGAGTGACCAACGGGAGGGCATAAATTGTTTCGCTTGAAGGGCGTGAACAACGTGGAAGAAGCGAAGCAGAAGCGGATCACGAACCCGGCGGAGATGGTCGACGAAGACGGGACGCCGCTCTACTTTACGAAGGAGAACGCGACGCGAATTGGCGGCACCTTTGAGGAGCGGAAAATCCAAACGTTCGAGTTGCTTCACAAGACCTACACGAAGCAGCAGGTGGGCGCACGAAACGTTGTCGTCTTCTAATCGCTTCTGTCGATGCAGCTGCACGAAATGAACGCCACCGGTTACGCGATGCTTCGCCCCGACCAGCTGGAGATGCTCTACGGAGAACGTGCGTTAAACGACTGAGTAACGTATGCAATCTAACGTTTAGACTCGCCGTACAACAACACAAAAGCGCTGGCCGAGTTCTCGAACATGACCCACGAGCAGATGCACGACTACGTGGAGCGCGACATCCACACGTTGTCCGAAGTGGACAAGTTCAAGATTCGCCAGAAGGATATCGTGTTGAGTCCCGTAAACGGACGAAGATTGCTGCGTGTACTTTCTGTCGCTTGCAGATCGCTTTTACGTGGCTCGCGTTGGTGCCCACGCTGGCCAGTCAGCCGCTCATTCTTTCTCCAGGTCCGAAGAATTCTTTAGAGATCCGTTCATGTTTTATGCTTCTTTTAGTCATCTTCTCGCCGCTCATCCTCTCGCCCTCAGTTTTTGGCGCTGGTAAGCGACGAAGAGTTCTTTGTGACCCACCTTGCCCCAAATTACAGTCATCCTGTCTCCGTGGATGTTCGTCCCGCTTGGTAAGAAGCTGAAGAACGACGAGAGAACTTTAACCAATTATTTTCAGTGCTGGCGCCTCGGTCCGTCGTCTTCCTCTGAGTTCTTAGCAGTAATTGCTGGTTTAGTGTGTTGGGAACGCTGATTCTCTCGCCGTTTATCTTTTCGCCGGTTGGCCCATAAACTGCATCACTCAACCGTTCGTGTATTTTTTAGGTCATCTTGACGCCCGTTCGTTCACTTGTCGGTTTCTCCCATCTGGCCACTTTTTTCAGCTCGCCTTGCATCCTGCCATCCTCTCTCCAGGTTCGTTCGGATCCACGCGATTTCTTCGACTAATCTAAACGTTTGCAGGAGTCTTCAATCCGCTCGTCCTTTCACCACGTACGGGCTGCTTCGAGTATTTATTAATGTTTTCTTTTCTTTCAGTTGCCTTGGTGCCGCTCATCCTTTCGCCTCAAGTCAGTTTCTTTTTATTATCCCGAGGTAACCTCTACGCTTTCAGGTCTTCACGCCCGTTCGTCCTCATCCCTTTGCAGGTCACTCTCGATGATCATTTCATTTCCAGATCATCTTGTCGCCGCTCGTCTTATCGTAAGTTTCTTTATCTTACCTATTCAACTAAACGATTACTTTGAGGCCGTTCATCTTGAATCCTGTCGTGGGATCGCCGCTCATCCTCAGCCCCGTGCGTTCTCTCCCGCTTTCTGTTCACTTTGATCTTTCGATTTCAGTTCGTCTTGAGCCCAATCATTGGTTTGCCGTCGACAAAACGTGGTGGTCCACAAAAAATCGTCTTTTAGGAAGCCCCAACGTCCTCGGCGCGCTCATCATGTCGCCGTACGCGCTGAGCCCGGTTTGCACCCCTCTCTCTGCTTCTTGACCACTTGGTTTCGTTTCAGGTGTTGTTCTCGCCGTTGATTGCCTTCGCGGTGGGATCTTTAGCCTCTTGTTCGATCACGAATCCATTTCTAGGCCATCTTGTCGCCGTCGTGGCTCTCATGATCGGAAGCACTGCACGGACCGGATCTTTCAGCCAACCGAATGAGCTTCGAAAGTGTGCACTCGGCAGTCGTGCACGTTTAACAACCACTAATAAATCTAATCCAATCTTTACTTCACGCATTCATCGGTCAAACAAAGAACCGTAAAGAGTTTACTTAAAGCCCGTGCTGCTTACTTGGAACGCCGCGGAATTGGCTGCATGTTCGGGTAGATTGGCGGAAAGTGTTGCCGTGCGGGTCCTTCGCTTATGATCGCATGGAAGCTTTCTTTTCCCTCAACGTCCAAGCGAGATCTTCGGAGAGCGTCCACGGCCAAACGAACGAGCGAGTCGGGCGTGCTGAAACGAACAAAACAGTCAGAAGAAAGCGGTGAAGCAGCGTACTTGAAGAGCAGCCGGTAGATCCGCTTGTGCTCGCTCTCCCGCCCGCAAACGATCAGCAGTCCATCGTCGCGGCCGCTCTCCGCGTTCAGGATCGGCGCCACGCGGCAGACGTCGCCGAATGGAAACCGCCGTTTCGTCCACTCGAGTCGCCGCATATCGCAGCAAAAAAGCGAGCTGCCGGCCGTTTCGTTCTGCCGGTAGTCGAAGAGGTAAACGCACGTCTTTGACCACGAGAACTCCGTAGCATAGAACTAAAGAAAAGGTTCAAGAAGGTGTAAAGAAGGTGTATTGCATTAAACTCGCCTGCTCGATCTCCCCGTTGACTTCAACCCGCTGCCACGTCTTCGTTTCGATTTCGTAAACGTTGCAAATCCGGGGGTTCTTGCCAAAAGCAATCAAAAAGCGTCCGTTCGGACAGAAGCCGAACTGCGAGCTGTCGGCAATCGGCGCAACGTGCGCGTCGACCTTCAGCTGCCGCCGGTCGATGTCCAACCGCGCGAATCGCAGCTGGTCGGGCGTGAAGTCGCCGCGAACGATCGCTCGCTGGATCTCCGCGTTAGTGCCTGTGATTTCCGTCACGATGAAAGAAGGACGGCAGCATCGAAAACGATTCAACGGGATCGCCCGGAAGTGCCCGTCCTCCGCCGAAAGCCGCAGAAGCCACAAACAATCGGCGTCAATCGCGAGGATTGTCGTGGGGTTCACGAAGAGCACCTCCTCGAACCACAGCTTTTCCGTGGGGATTCGCGAACAAAACACTCTAAAATCTAACCAGTCACAGCAATTTGTCAGAGGAATGAACCGTTGAGTGTTGAGCACAAGGTCCACGATTGTGAGCCGTGAGGGAGCGTCCCAAAAGCACACCGCGTACCGTCCGTTCAGAGTGAAACGAATGCGAGTGCCTCTCTAAATGTCTCTAGGTCGAGATAGACGGCTAAAGTGCGTACTGGACAGCAAAGCTCAACGAAGGGCTCGTTCGAGGGAGTGCGCTGGAAGTTGCCGCTTTTGCCGTTTTTTCGTCGATTGAACGAATTTGATAGACGGGGCACTCTTCATCCGCTGCTCCGTGCGAGAATCTTCCTACTGCCGTGTCCATCTAGTCGCTTCCGAAGAGCTCCTGCAACTAATCTACAAGTTATATTGGTTTGTTCCAAAAGTTTTGTCCGCCGGAGATCGACGGAGTCGGAATGAGCGCAAAAGTTCTCGGCCGTGGGAGCGGAATGCCAACGGCTGATTTCCGTGGACGAAATCGAGCTCCTTGCAGTTTCTTCGACAGTTAGCGGTTTAAACCTCGTGTTTTGTTTTGCTGATGTTTTCCAGACTAAAGAAGAGGAATTTCAACCCAAAATTTCCTCGAAAAAAACCTGAATTTGACCTGAACTCGACCATTCCTGCTCGGACAGCAAGCAGGGAATTTCGTTCACGCAGCCGGCGGCCGGCCGAGTACTTTTGCGCCAGGCTCGGCTCCGCCCACCTCCGGCGGACAAAACTTTTGGAACAAACCAATAAACAGAAGGCGTTCAATCGCTGACTCTTTGTTGAGTAGCAGGACGGAAACCGAAATTAAAGAAACGAAAAGGAAGAGTCTTTTGCACTCGTTCACTATCAGCCCGCCGGCCGCCGGTCTGCCGCTCGCTCGCCCTGAGCAAGAAACCCCGCCGCGTTCCGCCTGCAATCTCTGTCTTGTGACTCATCGTGGGTTGTTCGTTGAGCACTGGAAGTCTGGGGACCGCTGCGAGCGGAACCCGCCGCGATTGTTTCCCGCGTTCGCGGTCGGGGCGAAACGACGCGCGTGCTTTCGGCGGAGCGGCCGCCGCTCGCTTTTTTCGCCGAATTTCGTCTTGTTCACGAGTTTTTACGCGTATTTATCGTTAATTTTCGACTTCCAATCGTCTCATCTGCTTCCAGAGTCGCATCTCGTCGAATACTCGCCGAATGTCGGCGGAGGAGCCGCGGATGGAGCCGAACGGCGAGCAAACGGCCGGAAATTCGGCCCACGATTCTCTCGGTTCGACTTCGCACATTCGGCGCGTTGTGAGTTCTTTTCACGTGCTTCTCCAAATTTCTAATCGCTTCCATCAAGCTGCAGAACGCCCAATCGACGGCCCAACCCGCGGCAGCCATCAGCGCGGACGCGCAGCCCGAAAGATCGACGGAGGGCGAACTTCGCAAACGAACGCGCTCCAAAACGCCCCGAGCGCCGCGACATGTTTGTTCCACTCCATCCTTGTCGTTGATTCTCCTTCTATTCAGTCGTGCGAGACCTGCGGAATGGGCTTCGTCACCGCGCGAAATCTTCAACTGCACACGGACAGTCACAACTCGGATGACGCCTTCGTTTGCTCGCTTTGTGGCATTCGAAAATCCAAATACCAAACGCGGAACGGGCACGAGCGCAGCGCGCACAAGATGGAGCGCCATCCCTGCGACAAGAACCTGAAAGAAGCCATTCAGATTCCGTCGGTAAGTGCCCGTTTTCCTCTCCCTTCCAGTGCCGCCGTTCAGAAACAACGGCCACGCTTCCGCCAGGTGGGCACCAACGTTGAAGCGGTCCAACTTGCCGCAGTGCCCAGCAAATTCGGGCAAGGTCGTCCGGCCATGCTTTGGAAGGAGAAGGGCGAGAATGGCATGTCCACGTGGTTCGGTTCGCATTCGGCCAAGCGCCCTCGCCGCTCTTCGTCCGCTCCGCGCACGTCGGCCGACAAATCCGAAACCGAGACGAGCGACTCCGATGACTCCGAATGCGAGGCCGAAGAGGACGGAGAGGACGAGGACGAGGCCCAAGCGGACGAGCAGGTGGCCGAGCCGCCCACTCCCGCCGCTCTCGCCGCTCACGAACAGCAGCAAGTGGTGCCCGAACTGCCGCCCGTCCAGCCGATCGAGCCGCCGACCAACCACTGGGGCGTTCGTTTTCTTTCTTCTTCCTCATCGCCGTTGCTCGTTTCAGATTGACGCTTGGTACGTTTGGATGCAGCAGAAGGAAGCAAAAGCGGAGAACGCCCAGAAGGAGCTCCACGCGCGCATTCGAATGCTGGAGGCGGAGGCCGCCGAGAAGTCGGTCGTGGAGGCGCAGAAAGTGAGTTAGCTGCTCGACGGACTGCCGGTTCACGCCCCCGCTTTCAGGTCGTCGGTTTCCAATCGAAAATCATCGAGCTGGAGGCCAAGTGCGCGGAGGAGTTGCGGGCACGCGCTGGGATTTGCGAGGAGGTTCGTCCACCTCCTTTCATCCACTCACTTGCCCTCCTTGCAGAACGAGGACCTGCACGAGAAGATCGACAAGCTCGAGTCGACGGTCGCCCGTTTGGAGGTCGAAATCGAAGAAATGCGAAAAAAGTCGAGCGAAGCGGAAGGAGCGCAGGAAGCGGCCGTCGCAAGGCTCAAACGGAAGGTTCGTTCTTGTCTCAACAACTAACCAATCAATCACTTGCTGTGTGTGTAGAACGAGGACCTGCAGGTGACGTGCAAGGAGCTCCAGACGACCGTCGCCCACCGGGAGGCCCAATGCGAGGCGCTGCGCAAGAAGGCGAGAGACGCGGAGGAGGCGACCGCCAAGGAGCGCGCGCGGCTCGAACGGAAGGTTCGTTCTCATCTCAACGACGACGAAACTCTTGTCGCCTTTTTAGACGGAAAAGCTGAAGACGAAGTGGAAGGAGCAGGAGGATCGCGACGAGTCGAGAATCCAAAAGCTCGAGAAGCACAACCGCGAGCAGCAGGAGGAACTGGAGACCGCGGCGGCCGAGGCGGCGGCGAAACTGGCGGACTTTCAGAAACGAGTGAGTTCTCTTCTTTTTGCATTTCTATTCATTCGCCCCTTCGTTTAGGCCGACGGGCAACAAGCGGAGAACGTCGCTCTCGCTTCGACTCGTTCCGCTTTGATTGTGAGCCCCTTGCACTTCTTTCCGTCGTTCTAATCGATTCGTTCAGGCCGAGTGCGCGAAACTGTTGCAGTCGGGCGTTTCGGCCGAAGCCGCCGCCGATCTGCTCGCGTTCGCCCGCCGCAACGAGATCCCCGAGTTGGCCGCCCAAGTGCTGCAGTGCGCCGACCGATGGCGGCAAGTCGGCTCCGCTGTTCAAGCCGCCGATCGCCGGCCTGCTTCCCAGCAATCTTGAGCCCTTGCGGGCGATCGTGAACTGGTGCAATTAGATTTCTTGCATGTTTTCATTGTTTGTTCTTCTTGTAGTTACCTTTTGTTGTAAATCGAATAAACGATGTCTTCCTTACGAAACAGTCGCTCGCTTACTCGTTTGCGCTTTGTTCACAAAGAACCGAACGACTCGTGTCGGGGTGAAAGAAAGGCGAACTACTGTGCTCTTTTACCGGTGGATTCACTTGACGGACAGAAGTACGCAACATGCACCTTTTCTGATCACAGCGATCAATCGAACGGGGCGGCGGGGAACTCGCATGAATGGCGATTGAAATCATGGAGTGATCGGCCGCACATTCCCAAGATCCTTCCCACGTACACGTTCTTTTGTTGTGCGGGGAATGATTGCGGGAGATTTATGTCGGCCCTCACTTTCTGTCGTTGACCTGCAGAGAGAACAAGGAGGATTACCAAACGTATACCGATCAATGGGAAGAGGATGGATGACTGCGAGCGTTGCGCGCGAAACCCACCGCGATTGTTTCCGCTTTGGCGGTCGGGGCAAAACGACGCGCGTGCTTTTCGGCGATCACTATCGCACGTGATTCTCGCGTTTTATTCGTTTGTTTATTTCGGTTTCTCATTGCTTCGCTTGCTTTCCACGTCGCCGTTTGTTCGTCTCGTTGAGGGATGGCGGCGACGGACGCGACGGCCGAACCGAAGGGCGAGGCGGAGGACGAGCTGCCGGATTTCAATTCCACCGCTTCTTCGCCCGTTCCACCCGAAGTGAGTCCTTCCTTCGATTTCTTCTGCAACCTGCCCGCTTGCAGCACCTCTGCGGCGTCTGCGGGATCGAGCTGGGGAGCCACGTGGGCCGCGCGCGCCACGAGAAGTGCCACGGACGGGAGCTCGCGTGGAGGTGCGCGATTTGCGACGTGCGCTACGCGTCGCAAAAACAGCGAGCCCAACACGAAGACCAGACGCACGGATTGCGGCGGCACGCGCTCGATGCGAACACGCCGAACGGCGTCAAGCTCTTGAAGGTTCCTTCTTGCTCTTCCTTTCATCCACCGTCTTGTTCGTTTAGAGTCAACTGAACGACGTCTCGAATGTGGGCACCAAGCTGCTCGAAACACAGGCCAGTGCGGAGTCCTCGTCCGCCATCTCCTCGAATTCAACCGAGGAAGAGGCGACCGCCGCCGACCTCGAGGAACTCCAGCGCTCGAAGCCCCACCGACCGCCGCGATACGTTCGTTTCCGCACGCTTTCTCGCCGTTGATCGTCGCTCCGTTCAGTCGTGCCCCACCTGCGGAATGGAGAGCTTCACGACGCCAAAAGCCCGCGACCAGCACGCCCGTTTGCACGAAGCGGCGGACGGCTTCACGTGTTCGCTGTGCGGCATCCGCGCCGCCGACAAGGAGGCGCGGAACGAGCACGAATGCGAGAGCCACGGAATGGAGCGCTACGAGCAGGATCGCGGGCGCCGGGCGGCCATCCGCATTCTGTCGGTGAGTGCTCGCCATTGGGTCTCTTCTTTCACTCCTTCTTTCGTTCAGGAGAACTGGAAAAACTTCCGGCAAGTGGGCGCGAACATCAAGGCCGTCCAGAAGGCGGCCGAGGCGAGCTGGTCGGGGCGCTACCCGCCGGTGGCGCTCTGGGAGAAGCCGGCCAGCGAGCGAAAGAAGCGCGCCCGATCGTCCGGCCCGTCGCGCACCAAACGCCGCCGCCGTCGCTCTTCGTCGGCGTCGAGCTCCAGCGACTGGGCCGAAGAGAACGGGGTCGCGTCGAGGCGCCGCAAGGACGAGGCCGTGGTCGAGGCGGCAGAAGCAACCGCTGGAGGGAACGTGGATGAGCCGTCCACTTTCGCCGCCTACGAGGCGCTGCAGTCGGACTCCGAGCCGGCAACGCCCTTCCAAACGGTCGATCAAACGCCTCTCGTGCCCTCGACCTCGAACTCCACCGCCGCCCACGACCTGCAGTCGACTTCCGAATCCGCGACGCCCGTCCAGCAGCCGTCCGCCGAACCGATCGTCCAACCGGCCGATCAACCGCTTCCCACGCCGTCGACCTCGAACTCCACCACCGTCCAGCCGACTGCCCACTCGGAGGTTCGTTCTCCGCATTCCACTCGCTTCTCACCGGCGTTCAGATCAAGAAGCTGCTGAACGGCCGGTCGGAGCAACAATTCCGCGCGGCGCAAGAGAAACTCCACGCGCGCATTCGGCAGTTGGAGGCGGAAGTCGGCGAGAAGAAGGAAAGCTGGCCGCCGCCGTCCAGGAGGTAAGTCCCTCACCATACGGCAACGATTCATCCTGTTTCTGTCGTTAGAACGAGAGCTTGAAGACGAAACTGGGCAAATTGGAGAGCCGCTCTTCCTTGCCGCCCTCGTCGCTCGTCGAACTTCCGTCCGGAAGCGAGAAGAGAGTGGAAGAGGCGGAGAACCCGCTGGCGGCCGACTGGAAGCAGAAAGCGGAGGAATTGGAGAAGCGGGCGAGTTTTCCTTGTTTCCTCCTTCTTTCCAACCGCTCGCTTCTTCCAGGTGGCCGAGTTGGAGTCCGAGAACGCCGTGCTCTCCGCGTCGCGTTCCGCTTTGATCGTGAGTTCTTCCACTCGTTCCTCGCTTCCAATCGATTCGTTTAGGCCGACTGCTCGAAACTGCTGCAGTCGGGGATCTCGGCGGACAACGTGGCGGACGTTCTCGTCTTCGCCGCCCGCCAGGACGCCCGCGAGTTGGCCGCCGCCGCGATCGCCTTCGCCGAGGCGAACGGCGGCAAATTCCGCCTGCTCGCCGCTCCCGCGATCCAAGCGCTGCTCGCCAACGAGGCCCGAATGTTCCAGACGATCTCCGAGTGGATGCAATGAACCGTTGTCCGTTGATTGTTTTGAGTGGTGCCCGTCTAACGTTGTTATCCGTTTTTTGTTGAACGAATAAAGCTCTCATTGACTGGAGATCGGTGTTCTCGTTCAGACGCTCTTTGAGTAGAGGATGGAAGAAGTGAACACGAGTGTTCAGTTGTTTCTGGAATGCACTTGCCTGGTTTGAGTGGCGGTAATCAGCCTCCATGCTCTTCCGTTCGCAGGGATGACGAACGTGCGGATCGTTGCAGCGCCGTTCGAGCAGCTGGAGCGAATCGTGCAGCTCGTGAAGGCCGACGCGATCAAGGGGGCGGACGGCGGGCCTCTGTTCCCGATGGACGGCAGCGAAAAAGGGCACGGTAGTTTTTATCCTCTTCGTTGCGGACAATCAGTCGGCGTCTAGCAGGAATGAATGAAAATGCAGATGGCTTCGGGGTCGATGTGGCCGAGCTGCCTGATCAGTGGGAGCAGGCGCGAGACTCCAAAGTCGACCAAAAACTTGCACGCGAGGGCGAACGGCGGCTCTTCGATTGCAGCGAAACAGGCGGTCTGCAGTTCCCATCAGTTCGCTCGTTCTTCTTTTCACTCACCTCGAACGCCCTCTTGAGAATGGAAGCCGTGAGACCGGAGATGTCGGGGATGATTTCCCTCACTTTCTCCAGTATCGCTTTGCACTCATTGCAGCAAAATTTATCGGCCTGATAGCCGGGCGGCAGTTCTCCGACCGAGCGTCTCCCGTAAAGCCTCTCGAACGCTCTTTTATACGGCTCGACGTCGAATCTTTCGTAGAGCTCGCGCTCAGCAAGGAACTCGTCATCGTTCCGGATGCGGTAGGCGAGGACTCCAACGACGAACCACGAGACGAGCAAAAGGGAGCGCAGTGTGTTCTGATCGGACGGAGAGAGATCGCCGTGTGTCGCTCTTTATCCCTTTAACCAAGATCGTTTGGATGCAAATAGAAGCGGCCGTAAGCCTTGATTGCCGCTGAAATCGTTGGGTCAAAGGAGAAAGACCATTCCGCAATGAATGCGCATCCCATCGGAGCAAATGAACGATCGTCGAGTTGTTGTTCTGAATTTCGATCAAACGACTTGCTTTGCGACGTATTTCCAACCGATTAGCGGGGCGAAGACATCGTGCTTATTCGATTGCTTGTCGAAGGACGGGGTTGAGGACAATCGAGCGGAAGAAACGGAAATAGCGGCCTGGATTGTTGATTCACGAAACTCGAGCACACACGAGTGATTAGTCGTGCGGAATCACCGCTCGTTGCTCATCGTCTCGACCCAGAGGTGGAGCAAACGAAGAGGAAGCAGTCACGGAGTTGTTCTTGATCAAAAGTGTGGCAGTCAACGCCTCATCGTCCATTTCTTTCGTTGAACCACTCGCTCGACTGCCCGCTCGGTTGCTCCCGTTCAGGATGCTCTCCTGCCGCTTCGCCTTCTCTATCGCATTCTTTTTGCTGTTCGCCTCGACCGTCCTCGGGCCCGACGCCGAGCCGGAGTTCGTTTGGAAGTTCGACCCGAAGAACACGAGCTTCGACCCGTGCGTCACGGGCGCCAAGCAGTTCTGGGGGCAGGAGGCCCACTTGTTCGTTCGCCCTCAAGCTTGCTAATCCTTTGGTTGCAGCAACCTAAGCGGCTGCAACGAGACGACCATCCACGTGCAGTTCGAGGGAATGTACGCGCTCCGCTTCTACTTCAACGGCAGGAAGCAGGCGGGCGCCAAGTGAGCGGGTTGCTCAGTGCTTGAATTCACGAGTTCGTCTTGCAGGTGGTCGGTGCAGATCGGCGAGTGCCAGTTCGAGGTGGAGAACGTGAACGACAACGGCACGTGGAGGCTGCAGTTGGGTTCGTTCAAGAAGGAGGTCTCTGGGATGGAATGGGACGAACGAAACAAGCAGCTATTGATCCACTCACTCTAATTCTTCTGCAGTTAAGTGTGTTAAAAAAGGAAAAGGGTCGTTTCACAGGGAAAGGGAACTCTGACTTTAAGCAAACAGCCGCTCCATGCACCAACTCTTTGTTGCAGGCAACCACGCACTCGCACACAACCCGCGCCTGCGGCTGGACGGCGGGCTGCGCGACGAGCACCTCGCGGAGCACTGCCGCTGCCGACCGCTGCACGCGACCCACCCGAACGTCCGCTTCCTTGCCGTCGCTCGCATTCACGTGAAGAAAGTGGGCGGCGATCCGGGCGGTCTGATCGTCACCGGTCGTTCCTCCCACCACTTCTTCCGCTCACTCACGTGTTTCCGCTGCCCGCCCGCGTTCGGCGAGTTCTCTGTGCCGCCGAAGGCGTCCGTTCGGACGTTTGCGGCGCCCGTGAAGCGGCCGGAATGCGCAAAGTCGTGGTTCGTCTCACTCCTTTCTGCTTTGATTTGAGCGTTGCAGATTGGTCCATGTGATTTTCCGTCGGCCAGTTGATTCGTGTGCGAGTCGACAGAATCGCTTTTTTTCTTTCGAATTCGTTTGTTGTGCGGGTCTTTGTGTCGGTGGGTTGCAATGAACGTGTGCATCTGATCGGCTGTCCATGGGAATCACGGACGAATAGAAAAGACGAACGATCGGCGGGCGGCTTCGGCAAAGTCAGCTGGTGATGGGCCGATTGGAAGGTGGCGGCGGGAGCGACGGGTGGATTGGAAGTGGGTGCGGGACTACGGGTTTTGTTTGCTTCTCCAACTGTCTTTACTGATGGCTGCTGGCTGTTTGCTCGAGGTGTTCCGCCCACTCACCCATTCGGCGATTAAAAGCAGCGGGCAGACAAGTAAATGCATTGCAGATACGGAAGGAACCTTTTACATCTCCTCCTTAACAGTCCATATAAGAGCCTCGATTTAGGAACTTCTGCAACAAACGCGTTAGGGGGGGGGGTCAACGGGTTGGTGACAGACCCGGCCAAAATCGCGTACACGAAACGGGCATCTGTCAAAAATCGTTACGATTTCTGACAGCCGGAAGTTTCTCGTTCAAGAAGTGCGCAGACTGCCGGATTTCCATTCGTGTTTTTGGCGTCTGTCAAAAATCGTTACGATTTTTGGCAGGTGTCCGATTCGCGTTCGCGGTTCGAAAAATTTCGTCAAAACCGCGTACACAAAAATGGTTTTTCCACTGTCACATTCGCGTTGGAGAAGTCAAATCTGTCCGAAATCGTAACGATTTTTGACAGACGCCAAAACCGCGAACGGAAATTCGGCGGTTCGTTCATTTCCGGAACGCAAAACTCGCGGCGGCCAAAATCGTGAACGCCAATCGACCGGCTGTTAAAAATCGTAGCGATTTTTGACAGACGCCAAAAACGTGCACCGAAATCCGGCAATCCGCCGATTTGCGTTACGTTTCCAGAGCAGATCTGCAACAAAGCCGTTGACCCCCCCCCCTAACGCGTTTGTTGCAGAAGTTCCTAAATCGAGGCTCTTATATCTCCGTCTTCCCTCTGTTGCAGTGGATTACAAGCCGCTCCTGGTTGAGCGTTAATTCCTGCTTTTGGTCGTCGATGCTCTCCGTTTCGGTCGCCTGCTTGTTGCTCGACCGGACGGACACGATCGCGCGGCCGCTTCGTTTTCCTTTCCGCCGTCGTGATGCTCGCCGCCGGTCTTGTGGCTCACGTCGGGATTCACGCGCTGGAGCTGCCGCTTCCCGAAACGACGAACGAGTGAATCGACTACATTCGTCGTTCAACTCGTGGGTTCAGAGTGCACGACGTTCGGCTGCATGACGCGACACGGCGCCGCGAAGAGCCACGCCTTCCGCCTACTCCCGAATATTCCGGCCGTCACGAAGCGATGACTGCTGACCGCTTGAGAGAAACGACGAACAATGAACGGATGTTGGGACTGGAAGCGAGCAAGAGGAGCATCTTCGTTTCGTTTGCGTTCGTTGGTGTTCGAAAAATAGAAAACAATTGATTCCACTCCGGCTTCTCGTTTTGAAGTTGTTTGAATGAGTTCGGGTAACTCGGCCGCCGGTTGTTTCGAGAAGATCACGCTCAAGCGACTCGGATAGAACGTCGATTCATTCGGTTCTTGAGTCCAACTGCCGGACGAGAGCGACCTTTCAGCCGATCGCCCGTACAGCAGTCGTTCCTCGTTCACACCGTCGATCTTGCTTCAAAGTCATCGGTTCGGGGGCCAAAGAATAAATCGGAAATAGGCGGGATTGTTGCGCTCTTTCGAAAGTTTCCGGCCGTTTCTGTTGCAATCCGCAGTGTTTGCTGGTCGGTTGAGGAACGAAAGCGAAAACAACGCCCCGCTTTTCGAGTCGTGACATTTGGAAAGCAGCGAGTGCACTCGCCGGTCCGTTCGACCGGCCGCGCACGTGTTGCCGAATGGCTTTGGCGGGCGTCCCGTTCGCGATCGAATGGGAATTCGGGGCGCGGCGATTGCGGACGGCGACAACAAACAGAGGCCTTTCGCGGCCGCTCGCTCACTCGGCCCGAGTGACGCCGCGGAATGCAAATGAGCGCGCGCGCGTCTCCGAACGCCGCCCGGCCGCTCGCCCGCTTTCACGACTCGTGCGCTGCCGGCATCTCCGGCCGGCCGATCGGCGGGCGTCGTCAACAGCGGACGACAATTTCGAAGACGGAAGGCCGCACTTGCCTCGAGCATCTCTTTCACGCTCGTTTCCGCTCCCGGGCAGCCCGAAGCGGTCGATCTGCAAGGGCGATCACCACCGACCGCTCGCTTCTTTGTTCCACTTGTATTCTTCTTTGTTTTGCCGTTTCGTTCTTCTACGAGTGGCCGGGAACGAGCAAAGCAGTTCCTCGCATTCACGATGCGAAGCGGAAAAGACCAACGAGTCACGGCAACGGGCGGTTAGACTCGTTTCTTGCTTCTGCTTGGACTCTCGCTCGTCTTGCGCTGCTCGCCGCTTTTCGCTCGTGTTCGCAGCCTCTTTTCGGTCACGTGCGCGTACATTGATTTCGTTCAGCGTCGACTGGCCGCCGCCTTCGGGTTTGGTCAACGCCGAAGTGAGCACCGGCCACCAACCTCGAGAACGGGAAGCGCCGGGTAGCAAACTGCGAACAAGGATGGCGCCGACTCGCCGTCCAAAAATCGTTCGTTTCGCTTCGTTTGAATTCCAGTCATCCGCTCGTTCAGAAGCCCTGCACCGTGTGCGGCAAGCGGACGTTCACTTCGAAGTTCATCCGCGACCAACACGTGAAGGCGCACTCGCGCAACGGCCGCTTCATTTGCGCGTTGTGCGGCACGCGCTGGCGCTCGCGCACGAAGCGGCAACGGCACGAGCGCAGCGTCCACGGGCTGGAGCGGCGGCCGGCGGACGTCGAGCGGCCGGAAGCCGTTCGAATCGCGCCCGTGAGGGGCCGCTTTCCACACTCTCTGCATACTTCCTTTGCTTTCAGAAGTACCGCTCGTTCTTCCGCCAAGTGGGCGCGAACGTCGAGAGCGTTCAGCGGGCGGCCGTCGCGAGCGCGTCGAGGCGCGTGCCGCCGGTCGTCGTGTGGAAGAAGACGTCGCTGAAAGGCGGCGAGAAGCGCGCCCGATCGCCTCGTGCTGCGCCGACCAAACGAAGCCGCCGGGCGTTCGCGACGGCCGCCGCTTCGAGCAACGAGGCCGACGAGGAAGCGGCGAGCGAGAGCGAGAACGAAACGGAGAGCTCGTCCGGCGAGTCCAGCGACGACGACGACGGCGGCGATGACGAGGAGTGGCTCCCGCCTCCCGCTGCTCCACCCGCTCCGTCCGTTTCGTTCGCTCACCCGCAGCAAGCGGTCGCCGCCTTGCCGCAGGCGATCCGCCAGCCGCGCGTCCAACCGAACGCCGCCGTCCAACCGGCGGCCCACTCGGAGGTTCGTCTTTTCGATCGCTTTCTTCTCAACAACGAGGTTTGTTTCAGCTCGCACTGTTGCGCGAACAACACGTCCACGTGGGGCACGACCGCGAAGCGTTGCGGGCGCGCATTCGCGAGCTGGAGGCGAAAGTCGGCGAGCGGGAGCGCCGGTTGACCGCCGCCGTTCAGGAGGTGCGTTCCGCCGATCGCCGCTCACTCGCTTCTTCTTCTGCCGCCTTCAGAACGCCGCCCTCGCCTCGACCGCCGCCGGTTAGGAGAAGACGTGCGGCGAGTTGCGGGCGGAAGGCGCGCGGATCACCGCGGAGGTTCGTTTTTTCCCGCCGCTCACTCGCCGTCTTCCCAGCACGCGGAGCTCGCGGCGCGCGGCGACGAGGAGCTGCAGCGGGCGAACGAGGCGGCCGAAGCGAAGCGACGAGCCGACGCCGCCGAGAAGCAAGTGAGTTCCCGCCGCCTTCTTTTGTTCACCCGTCCGTTCGCTTCAGGTGGACGAGCTGAAGGCGCAGAACGCCGCCCTCGCCGCGAACGCCGCCGCCGCCGAAGCGAAAGCCGACGGTGTGCGGGCGAAACTCGTCCGGGAGCGCGCTCTGCGCCACGCGAAGGCGAGGCTTTCTCACATTCTTTTTGCTCATCCTCCGCGGTTCCTTTCGTTCAGGTGGAAGAAATGGCCGCCCAGCTGCACGTCCAGGCGAGCCGCTCGGCGGCGCTCGTCGCGAAGCTGGAGAAGGAGAACGGCGAGCAGCGGCGCGAGACGAACGACTTGGCGCGGAAGTTGGACGAGCGGAAGCGCCGCTCGACGGGCGCCGACGAGGAGACGAGTTTCCGGTCAATGGAGCGCTCAATCGTTTGCTCGCGTTCAGATCACGCGCCTGACGGAGCGAAACGAGCGGCTGAGCGCCGAGAACGCCGGCTTGATCGTGAGTTCCGCCCACTCATCCCCCGAATCCTCGCGTTGCAGGCCGAATGCGCCCAGTGGATGGCGGCGGACATTTCGGCGGAGAACGCGGCCGAGCGGCTCGTTTTCGCCGTCCGCCACGGCGCCCGCGAGCTCGCCGCCCGCGTCCTCGGGCACGCCGACCGCAACGGCGGCAAGTCGGCCCTCCTGCTCCAGCCGCCGATCTCCGGACTGCTCGCGAACGATCTCGCGTTGTACAAGGCGATCATGGACGCGATGCATTGAAGCCCCTTTCGTTCGTTGTTGCTTGCTTGTTTGTTTGCTCGGAATAAACGAAGTCTCCTACGATCCAGTCGGATGCTCTGCAGTTCAACGAGGATCGAAAGGAATCGGCGATTCGTGTCTGTGCCGAAAGAATCAAGCGAGTGCGCTCTTTTGCGAGTGGATCCATTAGACGACCAGAAACCTGCAACCTTCCTCCTGCGTGATCACAACGCAGAGCCGAACGGGACGGTCGTGAACTCGTTTGAATGGCGGTCGACACGCAGCGAGTGGTCGGCTACGAAATGCCGACCTTCTCACATGTTCTGCTGTTGTCTGTAAGTGCTGCTTGCGGCAGGCTTTCGTCGACCCTCCCTTTTTGTCGTCGACCCGCAGAGAAGGAAACGATACTCCGACATGTATCCCGATTGATTGCCGTCCATTCGATGGCAAAGCGGCTGAAGACTGCGGCCGTTTGCCTCGCAAAGCCCGCTGCGATTCTTTCCGCCAGGGCGAGCGGCCGACGTTTGCGGAGGTCCCGCCGAGATCGCCGTTCGGCTCGTCACGTCTTGCGCTCGCCCTCTCACTCGTTCGTCTTTCTCGTAAGCGGTCAGTCTTGCGCTTCGCTCTTTCTCGGCCCTGCACTCGGTTCGTGCATCGGTCGACTCTTGCTTCCGTTGTTGCCCGCTTTTTCGTGTTTTGCACGTGCTCTTCGTGCTTGTCGAACTTCCGATCGTCCCTCCTGCTTCCAGGATCGTCGTTCGCTCGTTGCGCGTCGAGCAATGGCCGCAGCGGACGCGATGGTCGAACCGAAGCGCGAGGCGGAGGCCGAACAGCCGGCGCACGGCTTCCTCGACTCGTCGTCGCACATTCGACTCGATGTGAGTTCTTTTCACTCGTGTTCAACCGCTTTTCTACTCGCTTGCAGCAAATCTGCGGCGTTTGCGGCATCGATTTGCGGAACGCCCGGAACCGAGCGCGCCACGTGAAGTGCCACGATCGCGATTACGCGTGGAAGTGCTCCGTTTGCTGCGTGTCGTACGACGAGCGCGCCTACCGCGAGCAACACGAAGTGCTCACGCACGGCTTGCGGCGGCACGCGCTGGACGCGAACCGCAAGGAGGCGGTGCGGATCCTCAAGGTTCGCTCCTGCTCGTCCGTTCCGTTCATCTTCTTTCGTCCCGCCGGTTTAGAGCCAACTCGAGGGCGTCTTCAACGTCGGGACGAAACTGCTCGACACGCAGGCGGCGGCCGTCCGCTCGGCCGCCCTCTTCGATGGGTCGCCGGAGGAGGAGGCGACAACCACCGACTTCGAGGAGCTCCTGCGCACCAAACCGCACCGCCCGCCTCCGCTCGTTCGTCTCCTTTCCGCCAATTTTGAATCGTCTCGTTTGTTTGCAGCCGCCGTGCGAGATCTGCGGACTGAACGGGTTCACGACCGTGCCGACTCGCGACAAGCACGTGAATTCGCACCAGCCGGTCCACGACTACACCTGCTCGTTGTGCGGCATCCGCAAACCCGACGCCCGCTCGCGCAACGAACACCAACGCCAATCGCATGCGATGGAGCGCCGCGCGGAGGATTGCGGCCGCAAGGAGGCCCTTCGCATTCTGTCGGTGAGCGCCCGCCTTCCGCGCCCTCCTCCTCGCACTCGCTGCTTCCAGGAAGACCGGAAACTCTTCCGTCAGATTGGCACGAACATCAAGGCCGTCCAAAAGGCGGCCCAGGCGACCCGCTTTGCGCGCCATCCGCCGGCCTTCGTGTGGAAGAAGCCGGAGAAGCCGCTGGATGTGGAGGGCCGCAAGAAGAAGCCGTCCAACGCGCAGAAGAAGCGTCCCCGTTCGGCTGGCTCCACTCCCGCAAAACGCCGCCGTCGCGCTTCGCCGCACTCGAGCTCCAGCGACGCTGCGGACGTGGACGTCTTCGCATTGAGCGACCTCGAAGAGGCGGCCGAAACGGCGGCCGAAACGGGCGAAGCGGAGATCGCGGAGCTGCCCACTCGCGCCGTCCACGACCAGCAGTCGGCCTCCGCGCACGCGACGCCCGTCCAGCGGCCGCCCCTCCGAACGGCCGATCAGCTGCGTGCCGCTCCGTCGACTTCGAACTGTCCCGCCGTTCAGCCGACTGCTCGCTCGGAGGTTCGTTCTCCGCATTCCACTCGCTTCTCATCCGCGCTCGTTCAGATCAAGAAGTTGCTGAACGGCTGGTCGGAACAAACATCCCGGGCGGCTCAAGCGAAGCTCCACGCGCGCATTCGGCAGTTGGAGGACGAAGTCGCGGGCAAGGACGAGCAGGCGGCCGTGGGGGCGCAGAAAGCGAGTTCTCCGGCCATCTTTTCTGCTTCATCCCGCTCATGGTTCAGGTCCACGCCCTGCAATTGAAGGTCGCCCAGTTGGAGACGAAATGCAAAGAGGAGCGGCGGGCACGCGCTGTGGTCTGCGACGAGGTTCGTCCCCCTTTCCGTCCGAGGAATCACTCGCCGTCTTTGAAGATTGAGGAGCTGCACGAGAAGAAGGAGGAGCTGGAGTCCACAATCGACCGCTTGGAGGCGGAAATCGAGATGTTGCGGAAGAAGACGAGCGATGCGGAGGACGCGCGTCGAGCGGCTGTCGCGAAGCTCAAGAAAAAGGTGCGTTTTCCTCTCAACACACAACCTTTTGCCGCTCTTTCAGACGGAGAAGCTGAAGGCGAAGCTGAAAGAGCAGGAAGATCGCGATGAGTCGAGAATCCAAAAACTCGAGAAGCAGAATCGAGAGCAGCAGGAGGAGGCCGACAAGATGGTTGCCGAGTGGACGCAAAAATCGGCGGACTTTGAGAAGCGGGTGAGTTCACGACCATCTCCTCTTGCTTTCTAACCGTCCGCTTTAGATCGAAGAATTGAAGGCGGAGAACGTCGCGCTCTCCTCGTCGCATTCCGTTCTGATTGTGAGTCTTTCCATCCCCGCACGCCTCCCCTCTAATCGCTTCGTTCAGGCCGAGTGCGCGGACGCGATGCGCGCGGGAATCACGGCGGACAACGCCGCCGACCTCCTCGTGTTCGCCGTCCGCAAGAACATCGGCGAGCTAACCGCCCATGTGCTGGAGTTTGCCGAGCGAAATGGCGGCAAGTCGGCGCTGTTGTTCGAAGCGCCGATAGCCGGCCTGCTTCCCAACAACGTCGAGCTCTTCCAAACGATCATGAAGCTGGTGCAATGAGATTTCGTTCCAGTTATCCTCGTTTGTTCTTCTTTTTGTTGTAAGTTGAAGGCGAATAATCGAGGTCTCCCTACGAACGAGTCGGACGCTCTGTAGTTCAAGGAAGGGCTCGTGGCAATGTGGAAGGAGTCGAGCAAGTGCGCTCTATTGCAAGACGAGCCACTCGAACAATAGAACACGCAGCCTCTCTTCTTTCTGGCCACAGTGGTCACCCGAACGGGACGACTAGAAATTCGTTTGGATGGCGGTCGAAACGCAAGCGATGGTCGCCCTCCAGTTTCTGTTGCTAACTTGCAGACGCAAAAACGATAAAATTCACACGTATTCCTTGATTGCCGCCCATTAGATGAGAACGACGGCCGCGGCCGTTGACTGCGGGCAGTGGCGCCGCAAACCAAACGCGATTGTTTGCGCGTTGGCGAGCGGGGCAAAATGTCGGCGTCCTCGCGGGCGAGCGGCCGCCGCTCGCTTTCTTCGGGCATTTCTCGCGTTTTATTCGTTTGTTTCGTGCGTTTCCTTTGCTCGTTTGGACTTCCGATTGTTCGGTTTGCTTTCAGGCTCGCCGTCCGCGTGTCGCGTCAAGGAATGGCCGCGGCGGACGCAAAGATCGAACCGAAACGGGGGGCGGAGGGCGAGCAACCCGCGCACGGCTTCCTCGTCGCTTCTTCGCACATCCTCCCAGACGTGAGTCACGTTTTTGCTTCGATCTTAATTCTGGCCGATTCCAGCGAATCTGCGGCGTGTGCGGCATCGACGTCGGAAGCCGCTCGTATCGCGCCCGTCACGAGGAGTGCCATCGAAAAGGTCACGAGTGGATTTGCTCCGTTTGCCGCGTGCCCTGCAGATCGTCTTTTGACCGAGCGGCGCACGAAAAGAACGTGCACGGCTATCGGCGGCACGTGTCGGACACCAGCGAGAAGGACGCCGTGAAGATCTTGAAGGTTCGCTCATGCTTGTTCTTCCCCTCATCCAGATCCTTTGTTTAGAGTCAACTTTCCGCCGTCTTCAATGTCGGGACGAAGCTGCTGGACACGCAGGCCGCCGCTCGGCCGTCGGCAGCCGCCCGCTCGAATCCGCACGAAGAAGAGCCGACCGAAGCCGAGCTGGCGGAACTCATGCGCGCCAAACCGCACCGGCCGCCGCGATACGTTCGTTTCAATCGAATTCTCGCTCGTGATCCTCCGACGTTTAGGAGCCGTGCACGACCTGTGGAATGAAGAGCTTCATGTGCCTGGACATCCGCGAGCAGCACATCCGCTCGCACGACGCAATCGGCGGGTTCACGTGTTCGTTGTGCGGCATCCAAAAACCCGACAGTCACCAGCGGAATCGCCACGAATGCGAGAGCCACGCAATGGAGCGTCACGAGGTGGATCGCGGCCGAAAGGAGGCCATTCGGATTCTGTCGGTGAGTGACCACAAATGGGTTTTTCTTTCATTCCATCTACCGTTCAGGAGGACCAGAAGCTCTTCCGCCAGGTGGGCACAAACATGCGGGAGATCCTGCGGACGGCAGTGCCCAGCGACTCTTCGGATCGTCTCCCGGCTCTCGTCTGGAAGAAGCCAGCGGCTGCGGGCACGAAGAAGAAGCCGCCCAACGAGAAGGGGAAGAAGCGCACCCGCTCAACCGCCTCTTCGAGCGCCAAACGCCGCCGTTTCTATTCGCCGGACTCGGACTCCAGCGACTGGGCCGAAGAGAACGGGATCACGTTGAGCGACTCCGACGAGGAGGCCGAGGTCGAGCAGATGAACGAGCCGTCCACTCCCACCGCTTCCGATCAGCAAGTGGTGCCCGAACGGCCGCCCGCAGTCCAAGCGATCGATCCGCCGCCTCCAGCGCCGGCGACCTCGAATTCCACCGCCGCCCAGCCAACTGCCCACTCGGAGGTTCGTTGTTCGCATTCCACTCACTTGCTGTTGGTGTTCAGATCAAGAAGTTGCTGAACGGCTGGTCGGAGCAACAATTCCGCGCGGCCCAAGAGAAGCTCCACTTCCGCATTCGGCAGTTGGAGGAGGAAGTGGCCGCCGAGAAGCAGAAATCTGCTTCCATCACGAGCGAAGTGAGTTCTCCGCCATCCCTCCTGCTTTATCCTGCTGTTTAGAACGCGGAGTTGAAGACGAAGCTGCGGGAGCTGGAGAACCGCTCCGCCTTGTCGCTCGCCGAACTCGCCGCCAAACGGGAGGATCACGAGAAGGAGGCGGTGCACTCACTGTTGGGCGACTGGAAGCAGAAGACCGCCGGCCTCGAGAAGCAGGCGAGTTCACGACCATCGCCTCCTTCTTTCTAACCGCCAGTCCGCTTCAGATCGAAGCGGTGAAGGCGGAGAACGCCGCCCTTTCGTCTTCGCGGTCCGCATTGGTCGTGAGTTCCTTCCATTGCTTCCTTTTCATTCCTTTCTTTTGCAGGCCGAGTGCGCGAAAGCGATGCGGGCGGGAATCACGGCGGACAACGCGGCCGACGTGCTCGTGTTCGCCGCCCGCCAGGACGTCCGCGAGTTGGCCGCCGCCGCGATCGCTTTCGCCGAGGCAAACGGCGGGAAGCTGCGTCTTCTCCTCGCCCCGTCGATCAAATCGTTGAATCGAAGCCAACCGGACGCCTACGAGAAGGTCGTCGTGTGGATGCAATGAGATCCCGTTTGTTTTCGTTGTTTGCTTTGATTGGTGCCCATCTCACGTTGTTATCCGTTTGTCGTTCATCGAATAAAACTGTTTGAACCGTTAATCGGTTTCTCTGTTGTTTGACGATGCTTGAAGCGAAGGTTGGACGGATAAGCACGCGTGTTCAGTTGTTCCTGCTCTGCACTTGGCCAATTTGAGCGGCGGGAGGGCGCGACCTTCATCGTCTTCCGGTGAGAAAGATTAACACAAGGAACGGCAAACTTCTGGGCAAATCCCGAACGAAACATCATTCAAACAAACAGAAAAAAGAACAAGAGACGAGTGGGTCCTTTCCGCCTTAAACAAAAGGATATCGCGACAAGCACCACAACCTAAACGCCTGACAGAAGACGGAAGCAGTGAGAAGAGAGAGCGGAGGGACGACTCGCCGTTGATCCTCTGGCAAAGGGCCGCTCGCTTCTCGCCGGGCGGCGGGAACTCGCCAATGCCCTTCTCTTCTGTGCTGCCGGCGATCTGCGGGCAATCCAGCAATTTCGAGTTATCAGTGAATATTTGACTTGCAGTGGGGAGAAAATCCCGCAGCTTACCCGAGGCTTCAAACTCGACGCGCGTCCACGAGTAGCGGCCGCCCGGCGCCGCGTCGCGCAGCCGCCGGTTGGCGCAGAACTCCGTGCCGCGGCCGTCGCGCCTCGTCGAGCGCGTTCCGTCGGCGAGCAGCCAAAAGAAAACCGTGCTATCGCTGTCTGTCTGCCAAGAAGTCATGTCGTGTGTGAGAGGAGAAATAACTGCTGGACGGGCGAGAAGCAGAGATCCGCGGACGAGCGAATGAAAGGACGTTCTCGTCCTCTGGCAGTCGGGAGCATTAACCAATAAATCGATGTCCAATTCGAGTCTCTCGTGTTCCACCCATCGAAACAACGAGCAGCCGGATCACTCGCATCTCACTGGAGGACCCGGCCGCTTCAGCCAATGGAGACTGCCGGCTCGATCGTGTTGAAGAGCGCGCCGTCCGCTTCCTCGCCGCCCTCGATTCGGAGCGTGCACTCGCCGTTGACCCCCCGTGCGAACAGAGGGGAGGAGTGGCCGCGAGAACTCACTTGACGCCCGCCGCAACGCAGCCCCACAACTCGAGCGGCACCTCGCGCCTTCACTGCAGCGTTACATTCGTCGACGCGCACCTCCACAGGCCGCTGCACAACGGAGCGGTGGGAGAAGAGAGCCGGCCTAGTCACAGCCACGTGTGCACTCGCACGCACTCCTCGAGCCGCGTGTTTGTTCTGCGGATGGTAGAGCGGTTTCCCGCTAGACGGCGGCAGGAGCACGAGGCTGAGCAGGACGACGGCAATCCACTGTGGGGTGGGCATCTCTTCGAGCAGCAGGAGATGAGAGCGGGAAGAACCGAAAGAAAAAGAGGATGCAAAGGGTGAATGCCTGCTTCGATCGAATCGCGTTTGCATGACCGCAGCAGACGGAAGAGCAAACGGCGAATCCTTTCGTTTAGCGGTAGCGCTAGTCGGTCGGAAGCCACGAGAAGGAGCTGCCCGCAGAATTCCTCGTGTGTTGTTCGAGTTGCACGAATCGTTTCGAACGGATCACGGACTTCTTTTCTCTGCAGCCACCCGACTTGTTCTTGAAGACAGCCGACTGCCATTTTCGAACCGTTCCGGCAGACCAATCGAGTGGAACTGCGAAAGGAAAGGGAGCGAACTTGAGCGAGATCTCGCCCACCACACAGGGCTGCCGAGTTCATTCTCGTCGTTGAATTTGCAGGCGAACTGCGAGGCGGCACGCAACAGAAGGACGTCAAAATGGGTGGCTGCGGGAGACGAAGAGAAACGAGTGGCCGTTCTTCAGATCAGCCGGTGGAGCCGCCTTCACCGAATGGAAGTCGACGGAAGCAAGAGAATAACGGAAGGGTAGTCGACGGTAGTCAGTAGCCGCTCACGCTGCGTCCAGCTCAGCAGAAATCAATACTCGATTTCTTCGCCCGACGTGCGGCCGGCGTCTCTCGCTCAGCTCCACTCGGTTTGCCGCGGCTTTAGTCGTCTTTCTTCTTTTGTGCCTTCGAAATGGAAACGTAGGAGGGATCCGCCAACCGCTGAATCGCCGCCGTGCCAATCCATCTGCTTCTCTTTCAATCGCCTTCTTTCGAATTCGCACGAGTTTGCTCGTTAGCTTTTGATTCACGCGTTCGGCGCATGTCACGGAGGATTGCGGGCAATGTATAGCCTTGTTCCGCATTTTTCTCCGTTCCACAATCATCGCTCACGGCCGTGCCGCTCGCCCGCAATCGGCGGTTATCCGACGGTCGTTTGGCGTTCCGTCAGCTTCCAGTCGCCCGCCCGCCCGCTATCCCGTCTTCGGCGCGCTTTTCGACTTGCAGGCGGCCGATCGGCGGCCATCGGCGGGCGAACGCGGACGGCAGCGAACGGCGGCCACTCGAGCGTTGTTCACGCTCTTTGCGCCCCGATTTCTCAACCGCTCGACGCCCGTCCGAGCGCTCGCCCGTTTCTTTCGACCTTTCCGCATCTTCCGCGCGCGTTGCTCTTCTCTCCGCTCATATCCTCCGCTTTCAGGTGGCCGTCGATTCCTGGCCGAAGATGGCGGCCGCGGGCAACCAATCCGCGCTTCTTTTGACCGTCCACAGCGTCGAGTACCGCGGAGTGGACGTCGAGAGCGAGACGATCGAGCTCCCCTTCAACGCGGGCACAAAGTTCAACCTCGTGGTGACGAAACCGGCCGATTCCCTCGTGGTGAACGTCAAGATCGAGGCCGAGGGCTCTGTCGAGAGCTCGGTCGAGGGCGCGCTTTGGGTCGAGAACCAAGAGGGACGCAATTCGATTCCCCGCAAGTTTCCTCGTCCTTGATTCGCTCATTCATTGAGTCTCGATTGCAGGTTGGGACGCGCAGTTCAACACGAACTACCCGGCCGCTCTGTCGCTCAACGACCGCGTGTTCTGCTGCGTGGGGACCGACGAGTGCTCGTTCTGCAAGGCCGAGGCGAAGCAGAAGAAGGACCACGAAAAGGTGTTGGAGTCTCTTCGTTGCCAGGTTTGCCCCTTGTACTCGCCTTCTCCTCATTGTTCAGCTGGAGCAATCGGAGAGCCGTTTGTCCGAGCAGCGACGGCAGGCGGAGAACACGCGGAAGGCGCTGAAGTCCCGCATCCGCCAGCTGGAGCAAGAAGCAGCGGACAACGAGCGCAAGCGGACGACGGCTGCCGAGGAGGTGAGTTCCTCCCAATTGAACACTGGCCTCACTACTCCCGCTTTGTTTCAGAACGGGCCGTCCATTCCGAAGGAGAAGCAGCGGGTCCCCAACGCCGTCTACTCGCTCGTTCGCTACCGGCTGGGCGTCTCCGAGAAGATCGTCCGCATGCTCACGGACGTCTCGACGGCGGGAGGGCCGATCGGACGGGTCGTGACCAGCACTCCGTGCCTCCCGCTCGGTCAACTCCCGCCGCCTCCCTTCCAATCGCCCATCGAGCCCGCGACCGGCGCCCGCCTCGATTTCGACTCATGAGCCTGTCGATTTCAAATGAATTCCCTTCCATCCACTTCTTCCTGTCCCTTCTTCGATTGTTCCTCGTCTCAACTGTTCTACTCGTTCTAATCGTGCTGTACCATCGTTCGGGTGATTGATCGCCGAAAGCGGGTCGAATAAATCGCGTCTTCACGCTCCAAAGGGATTCGTTTCATCGAAGTGGTGGGTTCGATCGTTTGGGTGACTCGTGGAATGAAGTAGTCGCTCGCTGGTGATGGAGTGGACGGAAGGTTTGCAGCAGACGACAAACGGCTCGAGTTGCTTGAAAGATGTCGGGACTTGCGGTCAGCGGGATGGTGCGGAAATCAACGAAGCAAGGGAAACGAATGACCGCTATGCAGCCGAGTGTTTCTTCGTTCGTCGCTTGCTTGCGGAAGTCGTCAAAGAGCGTTTGCACGAGAGAAAAAAAGTCGGCTGGAAGGTCCTGGGCGCGGAGAAGACTCGCCACACGCTCCACGGCAGTCGAGGCCACCGGACGGCGCGAGATTCGTGAGTTGCTTTTAGGTGAATCGAAGCCAAATGAGGACTGCTTTATGCCGCTTATTAAGGGAGCAATCGAACTAAAGAAGTGCGGAACAAAGATGCCGCCCCGCTCGGGGGCGGAAAGGAGTGCGGTCAAGGCGCTCATGCGCAGGTGCGGGGCGGAGTCAAACGTTGAGTTGACGAAAATCCGGAAGTTCGCCGCGATCCCCCACTTCTCGTCCACACGACCGACCGCTTGGGAATGCTCGCGGTCAACGCCGATTGCGTTCCGCCGATCGCAATTGGTGGGAGCCAGGCGACCTTCCGCCCGCTCACCGCTTGGGTCAGTCGGTTCGCAGCGGCAGTTTGATCTCCAGCAGCCATTCGCGCTCACCGCCCACCTTTTTCTCACCTCCGTTCACAATCAGCTTTGTGCTGTCAACTGATTCGCCCGCAGCTTTTTGATTTTCGCGTGATCATTTCGTTGAACTCGCCGTGAATAACTGGAGTTATCTGCGGCTCGAGTGTTCACGTGGGGTTTGCTCTCGTTCGCGCGTTGCACTTCGTACTTACGGCGTCTGATTTTAGACACGTTCTTTTGTTCAACACTGCTACGAATGGCGGCGGGAGAAGTGAAGGTCGAAACCGATGGAGAGCTGGGAGGCGGCACTCCGCTTGACGTGAGTCCTTTCTCTTATTTTGACATTATTTCCACCGCTCGCAGCGAATTTGCGGCGTGTGCGGCGTTCAACTGCAGAACGCAAGAAACCGGGAGCAGCACGAGAAGTGCCACGGACGCGACTGGCGCTGGATTTGCGCCGTTTGCCGTGTGCCCTGCAGGTGGCCAAACCAGCGAGCTCAACACGAAGAGAAGACGCATGGCTTCCGGCGGCACGAGTTGGACTGCAAGAATCCGCACCCGATCAAACTGCTCAAGGTTCGCGGCTGCTCGTTGTTCTCTTTGTCTACACTTTTGTTCAGAGTCAACTCGCGGCCCTCTTCAACGTTGGCAACAAATTGGTGGACTCGCAGGCCTATGCGATCTCTTCGGCCGCCATCAACTCGAGTTCGATGGAAGAAGAGGCGTCGATCGCCGACCTTGAGGAACTCATGCGCACAAAAGACCACCGGTCGTCTAAGCTTGTTCGTTTTTTCGTTGTATTCTCAACGCTTACCGTCGTTTTTTAGCCGCCCTGCGAGATCTGCGGAATGGCGGGCTTCCTCGCTGCGCACCTTCGCGAGGCACACGTCCACTACCACGAACGTGCGGACGGCTTTAAATGTTCGCTGTGCGGCGTCAGCAGAAAGTACGCATGCCAGCGCAACTTTCATGAGCGAAGAGTGCACGGCTTCGAACGTTACGAAGAAGATGAGGACCGTAAGGAAGGCATCATGGTCTTGTCCGTAAGGGCTCGCACTATTTTCCGTTTGCACATTCGTTCTTTAGAAACACTGGAAGCTTTTCCGTCAGGTCGGCACGAACATCAAGGCGCTTCAGCAGACGGCGGTGACCAGCAACACTTCGCGTCCTGTCCCGGCCTTGCTCTGTAAGAAGACAGACTGCAAGAGGAAGAAGCGATCCGCCTGCTCGTCCACCTTCTCTCGCGCCAAACGGCGGCGTCGATCCCCGTCGACCTCGAGCAGCGAAGGCGAAGAGGACACCGACCGCGAGACAATTGCGTGGGATCAGGACGAAGACGAGGCCGAAGAGGCGGATAGCGACGACCAGACTGATGCCAACGGGTCGCCCGCCGGCCACGAGGTGCAGTCGGTCTCCGAGCCCGTGACGCCCGTCCAATTGCCGCTCATCCAAAAGACCGACCAGCCGACTGCCTGCACGGAGGTATGTTCTCCGCTCTCTCTTCTCAACTCGCCTAGTTGTTCCAGCTCACGGAGCCGCAGGATCGTCTGTTAGCAGGCCAATCGGTGTCCGACGGCGTGCAAGCCGTGCTTCACGCGCACATCCGAGAACTGGAGGACAAACTCGGGGAGAAGGACGGCAAGTTGGCTGCGGAGGCACAAAAAGTGAGTTCTTCGATCATCTATTTTGCTTCTATCTGCTGCTGGTCTTAGGTCCTCGCCCTGCAGTCGAAGATCATCGAATTAGAGACGAAATGCAAAGAGGAGCGGCGGGCACGCGCTGAGATCTGCGACGAGGTTCGTCCCCTAGCCTCCGCCAAACACTCGCCGTCTTTCCAGAACGAGGACTTGCTCGAGAAGATCGACGAGCTGGAGTCGACGGTCGCTCGCTTAGAGGCCCAATGCGAAGAGTTGCGGAAGAAGGCGAGCGACGCGGAGGAAGCGGCCGCCGAGGAGCTCAAGCGGAAGGTTCGTTCTCGCTTCTACACCCCACTTCTTTCTGCTTCTTTAAACGGACAAGCTGAAGACGAAGCTGAAGAAGCAGGAGGACCGCGATGAGGCGAGGATTCAGAAACTCGAAGTCCAAAACCGAGAGCAGCAGGAGGAACTGGAGAAGACGGCGGCCGAATGGACGCGGAAGGCGGCGGAGTTCGAGAAGCAGGCGAGTTCACTTCGCTTCCTCTTCTTTTCATTCAATTGCTTCTTCAGATCCAAGAGGTCACCTCGGAGAAGGCCGCCCTGCTGGTGAGTCCCTCCACTCTCCACTTCGTTCACTCCCCTTTTTGCAGGCCGACTGCACGGAGCTGTGGAAAGCGGGCGTGTCCGACGGGAACGCCGCCGATCTGCTCGTGTTTGCCGCCCGTCATGACGCTCGCGAACTCGCCGCCCACGTGCTCGAGTGGGCGGAGGCAAACGGCGGCAAATACAAACTGCTTGCGGCCGCCCCGATCAAACGAGTCGTCCAAGAGGAGCCGCACCTCTACGGGAAGATCGTCGAGTGGATGGGCTGAACAGGACCGCTCGTCTAACCGATTGTCCTACCGCTTGTTGTTGCCGTCGTGAATAAAACTCGTTGTCTATTAGCACACGAGCATTCATTTCGTCGCTTGTGCAACAATCAGTGAACGCAGACTGAACTTCTCGCTCCCGCTGTTCTCGCACGAACGTTTGGACGACGCTGGATCCCACCGCTTTGCTGCTCGGAAATCTATCGGTCTGGTCGCGCTTCATCCACTCGACGATCCGCTTGTACGCGGCGAGCTCGGCGGAAAGGAGAGACTGGACGGGATCGGCGAGCAGCAGGCCCAACCGCCCGCCCACCTTCCCGCCCGTCCGCTCCGCGAATTCGATCGCGAGTTTGCTCAACCGGCTGTCGTCGTCGCGGGCGGCCGGCGCGAGCTGTTCGGCGACGTCCTCCGCCGAAACGTCCGCGCGGATCACGTCGATGCAGGCGGCCTGCAAGAAGCGAGTAAGGGAAGAAACAAACACGAGGAACTCACCTCCAATGCGGCCATTTGGAAGCGGCGGGCCACGCGGTACAACTCTCAGGCATAATCCTTCTGTCCTTCCAACTGTTCGAAGTACAGACGCCCGATCGTCCGCTCGGCGGCCGCCGCCCGCAAGCCCTTCTCCGCGAACTTCGTCTTGTGGGGAGCCGCGGCGGATTCCGCGGAGAAGAAGGCCGAGTGCAGGGCGGGGACGTTCTTGTGCACCTGCAAGTTGAAGAGTGCTGGAGCGTCCCCGGCCGTTCGCTGGGATCTCCCGACCGTCGACGAGCAAGCGGAAGTTCGTCAGAAATGGATTGTGGGCTGCCCGAACTTCTCGTCGGCCGCCGCGTGTTGCTGCCGCAGTCGCTCCACCGCCGCCTTGAGCTCGCGGTTCTGAACGAGGGGATGAGTGGAGGGAAGCACTGCACCCGCTCATCTCTTCCTCGACCGCCGCCAATGGTCGCTTCTCGGCGGCCCCTTCGACTTCCGGCTGCTCGACGAGCAAGCTGCTCAATTCCTCGAACGAACAAATGATTAGTTGTGCTCTAGTCGAGAATGAAATCGCCCAGCGAAGCGCTAAGTCCTCTTCTTCCGGCGCTTCCTCGGCCGCCCACTCCTCGGCACACAACGGGCACGCGTCGCTCCAGACGGCACACTGGACGCTCCATTCGTCGGCCGTGTGAAAAGGAAGCGCTTCTCACTGCAAACAGGCATTCGGCGAAGAGAACTCGCTTTCTTTCAGCTTCCTCCCGCCGTCGTCTGCGGTCCACACGGCGGCCGTCAGCCCCGTCGCGTCGCCCTCCACGGCGATCCGCAGCGTCCGCACGCCGGCGAGCGAGTGGCCGGACGGAAGGGGAGCTCGAGCGGCGGGCTTTCGGCCGTCGTGTCCGCCTGTCCGGCTTCGACGACAAAAAGGAGAGCAAACAATTGACCATTTCGGGTGGGGAGCGAGCGGAAAGCAGAGCGAGCGGCTGGCGGATTGATCGAGTGGTGAGTGGACGAAGGGCCCGCGTGGTCGCCGCTGTCGATCGTCGGCCTTCCCGTGCGGCCAGCGGAATCCGCAGCGTCTGACCGCGAGCGCTCCCAAGCGGCCGCCCCGAATGGACGGAGCGGCCGAGTGACCGCCGCAATCGCTCCTTCGGTTCAACGTCCACTTGAACGAGCCGACTCTCTCGCTCGTCCACCAACTGGACGATGCAACTCGTGTGTGGCGAGCGCAGCAGAAAGCGAAAGACGCCCGAATTTTCCGCTTTGTGTGGGTGGGCGTGCTGCAAGGCGGTGGGTGCATGCGGGAAGAACCAAGCGAATGGGCGAAGACGGCTCTCTCCTTTCTTGTTCGTGTGCACTCTCTCGCCCAACGACGCACTTCGGGGAACACTCGGCGCCCGGAATGTTCTGACTGGGTGTCGCGCTCTCCGCCTCGGTCACGTGCCTGCTGCTGGAGCGGACGTTCGCCCTCTGGCGCCCGCTCGAATTCAACCCGCAAAGTGGGGGCTTCCTTGCGTTCACGCTGCTCCTGATGGCGGCCGGCGGCTCGGTGGCGGCTGGTGCCCGAACGGACGCGCAAGTGGCCGCCGCCCGCTTCTTTGCCGTCGCCTTCGCCCGTCGCTTGCGGACGATCCGAAACAGCAGGGCGCTCCCGCCGAGCAACAACACACGCGTCAGCACCACGAGCAAAGAAAGGAAGTGAGCGAAAAGGCCGCGGAACTCACATGACCAATGCCAGCAACACGCCGCTCAAGCCGCCCTCCTTGTGCTCCTCCGGCAACGCCACCGGCACGTCGGTCGTCGAAGTCGAAGGCGTCGTTGTCGTCGTCGTAGTGCTCGTAGATGTGGACGCGGTCGTCGTCGGTTCGAGAGTCTGAAGCGGCCATTTAAAAAAGCGAAACGGAAGGAAGACAAACGGTAGTGGTCGTAGAGGATCGACGTGCTGGTGCTCGTGCTTGTCGAAGTGATCTACACGGAGAAGAGCTGAGCAGGCGGCAAACAAGAGAATTCCGCACAGCGCTCGTAGTCGTTGGCTCAGGCGTCTTAGAGGTCGTTGTAGATGTGCTCGTGGACGTCGTAGTCGTCGTACTTATCGAGGTGGTCGTTGTGGTCAGCTGGGCGCGTCTCCGCCGTCGACCCGCATCCCAACGGTCGTCTTCACGTGCCCGGGCGTGTCCACCGGCCACTTGGACGTGGCGCCCGTGTTGCTGAGCTTCGGACCCGTGGGCTCGCTGTCGCCCGCCACAAGGTTCCCGTGGCCGTCCAGTCGGAAGAGCGCCCAATCGAAGAAGTCCACCTTCGTGTTCCCGTTTTCTGCAAGCAGCCGATTGGAGCGGAGAGAAAGCGGGAACTCACTGAAGAAGAGGTGCCACTTGTACTCGTCGCCTTCCGTCGAAAAGAACATCTCGCACGTTCCGATCGTCACCGTGAACCTGCGAGAAGAGTGAACAGAAGGAAACAGGGAGAACTCACGTCGATTTGACTTTCGGCTGCACGTAAACGAAAATCTCCGAGCTCTCGTCGAACTCCACGTTCCCCTTCGTGTTCGCGCCCTTGAGCAGGTGTCTGCAAGAAGCGAAAGGTGAACAGAAGAAAGGGAAAGGAACTCACAAGAGCTGCCGATTGCCCGTCGTCTTCTTCTGCACGCACGCCGGAAAGTCGGCTGCCGCACGGCCGAACACGACGGCGAGCAGCAGGCCGAGCGGCAGCTACGAGCGGCCCATCGGAGCGGAGCGGCAGGAAGCGGAAGGAACAGGCTGCCGTCCGCGAATGAGGTGGAAGACGGAACTGCAGCTTCGTGCACGTCCACTTCTCGCTTCCGATCGTAATTTGCGTGCGTGAGTTAAAAACCTCATCGCGTCACCCGAAAGAATTACTCGGATCCATTGGGTCGTCGATTAACCGTGCACCCGTTCATAACTACTTGCTTCATTCACGAGGCTAAGCTACAAGTCACAACACAAGGCGGGGGAAAAGGGGAACCAGTGGGCAGGGAGACGGCCGGCCGACCGACTGGCGAACGAGCGGCCAGCGGGCGGAACAGCGACGGGGAAAGTGGGCGGAGCGAACGGCGGGATTTAACACGTGAACGCAACGATCGGTTCTTGTTTAGCCGTCGAGAAGGCGGAAGACGGGGAGAAGGCGAACGCAATCTGAATTTGCATCGACTCGAAGCGGTCGTGTGCAAATCCGCGGGTACAAAAGGCGCGCCGCAGCGGCCGGGCGCCCACTCGTTGCCGCCACCCGCTGCGCGGAACGCTCCCCTCCTCCGCGTCCTCCCGCCTCGTCCTCTCGCTCCTCGCCGCCCCTCCGTCTCGAAGATGAAGCTGCCGGCCGTCGTCGTGCTCCTCTGCGCGCTGCCGCTCGTCCGCTCCGACGGCGCCAACCAAACGGCGTTCGTAGCGAGCGGCCCTAACGTGTGAGTCCTCTCCATCTCGTTGTTCCGTCTCCTAATCGCTCCTCGATTGCAGCAAGTACGCGGGAACTTCGAAGGAAGACAAGGCCGAGTTGGTGTTCAAGGACAAGTCCTTCACGTCCACGTGGGATCATCCTGTGAAGAAGGGGACCAGCGTCGGGTATGTCTCTTAGCCATCCTGCCTTATCGCTGATTGCTGTATTCAGTTTTTCGATGCACTACGGAACTTGCGTGCTCGAAGGCTCGGTCGTGGCGACTGATCAATACGCTAAGATCGACACCGGTCAGCAGTGGTGTGTGCTTGTTAATCCGTTGTTTTTAAGGCCAGGGCCCGCAGGAGTACTACTTCCCCGTCACGATCAAGGGAACCGAGAGCAAGGTCACGATCTCTGGTGGCAAGCGCTCTTCGGACGGTACACCGAGCAAACCGCCCCTGGACTCCGCTCCGTGCAAGCTCTTCGCCGAGAAGGGCGGGCAGCAAGTGGTGGACGTTTCCATCACCCTCGACAACGAGCTGCCCGACCTGACGGCCACCTTCGTGAGTTCCCACCATCCTCCCTGCTCATCCTCTTCGCTTGCAGATCGGCGCCAAGATCTACAACAAGGACGAGGAGAAGGCGGGCACTGCGGGCTTCCCCGGCTGGCTGATCGCGGTGATCGTCGGGTGAGTCGCCCCTCTCGCCTATCTTCCCTTCATCCCCCGTCCGCTTGCAGTGGGTCGCTCCTCGCCCTGCTGCTGAGCGGAAGCAGCGCGGCGGCGGCGTTCGTGTGCATCCGCCGCAAGCGCGCCGCCGCTCGGCAGACGCCGCGCGCTGGCGACGTGGAGGGCGGCCGGCCGGTCGGCGCCTCCCGGCAGCTGAAGACGGCCGAGGCGAAGACCAAGAGCCGCAAGAGCCGCAAGGAGGGCGCCGCTTCGAAGACCAAGGACGGGGCCGAAGGCGGCAGCAAGACGCCGGTCGGCAACAAAAGCGAAGGCGAAAAGAAGCCGCCGACCGCCGCCAAGTCCGTGGACAAGCCGGAGCCCGCCCACGCCGCCACCTCGGACGCGCCCACTCGCAAGAACAAGCAGAAGCCGGCCGACGAGCCGAAGGGCGTGGGCGTGGCACCGCTGCCCCTCGAGGGCACGCAGGCGGACTCGAAGACCTCCGCCGTCAAGCTGACGCCGCGCCAGATCCCGAGGACCAAGAAGGCGGTGAGTTCTCCCACACTCCCTTCCCGCTCACCCCTTTGCTCGTTTCAGCAGAAAATCGCCGACGGAAACCTTAAGGCGAAAAAGGGCGACTATCCCACGGCAAGGCTCTCCATACCTCCTTATCCCCACCTTGTTCCTTGCAGATGGACGACGTCCTCTCGGACTGGAATTCGGAAAAGGACGGCGACAAGAAGGGCGCCAGCAAGCGCCCCAAGAAGCAGGAGTCGACCACGAAGAAGGGCGACGGCACGGCCGCCACGCCGGCGGACACTCCGGCCGCGACCACACAGGCGGGCACTCAAAACGAGCTGGCGTCCGAGGACAACACGCAGAACCCGACCGCGTGACGACGAGCGGACAAGCGGATCGATGGTCCCATTCTTCCCTTCCTTCTTCTCTTTTCCGTCCCCCATTTCTCTGTCCCCTTTCCCTTCTTCCCGTTGTACGTTAGCCGCATAAAACGAGGCGAAAACCGGGGTCTTGGTTGCGAACTGCAAATAAAAAAACGAATGTGGTGTCTTCTTGTTTCCTGTAGACATGCTGGAGCGTCCGGAGATTCTCTGCTTGACTGCCCCAACATTCGATCGATCGAGTCGACGGTCTTTTGGAGACAACGGTTGCTCACTCGTTAGCTTGCCACTATTCTGTGGACAAGCCGCTGGCATCTTGAGGTCAGGCCGACGAAACCTAGTAGCCGTTTCAACGACAAGTCAGAAAGACTCTAACAATTATTAATTTATTCAACAACAAGAGACGAGCTCACGGAAGATGCCGCCAGCCGGCGCGGCGAAGACCGCAGGAGCGGCGGTCGGCGAACGGCCGGCATTTTTCGCCCCCAAACGACGCCGCCGACCACAAGGAAGACGATGAGGACGAGCAGCTGGACGGGGATTCCTCGTTGTTGATTGACCGAGAGAGCTGAACGAGGAGAAGGAGAGGAAGATGTGGTTGGTGCAACTTCCGCGTACTCGCCAAAGTCCCCAAAAGCCTGAAAAAAAGTGGGTGAAAAAAAGTGTTTCGATTGTCGGACGCACACGAATGTTGAAGAAACCGACCGTTCCGTTGTGCTCGAAGCGGACGCTCGTTCGCACCATCCGCCCGTCGACGGCCGTCCGCAGCCGCTCGTCGCCGCACAACACCTGCCCGCTCTTCCACGCCTGCAGTTGGCCGTTAAGCAGCAGACCGAGGTACAGTTCGTTTGTGTACGGGAACTTGTTGGCGCCTGAAAGAACCGGATGAGGGAAGAAGGAGAAGACGAACCGATGGCCACGTTGGGGCCCACTCGCTTCAACTCCAGCGTGCAGTTCGCGTCCCCGACCGTCAGCTTCGCCCTAAACGCGAGGAATTCTTGAGCGAGTGGATGGTCGTCGACAACGAAGCGGTGGCCGCCGCTCGTGGCGTCGCGCCCTGCGGCAGCCGGCCGATTTGAAGCTCGGAGCGAAGCATCCCGCGCGTGATCAGCCGCCCGCCTCTCGCGACTGCCGCGCGTGAGTGCGACCGTCGCCGTGGACGCGCTCCTCACCGCCGCCGGCTACCGCGTGCTGCTCGGCCGTCGCCGCGTTCAGTAGCGAGTCGTTCGCCCGTTCAGTCGGACGTCGATCGCGTAGAAACGAAGCGGGACTCCGAGTGAAGGTTGGTGCGCACTGCGCGGCGGGTTGAAACTTCGAGCCACCTACAGCGATCGATCCATCGACGCGATCGGCCTTTTATTCTTCAGCGACAAACCGACGCGACGCCCAAGTCCACCGATTGGCCCATTTACGGCGGAAACAAAAGCTAGTGGACCGATTTGGAGTGTTCAAGGTCAATCGGAGGAGAAGATCGGCTGCTTGATCGATTGTTGCCTTGATCTACATCTTTCCATCTGGTTGTTCGTTCGGTACTATGCTTTCAAAGGACGAACAGCGGAAATCGTCTTGCGATCGACCCTTGGTTCGATCAACTGTCATCTGGATCGCAGCGAATGCCGGCTAGTTCTATCGTCGGCGGCCGCACAGATGTTCCGAATGGCTTTGCGGCGTTCGTTCGAATGAGAATGTGCTCCGCGAAAATTGCGGCCGGCTACACTGCGAGTGTTCTGCGATCCGTGCGCGCACGCGGTCCATTGCGGACTGCCCGGCGCCACGGAATTTTCGTCCAGGAAGTGAATGGACGTTGTTTTTTCGCCTCTTGCCGCCCGTCATCGACCGCCCGTCTGATGGGCCGTCCAATTTGCGAGCGGCTCGAGCGAAAGCGATTTCCACTTGCACGTCGTTGTTCACCGCTGCAGACGGTCCATTAGACGGCGGAGCGGCCGCAAATGCTCCTCGCGAATTGCGGCGATTCGCGCTCGCCTTTCGTCCGTCGCCGCCATCGCGTCTTCGAAAAGTCAACTTCTTTTCTCTGTTCAATTTGTTGCGCGCATTTCACCTTCGTGTTTCAAACTCTAAGCAAACGTCGACCTGCTTATTCGTCCCTGTTTGCAGGAATTCATCCGCTTGACGAATTGCCCAATTGCGCCGACGTCCATCAAGCGAGTAGTCTTTTTGATCATTGATTTGCATCTCGCTTCAGGTCAACAGCATGTCTTCGGCGAGTACGTGCGTGGATTGGACGGACATCCCCCGCAAGCTCGAGGCCGCGTGCACCGGCCGCTCGGACTTCGCCGCCCTCTTCCGCGAGCTGTCGGCCGCCTCCCTCCGCCGCTTCGATCACGCGCCCAAGTGGCGAGAGGAAGCGCAGCAGGAAGCGGCCCGTCAGCAGTTGATCGAGCAGATGAACGCGACCTTCGAGCGCTTCAACAAGCTGAACGACGCGATGGCCGCCTTCCTGAAGGCCAAACTGGAGGCCTTGGACGCGAAAGAACGCTTCGAGTTCGTCGAAGCGGAATGCCCCCGTCAGATCGACGACAGCCCGCTGGTGGCGAAGATCGCGGCGGCCACGAATCCCGACGAGAAACAGCGCCTCATCGACGAGCAAAGCGCCCACAAAGAGCAGATGCTGCAGCAACTCCAACAGCACGTCGTCAAGCAGAGTTCGGACAAGAAAATGGACGTCTACTCGTCGAAGTTGGACGAAATGTACCGCGAGTACAAGGAGGCCGACAAAGAGTGCGTTCTTCGATCATTTTTCGGCTAATCATCGACGGTTGCCGCAAATCCTGGGAACTGGAGGGCAACATCCTCATGGCCCACCACCGCGGCAATACGCTCGGAAATGTTGGAAATACGCATTGAATTCTCTTCGAAGTCTTCTCGTTTTTGTGTTGACTCCTGCATTTCGTCGAAGTTGTGTCTACGAATGAATCAGCAGTTCTGTTGGTCTGCGAGGGCCCGATTGAGTCGAAAAAGATTGAAGAATGCCTGTTTCTTGCCAGTTTCGCATAGCAGAAAGATGCCGCGGGACTGCCTTTCAAAGACCTCGCTCGACCAAGTCGAACGGCTCGTCGACGGGAGTGGTTTCTGATGATCGCTAACGGAAGCAAGAGCACTTCCAAATGACCGCCCGCTCACTCGCTTTCCATTCGAAGAGTGCGGTCGCCAGTGGTGCTCGGCGAGCGTGCTCCCACTGGCGGCCTTCGCGGGCGCCTTCTGCTCGCACGCTCACCGGTCGCTGCACATCGGCTGTTTTGGTTGGACTACTGCCCGCGCCCAAACGAAAGTCGGAGCAACATCCGATAGACGGCCGACTGTTGGAAAGCGGCGAGGCTTTCGATCCACCTACCTCGCACACGGGCGACGGCTTGGGAATGCCCGCGGTAAGACGCCGTCGATTGCGCCGAGTGAGAGTTAGGCGGCGTCCTCCACCCGCTTGCCGCTCGGTCAATCGGCTCGCAGCGGCTGTGCGTTTGGATCACTCGATTCTTTTGCTTCGCGTTTTTCTCCAAAGCCACCGAATAATGAACTCCTGTCCCCATTTCGCTATCATTTCGCTTCCGTTGGTCCAACGTCAGGACGGCAAGAGCGCGGCGCATCCGCTCAGTTTCCGCCCGAACACGAAATGCCGCGTTGAAGTGTGCTGAGGGGCTCGTTCTCGCTGGACGCCACGGTTTCGTTGGAGGGCGACGTGCGGGGTCTGACGGCGAACGTTTGGGGCGAAGACCACACGGGATATGTGTTCAGTTTGCGTTAGTCGCTTGAAAACCTTTCCGTTCAACTCGTTTGATTGCAGGAACAGACGTGAAGTGGGGCGCGCCGAACACGATCTACATGATGTCTCCGCTTCGCCGCGTTCGCTGCGGAATTTGGAGCGAGGACCGCGCGAACTGCAGATGTCGACAGAACTCGACGGAAACGAAAGACTCCAAAAAAGCGGCGGAGAATAGGCCGCGCGCAAATGAACCTGCGAATTCGAAGGTCGCAATTCTCCGTGTTTTGTTCGTTTTACTGTTTTGATTGCCTTTTAGATGGATCGTACGGAGAAGCGCGCATCCGAACGACAGCTACAAGCGGACACCATTGAAGAGGAACTTCGGTTCCGCATTCGGCAGGTGGAGAAAGAAGTGATTGAAGAGAAGATGAAACGATCGGCGGTAGAGCGAAAAGTTTGTGAATTTGATCGATGTTTTGTTCGAGTCGACGTTTTAGAACGATGCTTTGAAGTGGACGACAACCGCTTTAGAAACGACGTGCAAGAAGCAACAAACGGCACTTGATGCAGCAGCCGCACTGAAGGCGGCAATGCCGCGCGAACAGTCGGCCCTTGCCAATGAAGTTGGTTCCCTTTGCCGTCCGATCATTGCTTTTGTGTTTAGATCGAAGAGTTGAACTCGAAACTGAAGCAAGAGCGAACGCGCGTCTTCACCCTCCAACGCGATCTCCAGCGCCAACTCGACGAGCAGCAGCATAAGGACGAGGAGATGAACGTTTTGAAGACGGAGCTGCAGCAGCTCGAGGGCCGCGTGAGTCCGAAGGATCACTGTTGATGATCTCACTGCTCGTTTTAGAGCAAGCAGTTGAAAGAGGAGAACGGAATGCTGAACTCTAAGCTCTCCATCTTCCAGCAGGAACAGAAAGTGGCCGAAAAAGAGGAGACGAACAAGAGTGCCCTGTCGGTCCTCCCGGTCGAGTTCTGGTCGATGCAACAAGCGGGCCACTTGACGGACTTCCGCTTGCTGGTCAGCAAGGAGGAGATCAAAGTGGGCAGTCGTTAACACAAGCAATCATTCCGCTTCGCTTGTTGCAGGTGCACAAACTCGTTCTGGCTGCGAAAAGTGACTTCTTTGCGGCCGAGCTGCGCTCAAATCCGGGCAAGACGGAGCACGTGGTCGACGGGATCGAAGCGGCGGTCCTGAATCGAATGGTCGAGTTCGTGTATCGTGGACGACTGGAAGGGATGGAGACGGATGCCCGCGGACTGTACGTGGCCGCTCGCCGCTTCCAGATCGCTTCGTTGAGCGTGGGTTCCGTCCACCCCCTTCCTTCTTATTCATTCGTCCAGGCCATGTGCGCGCGCGTGTTGAAGGCCGACTTCTCGGCGGAGAACGTCGCCGACATCCTCGTGTTGTCCGCCCGCAACGTCGACCGCGTGTTGGGCGATTTTGCACTCGAATTCGCCGAGACGAACGGCGGCAAGTACAAACTGCTCGCGGCCGCCCCGATAAAATCGCTCGTCCGCAACGAGCCGGACACCTACGAGAAGATCGTCGAATGGATTGAGTAGCGGGCTGTTTGTTGGTTGTTGTATTAAATAAACGAATTTGGAAGGAGGCGATGGTCGATGAGTGTTGAGCTGAACGGTTGGACGCGTCGTTTGCAGCGGGAATAGCGGCGCAGACGCGCCCTTTTCGGCACCCTCGCTCCTCACTTCTCGGCGTTCAGCAGTTCAGAAAGACAAACGTCTATCTGCTCTTTTACCACATCACAAGCACGCGACCGGTTCGAAGAGGCTCAAAAGAAAGACGTCGAAGTAGAAAGCGTGTGTTTATGCTTCAACCCTAACTCGAATAAATAGGACATGATAACAAGAGTGTCAGGAGGAGTACATTGACTACTGAACGCTTCCCAGTCCGATCAGAATGCGGACGCCATTGTGGACGAGCGAGCCCGTGGGGGGCGATTTTGAGTACAGGGGCCACGGGATTTCGCCCTCTTGCGCACAATTGAGCTGTGCGAACACCTGCTCGCGGCTCGCGTGTTGCCAGTTCTTCGAAATGAGCAGATGAGCCGGAACGAAAAAAAGAGACGAACGGAGTCCTCGAAGAAGATCCGCAACTCGCCGCTCCCCCAAGTGAAGCCCGCCCGTCCCATCGGCGCGGCGAACTTTTTCGCTTTCTCCACGATGCGCTCCATGCGTTTCAAAACCGAAGTTCCCTGTCCAAGGCAGCGTCTGATTAAGCGATAACCGAATTCACTCACCTCAAGACGGACAGCGTAGGATTCGTGGCAGAAGAGCTTGAAGTGGTCGTTGATGGAACGCACGTGGCGGAGAGCTTGCGGAGTCCCACATTCCGCGTCATTCTCGGTCCGAACGTGGAGCTCCTGGAGGTGCTCGTTCCGCAAAAGCGGTCCGCAGTCGTGCAGCGGATGGAAGTGAGAGGACTCGTTCCGCGTCCGAAAGGCAATTGCGATGCGATGCGACTTCAATCGGAGGACGTCCGCAATGTCTGAGAGAGAAGGATCGAATGAATGAAACGATTTCAAACATCTTTCACTTACACGAATGCTGGCCAACATCGTTGTAGAATTCGACAGATTCGAGCGGAGTCTGCCGCTTCCGCAGCATCGTCGCGATCCCAAAACTGTCGGTCTTCACGCTGATGATCCGGTCGGGCAGCGACTCGACCAGGAAGTGCGCGAACGAGTGCTTGAGGCTCCCCGCGGTCAAGCGGATGGCCGCCAAGTTCGGCAGGGCTGAAACGAGCAGGCGGATGAAAAAAGAAACCAACGGCGGGCGACTCACTTTGCAGCTCCGAAAGTTAAATGATCGGCTGGGGTTGCCCATTCTTCCAGCCGTCATTCCAGGTTGATTCCTCATTCGTGCCACAAACTCCTAGCTTTTCGCTTCCTCGCCCGCCGGTCTTCCCCCTCGCCCGCTCCCCGCCCGGCCGCTCGCTCGCTCACGACTGACGGCTTGACTCTTCTTTATTCATCGGGACGAGCGGCTTTTAAATGCGGACTGAAAGGGCGGAGCAAAGAGAAGAGAGAGAGAGAGCAACGAGCCCGTCTCTTACACCTTCCCCTTTTGGAATTAGAATCGTCCTCGATTCGAACCAAAGAGGACAGAGATGAGAAGAGAGCAGAGGCATGGAGGAGGGCAAGCAAAAGAAACACTTGCAATGCGGTCAGCCTTGCTTGCTTCGCTCAACGCTTGTTGTGAAGCGAAAGTTCAAGAGAAAAAGGCATTGAAATGGAATCTTCTTGTGACTGCCTGCACAAGGTGGGGGTCCAAATGGACCGCACTCACAATGGACGTCTCCATACGTTCACTTGAAGCAACTGTGCTCGAACGCAGCTTGCGGTTTGCTGTTTGAAGGGGCTTGAGTAGAATCATGCATCTCCAGGCGAAATCAAAAGGACAGACGTTCAATGAAACGAGCAGCAAAGTTTAAAAGGCTGTGAGAGAGTGGGAGTAGCTGTGAGAAGAGCGGACAAAATATACATTGCATCGGAGATTAACGAAAGCAGAGCAGTTTACATACATGAGGAGGAGATTACAAGTGATCGAGTTGACTTGATTGAATTCGAATTGATCTGATTGCTCTCGAAGTCGCCGGTTTGCTCGGATGACGCTTGACTGGAGCGGAGATTCGTTGGGCTCTTGACCATCGACGGCGGGATCTCGTGCGGGAGCGGATGTTTGCGTGCTGCTCCTCGTGCTGGCCATTGCGTTGGTCAGCTGCTGGATCCTCGCTGTTCTCCATCAACGGGCGAGTCGTGGCTGAAACCAAACGAATTAGTGATGTTGGAGTTGAATCCGACCTGCTCCTCCTTTCCCCTGTTTTGTGACCCTTTTTTTTGAGCTTGCAAGAAGCGAACTGCTGGAGAACAACTTGCTGCCGAGAATTCAGATACTCGGCGGGTTTGAGTTAGGTCGCGTTTGCTTTTGAAAAAAAGGACGAATTTCCTGCTTCTTACCTGGACTTACCGCTGGGAATTTATGCCTTGCGTGAAAGGGAAAAGTAAAAACATTTTGCTTGCTGCTGCTTGTCGTTCTCTTGCTGTCTGCTGCCTGCAATGCTTGAGCATGTTCCTTTGTGCTGCATGTGAACAGTCGAGCTCGTTGAGGCGATTGTGCTTACTTGGACATAACTTTTAAAGGTCGCATGTTTACGTGCGTTTTGACATCCAACACGACGAAAATCCGTTGTTTCGTCGTCTTGCGGCATGAAATTGGACGAATTGACGGGCAAACGATCCTCGATCGCTTGCTTCGTTTCTTTCGGGCGCGTCGACGCCGCCGTCCTGCTCGGCTTGCTTTGCGGAATGCGGATTTCGGGCGACGAAAATCGACGGCTTGCGTGTCCCCCGCTTTTCGTTTTCTGCGAGCGAAAACAAAGCGGCGTGAATCATCCGTCTGCGGTCAAATCGCGCTCGGCCGGCCACTGCGGCGTCGCAAAACGGAGCGGACGGGCAAGCGATCGAAAACCACGAACGTGCACGTCGTCGAATGCGGACACAACTTGCAACGAACCGCAAATAGAAGGCATGAAGCTTGCGCTTTACGCGGCATTTTGCTTGCGCATGTTCTTCTGCCGGACGGATTGCGAACTTGTGTCAGCACGAGTCCTGACTTGTCTTGCGCGGGTTGCTGGAATTTACTCATGACATGCGTACAAAACGAAGCAAGTGGACGAGAGGAGTCCACTACTTGCTCGGATGACTAGAATAGAAATGTCGGCGAGACTGCTGCAGACAGTCTGTGCAAACCGGCTTGAGTACATGCTGCTTGCTGACGCGACGAACTCGCGTGCTAAAAACGGTTAAAAACGAGCCGATGATAAAAAAGCTTGCAGAGGTATTTGGAACCCAGAGATCAAAAGTGTGAGAGTCTTCGCGCGTCGATCGTTTCGAAAACAAGCGGCGAACGGAGGCGATTTGGCGTCTTGCGGAGAAAAGAGCGTCACCTCCCGCGGGATCTCTGCGCTCACGGCTTGCATTTGCACTCGAAAAGAAATCAAACGCAAACACGTGTAGGTACTCGAAACGCGCCGACAAGACACGATCACGAACGAGTCGTCCCGCGGGAATGTGGGGCACAAAATAATGAGGACAAGGGCAGTTGGACACTTTTAAGCTGCCCGGATCGAGTGGTGCCTCACTCGCTGCTACCAGTTAAATGATCGGCTGGGGTTGCCCATTCTTCCAGCCGTCATTCCAGGTTGATTCCTCATTCGTGCCACAAACTCCTAGCTTTTCGCTTCCTCGCCCGCCGGTCTTCCCCCTCGCCCGCTCCCCGCCCGGCCGCTCGCTCGCTCACGACTGACGGCTTGACTCTTCTTTATTCATCGGGACGAGCGGCTTTTAAATGCGGACTGAAAGGGCGGAGCAAAGAGAAGAGAGAGAGAGAGCAACGAGCCCGTCTCTTACACGAAGCGATTTTCATCCACGCGTGTACTTCGTCAAACGACTCACCGCTCGGATTGCTGTACCACGTGACGTTCATCTCGGTCACTTCTCGGTTGAGACGAAGGAGAGCCGCGATGCCGTCGACCGACTCGGCGAGGTAAAAAGGCCAGCGACCGGATTTGGTCAGCTCCAGCTGCCCAAACTCGAAGACGATCTCCGCCGCTCCGAAGTCCACCACGTCGAAGAACGAGTGCAGCCAGCGGCGGTTGACGAGCAGGACGCGGACCGGCGGTTTGTCGTCCTCGTCCGCGAAGATCATGTCCATGCCATCACGGGCCGAGTGGAGCTGGACGCATTTGCAGGCCTTCATGCGCAGACGGGGCGGCGGAGGGGCGAGCGGCACGTCCGTGCTGGATTTCTCCTCGGAGCGGGGCTCCTCGATCGCCGGATTTCCGTCGACTTGCGGATTCTCTTCGGCGGCGGGCTGCTCGTCCACTGCGGGCGGGTCTCCGGTGCGGGGCTTCTTTGGAGCCGACGCCATTGCGCCTGAAATGCGGGAGAAATTGGACGAATTTCGAAATAAAATCGATTTTCGAAGGAAATTCGGGGAAACGGGCGGATTTTCGGTGAATTTTTCGCACAGAGCCGAGCAAACAGCAATCGAAAAGCATCAGCGATTTCCACCTAGTGGTTGGAAGCAGGAAACTCACTTCAATTGACGGGAATCCCGATCGAAATCAACAAGCCGACTCGGCAAGCGGCGAGCGGCGGCCAATCGATACGCGGCGGCGGCGAGCGGCACCGTCGGGCGGAACGCCAAGCGACCGCTCGCGTCTCCGCGACGAGAGTTCCGGCAGCCGTCTGTCCGTCCGCTTCCTTCTTATTCGTTCTGTTTGTTCCTTTCTGAGGCCTGAATGATTGCTTCTGGTCTCGAGCCAAGATGCCTCTTTCAACTGCCGGAGATCCCCCGCATTGACGGTGGGTATTCCACTCCAAGCAGCCGAACCCCGCTCGTCTTCTGTTTTGCGTGTCGGAAAGCGCCTGCCGGCGGCTCCACTTCTCAATGGGCAGTGAACACAAAAGAACGGCAGAAGCGAGTGTTCCAAAAGATCTGATTCGTTCCCCGTTCCCGTGCCGCCCGCTCATCAACCAGCGGCACGTGGACGCGCTCTTCGACACGGCGGACTTCGGGGCCGCGAAGCTCACGATGCGCGCCCGAAATTCCGTTCGGCGGTTGTCGTCACGCGCAACTTCCGAGTGGAGCGGCTTCTCCTTCGCCTTGCCGGCTGTTCGACAACGATCGAAATCAAGTGGGCAGCGCGGTCGAAGCGGTTGGACCGGCGGCTGGGTGCGAATCGTTGCCGTCTTCCACCTTCAACACACGCTCCCTTGTTCCTCTGTCCACTAATTCCTTGTTCATGCGGCTGAACCTCCGCCGGCCGTTCGTTTCCTATTCGACTCGCCGACCGCCCTGCCTACCCACGTGCGGGCGAACGGCGACCTCCAGCAACCACTTCTCATGGTCCGCTTGCTGCCTGCCCACTACCCAAAATCCCGCATCGTGCTCGAAGACATGGGGCTGCAGACGGAGCGGGTGCGTTCTTCCCCTCTGCTCTCCTTCGATGCCCTTGCTGCAGGTGGGAGAAAGCCCGGGCATCCGACTCGCTGCACGTTCGACTCACCGCACGTCCTCCTCGTTGTGAGCGGCAGGAAGAGCGATCAAGAGAAAAAAGATCGTTGGTTGTTGCAGGAGACGAGCGGGAGTGAGCAGAAGGAAGGGGAAGGCGCCCAGCAGCCGCCAGAAGTGCTCCAGCTCGTCGAGGGCGGGCGCTTGAGCGAGCACGCGATCCTCGCGGTTCCAGTCGGCGTACGCGGCGTTCAGAAATACGGGCGGCAACTGGAGGAACGCGGCGGCACTGCAGCCGACCGGGCGCCGCCACCGCCTCGAACTGTGTGGCGCGCGCCGTCGGGCCGCTCGTGCGCGTCACGGTCGCCACGAAGTCGGCCATCCGGTCGCCCTCGGCCGCCGGCATCCCGTTCTGCAATCGGGGAGTGCATCCACGACCGCCCACTCACCTTCGCCGGCTTGCGGCTGGTCGGGTGCTTCGACTTGGTCCCCGACTTCTTCCCCATCCTTCTGCTCGGAAGGACGAACGGGCGGCTGGTTGAGAGCGAGTGGGCGGGCGGGATGCAAATTTCCGTCAGCTGCGGCCGAAGTGGGTTCACGTCGACGAGACGATTGCGGCGCCGAAGAAAGCAGTCAGGTTCCCGTCCGTTCTTCGTCTGAAATTTCCTCGCTGTGTCGCGAGTGTTCGATCCGGACGAGTCGTTCCCCACAGTTACTCTTTCTTTCGGAAGACAAAAGCGTTCAGTTTGATCAGCAGATGAGTAGTCAAGGCAACACAGCAAGGAGATCAGAAGAATGCGGAAGTCAACCCTGCAGAAAGAACGCTGCCGCTCCAAGAGGAAACGAAAGCGACCGCCGATCCGCGACGGCTGGCCGCAGAGCGAATGAAACGAGAACGGTCGTTGCGCAACGCCGACCGCCCGCTTGTTTCGCAGCCGGCAGCTCTAGACGGCGGGTTGCGTCGGGTTTGGCGGCGTGCAAATTCGGCAGTCGACTTCGGGCGCCCGCTCGTCCGCCCGCCGCACTCGTCCGATTTGTCAGCGGCTCGTGCGCCCGCTCTCTTTCCTGCTCCCGCTCCTCCTGCCGCCCACGTCGCTCCGATGCGCCGCCCGGTCGTCCTTCTCGCGGCCGCCCTGCTGCTCGTCGGCCCGCTCCACTCGGCGGCCACCTCGCGGCTTCTCGCCGACGGCTCTCCGTGCTTCACCGAGAGCGGCGACACAGTGTGAGTCCTTCCCATCCTCTTCCGATCGCTTCTAATCCCCTTGCTGTTGCAGGACGTACACGGGAACGGACACGTGCAAAGACGCCGGAACGACGCTCTACTTCACCGGCAGTGAGCTCAAGTTCAAGTCCGACTACGAGGCGACTGGAGCTACCGTCAGCTCTGGGTGGGTTCTGCTTTCGTTTCCACAACTGCTCCGGATTTCCAGATTAACACTCGAAGTCAATGAATGTTCGCGCACGGGCACTGTCGTTTATATTGACTCGGATCAGTCCAAAAACTTGAAAATCAAGCGGAGCTGTGAGTACTGAGCCGCTTAATCTGCTTTTGTAATTTCTATTTTCAGTCGTCTCGCTTCCTTTCGACGGAACGGGCACGTTGGCCGGCATCTCTTTTGGATCGGAAGACCCGGAACCCAACACATGCCCGTTGAGCTTTAAGAAGACGACACCCACCGGCAAATACTCGGTCGCCAAAATCTCCATCACTCTGGAGAAAGTAGTCGAACCGTTCTCGATCGTCTTCGTGAGTTCCCGCTTGCTCTCGGCTCATTTTCCACCTCTTGCAGACGGCGACGCTCAAGAACGACGACGTGCCGCCGACGACGACGAAAGCGACGGGCGGCGCGACCGGCGGCAAAGGCGGGAAGGGAGGCGCCAAAGGAAAGGGCGGGAAGGAGGAGGGCGCCTCGGGCACTCCGTCGTGGGTGTGGATCGTCGTTGGAGTTGGCGTCCCGCTGTGAGTCCTCTGTTTCTTCTCCGCTCACTCCTCTCCGTCCGCTTGCAGTCTGCTCGTGCTCATCGCCGTGGGCGTCGGCCTCGGCGTCTTCTTTTGGTGCCGCGCGAAGAAGAAGACGGCGGCGGAGGCGGCGAGCGCGCCGAAGCGCGGCACGAACCACGAGGAAGTGAGCGGCGCCACGCGCGGCGGCAAGACGCGCTCCAAGGGCGCGAAGACGGACGAGCCAAGCGGTCGGATGCCGCGCCGCAAGAAGCCGTCCGTTCCGAAATCGAAACCCGTTGCCGTCGCCGCCCCGCAGCCGGCCCCCATCCAGGTGGGCGACCTTGGCGCTGACGGCAACCCGCTCTACGAGCCGCTCTACGCGCCGGACCACGTTCCGCCGCCCCCGCCCGGCGCGCCCGTTCCCGCTCAGCCCACCGTCCAGCCCGGAGGCCCGCCGCCGCCGCCGCCCGTCGCCAAGGAGCCGCAGTACGTGAACCTCGACGAGGTGAACAAACAGCCGCCGCCGAAGTGAGCCCACCGATCGATCGACGGGCATTGGGGAGGAGTGCCCCCGTTTCTTTTCGCCCGTCTTTTCCGTGTACGTTCACCAAATAAAAATTGAGGATCGGCTGGAGTTTGGCGAAGAACGGTTCTTCTTGGTGGTGGGCGGAGGGAAGGACCGAGGAGAAGCTGGTCGAAGAGCGAACGGTAATTTTCTCAGGATGCTCGCGCAATTCTTGCGACTCGGTTTCTGCCGTTGGTGGCGACCGTTTTCTTTCGTTTCCAATGCCCAGCGAGGGCCTTATTCAAAACTCACCCACTCGTCCACCAACTTTCGATCGTTCTCTGCAAGCAGCCGCAAACTCTCGTCCACCTCACATCAGCAGAGCAGGATGCAATCCGCCGATTACTCCAACACGCTCTCGCTGATCGGGCGCCGACGAGAACCGGGCGGAAGGCTCTCGACCTCCGCCGAACGTAACCGAAAATGAAGGGATAAAAGCGGGCACTCCGTCCAGCTGACCACTCACTCACCCGCCGCTTCCTCCTCCACTCTCTCGCTGCAACCCGATGCCCGCCGCCACGTCGAACCGTTGGGAGCTCGCCGCGTTCGGCGTCGGCGGACTGCCGGACGCCCGCTTCCAGCTTGTCTTTGCGCCCAAGAACGGCGGTGACGCGACGACGTTCGGCCTCCGCTGCACGCTGTGGTCCCAGCGGGCGGACGGCCGAAAGCGCCACGAATTGCGTGAGTTTCTTTCAAGCACGAAGCAGAGTTCAACGGTCGATTGCAGGAAAGGTTGAGGAGCTCCGAGCGGGCCGGCAGTTCGGCTGGAGTGCCCGCGACTACTGGGCTGCGCTGCGCGAGTGGTCGGCGCCTTCCTCGTCGCTCTTCTTCCTCTGCTGCGCGCCGAAGCGAGTCGACGCGGCGGACGATGCGGCGGTGCTCGATGCAGGAGCTCCTCGCTGTGCACGAGACCTTCTACTCTCTTGAGACGTCCGCCCGTCCCACCGGCCACCGCCTCGTGGAGTTCCTGCCGCCTGCCGCTTTTCTCGACGCACACCGCCCGCGCTCACCACTCGGTTCTGGCGAGCACCCACCCGCGATGTCCGCCCACCAACCGAAATGGCGGCTAGCTTCCAATTTGTTTTTGACGCCGCCCTCCACCCGCCGCGTGCTCAAAGTGGTGGCTGTTGTGCGAGATGACGCGCGAGTGCATCCCTTAAAGATTTCAGAACCTTCTGCCGCACTCGGGAGAACGCGGACGCCTACCGCACGTCCATGACGTGCCATCGCTCGATCAAGTCAATGCTCGATCTTGCAGACGGGGACGGCGGTTGGACGTGCCCTTTTCGTCCCGCCCGTTCTTTATTTCTTGCATTCAGCGGCTCGTGCAAACGCAGGTTTACATGCTTGTCTGATTGAACTTTTAAGGAGACAAAACTTTCGGCAATCTTCAAGAGGAAAGACGTGAAAGTAGCGGACAAACGTGTTTATGCTTTAGCCCTGGCAATAACGTCCAACAAAGTACAGAAAAACAAAAGCGCATAAAACCGAAGCATCAACTACCACAGACCGAGCAGAATGCGGACGCCCTCGTGGTCGAGAGAGCACGTGGGCAGCGAGTCGGGGAGCCCGGCCAACGGCAGCTGGGGCCACGGGATTTTGCCCTCGCGCTTCCAGCCGAGCCTCTCAAAAACCTGCTCGCGGCTCACGTGTTGCCAGTTCTTCTAAATGAGTAAATAAGCGCGGAACAAAGAAAAGAAACGAACGGAGTCCTTGCAGTAGATCCGCAACTCGCCGCCCGCCGAAGTGAAGCCCGCCCGTCTGATGGCCGCGGCGAATTCCTTTGTTAGCTCCACAATGCGCTCCATGCGTTTCAAGTCCGGAGGTCCCTGTTGAAGGCAGTGTCCGATTAAACGATTGCCAAATTTACTCAACCCAAGGCGGACACCGTAGAATTCGTTGCAGGCGAGCTTGAAGCGGTCGTTGACGGCACGCAAGTGGCGAAGAGCCTGCGGAATGCCGCTCTTTGCGCAAATCTCCGCCCGAACGTCGAGTTCCTGCAACTGCTCGTTGCGCTCGAACGGCCCGCAGCAGTGCAGCAAGTAGTGGCCAGACGACGCTTCCTGCGGTCTCCACAAAAGTTTGATGCGAGCGGACTTCAAACGAAGCACGTCCGCAAAGTCTGAAAGATAAAAAGGGACGAATAAAACGATTGCCAGCGTCTTCCACTAACACGGATGCTGGCGGCCATCGATGGGGAAATCAACTGATTCGAGCGAGGTCTGCCGCTTGCGCAACAACGTGGCAATTCGAAGATTGTTGGTCTTCAGGTGAGTCAGCCGCTCGAGCGGCGTGTCGACGAGCAAGCGCGCGAACGCGTGGCCGAGATTGCGAGCGGTCAAGCGGATCACCGTCAAGTTCGGAAGGGCTGAAACGAGCGGAAAGATGGAAGAAAAGTAAAGCGACGCGCAACTCACCCCGCAGCTGCGACGCGACTCGCATCCACTCGTGCATGCGGGCGAAGTTCTCATCGGTCGGGTCGCCGCTCCAGAAGACGCCGATTTCGGTCAGCTCGCGGTGAAGACGGAAGAGAGCCGAAATGCTGTCGAACGTGTCGGCAAATCGAACGCTTTTACAACGAAATTTGTGCAAGGTCGTCCGCCCGCGACCGAAAAAGATCCGCGCCGCTCCGAACGGCTCCGAGTCGAAGAACGTGTTGAGAAATGCGCGGCTAATGAGCACCGAGCAAGCCGGCGGTAGAGGCCACTCGGAGTCGGAGTCCACGCCCTCATCCATCGCGCGCTGGTGTTTTTTGCCGATGAAGAACTGGAGCCACGAGCGGCCTTTTGGTGGCAGGCGAGGCGGCGGGCGGACGAGCGGCAGGTCGCTGCTGGGCTCGTCTTCGAGGCGGAGCTCTTCGACGGGCGGATCGCCGTTCTTGCGAAGCGCGTCTTCGGCACGCGTGTCGTCCGGAATGGCGACCATTCGCCTGAAATGCGGCAAAGATTCGTAAAGGGGCGAACATGCAGCCATTCACGTCTTGCGAGCATTCCACGTAAAGGTTCGAAGAAAATAGAAGCCCAGTACTTTTTACACGCCCATTTGATTACTAAAAGTGACATGAGTTTTAAAAACCTTTGCTAAGGAACTCGGCAGACGGACTGTTCAACATGCGAAGCGTCCTGCTTGCCAAGAGGACGTGATGAAAAGAATCGTGCCCTCCGACTGTCCAATCACAACATACAATGAAACAAAAGCAAGTGGTAAAAAAAGAAGCAAGTAGAAAGAAGTGGAACGCAAGCCTCCCACTTGAGCTCGAATTCGCACGATCGGGCGGACGGCCGCTCGCCCCGTTGCAATCCGCGCGTCCAAAACAACCCCATTAGACGGGACGTGCGACCCGACTACGCTCGTCGTTGGCCGCCAAACGGGAGGAGGTGAGCGGCGGGTGCCGAATGACGGGCAATCGGACAAAAACGGGACGCGCGCGGGACGACGGAGCAGGACGAGGAGGGCGAACTGAAAACAACGCCGATTCAAATCGACCGCTTCTCAGGACAAAAAGGTTGCGCGTTCACCGCTGCCTCTACTCGCCAGATGTTCCTTGAGAATGCGGTAGGCAGGACAGCGTGTTGGAGCGAATGCAAAGCGATCACGCCAAATACAAACGAGTGTCCAGGAGCACGTATGACTTTCCAGAATGATCGCTTCGTTTCAACAGACTTGTGTTGAACGCGTGACTCCGCAACTGCCGCTTGTCCCGCCTTATGCTCTCTTTCATGAATAAAAGCCAAATTATAAAACAATTTTTATTCGCGCACACTCAAAAACCAAAGAACAGAACACGCACCAAGGACCCCTTCAATTCCGCAGACACGCGCTGTAGTCCTTGACGGTGAACGGGTCGCCGGAGTCGCGGTTCCAGCGCTCTTTGCACTCCCGATTGGAGGCGCCCTTGTCGGAGAGCTCGAGCGGCTCCAGCACTTGAAGCGGGCCGTTCGGGTCCGGATTCCACGTCTCTCCGCGCGAGCGATAGCCGCGGGCGCACGTCCACTTGCCGCCCGTCCCGCAGCGATGTTTGCTGAACGACGGACGGGTTGAAGGGGAAAGGTGGGACTCACACGACGATGTTGACGGCGTTCGGCCAGCCCGGCTCCGTCTCCGAGCCCTCCGCGTACCACCAGCCCTCGTTGTTGGTCGTGGTGACGTCGCAGAGGTCGTCGACGCCGAAGGCTGAACGCGGGGATGCGGAGGGGAGCTGGACGGCCACTCACGATTGTAGGTTTCTGAAAGCGGGGAGTGAACGAGCGAGAAGCGGCTGACGCACTCACCCATGCCGTCCTCCTCGTAGATGGCGACCATCTGAAACGAACGAGAGATAATTGCACGCGAGCCTCTTCATCTGACTCCTTCGTTGTACGGCGCACCGTCGCAGAGCACCTGCTGCGTGAGGTGGTAGTAGCCCGTTTTGCCCTCCACTCCGAGCATCGCCGTCGCCGCGAGCAGAACACCGAAGAGCAGAGAGCGAGCGGCCGCCATTTCGGAGAGCGAACACACGATCGAATGAGCGGCGGGAACGAAGTGGACTGCGGAATGTGGCTTGCGTTCACCGCGTATCCGCGGAATAACCGCTCGTCTTCTCAACAAACGCTTTTCTCGTTGCGCAACTGCACACGCAACTTGAAGTCGACTTCGGGACGGGAGAGGCGGCGAGCGGCCAGTCGCTCCGTTTGCTCCCCGCTCCGAGCGGTCGGGTCCCTTCATGCGCTCTCCGCTCATTTCTCTCCCGCAACGGGCGAGTGGTCGGTTCGGTTGTTTCGCAAACGCGCTTCTCGAGTGCCAACGATCGTTTGCCTGTTCTGTTGGCTGTGAGAGCAGAACGATTGCTACTGCACGTGAGTTCTCGCTTCTTCCCATTCGTCTAACCCGCCCCCTCGTTGCAGAAGAACGACGACGCGTGCCGTCAGCAGCGAATTCCTACCGTTGAGGTTCAACCATCCGGACATCATCAAGAGCGTTCCCAGCTTTGAGGCCTCTCCGCTGCCCACTGTGGAATCCGAAAGCAACGGCCATCTTTTGTCGACGTGCTCGCTGCTCAAGGCTGCCGGTAGGTGGTTTCAATCAGCACAACGACGATCTAATAAACCCTCTTTGCAGAACGCGCGAGATCTTCTACCGACCGAACGAGCTGGGGATGATCGCTTCGGAATTCTCCTGCGCTGCGACTTCTTCGCCTTCCGCACGTCCACCGCCCTCCGTTCACTCGAGACGGGACAAGTGGGACTTCTTTCGGTGAGCCCCTCCTCCCGTCCGCTCCTCTCAACTGCTTTCAGCAAACGGTGGTGATCACGATGTAGATGGGCTGCAATCCACTGGCCGCCTGTCAGGAGGTGAGTCACACGTTCTCTTCCTCCACTCATCCTCTCTTTCTTCAGCTTCAGCTCCGCCCTCTCCGCTGTCGATTTCTGTGCGAACAACCTGTCACGACGATCACGACACTTCCGACGAGCACCAAACGTTGTGCTCGTGGTGAAGACGGCGGCGAACGGAAGGAAGCCGTTCGTTGGAGTGCGATCGGCTTCACGTGCCACGACCAAGACGCTCCGCTCGCTTCGGCCACACCACGGCCAAAGAAGTGAGTTCTTTTCTCTTCTCGAAACAATAAGACGCGTTTTGCAGGGAGGGCATCTTTTGTGCGAACGACGTCTACAGCGCGTTCCAAGACTCCATCCCCAATCCGCACTTCTGATCCGACGGCAAAACGGTACGTTCACTCCTCTCATCTATCCGCTCATTCGTTTTGCAGAACTCCCCGGACGAGCAGAAAGAAGCTCGGAAGCGAAGGCGGGCACTCCGCTTGGATCACCCACCTGCGGCAGAAACCACCGAGGACCTTCAAGACGCTCCACTGCATTCTTTGGTCGGCCGCAGCGAACCGCCGCCTGCTGGGCGTGATCGTCGCGCGATTCCCAAGCCGCCCTTTCCGTCGGCTGAAGTCTCCTGCGATTGAAACGACCGTCTACGATCAAGAAGTCGTCTGCTTGCTTCTCGGAAAGGAGGAGAAGGTGCCCGTGAAGAACAAGGTACGTTCTCCTCCGTCCTCTTCTGCTCACTCTCGTCCGCTTTCAGGCCACTCCGACCGCTCCCTTTCGGATTCGATTGCGAAGAGATGAACCTCCTTCTGTTCCCCTTTGTATTGTTGTGCGAACTGCACGATCCACGTGGAGCAAGAATAAACTCGTTGATCAACAGAGAGCCGACTTGCCTCTTGAAGCAAGAAGGTGTGAGTGGTCAAATTCTTGCCCGAAGGAAGATGGATTGCGAGCAAAAGAAGGCGCATTGGAAGCTACGGGACATGGCGGGCGGGATTTCCGCTTTCAAGCGACGAGTCAAACGAGCGGGCGAACGCGCGAAGAGGGGCGGAGGTCGGGCACTTGCAAGAGATCACTGCTTTATGCCCGCCTCGTCGTCCGCGCCGCCCGTCAGTGGGCGAGCGGTGGAACTGAAAAGAGGACCGTTCGATTTCTGTCCTTCGATTCTCGCCGCCTCCTGCGCTCTCTAGTGGCACCTACCGACACGGCGCATCTCCACACAAGGAGAAAAGACAGAGCTAGTTTCATTCCTGCAGCTACTTGCCCGCGACACACTCCAAACGGACCCCCGTTTTGAAGCGGCCGGCCGAATGTTCGACCGCAAATTCGTGAAGCGAGCGCGGTTGTTTTGCGTTCGGCTCGAGCGGAGAGATCATTTCTTGCATTCGAGCATCCATCGCACCTACCGCACCACGAACAACAGCAAGGATGCGACGCCGAGTCTCGTTCGATTCACGGAAACGACCGCTCTGTAGTGAGCGAACGATCGCTCGCGTACCCGCCCCTCCACAATCCGCCGGATTCCAACAAAGTTTATTCACCGCGCAGGAACAAACGGACGAGAACAAAAGGGACTTCTTAATTCCACTCGTTCGATCGCCTCACTCCTCGTGGGTCGCCTCCTGCGTCTTGTCGGTCTTGATGCCGTCGACCGACTTGTTGCCCTTCTTTTTGGGCTTCTCCTCGTCGTCGGAGTCGGAAATGATGTCGTTGTACTGCAAGAAGAAGATGAGAGGGGGAGTGGGCGGAGGACTCGCCTGCGGATAGTCCTGCTTGTAGCGCTTCGCCTTCTCCTTGGCGGCCTTCTTCTGCAACAAGCGGGCGAGCGGGCGGGGATCGTAGAAGGTCTTGGAGAAGAACTCACCGCATCCAACGGGGCGACTTCGGCTTCTTGAGTGGGCGCCAACTCCAAAGTGGCCGGCTTGGGGTGGGCGGGCGCCAACTTCGACATGCGCGAATCGGCCGCCGACGGCTGCGGGGCGACGCGCGTGACCGCTTCGGTGGGGGCGGGGGCGACGGGGGCCGCCTCCACGGTCGAGACGTCGGCGGACGGCTTCTTCGCGGACGTGCGCTCGTCGGCCGTCTTCCGGCTGCCGCTCGGGAGCTCGCGGCTGGGCGCCTTCTTCGCGCTGTCGGGCTGCGGATCGCGGGACTTGGCGCTGGGCGGGCGGTCGGCGGCGTCCTTTGCGCCCTCCGCGTGCGGCACGTCCTTCTTGTCCTTGGGCTCCTTCTTGCCCTTGGGCTCCTTCTTTGCCTTGCGTTTGAGGCAGAAGAAGACGCCGCCGATCGCGGCCGGCACTCCGCTCAGCAGGAGGACAACGGCGAGCGATCCGCTGCAACGCGAAGAGAAGTGAGCAGACGCGTGAGGAGAGGACGTACACGATGATCAGCGCGATGATCCACGAGGCCATCGCCGCGTCCGTCTTGGCGTCCGGGTCGAAAAAGACAGCGTTCTTCTGCAACGGAAAGGGGGTGAGAAGGGAGGAGTGGAGGGAGCGGGGGAACTCACGAAGATGGCCGTCAGCGCGGGGACTGCTTGGTCGAGCTGCACGGAGAGCTTCAGCACGTGCTGCCCCGCCTTCTCGACGAATGGCTTGCACGAGAACGGCGGGGGCGTGTCGCTCTCAGCGCCTTGCGGACCGTTGCCGCCGATCATCGTGAGCGTGCTCTCGGTGCCCGTGATCGAGATCGGGAAGAAGATGTGCGTGTTGCCGCCTGCAAGCCGTGAATGAGGATGAAGAGAAAGGGGACTGACCGAGTCGGATCTCCGAGGACTCGGCCGTAGGCATGACCGTCCCCTTGATCAGGCAGGTGCCCGCCTTGATCGTGATGCTGCAACGGAGGAAGTGAGGCGATGGAGAACCATTCGGCTTTACCCAACGTTCCGTCCGTTCGCCTCCTTGGGACGATCCCATACCGACTCGAACTTCAGCCCTTGGAACACGAGGGTGGCCTCCACGCTCGGCGACGTGCCCGTGTACTTCCTGCAACGAGCACGGGATGAGTGAGCGGAGGACGGGTAGGATAGAACACTCACACGTCGCTTCCACTCGTTTCGAAGCCCAACGGCGGATCGGCGGCTTCCGACCGGACGAGCAGGAGGGCGACCGCGAGGAGCAAGACGACCGTCAACTTCATCCTCGGATTCGACGGCCAAGAGGAGGAGGAGAGAGCGGGAGGTCAGGAGAGCGGACTGGAGCAACAACTGAGCGCCGCGCTGCTGGTCGGCGCCTTTTATACGCCGCCGATTTGCATCGAAAGGGACGAGCGGCGATGCAAATTCGTGCAAATTCGGCGGCCCGCTCATTGGAAGCCGTTCGGCGGAGTTCTCGGCGGGCGAGACGAAGACTGTGGAGAGCTTTCGACTGTCGGGGCAAAAGAAGAACGCATGTTCGCCATCGGTTTCGTTCGCTTCGTTCACAACCGCGTTCGCTCGTTTTTGCGCTAGAGACAAGAAGCCGAGCTTTCGGTCTGCCATCCAGACCCTCGTTCGTTCACGTGCCGTTCAGGATCTCCACTGTTAGTGGCGGCTCGTTACGCGCGAATAAATTGGAGAAGTGAAGACGCTAAAAAAGCCGCCGACTTCTACGGAACAACGTTGTGATCTTCTCTTTGAGTCGACCACTACCAGCAGTCGAAAGGACGAAGAAACGACCCGAATTTTCGTTCGACCGCCAGAAGGTCACTTTTGCGTTCTCTTATTGTTTCTTTTCACGCTCTGGACGAGCTGCCGGCGGGTCGTTCTGTTCTGAAGTCGTCGTTCACTCGGCCTTCTCGACTGCTCCGCCCGCTCCCCAGTTTCGTCGTGATGCTCGCCGTTTGGGCGTCGCTCCTGCTCGTCGTTTCGCTCCCGTCGGTCGCCGGAGAAGTCGAAACGGTCGCCAGCTACAACAAGTGAGTTCTCTCCTTCCTTCCGCTCACTTACTCGTGGCCTCCCTCCCTGCTGCTTGCTGTGACTACTCAAAGACGGGAGCCAAAGGGACGACGTTCCTCGTTCTCTGGGCGTTCATCCCGCTGATCATCACAGCGTGCATTCTGCTGTCCATCGTTGTTGGAACCATCGTCGTCGTGATCGTCGCCGTCAAGTGAGTCCCGCTCTTTTTTCGCCCTCCCTCCACTCGCTCACCGCTTCGTTTCCAGGATGCTGAACACCCGCCGCGGCTACCGCTACGGCCAGAGCGTGCAGCAGCGAGCGGAGCAGACGGGCGGGACGCAGCGGACGGGCGCCGACGTCTTCGATTCGGGCGTGTGATCTCCCTTGAATGCTCTGCTTTGTTTGTGGGAAGAAGTGGAATAAACCTTGTTTTTCTTTGCGCTTGTTTCGAAACCACAACATTCTCCGCCGCAATCGGCTAGCATTGGTCGGAGACCAAATGAAGACACGCGCCCTCGTCTTCCGCCTGCCGCTCGCCGTCGGCCGCTTCTGCAGCCGCGTGGCGAAGCTCGAGGTCCACCGCCTCAAGTTCCGGTTCGTGCCTCCTGCGTTCGATTCAAATCTTTCGGGTTGCAGCACGCCCGACCCGCTCGCCCTCGTCGCCCTGAAGGCCGTCCGGACGGCGCGCCCCGCCGCCTTCGCGCAGCTCGCCGCCCACCCGGCCGCCAACCGCCAACCGCCGTTTTCCGCCCCTCCACTCCAACTTCTCGCCCATCCCCGTCCTCTCGTGATTCCCTGAGAAGGTGTGGGTACGAACTGATGGGATGTGCGGCGATAACCCGAACAGTCTGTTTTGAGGCAAGGGAGAACACGGGGCTCGCTGTGAGAAGGCGGCTTCCGAGAAAACGAAAGGAAAGACGACCGCCGCCGCCCGCTTCTTTTATTTCTCCTCTTGGTCTACGAGCTTCCGGCTTCCTTCCCAAACCGACGTTCAACACGAAATCCGACACCGATCTCCCGACCACTCAACTGCCAGCGGAATAAGCGAGTCCGCTACGAATGAGGGAAAAGAGCGTTGCGTAATTCCAAACGCAACTCGCAGCCGACTATCAGCAAGGAACCGGCCGGCGGCCAGTCGCTCTTTTTCGTGCTCGCCGCGAGCGGTCGGCTCATCTCCCGTTCTCCCGCTCTCCTTTTACTTCTTGACTGGGGGGCGAGTGGTCGCTGCCGGCTGTTTGGCAGAGGCGCTTCTCCCGCAATTCTCCTCGTTCTCCTCCTCCGTTCCCTGCGGTTCTTTCCCTTCGTTCGACGACGACCGTCCGCTCTTCTGTTCGGGATGCGAAATCGGACCGCAGGAAGCGGCAAGTTTACGAAGACGTAGTTCGAAAGTGGAAGTTCTTTCCTTCTTCCCATTCGTCTAATCTCGTCACTGCTTTCAGGTGAATGGTGAGGACTGCGACCGTCCTGAACGAGGCGAACCCAGTACGCCCTTTCGGCTGTTGTGATCAACGCCCGGAGACACGTGCTCAACGGAGAGGATCCTCCCGCTTCTTCCCTCTGTCCACTTCGATCAGGATTGCGGACGCTCTCATCGACGAGTTGCGGCCGCAAAGACCGCACCCTCGCAAGCCCCTCGATCAGCGGTGAGCTCCGACCACTCCTCGCCCGTTAATCCACTGCTTGTTTGCAGGAGCGATCGACGGGATGGCGTGAGAACTCCCCGACTCCCCCACCTGCTCACGTCTTCTTTTTTTCAGCCTCTCCTTTAATCCAAATGGTTTGCGAAGCCGAAGACCTTCCACTTGCAAGAAGCCCTGCCGGAAGGAAGCGACTCGACTGGAGCAGTCCCCCGAACGTTGTGCCCGTGGTGAAGAGCAACCCTCTTCCGTCGAGAAGCCGGTTGCCCCGAACGTGTGCGGACTTCTGCACTGACGTGTCAAGTGCCCTCCACTCCGTTCGGTAAGTGGGATGATTCGATTGAAAGCTCCGTTCACTACAGATTACTTGCCGACCGCTCTGAACGAACGATCGCCGTGTGCGAAATGACCGTCGGCTTCGACAAGCGAACCGCCTGCACTGTGATCCTGGAGCTGCAGTGCGCCGAACGTGACGGAGAAACAGCACGCCTCTGATTCGACCATCCGACCGACCGCTGCTTTCTGGTGAGTTGTTCCCGCTTGATTCTCGCCGACTCGCTCCGCTCGTTGCAGCGAAGCGGTGATGAAGACGCGTGTGCCGCACGTCCGAATGGGTGCACAAGACCCTTGTTTCATCCCTCCCTTGCTTTCTGCGTAGTGATGTTGTGCGAATAAACCAGGGAATTAATGGAACACGTCCGGATTGTGAGCAGTCAACCATTCGACTTCTTCCTCTGAATAAAAGCCGCTTTTCACTGCCGCTTTGGCGACAAACAAGAGCAAAATGAAGCAGACGGCGCACGTTCACAAGTGCAACAACTCGGTGATTTAGAGAAACAGCTCGGGATTCGTGCGGGCAAGAGCGCCGATGGCCGCCGCTTCTATCAGCCGCCAGTTGCCGTCCGAACGCTCGGCGAACTCCAGCACGCGCCGAATCGCCGCGAGGCCCGCCCGCTGGACGCCCGAAATCAAGAGCGGGGCGGGCGATTCGCGCTGATCATCTGGTGAAAAAAGGATCGATTGGATACGAGGCTCTCGCTGCTTCTCACTTCATGCTCGTCAACCACAGCAATTCCTCGTTTTTTTCTCGTTCCTCCCCACTTGCTGCTGCTCCGCTTGCTTCCGCTCGTCCGCCCGCTCTTCCACCTACTTGCTCGCCGTTTTGGCCCGACGGCCCGCGCGCCCCGCGCAAATGAAGCAGCCGAGCTGTTCGATGCGCCAGAAGACGGTGCCGCCTCCCCCAACACGCTCGATTTCATGCGCAGAGACGGTGGGGTCGACGAGTGAAGTTACATTCCGGAATTGAGTGCCCTGCTTTCGGCAGACCGCCGCGATTCGGCCGACAGGCGCCCGCGCTCACTCATTTCATCGCTCTCCGTTGTGTTCGGCTGTCCTTCCTCTCTTGCTCGAGCGATCAGACGGGATGGTCGACTGCGGAGGGCTCGGATGCTCGCTGGGGATCGTCCTTCTCGTCCTCGTTGCCGGCCGGGCGATGGCGAACGAGTGCATCGAGAGCTTCGGCAACAGCGTGTATGTTCCTTTCCTCCTTCCGGTCTTTCACGAACGTCCGCTCTCTCCAGCCGTTTGAAGCCGGACAGCCGGCGTTGCGCGGACGTCGAGGTGAAGCTCGTGGTGGAGCAGCAACTCCTGCGGTTCACCGTTCGGAAGACGGGCGACCTCGAGGAAAACGGCCCTTCTTCTTTGCAAGTTTTTTGCTGCTTTTGTTTACTGATTTCTGCTGTTTTCAGCTTCGTCTTTCTGTTCGGGACGGTTTGCCGAGGAAGCGCGAACGTGCATGCGCCGTCTCGATGGCCGTCGGGAGAATTCGCGCCGCAGCGTTTCTCCGTACACCGTAGGCCGATTCTTTTGTGTCCTCTGACTGGGAGTGGATTCAGGGTATTACTTGTACTTCCCCGTGGAGGCGACGCTCACTCGGTCCCAAATAGAGTTTCGTTCGGCCAACTCCGAAGCCATCGAGTGCGACTCCAGTCCGTTCGAGGAGCTGAACCGGACGCACTACCTGCTGCCCCTCCGTTTTGTTCTTTTTGGGCCGAATCCGTTTGTCAACTTCGTCTTCGTGAGTTCCCTTTGATTGTTTTTACCTCATCGGTGTGTTCAGCACGACGCCGCCGTCTACGTGCCGGATTCGAGCGCTTCGCAGCTGCCCGTCGTCTTGACCGTCGTCAGGTAAACTGCTCACCAGCCCGCCGCTAATCGCTCTTCTTCCAGCCTCATCCTTCTCCTCGTCGTCATGTTCCTTGCGGGAGTGGGCCTCGTCTTCTTCTGCAAGCACTCGAAGAAGTGCTGCTGGAACGGACAACCGGCGACCGCGGAGGTCGGCGGAGTGCCCGCGCCGCAGCCGGCCGCTATCGCCCGCCAACAGCCGCCGATTGCCACTCCGGAGCGCCTCGTCCTCGTCGCACAGGGCAGCCGCTCGAAGGAAGCGCTCCCGTCCGTCCAGCTCTCGCGATCGAAGACGAGCCGGACGGCGGCGACCATCGTGTGTTCCTCTCCGATCACACCTCACTCCCTCACTCACTTGCTTCTTGCTTGCAGGACAGCCCGCTGTGATGCCGCTCCCTCTTGAGATTGGAGCTCGTTGTGCTCATTTGTTTGACTTGTGAACGGTCCTCGTCGATAAAGGAAGTTTCTATTAAAGGAACTCGCTCACGATTCTGCCGGTTTTCGTTCGTTTCGACCCACCGCGCAGTCCACCGTCCACTATCGGCGGGAGCGCCGATAAGCCGAGGAATGTCGCAGGGCAAAAAGAAACAAGCGGTCGATCGTCGGTAAGAGCGTGCCCGCTTTTTCAACTGTTCGATTAAAAGGCAGACAGAAAGCAGCAAATCGTGTCTTTACTTCGACTTTGGCTACGATGAAGTCACTCCTTCTCCTCGTTCTTCTCGTCCAACTGCGGCCATCTCGCCGTTTTCCCACCGAACGCCAAAAGCTTCTCATCGATCGGCAAACTGCACCGCCGAACGGTCGCTGAAGGAAGGCGGAAAGTCGTCGCTTCGTTTAGACGAACTCCTGACCGTGACCGAGGGCCGTTGGGAACGAGGGTGCCGGCCGCTCGTTTGCCGGACAGCAGTTCGGCGTGTCAGTAGAGGCGGGCTCAAACTCGCCTTTCCGGCGGGACACCGAGTACCCGACTCTTCAGCTCAATCAATCCACTTGCGATCCGAAGTGAGCAGTGGGAAAAGAGGGCGTGTGTTTATCCATTAGCACCGACATTCAGACAAAGTAAAACAAACAGAAAAGAAAAGATGAATGGGATTCATCTACTCCGAAAGGCCGAAAAGAATACGGAAGCCTTCGTGGGCGAGAGAAGCCGCAAGAACGCGTTCCTGCTGGCCGGGCCACCGGATCTTCCCCTCACTCTTCCACTTCAGCAGGTCGATCAGCGGGTCTCGAGGCGCGTTCTCCCACTTTTTCTGAAACAAACGAATGAAAGAAGAATGCGAGAAGCAACGGACCTCGTCTTTGATGAGCACCCGCAACTCGGCATCTTCCGATCCGAATCCCGCGTCTCGCCTCTGCTCGACCAACGTCTTCGCGTGCTCCACGATCCGCCCCAGCTGCCACAAGTCGCCGAGTTCCTAATGAATGCGGACAGTCAGATGGATGCACACAACTCGAGAAACTTGCGAGGAACTCGACCCGCGACTCCGAGTGGCACGTGAGTTCGACGTGGTCGTTGAGGGTGCGCAGACGCCGCAAGGTCAGCGGCACTTCATTTGTTCGCTCGTGGTCTCCGTCGATGTCCACGTAGATGTGGAGCTCCTCGAGATGCTCGTTCCGATCGAGCGGTCCGCAGATTCGCAACGGATAGTACGCGAGGAAGTTGGAAGAAGTCCAAAGACTGAGATCGATTCGACGGCTCTTCAAGCGGACGACATCGACGAGATCTGCAAAGAAGTCAGTGGAGGTTTGATGTCCGCTCTTCCGCTTACACTGATTCTGCCAGGAGGTCTCGTCTTCCTCGTCGATGTTGGGCAGTTCCCCGAATGTGACCGATTCGAGAGGATTCGCTCGCTTTCGGAACAACGTCGCAATGCGTAGGGCGTTGGTGTCCAAGCGCGTCACACAATCGGGCAGCGAGGCGATGAAGAAGTCGGCGTGCGGGTACTCGAGCCCGCTGGAGGTCAGTTCGATCGAAGACAAAGACGGCAGAGCTGGAACGGCGGAAACACGTGAAGAGACAACGAGAGAAGAAGACTCACCGCGCAACACCACGGCGACTTGCATCCACTCGAACAGCAAACGGGAGTTGACGTCATTCGGACGCACGAACCACGCAATGTCGATCGTGGTCACGTCCGGAGCAAAGTGCAGAAGGCCGGCCAGCCCCGTGAAGTTGTACGCGACGGGGGCGGGCCAGCGATCGGAATCTCCCAAGCGAATTTCGTGCGCACTCTCGATGGTGATCGCCACCGCTTCGTCGGGCTCCACGTCCAAGAAGGCGGTCAAGAACGAGCGATCGTCGAGCGAGTCGTCAGCCGGCGAAAGAGCGGCCTGCTCTTCGTCGTGCGGTTCTTCTTCAATTCGCGACTTCTTCGGATTGGAGGCCATCCCGTCTGGAATGCAAAAGAAGAGAATGAATTTCGCAATGAAATCGATTCTCGACGGCATTCGGAGGAATCGGCGGAATTCTTGTGTTGATTGCTCGAAAAGCGGCGGAAATTCGCTCGTGTCTTTGAAAACGAAAGTCGGTTTCGAAATAAAGCGATCATTGAAATGAGATTGGAACCGAAAGAGCGGGACGATCGAATGGCAAAGCGGACGCCGAGACGGAACGAACGAAACGATCGAGCACGAGCCTGCACGCGCGATCATCGGTCAAATGACTGCTGCCCTAAACGACGACCGGCCGCTCGCTCCGTTGCAATCCGCGCATTCAAAACGAGCTCCTTAGACGCGCGTGTCGAGTCCCCTACGCCAAACGGCGGGCAATCAGAGTGTAACGGGAAGCGCGCGGAATGAACGAAAAGGAGGAGGAGGACGAAAAAACAACGCCGATTCGAATCGCTCGTTTCTTTGGGCAAAAAGGTCGCGCGCTCACTGCCGCCATCTTCTCCAGATGTTACTTGAGAAAGCGGGCGGCAGAAAGGTAGGCCTGTTGGAGTGAATGCAAGGAGCTTCTCGGGAAATAAAAGCGAGTGTCCGGGGCTGTTCTTCGGAGCGGTACGCGTGCACAAACGCGCGAGTGGGTGCAAGGGAACAGTGCGCACGTGTTCGACTGCTGCCAACAGTCTTGTTTGAAAATACAGCTTTGCTCACCGTCCAGACATCTCCTATGGTCGTTGATGCTTTCGCATTGCGGAATACCGCTTTTTCTTTACCAATCATCGAGCGCTGACATCTACTGAGAGGAAGAAAACGACTTCAATCTGCGGTCGTTCGCCGAATGCTCCAATTCGAAGCCGCGTACAAACGGGCAGAGCGCGGGCAGGCCGAGAGCAGGGTGACAATCCCCGTTCACTCGCATCCCTCCAAACGCACTCCTCCCGCAAAGGATGCAGCCGCCGGCCGTCGAGTTCGCCGAGCGGAACGGCGGCAAGACGGCCTTGATGATCAAGGAGCCAATAGCTGGACTGCTCACGGAGAATCTAGAGCTGTACAAAGCGGTCATGAACGCGTTGCAAAAAGCGGAATAAAAATATGCGTTGCCTTTTCTATTGTCCAACAACTGATTGTCTATTTGCTGTTGAATTCTTTGCAATAAACAAACGTAAAAAAGGCGATAGCATTGCTCGTGGCCTAGAATCGAATGGCCTTCTAACAAGCGTACCGTGCAAGAAGCACTGCGAATTCAGCGGTCGCAACATCCGAACGATCAGAGTGCATATGAAAAGAAACCGTCGGGCCCTGCACTTCCACTCTTGCTCGTCCCGACGATCAGATAAAGCAGTCGGAACCTCGAAGATTTCTCGCCTGTTTGACCACCTGCCGGCCGTTCGGGAATAAAAGACGGTCGGAATCCCCGCTCTCCGCTCGTCTCCTTCTGCTCGCCGCCTTCCTCGCGTACGTACGACCGCAGTTGCCGCGGCCTGCTCGACGGTTGCATTCGAATCGATTGCGAGAGTCTGGAGTGTTCTTGTTCACCTTCTTGCCGTTTGAAATATTCGCCGTCTAGCAGTAGAGTGTTCTTTAAAAAATCGGTTCGGAGATCGGAGATCTCGAGCGAATTGGAGACCAGCAAGAAGCCGAAAAGGAGCTCGATTTGTAGTTCGGATTTCAGCAGCCTCCAATTCGCGTGCTCACGCGTGTTTTGTGGTCATTCGCGTGTTGTACTTGACTCAGGTGGTTGCGCAAGAAGACTGTAGTGCGATAAAAAAAGTGGGGTTCTCGGGACCACGTTTTATCGCCCGCTCAAGGCCTTTTATTTTGTTTTTGTTCCTTGAGGATCGTTGAGCTTTCTCAAAACGTGATAGTCGTGCACTGGGTCAATCTGCTGCGTGGTTGACGTGCATTCAAGACGAAAGGGATCACAATGAATCAAAACGTTTCGCTGTTTGACAGCGACACGGTACGCCATTCACTCGACCCCACCCACCTATCGAATTGTTTAGCTCTATGGCGCTTACGTGCAAAACCCAACGGTCATCAAGCCGGCCATCTTTTTGGCTGCCGTTCTCGCCGTGATCATCACGTTCGGTACTGTGGGCAATCTGGGCATCGTTTGGATCACCTATTGCAGTCCGTACGTTGCTTTCAATCCTTTGCACAGTTGAGCGTTCGCTGCAGGAAGCTGAAGAATTCGTGCAACTACCTTCTTGCCGCCTTGTGCTTCAGCGATTTCGTTCATCAACTCGGCCATCTTCAGTACATCTTTCGGATGTTTACGGGCGATTACTTCATCCCGCTGCGCTCGTGTGTCCGCTGGGAGCTGCTCCCGGACATCGGCCTTCTCTGCGGTGTGTTGCTGCCGATGCTCATCTCCGTCGATCGTTTGTGTTCTTTCTTCTTTTCCTCCTGGTATGGAAATCCGAGAAGAACACGCCCTCGAGATTCGTTTTAGGCACAAACGAGTGAGTGCCACCGTCTACACGATCGTCGTCTTTGTGGCTTGCGGCGGCTACTCGTTGTGGGTCGTTTGGTCGATCGTTTTGTTCACGAGTGAGCGCGGCGACACGTAAGCCCATTTATTACTCGGATGCCTACATATTTGTTTGTTTAGCTTCACGTTGTGCGTGGTGCCCGACCCGATCCTTGCAAACCCCCGTTTCACCCTCCAGTTTATGATTTCCAGCGGTGTGATCAACGGCGTGGCGATCCTGTGCTACTTGAGCGTTTGGATGGGACTGAAGTCTCGCCGAGTGTCGGGGAAAACACGACGCAGCTTTCGGGCCTTGCAAGCGATTATGGCCAACTTGTTGTTCGGCTGGGTGACCGTGGCGATCTCGCAAGTGGTACTCCTGAACTTGCATGCGGGACCCACCCAACTCTTCAATTCGGTGGTGGCCAGTGGAATGTGCGTGAATCTCGTTTGTGCTTCGAATGCCCTCTGGTTGTTCACGTTCAGGCAAGCTTTGATTTGAACAACGAGTGATAATCGCTGCTTTAGCCGAGACTACCGCACTGCCTTTCGGCAAACCTTCCAGTCAAAGACGGATGCGGCTCCGTCGAGTGTCTCTTGAGAAGCCCACGACACTAAACAGCTCCTGTCTTTCAGCAGTTGGCTACCGTGTTTGCCACACATTTTACGCCGTTTAATCGATATATTTTATTATAAACGAATTACCGCGTTTTATTCTCACTCATTCGAACCAACGGTGGTCTTATTGACTGTTCTGCTCACACTCCTAGTCGTCGTAGTCGAGTGTTTGGCCATCCACCGATCGTAGCTGGAACGAAAAAACTTGCCCGCAAATACGTGCCGTACACTTTCAAATGACGTGTGTCGTAGAAGAAGGGGAGGCGTCGCACGTGGTCCACCGCGTTGCAGACGCCCGCCTCCTGTGCGGGAGCGTCGATGGAAAGCCGCCTTCGCTCCACTCTTCTCCTCGCAGGCCAGTTAGCCCTTTTGTATTTAAGACGGAGAACACATGGAATAAACAAGCCGCAAGAACGGGACGTTGGACGTCTTTCTCATAGTATGGAGGGGAGAGAAAGGAATGATAAGTGGAAGGAAGGAAGAGTACGGAAAGAACTTAACGAGTCTCTAGCTGGAGTTCGCTTGGAGATCGACTTAAATCTCTTTCGTGCTGTCCGTAATCTGCGGGCAATCCAACGAAAATTCGAGGGAATGGGCGAACCGTGAGGAGGAAATCCCACAGCTTGCCGGTGGCTTCGAGTTGGACGCGCGTCCGAAGATGGCGGCCGTTCGACGCGTCGTTGCGCAGCCGTCTGTTCGCGCAGAAAATTTTGCGGCCGTCCCGCTTCGTCAAAAGCGTCCCGTCGGCGATAAACCGCAGGACGTCCACTGGTGGTCCGCGCCGGGCGAGAGGCCGGGGATTCGGACGCGCCGCAGAACGGACCCTTCCGCCACTTCCTCGTGATCAACATTCCGGGCAAGCACTTGTGGACATCCCCCTCATCCGTTCGACTGCAGGGCACTCGGTGGACACGGGCAAGAAGGCGTTGCGCAAGGGCCGCGTCATCTCCTCCCGCCACAAATCAATGGAGATCGCCGCTACGTGTGGCTCGTGTACAAACAGCTGCAGCGGCTGGGCAACGTGAAGGAGCGCGAGGACCTGGACGACCGCTACGGCTGGAATGTGACCGACTTTGCGCGCCGCTACGATTTGGGCAAGCCGCACGCCGGCAATTTCTTCTACGTCAAGAGCGGCTAAACGTCAATCGAATAAATGTGTTGGTTGGAAGAATAAAGTGGTTGTTGTTTCGCTTTGTAGACGAAATGTCTTAATCGGGATCTCATTGGCAAGCCGTTTGATCGCTCGAGCGTCACGAAAAATGGTGAACACGTGCTAATCTGGCGTGGTCCTTGAGCGGGAAAGCAAACAGCAGCGTTTGATTTCGACCCCAGAGGCGATTTGCTGCTCTCTGACGACTTTACCGTCTTTTCGCAAGCGGTCCGGAGTTTCGTGAGCCTTTCGAATTTCCCAGCTGTACCGAGCACTGCGGGCAGCATTCTCACAAATTTCGTGCGTTCGTGTTCATGACGAAGAGATGAGCGGAGGTCACTTCTCTCTTTCACACAATCGAGGGCGTGGGAATACCCGCTCCGAAAGCACGCCTTCAATTGCGTTTGGCCGATCACATGCCGAAATCCCACGGGCGACCTCTCCGCATTTGCCGCGTGGATTCGTCGCTTCGCAGCGGCAGCCGGCATGCAGCTGTCAATCGCACACGCCCGCTTTCGTCGAACCGCGGCGCTCCGATCACACCAGCCTCGTGCTGTCGAAGGATCTGACGAACGTGCTTAGCTGACTTTTTCTTTTTTCAGTTGTTTTGGGCGGTCGTCCGCGCATTTTTCGCTGCTTCGCGCGCTTCATTGTTTCCGTTCAAACGGCTGATAGTTCCGTTTGCTTTTAGACTTGTTCTTTCGATTCCACTCCGACGAATGGCGGCGGAGGACGTGAAGATCGAAGCCGACGGAGAGCAGGCGGTCGGCACACCGCGGGACGTGAGTTCTCCGACTATTCTTCGCTCGTGATCCCAATATTTTTCACAGAACTTTTGCGGCGTGTGCGGCATTGATCTGGCAAGCGTAAAGAACCGAGAGCGCCATGAGAAAGGCCACGATCGCGGTCACCCGTGGACGTGCGCGATTTGCTGCGTGAGCTACGAGACGCGTGGCGATCGAGCGAGGCACGAAAAAGACACACACGGATTGCGGCGGCACGCGCTCGACGTTAACGAGAAGAATGCCGTAAAGATTCTCAAGGTTAGTTTGCTATTTTTTCTGTGTATCCCGCGTGTTCAGAGCCAACTGGCCGCTCTCTACAACGTCGGCTTCAAGCTGCTGGACACACAAGGTAACGCCCGACCCTCGGCAGCCATCAGCTTGGATTCGCAGGAAGAAGAAGCGACCGAGGCCGAACTGCGCGAGCTCATGAACGCCAAACGCCACCGCCCGCCGCCACTAGTTTGTTTCAATCGCATGCCTGCAAGTGATCTCTTTTGTTTAGCCGACGTGTGGGATTTGCGGAATGAACGGATTCCGCAATCAGCAACTCCGCGAAGCACACATTCGTTGCCACGAACAGCCGGACGGCTTCGAGTGCTCGTTGTGCGGCATCAGCAGCATCGATGCACACAACCGAAACACTCACGAGCGCATAGTGCACAGACTTCAACGACACGCGTGCGATCGAGGGCGCAAAGAAGCCATTCGTGTGTTCTTCGTGAGGGTCCGCTCTTCGATTCCTCTCGCATTGCCGTCTTTCAGGAGGACCGAAAGCTCTTCCGCCAAGTGGGCACGAACATCCGCGGGGTCCAACGAACGGCGGTCGCCAGCAACATTCCGTCCGGTCCGTCGGTTTCTGTCTGGCAGAAGCCGAAGGAGACGGCCGGCGGTACGAAGCGGCGGGCCGCATTGACCGATCATCCTCACGCCAAGCGTCCTCGTCGATCGTCGTCGATCTCCAGCACGGAGGAAGAGAACGGGATCACGTTGAGCGACTCTGAAGACGAGACCGCACAAGAAGCGGAAGAGGCCGTGAATGAGCAGACCCCTCTCTTTGCTCCCGCCGCCCACGACCTGGAGTCGGTCTCCGCGCCTGCAACGCGCCTCCAATCGATCGACCAGGCACTTGCTTCAGCGCTGACTCTCGTCCATCCGACTGCCCCCGCGGAGGTTCGTTCTTTTCCCCTTTTCTATCCTACCTTCGCTTAGCTCAAGGAACTGCAGGACTGCTTGGCGGAAGAGCGGCTGTACGCGGACGCCCTCAACGCTGAGCTCTGCGCGCACATTCGAAAGCTGGAGTAGAAACTCGCCGAAAAGGACGGGCAGTTGGCCGTGGAGGCGCAGAAAGTTTGTTCTTTAAGCGTCTAACAGCCGATTCATTCCGATGTTTGCAGGTTCGCCTCCTGGAGTCGAAGAACGCCGAATTCGTGTCCTACAAGGTCGCGTTGGAGGCAAAATGCGAGGAGCAACGGCAGGAATGCGCCCTGCTCGACAACGAGGTTCGTTTCTTCCCCACCAACCGATCAACTCGCCGTGCTTCCAGAACGAACAACTGAAGACGAAGCTGCAAAAAGAGGAGCGTCAATCTTCTTCCGCACTGGCCGAACTCCGCGCGCAACTCGGAGAGCTGCAGTGTGTGGCGGGCGAAGCAGCTGGAGTTCCCGCTTTGGAGCAACAAGTGAGTAACTCCCGTTCTCCTTCTTTCCACATGCTTGGTCACTTTAGGTTGAGGAACTGAAAGCCGAGAACGCCGATCTCGCTTCCAAATGGTCCGCTTTGACGGTGAGTTCTCTCCACTCGATCATTGAATCCGTTTGTCCGTTCAGGCCGAGAGCACGCGCGTGTTGAAGGCGGGGATCACCGGAGACAACGCCGCCGACCTCCTCGTGTTCGCCGCCCGCCATGACGCCCGCGAACTCGCCGCCCACGTGCTCGAGTGGGCGGAGGCGAACGGCGGGAAGTTGGCGCTTCTCGCCGCCGCCCCGATCAAGCGGCTCGTCCGCAGCGAGCCCGATCTCTACGAGAAGCTCGTCGAGATGATGCAATGAGCTCTTTCTATCTTTCGTTGTTGTTGATGTCCACAGTCTTGAATGAACGAACGACAGTCGGCGGCTTCCTTCGAACTCGAAAGAATCGTCGGAATTAACTCGTATTGACGATCGGTACGACTGCTGAACCGTTCGGACTCGTCGCTTCTCCCCTCTGATTTCGCAGCGAGCGAGCGAGAGAACGCACGGCTCGCCCGCCTGCGGCAGAAAAGCCCGAACTTGCGGTCCCCCAACAACAAGTTCTCGTAGCCGAGTGGTTGCGGGCGCGGATTGCGGTGCGGTGCGGGTCGCGGGTTCGGAGCCGGTTAGTGGGTTCGATGTGCTTTGTTGATCAAGTGAAGTCGGGTCGTGTTCGGGTTCACGGCGCCGTACAGCGATTGATCGTTGGACGGTACGTATCCCCTTCAACATAGCATAAGACGACTAAACTTGCTGCGGACTTGGTTGACTCGTTCGCCGCTCGACGCGCCTTGTCGGCTGAACACCCGAAACAGCGGAGACTTCGTGGGCTCCTCTGGCGCCAAGAGGCTGAATGGGTGCAGGCACGCTAGGGTTTGCACTTTTTGGTCACCTTCGATTTCTAATTCGTTGAGAGGACGCGAACGAGCGGCCTTTTCGGGTCGTTCGCCGGCCGCTGCGGGCTGTTCGGTCGGTCAGTCGGTCGAATTGGAGGACGCACACGAGAAGCCGCTAGAAGTTGCGTTCATCCACCGGAGTGCAGCGCGTTTGGTCGCTTTTCGTTTGACACTGCTGGCAATTGGCCGCAATTGGGGAAGAAGGCCGCCGAACAGGCGAGCATGCCCGACGGCCGACGCGAGCTGCAGGCCGTTCGAGGGCGACGGCACCCGAAAGAAACGAGCGAGTGGTCGTCGATCCTCGCGCTGCCGCGCGGCTGCTTCCGCTTCGCTCTTCAGCTCCCCGCCTTCCCGTTCGACTCCCGCCGCTCTCCGCTAGACTTCGCAGAGCCGACCACCCTTCCGGCAGCCGAACGAGCCGACTGCCCGCCCGTCGGGAACACGAAGCGGCCGCTCGAGCAGAAGACAGCGCGCCCGCCGGTTTGTTACTTCGGCGAGGACGCGCGGCGACTGGAGCCGACTGATCGATGTTTCCCGTCTGAGACTGCGGATCGGCCGTTAGAGAGGAGGTTGAAGAGAAGGCGGCGGTGGACGAAAAGACCGCCTTCTGCTGCTTTCCACTCGGCGCGGGCACCAGTTGGTGTGTCGGCCGGCTGTTCTCTCGCTTACGTTCGCCATTTCGACCGCCTTTTTTTCCCACACAACGCTGTGGAAAAACGGTGACGAACGGAAGTGCTCCCGCCTTCCGCCCGCCGAGTTGGCGGCAGGTGAGCAAACAAACGTTTCCATCACTCGAATACGTACGGAAGTTGCGGAAACAGCGGGGAAGGTCCGGAGTTTCTCACTCATTGGCAGTGGTGGAGACCTCCCTCCTGCTCCAATGGACGCTCTTCTCCGTTCTCTACTGCTCCGCGGCGAACGCCCGCTCAATCCACAAAATCAACCTCCGGGCGATCAGCGAAAAACGAGCCGATTTGTTCGGCGGTGACATCCCTGCGCTCCGCCTTCGCTCCACTCGCTAATCAACGCTCGAAGAACCGGCTGAAGCGCTGCGGGATCCCCGGAAAGCGATGGACGTCGCAAAGGAGCGGCGGAATTGAAGCAATGGGCGAACAACACGCTCTTTTACCGCCTCTCCGGCCAGCACGAGTGGGCAGTCACTCATCGTTCTCCGCTTACTCGCTCTTTGCAGCGCTCCTTGTTGGACCCCCCGGAGTTGGACAGCCGCTTCAAGTTTGTCGACTACGAGCAGCGGCCGAACGCCGACTACATCGAAGTGTTCAAGGGGGACGTCTGCTCGTCCAAAATGGGGCGGATAGGTCCGTTCGATCGGATGATCCCAGAAGAGCGGAGATTGCAGGCGGCGCCCAAGGGATGTCGCTGCATCGCGACTGCGTGCTCAGTGAAGCCGCTGTGCAGCACGAGTTCATGCACGCCATCGGTTCGTTTCTTTTATGATTGGTGGTTGCTTTGGAGCGATGAGATTTGTCGCTTGAGTTGTCCCGGGCGAGAGATCCCAGCGTTCGGAACAAACCCCCACCAACAACTGCTCTTTGCAGCCATCGGGCACGAGCATCAACGACCGGACAGGCAAGAAATCCCTTCTAACGCACTCATTTTTCCCTGCAGAGATCAGCACAAACGGTCGTTTGGGAGAACGTGGAGAACGACATTAAACACAGAGGTGAGCAATCCAGCGGCCTGTTGCGGCCAATTCACGACCCAGCCGACAGACGTCCATCTTTTGTGTCTCTACCCTGTAGTTTGTATTTGCGAGGCGCCGGCGGATCAACGTGTGTACGGAAAGCGGACTGCCGCCCTGTGCGCTCGTCCGCCGACGCGCTCGTCCGTCAGTCGTTAGCGCGCGTAAGCGCGCGGCGACCGCCGGGTTGCATTTCTCTCTCTTGATTACGGTGGAATAAAGACTCTCGCCTATTCACGATGTGCCTGTTCGTACTGACTTCTGACTACAAATGGCGACAACCGTTGCGCTCTCCTCTGCTCCCAACTTCCCGCAACAGGCCGTTGGCTTGAATTCGGTTGCTGCAGCCCAGTTCGAGCTCCATCGCGCCGACCCCTACGACGTCGTCACGCCGTACGACTTGGATTCGGTGAGCTTTTGAGGGTCTTCGAGCGCTGGAGCGGTGGGACGTGAGAAAGAGATTGAACTTCCCGCAAGCACATCTTTTTGTAATTTGCTTTGCTTTTATGCACTACCAAGATGGGTAGAAGGGGCGGGCAAGTATTGAGCATAACCACTAATTTATTTAAGACACGGCTTTCTCCAAGGACGGCGTCTCGCCGACCATGAAGCGGAAGAAGGTGCCCCTTCACTCATCTCTCTGGGCAATGGGAGGATTGCAGACAACTGGAAGCTTTCCAGAGGCGACATCCAAAAGTTGAAGATCGTCGGCAATTGCCCGCACTTCGTGTCGCTACAAGAGCAGCTCGAAGAGGCGGCCATACACGAGGGACGCTGGGATGACACAATGCGGAAGCCGAGTGGACAAACGGCCGCCCGAACGAGTGGAAATTCAAGCGGTCAGCCGAGTGGCGCAAAAAAGACGACCAGAACTGGATCGAGCCGATCGAACGCGGCGAAGAAACCGAGGGGATCGAAGAAGACGGCGGCCGCCAGGTGAAGAACTCGCAGAAATCAGCGGCGGGGCGGCCGGAAGTCGCGAGGATGAGATGTGAACAAGCGGTCGCGGAATAAACCAACTGTTGCAACGCGAGGTGGTCGTTGAATCGAACGTGCAGACAGGCAAGGCGAGAAAGCGGACAGCAAACACGCGTGAACGAAAAGGCGGGCAGGACGTCTCGTTGGCTGCAGCTGCAGAGAACTCTGCGGCTCAAACCCCTTCGGCAAGTGGCCGTGGACAACGAGCGAGTGACGCGACGAGCGACGAAGCGTTCAGACGAACCGTTAGCCCACCAATCGCTCGTCTTCCTTCTTTGATTGCGCAAACGCGACACGAGCGGCAAGTCGAAAAGCGGCGGCCGGCGGGCGGCCACTCGCCATTCGGTTCTTCCGCCTTCCCACCGACCGCTCGTTCTCCATTTCCTCTTCTCGCTCATTCCTGTCGCTTCAGATTGCTTGCACTCGATTGGTCGTTTGCCTCGCTGAAATGCGCGCGCCGTCGTGGATCTTCGTCGGCCTCCTGCTGTTCGCGTTCGCGCAGCTCGCGCAGACGAAGTTCCTCTACAATCCGGCCACCTCGCAGTTTGACCCGTGCGTCAAGAAGACGGAAGAGTACTCCGCTTTGTGAGTTTTCGTTCATTCAACTGATCTCTCCCTGTTCAGCGACCTGACGAATTGCTCCGCAACCACGATGCAGGTGCAATGGGCGTCGAAACTGGACATCAGATTGTGGGTCGATGGTCTGCAAGAGTCGGACACGTGAGTTCTGCTCTGTTCGCTCTTTCTGCTTCAGCGCGTCTTTTGTTTCCAGAGTCGAATGGAGCGTCGGTGACGAGTGCACGGTTGAGGTGCAAGGCGTGCCGGATACGAAACCGATGGACACCGTGTTCAGTAAGAGTTTTTTCATCCTGTCGAGCTAATTTTTGCGCCCAATCAGATGGTGTAACGTTCAGGTTCCATTATGCCGTGCTGCAAATCACACCGAACGGCACTCTCGTCCACAATTACAACGACACAGAGCTCTGCAAAGGGCGGTCGTGGCTCCAAAAGACCGCTGAGGGCCGTTGGTGGACGCGCATCGGATTCAAGCGGAACGGGCCCGTCAAACGCGTCCTGTTATTCGCAAGTTCATGTTCACGCGTTTTAATTTGAAGCGAGGAACTTTCAGAAGCAAAATGATGCACGCCCGGTTGACTACGGCGAGTATCCGTTCGTGCCGGGCAATCCGACGACTTCCACGTCGACCACTGTAAGTCGTTTGTTTTCTTTGAACTTACTTCACGGCCCGTCTTTAGACCACGTCCACGAGCACGACGACAACCACGTCGACGTCTACGGCAAGTTGCCCGCCTCCTGCCCTCTTACTCGCTCCTGTTTCAGACCAGTTCCACGACCACGCCGGAGCCAACGACTACCGTAAGGCGTCCGTTCTTCCCGCCATGCCCTTTTCTTTTAGACGACGTCCACAACGCCGTCGACCAGCACCTTCAGTTCTTCGAGCAGCAGCAGCTCTTCCACGCCTACTTCTAGCTCCACGTCGACGCTGGAGCTTACGACTTCGACCGCGTCGACCACCTCTACGAGCTCGGTGAGTCGCTTTTCTTCCTCGTACTCATCTCTCTCACAATCTTCTTTAGACCACTCCGAGTACGACGAGCTCGACGTCCACCTCGACTTCCACAAGCACCGTTTGTCTTCTTACTCACCTCCGCTCACTCCTTGCATGATCCCAGACCACCTTGCTGCCGACCACGGAGTCCAGCACGATCTCCAGCAGCAGCTCGACCTCGACGTCAACGCGCGTGCCCACGACTTCGAGCAGCACGCCGAGCACCTCTTCGACCGTTCCGACCTCCGCTGAGCCCTCGACTTCGACGGTCGACCCGCTGGCTGCCAGCCTGCGCCGCCCGACGGCCGCCGCTCTGGAGGACTCGGAGGACGGCGGGATGAACGGCCTGATGATCGGACTGATCGGGTGAGTCCCCTCTCCATTCTTCTCGTTCATCCCCCGAATTCAGCGGCTGTCTCGCCCTTCTACTCCTCCTGCTGTTCATTGTCGCCTCGCTCGTCTACTTCCTGGTCATCCGCAAGAACCAAAAGAAGAAGCGGGCGGCCAAGAAGACGGCGGCGGACAAAACGGGCGTCAAAACGAAGGAGCAGACGAAGAGCGCGTACACGCGGACGCGACCCAAGGCGCCGAAGAGCGCGGCCCGAAGAAGACGAAGCCGGGAGCGAAGGGACAGGCCTTCCGCGGGCAGGGCACCGGCGACGTGAGTTCCCAGCAGCTCCCATCTCTTCTCATTCCTTTCCGCTGCAGATCAACCGCCACGAGCTGATCTTGACGGGCGGCGGCGGCGGCAAGAAGTGAGCAGGCGGTCTGTGTGCCGCTCCAGGCCCGTGTCTTCTGTTCCGTTCTCTTTCGAGTGAACGGGTTCTTTTCCTTTAGAATGTGTGATAATAAATTCGATTCATTGAGCACACTTCTGTTCGTTCGTGAGAAGACTGACGGCTCGATCGCTTAAATGCGGGACGTGATCCGAACGTACGAGCAGGCGGACAAGTCGAAGGCGTACGTGACCTGAAAGCGGCGATTGGAAGCTCTCAGAAAAGAAATGAGGGCCCACAATTCGATAGCCGGTTAGCGACAACTGGAAGACGATTCCGAGCAGGCAGTACGCGAAGCCCGCGCTCCAAACCAGCTGCTCAACGTGCGATCGATCAATCGATCGATTGAATTCACTCGCCTCGCCGCTCACTTTCAAGTCGCCGCTCACGAACCTCAGCACTCGGCGCACGAACGGCGTCCGCAAGTGCGCGCGGAGGCCGGCGAGCGCGAGCAGGCAGACGGCCGCGTGGACGCCAGCGCGCACAGCGGCGAGTCTGCGGACATTCCGTTCGATTTGCGGAGTGGGAAGTGGAAGCAAGGAAGAGGGGAATGCCGGGGAGCTGGGGGCGAGATGATTCGCCCCGTTTGGTACGAATTTCGGATGAGTGGCGGGCAGCTACGAGTCGTTTGACCTCGCATTCAGAAGGCTTTTCGCGAACATTCGGGAGCGCCCACAACCGTTTCGCTCTTGCCGAAGACACGAAGTTTGGAGAGCATTCGAATGCAGGAAGAAAGCCGAGAGACGACGTTCTGCAATCCATTGAGTGGCGGAGGTGCCCGGCGCCTGGCCGGTTACATTTCGAGCGTGCGGGTGTTGACATCGGAGCAGCGGCTACAAAACGAGCGGTTGCGAAAGAAAAAGTGAGTAACTAGCGGTGGACGTCTTCCGTTCGGTAGAACTCGGCGAACAATTGGCCCCGCCCCGCTTTTCACTCAAGAAGGGGGCAGTGGGAGGAGAACCACACGCAAAAATGAGCCAACAGCCCTCTTCGTTCTCCTCGTCCTGCTCTCTTTGGCCGCCCTCTCGAATACCGTCGGATTCGATCGGCTCTTCACGGGCAAGGGAAACTCGTGAAGATGAGCGTCGGGACGCTTCGTGCGCGAACAAGAGCATTTTCCTCATTCACTCTTCTCGCCTTCTCGCTCGATCATGCGAGACGGGGCGCGCCGAGCAACGCATCGTACAACCTCTGGTTTGTCTACTCGTGTTCTCTTCATCCCCGCCTTTCTTCCGTGCGAGTGTGCGGCCTTCTTTTAACGGGAAGAGGTGGGGGGACGTGATCGTTAGCAGCCGTCTTCTGTTCCCTTCAATCTCGCCGTCAGATCGAAGACGGCGGCGTGTACTTTCAGCGGAAGTCGTCAAGCAGCAGCTCGTGTGATTTTTTGTGGGTGCGGCTGGCCGATGGCTCCCGCTCGTTCGTGCGCTCGCTGCTGGACGAGGCGGCAGACCGCGTGGTTGTCTTTTCGCTCGAACGGTGAGTTCTTGAGGGCAGTCGCCTTAAAGGCGGTTTTCAGCGTGCCGAGCGTTCACAAGTCATCATTTGTGGTCAATAGACGTTTATTTACTAGCAACACTTTGATTAAAACTGCCAGTACACATTCGTTCTTGTTGCGTTTGTTTCCGGCTAGATAATCGAAGGCTTGGCGTGTCCCTGAGCGAGAAGAACGTGACGTGTTGTTGTTGTTTGGGCTGGAATCGAGCCAAGCAACCGCACGGTGGCGCCCACGTGAACAAACGCCGTCTGTAGGCGTCAACGTAGACGAAAATCAACAAATTGGCGGCAAGCGGGTAGAGGTCGCCGATGCACAGCGTCAAAGCGATGCCGGCAGTCAGCGCTTTCGAACCCAACAGCACGCCGATGAAGAGAAAGAAGACGGGAATGGCGACGAGGAAAAAAGCTGCAGCAAGGTCCAGCAGTAGCATTGTGGCTAGCCGAGAGTACAACTCGGCCGTTCGTCTGTGCAATCGATGCCGAGATTGGAAGAGAGAACGCGAGGTGGTCAGGCTGCACAGAATCGTGATCGCCGCCATCAGCGAGAACCGCACCGCCGCACTCGCGCACGCCCACCACACCCACCGAGCGCCCGCGTTCAGCTGCAAAACGAGGAGTGAACGCAATTAGCGACCTCCGTTTACGCTCAACCCGATGACCACCGGATGTCCGCTCAAACGATCAAACGCCCGCTGGTCCACGGGTTTCAGAGCCGCCAACAACTGCGTCCGCTCCATGAGTGCGGGGTGAAGACAGCCGTAGATCGACGCCAAACACACGAAGTTGAAGAGGACGTACATCAACGTGTAGAACCGCATGTTCGAGAGGAAAGCGACATACGGCGAGCGAGTGGTCTGGGCAAAGCGATAAATGAACAGCATGCACGTGGTGAACACCGTGCCCGCCAACGATCCAACCACCGCAATCGCGTTCATTCGGACCGTAAAACGCGGCCAATCCGAATGAGCGGGCGGTGTACTCGAATGTCAGACGTTACTTACAGCGTCGATCCAGTCGAAGACACCTCGATAGATCAAAATCGGGTAGGGCAACAAGGTTTGGTGCGGCGCACAAAGCAGGAGCAACAAACTGACCGCCATTCCGTGCGTCGCATTCCACAGGATGTACCAGCGGAAAGCGGGCATTTCTTTCGGCGAGTGGTACACAACGGCATGCACCAAGGAGGCGTACAGGAACAGAGAACAGCAACTGTTGACTGCTTGGAAACACTCGCATTAGACGAGAAACTTTAGCGGAATGAAGTCGACCTGTCGATAGGCGAAAGAAATCGCTTGCTCCACCGTTTCGTTCATTCCACAACGAACACGACGGCTTGGCGGCAATCGACGCTGTTCACGAATGTTGTTGATCGTCTAGGCTTTGTTGGCGAATCGCTCGGCGAGTGCGGAAGTTCGATGGCGGACAGCCCCTGCCGCTGCTTGCGTGTCCTCTCGTCTGTCCGATTGCGTTTAATTTTTAACGGAAAAGAAATGCTCCTGCCAAGAAACGTCTCCCGCACACCAGAAGAGGCGAACAAAACGCGGAAAACGGCTGGGCGTAGTTTGAATTCATTCGCCTGTCATGTGTCCACTGCATCTCTACGCGCTGAGCAGCAAGTGCTCGTCTGATGGCGACTCGTCCGTTCGCTGGTGTTTGGACTCAACACCTTAACGCATTCCGATCGTCGTAACTCGCTGGCGCGGTAGACATCGGATTAGGATTGGCAAGGAGTCGACAAGCTCGTAAACGAGCTGTCGTCCTCCTGTTTCGATAGTCACTGCCTGCTGCTGGACTACGAGCAGCTGCGGCTCGGCTTGCGGGCAAGAACAAAAAGGGAATAGTTTGATGCAGTGGAGTGGAGTACGAATGGATTGATCAGAATTCCGACCACTTCGCTGGAAACTCGACGATTTCTTTGTTCACAGAAAAAACAACGCTTTGATCGACAAATCACAACAAAAGAGGGACATTCGAGAGTTCAGAGGCGGTGTGCCCCACGGTCTACCGCCAGCTTGTAGCCGCCACTCCTTCAAAAGAATGCGAGCGGAAAACTCGCGCCGATCATCGCCCGAAACGCTCGATTTGAACGGGCGGGCGAAGTCTTGTTTTCCGCGTTGATCCCCGTTTACCGGACGTTCTCGCCGGTTTTTTCCGTTGGGCCTAATCGATCCCTCAGTCCAAGAGAATTCGCGTTTATTCCCGCCGTCAACTGGCGAAACGAACGCCGCCCTTCGACCGATCAGCGATGCCAGCCGAGCAACGCGCCGCGAGCCCCCCGACGGCGAACAGGCGGCCGAGCGCGAACACGCCCGCCGCCACGCCGGCGAGCAGGCGTTGCCCACGGGAGCGTCGCGTGGGGCGGGGCTCCGCGGCGGGACGGCGACGTCGGCGGGCGGCCGCAACGCCGTCACGTACGCCGACTGGCCGCCGCCGAACGCCGACTGGCCGGCCGATGTTGCTGTTCGAGTGAGCGGACGGCGGTTGCTGCAAGTCGGCCGGTCAGTCCTTCCTTCCCCCATCGAAAAAAGGGAGGCGGCGGAGCGGTCGGCGGGGAAGAGCGGCTTGTATTTTTCGGCCATCCCGTCCTCCTGCAAGCGACGAGTGGGTGGGTGGGTGAGCAGGCGGCGGGACTTACCGGAAGAACGTCGCGACTGTTCGTCCCGCTCGGTGGATAAGAGAAATGAGCGCCGGGGTTGGCAGGTGAACTTGTGGTCGGCATTTGAATGGGCGGTTGGTGAGACATCGCTTGATTCGAGGAAGGCGACCGGATTAATTCCGCACACAAGCTCTCCATCGACTGCTTGATTATTCCGTACGGCCTCCACTTTTTCCGAAATTCATTGAGTGTCCATCGAACTGGCAGCAGTGATTGTCGATTTGTATCCAGCCTGCTAGCTGTTGCTAGAAGTCTGCGCGTCGATCAAAGACGAAATCAGCGACTAGGAGTGCCTAGCTGCATTCGTTAGTCTTTTTAGACGGCCATTGTTCAAGTTGAGTTGGTGAATTCCGTTCCAGCGTGCAACGCGAGGTAATGTGCAGCGTTTCAAGAATGGTTTTACGGATTAACCGTCTGTAAGAATGGAATAACGGTTGAGAAGTGTCGATGTGAGCAGCCAAAAAGCTGGACGTTTACGAGTGGACGCTCAACGAGAGTTTTTATTCCGTCTCGAGTCCGATTTGACGTTCGCGAGAATGTCGGCTTTCTTTCTGTAGCATCAGGTTGTGATTCAACATTTTGCGCGTGGTTTTTTGAGCAGTCGGTGAACAAGTCGAATTGCACGTTTGACTGCAATAAAATTCCGTTTTCATACACAGCTCGTTGTGAGCAGTGCATCGCTTTGCTTCCTGCAAGCAGCCGAGCGGCACCATCCATTGCGTGAGGTCCAGCAGATTTGATCAGTCGTCAAGGTTTCGTTTGGGTCTTTGGGTTTGATTCCGTTACACCTGCCTTCAGTGCGCTGCTGAACGTTGCACAAGTTTTTTGTTCGTCTTCGTCAAATTCCGTGTTGATGAATTATTTGTTTCGTACTCTTTGAGATGACTTGTTTGCGGTTGCTTCGTCTACATCAATGTACAAGGCCGGCCACTCCCAACGTAAGAGTTTTGTTTGGGAACATGAGTTGTCGACGCGTGAAGGAATTGATTTTATTCCGACTAGTCTCGAGCTGCTGTCTTGATCGCTCGTTCGTCGATTATTCCGTTCATTCGTTAGTGACGAGCGGGCCACGCGGTCGCTTTTATTCCGCTCTGGTTTTAGCGTAAGAACGGTTCGATTAGCCAGTTTGAAAGCGTATCGGCAGTGAAGACAAAAGCCGTGTATGCACTCTTTTTCTCAAATTCCGTGATTGCTTATTTTGCAGCCTATTCACGCATGTTGGGTAAGAGGCGGACAGTTCTACCGGTTGGTTTCTTTCTTATGGTTTCGAGTTGTTCTACAAAACGATGGATGGGCGATTATTATTTCGGTGGTTTCGTTCGTTATTCCGTGCTCATTTTCCCAATCTGTTTTCTTCATTTTCTGGTTTCGTTTTGTGACTCACCTTTTTCCAGCGCTCCATTCGAACAACGAGCAGGCGGCCGTCTAATCGTTCCATCCGCCGTGCATTACATACGCCCATAGGCGCGCACACAACGTCTCCTGCTTATTCCGAAAAAAGGCAAGCAGTCGGAAAGACGGGTGTTATACCGCCGTAGTGCCTGAAAGAAAGCAAATAAATCAGAAAACGGGCGGCAAATACAAGACGGCGCGACTTTCGCAACAAAAAACTACCAGAGCTCTACGACCGCAAAGCACTCACCGCTGTTTCAATCAAAGCCGGCCAGAAAAAACGAGCAAAAGAACAGAAGTGAAAGGAAGAAGTGGACGGCAGGAG